>OZ026516.1:7798783-8398783 GCA_964019695.1 Loripinus fragilis
ACACAAACTGTTCACAAGCACTCATTAACACTGAAAATGATAGGACGATTATGGTTGACCAAAAATGCCATGAAAGAACTTATATATTTGGGACACTATTTGCTGCAATTACCCAAAGTCTGCATATGCAATAAGCACTTTCCAGCAAACTGGTTTTCTACCTACCATGATGATAACCAGAAGTCATGTATTTTGAATGGAGAGAGGTTATCATGCCATGCACGAAACATTGTTTATTAGATGATATCAGTTGCGTGACGTTACACAAAATTTATGCCAGACCTCAGTTTTACTTACATTTTTTGTATGCCAAACAGGTTAAAATAGTTCTTGTTTGTTGCTTTATGTCCCAAGTCAACAGCTATGGTCATGGCGGGACAGTGCATTTTGACTCAAATGACATCAGACAGATCAACTCTTATTATGGTTAAGGATAAGCATATGGGCCAACACACAAGATTTTGGCACATTTGAGAGCTGACACAAAGTATGGATGTAGAGGAAGGTTCAGACCACAACTAAGACCTCTAGCCCCCTCCATGGACATTTAATGGAGGCGTTTGGACATATGGGTCTCATCGCAACAAAACCTATCTTTTGGTTTTCAGACAAAGCGAGGCTCAAACCAGTCTCCCCAGCTACAGAGACTAGCTAGAAGTTAGAACATAGAAATTTCACATATTGCAAGCTTAGACATGACACTTTCCGAAAAGCAAATAACAAAGGTGCTGATCAGTCTGCGCGGATGCGCAGGCTGGTCTGCGCCTTTGTTGTTCGCAAACCCTGAAGACAAGTTATCTCGCGTCGAGGCCCATATATGACAAGTACTCATGTGCTTGCCCATAAATTACTCTTATGAATATCCAACATAATGACATTTTTAAACTTTTTCTCTGAGAGGCCTCCATACTAGAGTACATTTATCAGTCCCCGTATGCAGTGAAAGCACAGGTGTAATTTGTATGTCAAATGTGACAGAAACTGGATTAAATGATATATTAGATTTTAATTTGATAACCAATTATTCAATGGTTTAATTTATTGATATCAAAATAAATTGCTTTAAGAAGTGCAGCAATGTCACATCTAAAATGCAGGTATTTGTTCGCTAAAATTCAATGAAAACATGCATTCAGTCATCCAACAAAATGACAAAGTACAGTTTACTTAAAGCACAAGAGAAAATCATGTGCAGATCCAGAGGGGGGACAGGGGTCCGGACCCCCCCCCCCCCCCCCCCCCTGAAAAATCACAAAAATATAAGGTTTCTTAACAATACTGGTCCGGATCCTCTGAAAAATCACAAAGCTGCCAAGCCAGCATTCAATGTCCTACCAGCGAAATGCCATTTAAATGGCATTTCGCTGTGGGCCGATGATGGCCCGCTTTTAGTGCTATTTGGATCCTCTTTCCCCTTATCAAAAAAAAAAAAAAATGTAGGACCCCCTCTGGCAAAACTTCCTGGATCCACGCATGAAAATGGTGTATAGATCCTGAAGCTTAAGGCCTACCTTTCTTTCTACAAGAGCATCTTTATGATCAGAAAAGACTCATGCCAGCCAGCTCTAGGTCAATTTGTTGGTTGATTGAATGCATGTTTACATTGGACTTTAGCTAACAAATACCTGTACTTGGCACTTTAATATAGCCTGATAAATTGCATGTTTAGTTGAGTTGAGCACGAAAAAAGTTTGATTTTGTTTGTTTTGTTTGTGGTTTAACATCCCAGTCAACAGCTGTAGTCATGTCGAGACCGTTAGTTAGCATATCCACACATTTACTGGGCAAGCTTAGTCCAAGCTGTTAACAAGTACTCAATGCATATACTTTTGCTTCTAACTGAAAACAGCTCTTCTTGAATCAGCAGAAGGAGGAGAATGACTATAGAAAATATCCATCTCCAGGAAAGTATAAAGCCAACTCACTGCCAATTGCACTATAAGGCACGGCAAAAAAGAAAAAGTTTTACAAGTCCAAATAATGAGGTAATGGGATTTTGATACTTATCACATTGTCTAGCAGTCAAGGCTCAGGCGAATCTGTGCAAATGATGTACAGACTCGTCAAGGCTCATGCAAATCTGTGCAAATGATGTACAGACTCGTCAAGGCTCATGCAAATCTGTGCAAGTGATGTACAGACTCATCAAGGCTCATGCAAATCTGTGCAAGTGATGTACAGACTCGTCAAGGCTCAGGCAAATTTGTGCAAGTGATGTACAGACTCGTCAAGGCTCAGGCAAATCTGCGCAAATGATGTACAGACTCGTCAAGGCTCATGCAAATCTGTGCAAGTGATGTACAGACTCGTCAAGGCTCATGCAAATCTGTGCAAGTGATGTACAGACTCGTCAAAGCTCAGGCAAATTTGTGCAAGTGATGTACAGACTCGTCATGGCTCAGGCAAATCTGTGCAAATGATGTACAGACTCGTCAACGCTCATGCAAATCTGGGCAAATGATGTACATCGTCAAGGCTCAGGCTAATCTGCGCAAATGATGTACAGACTCGTCAAGGCTCAGGTAAATCTGCGCAAATGATGTACATACTCGTCAACGCTCATGCAAATCTGGGCAAATGATGTACGTACTTGTCAAGGCTCAGGCTAATCTGCGCAAATGATGTACAGACTCGTCAAGGCTCAGGTAAATCTGCGCAAATGATGTACATACTCGTCAAGGCTCATGCAAATCTGTGCAAATGATGTACAGACTCGTCAAGGCTCAGGCAAATCTGTGCAAATGATGTACAGACTCGTCAAGGCTCATGCAAATCTGTGCAAATGATGTACATACTCGTCAAGGCACATGCAAATCTGCGCAAATGATGTACAGACTCATCAAGGCTCAGGCAAATCTGCGCAAATGATGTACAGATTCATCAAGGCTCAGGCAAATCTGCTGATGAACAGACTCGTCAAGGCTCATGCAAATCTGCGCAAATGATGTACAGACTCATCAAGGCTCATGCAAATCTGGGCAGATGATGTACAGACTCGTCAAGGCTCAGGCAAATCTGCGCAAATGATGAACATACTTGTCATGGCTCAGGCAAATCTGCGCAAATGATGTACAGACTCGTCAAGGCTCAGGCAAATCTGCGCAAATGATGTACAGACTCATCAAGGCTCAGGAAAATCTGTGCAAATGATATACATACTCGTCAAGGCTCATGTAAATCTGTGCAAATTATGAACAGACTCATCAAGGCTCAGGCAAATCTGTGCAAATGATGTACAGACTCAAAGGCTCAGGCAAATCTGCACAAATGATGTACATAATCGTCAAGGCTTATGCAAATCTGTGCAAATGATGTACATACACGCCAAGGCTCATGCGAATCTGCGCAAATGATGTACAGACTCATCAAGGCTCAGGCAAATCTGCGCAAATGATGTACAGACTCATCAAGGCTCAGGCAAATCTGTGCAAATGATGTCCATACTTGTCAAGGCTCAGACAAACCTGTGCAAATGATGTACAGACTTGTCAAGGCTCAGGCAAATCTGTGCATATGATGTACAGAATCGTCAAGGCTCAGGCAAATCTGCACAAATGATGTACATAATCCTCAAGGCTCATGCAAATCTGCGCAAATGATGTACAGACTCATCAAGGCTCAGGCAAATCTGCGCAAATGATGTACTGACTCATCAAGGCTCAAGCAAATCTGGGCAAATGAAAAATGTCAATAAGCAATGCTAATTAGATACCCCCCGCACAGTAGGAGTCAGTGAAAAAACTTGGTAAGTTATAGTTCAAACCAGCAGACCTTAGTTTTGAAAAGAAAGTTTCAGTAGAATCTGTGCAAACAAAAATAATTTTTTCCAAACCAAACTCCTTCATGCATATGTTCAATGTGTCTACATTGTATCGGCAATGTATCAAATTGCTCCATCAAATTGCTGTGGTAGATGTTGATCGGCCCAAGAAGGCAATATCCATGCATATACAAAAGCAATATAAGGGAATAATTGTATAAGTTCTCATAGCTGTCATTTTGAAAAAAAAAAAAAAATCAACCAGACTCCTTCATGCATATGTTCAATGAGTCTATATCGTATAGGCAAAGTATCAAATTGCTTCATTAAAAGCTGTTGCAGGAGCTGATCGGCCCATAAAGGCACCTTTTTTGCATATACAAACACCTTAATAGGGAAAATTGTCTAAGTTCTCACAGCTGTAATTTTGTCAAAAATTATTTTTTCTAAATCAAACTCTTTCATGCATATGTTCAATGAGTCTACATTGTATAAGAAAAGTATCTAATTGTTCCAACAAAAGCTGTGGTAGGAGTTGATCAGCCCATGAAGGCCCTATCTATGCATATACAAAACCTTATTAGGGAAAAATTGTCTAAGTTCTCACAGCTGTCATTTTGTCACAAATTATTTTTTCTAAACCAAACCCTTTCATGCATAGGTTCAATGTGTCTACATTGTATAGGCAAAGTATCCAATTGTTCTATCAAAAGCTGTGGTAGGAGTTGATCAGCCCATGAAGGCCCTATCTATGCATATACAAAAGCCTTATTAGGGAAAATTGCCTAAGTTCTCACAGCTGTAATTTTGTCAAAAATTATTTTTTCTTAACCAAACTCCTTCATGAATATGTTCAATGTGTCTACATTGTAAAGCCAAAGTATCAAATTGCTCCATCAAAAGCTGTGGTAGGAGTTGATCGGCCAATGAAGGCACCATCTATGCATAAACAAACACCTTATTAGGGAAAATTGTCTAAGTTCTCACTGCTGTCATTTTGTCAAAAATTAATTTTTCTGAACCAAACTCCTTCATGCATATGTTCAATGTGTCTTCATTGTATAGGCAAAGTATCGAATTGCTCCATCAGAAGCTGTGGTAGGAGTTGATCGGCCCATGAAGGCAATATCCATGCATATACAAAAGCAATATAAGGGAATAATTGTATAAGTTCTCATAGCTGTCATTTTGTAAAAAAAAAATTCAACCAGACTCCTTCATGCATATGTTCAATGAGTCTATATCATATAGGCAAAGTATCAAATTGCTTCATTAAAAGCTGTTGCAGGAGCTGATTGGCCCATAAAGGCACCTTTTTTGCATATACAAACACCTTATTAGGGAAAATTGTCTAAGTTCTCACAGCTGTAATTTTGTCAAAAATTATTTTTTCTAAATCAAACTCCTTCATGCATATGTTCAATGAGTCTACATTGTATAAGAAAAGTATCTAATTGTTCCATCTAAAGCTGTGGTAGGAGTTGATCAGCCCATGAAGGCCCTATCTATGCATATACAAAACCTTATTAGGAAAATTGTCTAAGTTCTCACAGCTGTAATTTTGTCAAAAATTATTTTTTCTTGACCAAACTCCTTCATGAATATGTTCAATGTGTCTACATTGTAAAGGCAAAGAATCAAATTGCTCCATCAAAAGCTGTGGTAGGAGTTGATCGGCCAATGAAGGCACCATCTATGCATATACAAACACCTTATTAGGGAAAATTGTCTAAGTTCTCACTGCTGTCATTTTGTCAAAAATTAATTTTTCTGAATCAAACTCCTTCATGCATATGTTCAATGTGTCTACATTGTATAGGCAAAGTATCAAATTGCTCCATCAAAAGCTGTGGTAGGAGTTGATCGGCCCATGAAGGCACCATCAATGCATATACAAAAGCCATATTAGGGAAAAATTGTCTAGGTTCTTACAGCTGTCATTTTGTAAAAAATTATTTTTTCTGAACCAAACTCCTTCATGCATATGTTCAATGTGTCTACATTGTAAAGGAAAAGTATCAAATTGTTCCATCTTAAGCTGTGGTAGGAGTTGATCGGCCCGTGTATGGACTATAATAGCATAAGCATAAAACCCTGTATAAAAAGCCATTTAGAACTACAAAGGGAAATAACCCTAATAGAATTGGCCCCTAGCCCTTTTTTTTGTCTAAAGTATTTGTCTTGCATATATGAACATGTTTGCAAGGTTTGATGAAAATCCAGCAATGACTCTTCAAGATATTAAGGAAACAAAACTTTACGGACGGACGCACACACGGACGGGCGGACGGACAACGTGAAAACAGTATACCCACCACAAACAAAGTTTGGCCCCTAGCCCTTACTTTTTTGTCAAAAGTATTTGTCTAGCATATATGAACATGTTTGCAAGGTTTGATGAAAATCCAGCAATGACTATTCAAGATATTAAGGAAACAAAACGTTACGGACGGACACACGCACGGACGGACAACGTGAAAACAGTATACCCACCACAAACAAAGTTTGCGGGGGATATAATGATGTACAGACTCATCAAGGCTCAGGCAAATCTGCGCAAATGATGTACTGACTCATTAGACTGCTGCCTTTGTTGCTTGCACACACAAAGTATAGATGTAGATAAAGACTGACCATTTAAACCTCTTGCCCCCACTAGATACATGTCAAACATGAGCATGCGTGTTTAAAGGAGACTTTTGAACATATGTGATTAGTACCATCCAGCTATCATACAGTGTCAGGCCAATATCAGCCCGCCTGCAAAATACTATTAACAGTAAAACCTGTCTTACCCGGCCACTCAAAATAGACATTACAAAGATCTTAATGACAAATGGTAGCTAAATGAAGGTCAAAAGAATTGCAGAATGCTCCCCTTGGAGCATTCTGCAATACTTCTGCAATACTTTTGACCTGCATTAAGCAATAATTGGTCTTAAAAACCAATTTTTGGTCATTTGAGACTGGCTGTTTTAGACAGGTTTTACTGTATTTCAATGGCCTTTCGCTAGCAGTCCGAAGGTGGCCCCCTATTGGATGTTTATTGGGCAAAATCTCACGAGCTGGTCATTATAAAGATGTGTATATGGGCCTCGGCCCAAGAAAACCTGCCTTCAGGGTTGTGTGAATAACAAAGGCACAGACCAGCCTGCACATCTGCGCAGTTTGACCAGCGCATTTGTAATTCGCTTTTTGGAGAGTATCATAAGCTTAACTTGCTACAGGTGAAATTTCAATTTTCTTGCTAGTCTCTGTAGCTGAGGAGACTGGTTTGAAACTTGCTTGGTCGGAAACCCCGAAGACAGGTTTTCCCCGCGACGATGCCCATATTATACCTATCATCAGGAAGTTTGGTCCTTCTGCTGGCTGGCCTCTGTTCAAGGATCGAATGAAATGGAGAAGCTGGTAAATTATCCCTAGTTTTATATATTTCCTTTATTTGTTCTTCTTTCACTCTATTTCTCTTATGGTGATCTTTTATTCTATCATTCCTCTCTTGTTTCTTAAGATCTGACTTAAGGTCTGACTCTGTCATAATTAATCCATTTATGTTGTTGTTTATATTGTTCAGTTTCACATCATTGGCAGTTTTATCCACACTATGGCTGTCTGTTGTAAGATTGCCTTTCACCATGGCCCCCTCACCAATAGGTGGCAGCACACTATATCCGCTCTCAAACTCAGAACTCATATTACTAGGCTACAACTGCAGAGCTTAGTTTCTGGCATGTTGCAACTTTTCTTTCATCTAATCAACATAAAGTGCAGTCCTTTTTTAACAAACTTCATCATAACACTGGTTCTGATATAACACGGTCAAGTTGTAGCTCCCAAATTCTTTTACCATGCAATTTTACAAAGGAATTATTGGAAAATGTAAATGGTCATTTTCCTATTATTTTTTGTAAAATTGTCCCTTTATAACATAATTCACTACAAACAAGTTCCATTCCTTTAGACCCAAAACCACAGGGGCCACATTTATTTTATTTTATAAATAGTCTATTTCAGTGTCTCAATGAGACAGTTCTTTTGAGCACACAAACATTTTAAAACTGATAGGTAAGGAAAAATAAATACAATTTTATGCTGAATTTTTTGCGAATCTTTTTTACTTCATTTTTTTTAAGATTCTAGCTTATGTTTGCAGCTGAGTAGAACGGTTTCAACCTTAACCCTGAAGACAAGTGGGGTTAATTTTCTCTCATATCAACCGTAATTTAATTAAGCATGCTTTTTTGCCTTCTGTTGATTTTTTACATTTTTTTTTTCAAAAAGTAAATCTTTCAAGAATACAATCAGAGTGTCAAACAGTTTGGATCCATATCAGGCCCAACATTTTGTTGGGCCTGATCTGGGTCCAAACTGTTTGCAAAGTCTATCAGCAGACAACAAAATTGTCAAGCAGTCAAGCAAGCAAAATCCTATATGAATATTTTCCATGTCTGTGACTATTCACACTGATTTGAGATCAACAGAATTTTCAATTTCATGTAAATTGTCACCAAACAAACACAACAATAAGCTGAACACTAACAGTAAGAATTTTGCAGTGTGGCCATCCAATTTTAAATTAACATTTTCCACAAAGACCTACATCAAAATTTAAATTAATCAAGTTCTAAATGTAGAGGGAGTTAAATATCCAAAATTTGTTGAATACATAATTTCTTCATTTTTATCCAATTTATAATATCCATTCATTCAAAATCCATCCATACAATTAGAAACACAAACTTTTGTGAATAACTTCACGATGCATACAAAAATGGTCAGTCAACTTGTACCCGAGCTGCATTAAATTATGAGAAAACCTGATTTTGTCGTAAGCGAACAACAAAGATATATACCAGCCTGAGCATCCATATAGTTTATTTGTTTGTGTTGATGCTTTATGTCCCAGTCAACAATTTTTCAGTCATGTTGCTGCGTTTCCTGGGTTGAACCAGAACTAAGCAGATGATAAAGTTTCTTGCCCAAGGACACAATGAGGCTTGAACTAAAGACCCCTTGATGTTAAGTCCTACCAATGAGCCATCACGCTCCAACTTCCACTTACTACAATGCTATAGGAACTGCCTCGGCCAATTTCTTGGAATCAGACCTCGGATGTACATCAAGGATCTACTTTGATAATGTGATGCTGACGTTACATAACGTGATGCTGACATCACAGAAACCATGCCAATACAATAACAAGTGTGACTGCAGCAAAATGAACGGTTATAAATGAAGATGGTTTTTTCAATAAAATATCGCTATAGCGATATTTTATTGAAAAATACATAAACTTCATTTATTGTGCTGATTAAACTTTTAATGGATTTTAATAGGGCTGAACCCACATGCTACAGAACTAATTTTCCTTACGCCAGTTCCGGCTAACAAAATGGAGCTTTTTCGTACATAGTACAATGCTTAATGCGCCTTACGTACACCCAAGGCTTGATTTGATTCTCAAATTGTGCCGGATTGTAGTCTGATCAATATCATTGTTTGACTCTTAGATACAAAATTTGACATAATACTTAATAGACAGTCAAAAGCTCATTAGAGCTTACGTTTCTCTGTTTTACTTTGAATAAAAAATTTTATCTTATAAAAAGCTCACTGTTTTTTTCAACTTTTTTTCTTCTATATTCTCTGCCCTGTTTTGAAAACAGTGTAGATCCAGATCATTCCCATTGTTGTCCATCCATGATTCCCTAATAAAATGAAGTTACAGCACTGGATTGACTAAAGCTAAGAATATAATTCACAACCAAAATGTACTCAATATGCATAAAGGCCCAAACATTGGTAACATTGAAACCATCTTATATACACTTCCTTTAGATATTCAGAAATTATCCTGTTTTCAGAAGTTACAGCACTGGATTGATTTAAAAACTCAGCAATTAGTCGACAACTAGAAATGAACCCAGTGTGCATCAACTAGGCCATATATGGTAACTTTGAAACCACCTTATATATATTTACATGTCTTTTAGAGAATCAGAAAAATATCCTGTTTTTAATAGAACAGTATTCCTGATTGATCACCAAGATTGATTTGTTTCCAATACAAATATGGAAAACTAGAAATAATACCATGATTTCACAGGTTAGATTGTGATATACATTCTTGTTGAGCTTTGATCTTAAACCCTTATCATGAAAACCGCCAATATATCCTGTTTTGAAAACAGTGTAGATCCAGATCAGCTGGCTTCTGAGAAGCCAGCTGATCAGGATCTTCACTGTTTTCCACTCTTCTTGTAAACACTTGCTATTAAACTGCAATCCTGCTGGTTAATTGGATGAAACTTGGGGTGGAGTGTAGTATATAAAACAGTCCAGCATGATAAGGGTAAAAGCAATCACAAATGAGTTAATCGGTTCCATTTCCAAACAAACAACACACCTGAGAGAATTTTGACCAAAGTTTAAAGGCAGACTAGCCAATTCATTTAGAAAACAAAATAAAACTGAGCTATAAACCTTAACCTGGTAAAATTTTCTAAAACTTCCATTGTTAAAATAAATGAGGTAACTGAGAGTCTCAAGTCTAAATCTAATAATGTTTGTTTGCTACAACTTATCCCTTAGCAGTTGGGGTATTTTTTTAAAAAAACAATTAAGATTTTTGAGAAATATCTGAATTTTGTCAGTCATTGGTTCTACTACTGAATGACAACGCCTAGATTCTAATACAGGAAAGAGATCCCCAAAGTACTGTAAATTCGGAAATTTTTTGTGAGGACTTCATTTTCGCGAAACTTCGCATATGCGAAGTTTCGTGAAAATAAAGCCCTCACAAAATGGCAAAATCACTCTGTTGTTTATTAATATAGGTAAATCTTGCCTTAATCACAAATTTTCACATCAGTAATGTGTCTTTTAATGCAATTTTGCAAAAATAGAATTCTCTGGAAAATTTCCGAATGTACAGTACCTGTTACAGTACACAAATGGTTAAGAGAATGACAGCGCAGACAGATCCTGATGAGAAGTCACAGAATATAGCATGAAATAGGCGTAAAATTGTTTTTATTTTCTTATCCAACAGTTTGAACATATGTTATGAGTGCTGAGACTTTTCTTTTGATGAGCCGGTCCTTTTGAGTACCCACAACATATGTCTTGGTTGAGAAATAGATAATTTTTTGATTGCACACTTTCATCTTAAGTCCTGACTGATGATATGATGTCCTTTAATATTCCTTTATTTAAACTCCTTCATTGCTAGCGGCAACTTTTGTTGTCAGCTGATGATCTTTGCAAACAGTTTGACAATCCAATAGTGCTTTTGAAAGATCCTTTTGAAAAAGTTAATTTTGAAAAAATCAGCAGATGTCAACAAAATCATGAAAATATACCCAGCATGCAAAGAGTTAAGTTGTAATCACACGAAAGTCACCGCAGCCTTCAGTACAACTTTCCTTCCGTAAACTGAGACTTTGGGATACTCACAGGTTTAGATAAACAAAACTTTTCAGCATAAAATTGTAAATATTTTCCCCTCAGTTTTAACATATGTTTTGGGTGCTCAAAAGAACCGTCTTATTGAGACGGTTCTTTTGAGTACCCACAACATATGTTTTGGTTGAGAAATAAGAAAATTAAATTTTCGTTACAAACTCTTAGCTAAAGTCACTTTATCAAAACATCAAGTATCACAAACAGAAAAATACTGATAAAACACAGAAGTACAATATCACAGTGCAGAAGTGAAATGATCATTAAAAATCCTCCGCCAGATGTGTCTGACGTGTTCAAGCCTCTAGGTCGATCAATCAATTAGGATTCAGTTCATTCATATTTCCGTAATAAATTTTAATCTCAAGTTTTTGTCAAAATACAAACAATCTGATCAAACAAATTCAGAGCTGAATGGCAAGAAAATATTTGCAGAAATATTAATGTGCAAATAAAACTAATATTAACATACAGAACAAGTTGAGCTTTTATCCTAGCTAACCAAAGATTTATGAGATAACACCAGAATAATGTCTTTAGTCTGCACTAAATGTATGGATTGCTAAACTGACCAGATTCATAGTGAGAAACAGTCAACTTTTCTTAACTTTTTCTTGCTAGCGGTGCTGATAACCTTTGCAAACAGTTGGGACCCACAAAATCTAGATCCAAACCCGATGAAACACTGTTTCTGAATGAAATTTTTGGAAAAAAAGTCAATCTTGAAAAAAATCCCCAGACGATAACAAAAGCATGAAAAATTACCCGGCATGGAAGAGACTTTTCTTGTAGTTTGTGAGTATATTTGAGCTGGTATGTGTTAAGTTAATTCTGCCCATTCCTAACCCTGATACAAGGCATAAGTTAAAATGTTCTTGTTTTGTAGTAAGCAGTGGGTGTCCATTTATTAAAATTTTGATGATAAACTAAATAATGTCTCGCTAAACAACAAATAGGTAAATAAACGGCTCTAAAGCCACTTGATTTAGAGCGATTAAACAGCAAAGTCAACAGTTGAGAGATATGATAAAAGGAATACAGAGTCAGTTCTCAAGTAGTGTGTCCATATCCTAGGTAAGGCCACCATATATAGTTCAATGCTATAAAATGCTAAAATTTAACAGGCTTAAACTCTGTAAGAGCCTTATCAAATTACTCAGATAGGAAAAGTATGTGCAAACAAAACAGTCCAAGATCAGCTAGGCCCCGAGGTTATAAAAAAATTCAAACTCAACTCAGCTGAGCACGAAATTTATCCTGCTCATAAATGTTAAAATGCCAACAATTGTTGGCATTTTAACATTTATGAGCAGGATAAATACAACATCTTTCTTTCTTTCTCTATATACTGCCAGACCCTCTTTCGAGTATTATCGGCAGGTGTACTTTGTACACTCCGGGTTGCAGGATGAAAGCCTACAAGTAACCATATCGAAATTACCGTAGGGTTCTTTAACCTGCACAGGGGTTGACTTTCCCTGCACAGGGGACATCCAGTTAACGTCTAGATCCGAAGGACGATGCACTTATCTAGTGTCATCCCTGCAAATGACACTAGAGAAAGCATGTTCGGACACCGAAATTTTTCTCGCCGCGAGCGGGAATCGAACCTGGGACCTCTAGCACCAGAGGCATCTTAGGGTCTTAAGGCAAGAAAGACCGTTATTTTTCATCATTTTATCTTTTTTGAGTATCTGAAATTTCACGCTCAGTTGAGTTGGCACAAAAAAAGTTTAATAACCTCTGGGCCTGCTCCTAGAATTTGTTAGCTTTCTTTATTGATAACTAGGATAGATTAGTCTAGATCATCTGATGGAAGATGCCATTTAGGAAATCAGCACTAAAAGAGCATATTAATAAGGACCTCATTGCAAGAAGACTCATTTTGTTGCATGCCAAAAAAAAGAGGGCAGACCAGCCTGTGCATTTGTTATTCACTCTCTGGAAAGTATAACACCTCATCTAAATATTAATACATACAGAATTTCAAAATTCTAGCTAGTTTCTGTAGCTGACCAGGCTAGATTGAGCCTACCCTGAAGACATGTCTTGCAGCCAGGCCCATAACACACTGAAAAGGTAGAAAGCAAAAGCTGTCATGAGATTCAATGAACATTGAATCATTAGCCTTCAGGCCCTGGATGATCCAAACCAACCCAATGTGTTGACATATCATGTCATACTTTTCGAAAAAATAGAACCCTTTATGCTGTTTACTCCCCGATTCGTGCATGTTAAATTTCGAGTGTAGCGCATGCGCATTTAGGGAAAAGTATCAGCAAGGAATATTTTTGCAAACAAAACACTAACATGTGAAATATCAACTAACAAACTCAAAAGTTTTCCAACTCGTTCAACATTGTAAACAATCTACCTTAAAATGAGTCACCATGCCTGCTCCGAGTCATCTAGAAGCTTCTCAATGGGTTCGTGCATTTTGATTGGTCGATGCTAAATAGAGGCTCTATGGAGGGAATAATTTTTTTCTATACCGCAGCAAAAAGTTAATGCACTTATCTATCTCGTTTAGTATTAAAATGGATTTTTTGTGCATGCTGTTTCAAAATTCATAGGAAATCATTAACCTACCATCATTTCAGTTACACCAACGATTTTTAAACATCACAAAATTGACTAACTCAGAATATCAACATATGCAAAAATAACTTGTGAAATTATAACATATGTACACTTTAGGGTGATTTGAATGTATTGGTGACAGTGTGGACAGAGGAAAATGTCATTTCTACTCACCACAGCAAATATACATGTGACTCTCAGACACCCATAATGAATCATCACAGTCATTTAATTGGATTTTAATTGGAAGTGACTTGACATGGTCTCAACTTTTTGCTGAAGTATACTTGCCTAGACAGCCTCTTTAAAATCATGATAAGGTGACGTGATCTTGCAAGATGGCTGAAATTTGACAGACGAGCTGAATTTGCCTTGGAATAATTGGAATTAAAGAATTTTCTCGCGTGCAAGTAAGATTTTTAATGTTAAATACCATGTGCTTAACAAGTTTACACAATATTCAGCAAGATTTAATCAATTTTATACCGGGTTTTTCCTCATTGTTGATGCAGATGATTTTTTTCTTGCTTTTGAAACAAACTGTACCGAATTCCGACACGCGCTATTTCCGCGCGAGCGTGATTTATATGTACACGAATCCAATGGTAATGTACGAACTTATGAGAATCAGGCATATATCTTAATGTAGCATTCACACTAGCTGGTTTTTGTGGTTCCTATGCCAGCTTCCAATCCAGTCAAAAAAGTAATCCTCAGATTTTCATCTCTAATATCACAAACTTTAATTCTCATCTTTTATTCACAATGTATTCTAATTTCAACTGATGAAAATCACATAATGGATGGTAGGTAAAATCAATGCAAGCCAAGAGAGTAGGCATACATGAGAAAGTGGGCCAAAATTCTAAAGTGATGCAATGGCTGATCTGAGCCCCTGCTAAGTTTTTTCTGCAAGTTCACAGACGAGAAGTGAGAACCAAAATGAACATTTCATCAGGGTTAGCACTGTTTACAGTACTAAGATAAGAACAATCTAGTATTACATTAGTAACTACAATGTTATTTCAAACTTCTAACTATTCACCCATCAAACTATATATGGGCCTCGTCACAACAAAACCTGTCTTTGGGGTTTCTGACAAAGCGAGTTTCAAACCAGTCTCCTCAGCTACAGAGACTAGCTAGAAAATTTAAATTTCACCTGTAGCAAGTTTACAGACGATACTTTCCAAAAAGCGAATAACATAGGCGCTTATGACTGCGTGGATGCGCAGGCTGGTCTGCGTCCTTGTTGTTCGCATACCCCCGAAGACAGATTTTCTTGGTTCGAAGCCCATTTAATGAACCATCCAAGCTGTACTGTTTCAACTGAATGGAAGATTCCATTAAATATGCTTGAAGGAACAGTTTTCCCCGTTGTGGCTCATATTTGCTGTAATTTGAACAGTTTTGATTCAAACTTGAGTTTCACATTCTTCTTCTTCACTTATACAAAACATTTAATTTATTACTATATCCCCTATAATCAATAGTTAAAGTTTTACTACAAAAGCTGCATTACTTCAGCCCGCTTATATCAAAATGGTACTTCACTCTTTCCTTGTTAGCAGTGATTTTTTTGTCTCCTGATAACCTTTTTTTCCGTACCGACCTTCTGTCTGTCCTGATCTGGGTCCAAACTGTTGCAAAGCCTTTGCAACAGTTTGGACCCAGATCAGGACTGACAGAACATCGGTACAGATCTGAATCCAAACAATTTGACACTCTGAGAGTGTTCCTGAAAGAATATTTTGAAAATGTTAATTTTGAAAAATTTGATACAAACAATGCTTACTCTTATCTTATGATAGGACTCAATTTTAACAGACTGCCAGATATAGAACTTTTTTCATTGTGGAACACTAATAATCATCAATTAAGAAACATGGCTTACTGTAACAAAATATATCATCATAATCACAACTTTAATGAGTTTACTTATCATCATATGGGCCTCATCTCGACGGGATTTCCGACAAAGTCTCCTCAGCTACATAGACTAGCTAGAAAATAGAAATTTCCCTTGTAGCAAGTTTTGATATTATACTTTTTCATAAGCGAATAACAAAGGCGCTGATCAGTCAGCGCAGATGCGCAGGCTGAACTGCACCTTTGTTGTTTGCAAAGCCCTGAAGACAGGTTTTCTCACGTCGAGGTCCATATGAGGATTTGCACTCAGAATGACTTAATCTTTATGCATTAGTGCATCAGGCATTCACACCTACCTAATCAGCGTACAACTCTAATCAATACTTTGTTGAACTAATTTTGGCAGTCAGTATAGAGCAGTCAGTAGCCGGTCGCAGCAGTTATCAGACTGCTATGGACTGGCAAAGGAATTGTGAAATATGTATGTTTGATCAGAGTTAAATAAAGAGCATGCTTACCTAATTGGCATACATCTCTAAACAGTATTGTGTTAAATTCATGTTGCCAAAGGTCTTTGTAGCACAGTAGTAGAACTCTGTCCTCCATGGACTGTGAGTTTGAGCCCCAGCTGAATCCAGCCACATTCTTTAATTCATATAGATGATTCTCTCCCAATTGCTAATTCAAGTTGGACATTTGTCAGTTACTGATCAAAATATATATACAAAAAGTAACCAGTCTATGTACATGTACAGCCAATAAGAAGTAACCAGTCTATGTACATTCAATAAGAAGAAGTTACCTTTCTATGTACAGTCAATTATAAGTGACCAGCCTATGTACAGTCAATCAGTAACCAGTCTGTGTACAGTCAATAAGAAGTAACCAGTCTGGGCAGTCAATAAGAAGAAGTAACCAGTCTATGTACAGTCAATAAGAAGTAACCAGTCAATGTACAGTCAATAAGAAGAATACAGTCAATAAGAAAGAAGTAGCCCAAATATGTGCCCATGTATAGGGAAGATTTATGATATAGTCACATCAATAAGCTGAAGTAACCAATCTATTTATAGTCATAGAAATAAGAAGTAACCAATCAAAATTTGCTGAAGTCTGAAGCCAGTGGACTATGAAAAGCAGGTGATAAGACTATGGTGTTTATTATTCATATTACTATCAGTAGAAGTTTTTCCTCTTGGTTGAAATGGCAACCAGATGAAATCCTTGAACCCCTTTGAAAGGGTGGGGTCCATTGATCATTCCTATGAAGTTTGGTGAAAATCCAGCCAGTGGTTTATAAGATGTTGTTTAAAGAGAATTGTTGACTGACGGACAATGGATGCCAGACATCAGAGGATCACCAAAGCTCACTTGAGCTCATGGCTCATGTGATTTAAAAAGGCTAAGAATCTTGATGCAGACACAGATCTGACACTTGGACCATAGAATATCAAATCTAAAATTGATACCATCTGTTATCTTATCAAGTCTTATAAATTGTATATCTTAACCCAGTAAAACCTCTTTGTCACACTTGATTTACTTTCATATGTAATATAAACAAGTGCTCTTCATGTTCCATTGTAAAAACCAACTAACACTAATGGCTAGTAAGATTAATTCTTTGTAAATATTTGTTGAACATGTTTTGAAATTCTAAATAGAAACGTAAACAGCCAATCTCAGTCAAAAGTGTAGTCCAGGTATGTTTACATCGAGTGATCTGTGACTATACATAGCAATGCCATTATATATAGCAGGCCTCCAAATCTGACCACTGACCCCGGCTATAATACGTAGATTTTGATATATAAAATAATTGATCATAAAAATGTTAATATTTTCTTATCCATAAGTTTTAACATATGTTTTGGATGCTCAAAACAACCGTCTCATTGAGAGGGTTCATTTGAGTACCCACAACATATGTTTTGGTTGAGAAATAAAACAAGCAGCCAAATGGGCAACGATCCCTCACCTGAAAGCCAGCATAATATTTGGTAAGACCATAATTTATGATGCTCATTGGCAGGTAACTCTGAATTTGAAACAAAGATCAGGAATAAATTCAAAAAACACAAGATATTATGCCAGTTCTGGTTATCTGCAAGCACTTAAAAGACTGCAAAGGAAACCTGGTGAAACTATATTTTTCAGATGCAGCTAACCTCGTTGCCAATGATTGGATCTAACAGAAATTCAAACTCATCCATGCTTGTATGAATTGTCCTGGGTTCCTTCAAGAATGAAGATGATCAAATGAAAAATCAAGGCGCAAGTCATCACATTATAATGCTATATTTTAGATGCTCAAGGTCAGCTAACTCTGTAGTTGGTGGTCGATTGTAGCTGAAAATCAAGCTTTTTTGGTTGCCTTGTAACTTATAAGAATGAAGAAGATCCAATCAGAAAGTGCAGGCTTAGAGTGATCACAACATTATTCATCGATTTCTAAGATGCTCAAGGCAGCTAATTCCATAATAGGTGAGGGTATCTGGCTGAAATTAAAACTCATTCAGGCTTTTATAGTTGTCCTTATTACCTGCAAGAATGAAGAAGATCCAATCAAAAATAAAGGCACTAGAGTGGTCACAAGATTATTCACTGATTTTTCAGATGCTGAAGGGCAGCTAACTCAGTAGTAGCTGATGGGATCTTAAGAAAATTCAAACTCGTTCAAGCTTTTATGGATGTCCTTGTTACCTGTAAGAGTGAAGAAGATTCATTCAAAAATGAAGGCACTAGAGTGGTCACAACATTTCTCCCATTATAAGTCTATGGGGACTTTTCCAAACGCTCAAGGGCAGCTAACTCCGCAGCCGGAGGTCTGATCTGGCAGAATTTTAAACCCATCCGAGATCTTCTGGTTGTCCTTGTTACCTGCAAGAATGAGGAAGATACAATCAAAAATAAAGGCGCTAGAGTGGTCACATGACTATTAATTAATTTTTCAGATGATCAAGGGCAGCTACCTCAATAGTCAGTGATGGGATTTTGACGAAATTCAAACTCATTCAAGCTTTTATGGTTGTCCTTGTTACTTGTAAGAATGAAGAAGATTCATCCAAAAATGAAGGCTCTAGAGTGGTCACAACATTTCTCCCATTATAAGTCTGGGGATTTTTTCAAAGGCTCAGGGGCAGCTAGCTCCTCAGTCCCTGGTCCGATCTTGCCGAATTTGGATCCCATTTGAGATTTTATGGTTGTCCTGGTTACCTGCAAGAATAAATAAGCACCAATCAAAAATGAAGAAGCTAGAGTGGTCACAAGGTTTTCCCCATTATAACCATATTGGAGCTATCTGTTGCCATGGAAACCAGAGTTTTGATCCTATCTGGCCCTAAACTTAATACAGACAATCCCCCGCCTCAATGATGCTTCAGATGAAATTTAATTACAATCGCCCAGCTGGTCTCAGAGATATAAATGTTTGAAAGTGTGGACGGGCGGACGCCGGCTCGAGTCCCATCCTATAAGCTCATCCCAAGCCTTCGGCTCTGGTGAGCTAAAAATTATTCTTTAATCATCTACTCTTATCTAGAGGTCTGAATAGTTTAAAGTACATAGTGCCCAAGTCCTCAGGACCAGAGTATCAGTTCCAACTACATGTACAGGGAGTCATTCAATAATATTTAACTCAAATGATTATTTTAAACTCATTTTTTTTATGTTTTTCACATTGATTCTCAGTGATAACTTTTTTTTTAATCTTAGCAAAATGTGTTCGTGATGAAAGGTGAAGAGGAAAAATAGTGCCAACTTTTCCAAACGGTCTGAAGTTTGCGGTGCAAACAGTTTTTTGTGTACATAGATGGAGATTTTGCAATAAATTAAATTCTGTCAAGTATTATATTGACAAGTAAATTTTGGAGAGGCGTGACAAAAAGGGTTTGTCTCAAGCGGTGAATATACTGTTAATCAATGGTTGTTTATAACATAATCCTGCCGTTTACCGTGCATATGCAGAATCTACTTTGAGCATGATCATTTGTAGGTACAGAAGTTGGGATTTCCCATGACATGCCATTTTTGTCTTATGCACGACATGCTCCAAAACAGACAGTTTAAAGATGACCCCACTAGCTTCACGCACGAGCGAATCAGGCACGATTTTCCTTATATTTGACCAAGACATCCATCCCTTTAGTAAGTGATTTAGGGTGGCGCAAGGTACCTTTTTGACTGATATATTTGACTTCGTTTATATGCCCTTTGGTTGTTGGAACCGTTTGGAGAAGTTGGCGCTAATTTTTCTCTACAACTTTTATCGCGAACACACAACTTTTATCGCGAACACAGTTGTGTAAAATCAAATATAAAAAGGTTATTGCCGAAAATCAGAGTGAAAAAAAAAGGTTGCAATGCAAAGGGACATAACTCCAAAATTGTAGCCAACTATCTCTGTCTTGAATGGTGACTCTTAGATTAGCTAAGTAACAAATTCTTGTCCAACGAAAAAATTAAAATAAGAGAGAGAGAGAGAGAGAGAGAGAGAGAGAGACCAGATGCATTCCTGCTTTAAAAGCAGTGTCAATCCTGATCAACAGAAGGGAGCTGTACAGGATCAATACTGTTTTCGACTCTGCTTGCAAATACATACTAATAACTAGAATCTTGCATGATAATTGGGTCAAAATTGGTGAGTATGGTAGAACATGAATTTATCACATGAAATTGCATCTTGGAGTGATATAACACAATGCGATAAAATTGATAATCCACTAGTGGTTTATAGATTTAATAACGCTATGGAATGACGTCCATCATAACCTCCCTTAAAAGGTGGCAAAATCTTGATGTTTTCACGACAAAAATAAGATTTTTAAATAATTAAAATGATAAAATAGAATCTTACATTTGGGCTCCTGTATTATTGATTTGATTAAACTTGTTGCAAAAAAGAGATAAAATGCTTGGCATGCCTCACATTTTATCTCTTTTCCTCAACTCATTTAATAAATTCAATAAAACATGAGCACTAATGTAAGAACCTCTATATTAAAATATCTTAAAGTGTTCCAGAGTGTCTTTTTTAATTTTTACTTATATCCAACATGATATATCCAACGTAACAAATATATCAAACATATTAAAGGGTAAGAGACAAGATTTATTCCAGCTAATCAGAGAGATAGTCCAGAGCAAATGGTGAAAGCCAAGATCCAGAATGATGAGCTGATGGAACGACAGGCAGAGAAGATCCTCATCAGGAAAGTGCAGAATTGTAAATACCATATCTATCCTACAGCTTATGACAGTCTAACTTGTTACCATACATATTTGAGTTAGTTTGTTTTGTTTGTGTTGGTTCTTTACATCCCAGTCAACCGAACCAGCGACCCCTCAATCTCAAGTTCAGCTCTCTACCACTGAGTCACTGGGCTCCTCAAATAGGTCCATTTATCTTCCTGATGAGTTGTCAGTGTAGACTGATCTGGGTTTACACTGATCAGGTCCGTCTGTCCATATATATATAGGGTAACTGCTTTAAGGTATCCAATTGTTTAGGGTAATTCAAGTATGTATTGTAAATAAAATTACAGTGTACATTCATAAATTTAACTCATATTTTATAAGAAAATAAATTTTGTGACATCAAAGATAGTTATAGGACAGCAAGATAACAAAATTGACTCTTACATTTTCAGCTGTAATTTGTCATGTCAAGCTGATCTATGACACTTACCCCGGAAAATCTATTACCTCCCTTGTAAGGCCCAGTGATATAACTAAAATATAGTTTGGTAAGATTCCACTAATTGGTTAAATCTTTGTCTGCTAGTGGCTTCATTAGTTGTCATTTGATACACTTAAATATTTAATATAAGAAGAACCAACATCCCATAAGCTGGCCTAAATATCCCTCTTAATCTCTGGTAAGGGACACACTAATAGCCATAACTAGCACTATACAGACCTACCTCTCAATATTCTCTGGGTTACTGAAGCTTTTCTTTCTCTTCTGTCCCTCATCCTGAATACTTGGTAGCTGCAAATATAAGGTAAAATATGACTGTTATCTTCAAGACAACTTTAAATTGAAAAATGAGCCATGACACGTGATTTCCAACAATAAGCATTTTGACAAGTGTAGACTAAGATGAGCCTGTGCAGCCCGCTTTTAAGCTTAGAAACTCCAAATGATGTTCAGTCAGAAGATATTCAAGCGACTAGCAAAGGCTCTGGTCAGACTGTGCATATGCTCAGGCTGATGTGAGCCTTTGCTGCTGGCATATACCACATTGTTGGAAATCTCATGTCAGGGCGCAAATCTAATAATGTGCATTAGGATATCAATTAAACAACTAAAACATGTTACTGTAAATTTGAAAAAAATCACAAGAATTTTGTTTTCCGGAAAAGCGTTATAAGACATATTTGCCATGTTAAAAATTGGCTACTAGCGTATGATTTACCTACATCAGTAAAATCAGTAAATGGCAGAGTGATTTTGCCATTTCGCGAAACTTTCCAAATTTACAGTATTCAAAATGGAATTCAATAATAAGGAAGCACCAGAGTTTCACATTTATATCGGAAAGTATGATAGCATAATTGTTACTTTTTAGAAGTTCTCTTCTCACTGAAAAATAGACAAAATTATCTGAAATATGAATCCTTGAGAAATATAAAACAACACAATCAATCTTGAATCTGTTCATAAAGGTAAATAGAATAACACTCATGCCCCCTAGCAATGGTTTAAGAGGTATTCTCTCTCTCTCCCTCCTCTATTCATACATGCAAACCCATTAGAAATATTCTATACTGGTTCCACCCAACCTCCTTGTACTAAACTAGATGGGAGAATCTTTGTTGTCTTTGCCTTCTAGTGTCATCTACTGATAAGCTTGGAAACAGCTGTGATCCAGATCAGGCCCAACAAAAATGTGAGCCCTTATCTGGGTCCAAAAATTGTTTGACACTCTAGATACAAGAAACTTTATTTTCCGTCAGTTATAGTACAACAAATAACATTAGCTACGAGAGCTTTTTTCCGACATCTGGTGGCATTCCTGAAATAATTTTTTGCTAAAGTTCATTTTGGGAAAAAAATCAGTAAACAACAAAATGTTCTAATAAATTACCCGGCATTCCAAGAAAGAGACTCTGGTCTCTGGTGTGGTTTTGGCTCTACAGTTTCTCCAGTCATATATAGAATTATTATCATAGCGACAACCTGCTACTGTCCATGGTCGCCGAGGCATTGTCAGTTAGCTAGAATTCTTTAGTAATAAGCCACGACATGTGGTTTCCAACAATGTGGCATTTTGACAAGTGTAGACTCAGAAGAGCCTGTGCAGCCTCCTTTTAAGCTTAGAAACTCCAAATGATGTTCAGTCAGTAGCTTAACACTCATAGAATATTCAAGCGACAAGCAAAGGCTCTGATCAGCCTGTGCATATGCGCAGGCTGATCTGAGGCTTTGTTGGTCGCACATACCACATTGTTGGATATCTTATGTCGCGGCTCATTAATGTTTTTTTCTATATAGAGATATACTTGACCAAAAAAATATCCTTAGATATTTAATTTAATCTAAGTTTAAATTTTGATTTAAGTAAAATTTGTCCAACTATCTGTCCACTTATTTTGTTGGTCTATAATCCATCTACATTTCTACTGTTTGTAGTTAGATGTTGTTTCTCTTAGCATCTATCATTATGGTAACTTGGTAATCTTCATTCAACATAATATAATGCATTTAGCGCGTCACCATTAAACTAAATTTCCGGCTGTATATCCGAAGATATGCTTCCCAAAATGAAAATTTGCAATACAGTTATCCACATTCTAATGCACCAATAAAATTTTTCCCTTCAAAAAGACAGTGAAAATGTAATATGGTGCCCCTACGTCCAGTGACTGCAGCTGCATAAAGCCGATTGTCAGCCAATGAAAAGCAATGTTTTACGTACTAGTAATGAAGTGGAACAGTACTGTCGCAAATTTATAACGTTATCCAATCAAATGTCATGTTACATCTGCAAGTGCATTAGAATGTCTATTTAATGCCTCTCTAAATTTCTTCACTTAAAATTGACCAGTTTCATCATGATAATAATAATGTCTGCTTGATTTTCTAAATTGAAATCCTCCAGTTGATCTATATTTTTCAGAAGAAATCAAACATAGTCCCTGACTCCCTGGTGGGACTGCTTTCTTTATTTTCAAAATGAAACAGGTCGATTTATCAGTTATTTAAAGGCATCTGTTGTTATTATATTCAGTAAAACATTTTTTTCTTTCAAACTTTTTAAGAGAATAACCAACACATAGTAATATTCACTTTCTTAGATTGTCAATGCCATCAAGATACTCTTATAACTAAAATAAATAATCTAAGCTTGATTTTCATCCAATTGTTCTATATTCATGATCTTATCTTTTTGAATGCTGGGTAATTTTTTCACGATTTTTTTTTCTTGTCTGATGAATTTTTTTTTCAAAAAATACTTTCAGCATTGCCATCAGAGTGCAAAATAGTTTGGTTCCAGATTGACCCCAAATTTTGTCTGGCCTGATATACATCTAAACTGTTTGCAGATGTTATCAATCAGCAGAGGACACTAACAGACATAGAGTTAATATCCTTAACCCTTAAAGCGCCAATCATGACTGCAGCAGACGACAAATTTTGCAAAATCTTTCCTATTTTTGAAGGAAATAAGGAATGATATTTCATGAGAATCGTCTGCAGCAGACGATTCTCATGAAATGTCATGCCTTATTGTTATTTTTGAAAAAGCTGCTAAATTTGAAATTGTCGTCTGCTGCAAATTATAGGTGGCGCTTTAAGGGTTAACACTGCATTTGTAAACACTAGAAAGTTTGAATAAACCTAACAAGATTGTGATCATAAAAAAGTGAAGTAAAAAACCCCAGACAGTGTTAATCTTTGATAACAAACACTTTCATTGTCAGCCATAATCCTTGAGCAAATCATACAAACACAAATACTTTCATCTTGGAGTATTGTTAACATGCTGGATAGAACATCTCAAACATCTAAAACTAACATGTGCAAATGGGCCAGCACATAAGATTTTGGTATTTATCACAATATTATGCTTAAACGCCTTCTTTAAATCTTTGCATCTTGGCTAACTATCAATCAGAAACAATTGAATAATCATATGAGAAGGCCGTGCGAGGACCATTTAAGCCAAATTATATTCAAATTTGCCCAGTAACATTTTTTAAGCTTATCCCTATTATGTGTATAATAAAAACTAACTTCACCCCCTGGTGGCAATGTTTTTCGACGGATCAGAATATTTTGAAAACCTTTTCGCCCAAGGACCATTTGTATCACAATACTTTCAAAACCAGCCAGTAGTTATGATAAGAATTTTTTTTTAAAGATTTCCCCTTTTTAGGTACCAGTGCCCTTTATGTGTATAGGAAAAACTAATTCCGTCCCCTGGAGGACAGATCAGAATAATTTTGACAATTTCTCAGAACCATTTGCGCCAAATTATTTTCAAATCCGGCCAGTAGTTTTTGACAAGGCTAGTTCCCCTTTAAATGTATTGTAAAACTAACACTGACCCCCTGGTGGCCATTTTTATTTGGTGCATCAAACTTTTTGACAACTTTTACGGAATCACATCAGGGCCATTTGTGCCAAATTGTTCTAAACTTATTTAAGATTTTTTTTAAGTTTTTCCTTTTGGTTATATAGCAACCAGAATTCTGCATGACATACTGCATGGAATTAGTTATATTTAGACATACTGCATGGAATTAAGATATTTGAACAACTTTGAAGAGGACCACCCAAGAATCATTCCAGTGACATTTAGTGAAATTCCACACAGTAGTTTAGGAGATGTTGCAAATTAGTAATTTATGGACAGACAACATCATAGGATCACAAAATGATATAAGAGGATCTAAGTAAAGGATCACAGAGGATCTAAAAGCAAGGTGAGTTTGTGAAAACAGATGCAATTGGCAAACATTTAAGTTTGTTGGATGCACACACATATGCACACATGCCAAAATTATTATGCCCCTGAACTTCTATACCCTGGGTATAAAAAGGTCAATGTCCAAGCTAATCGACTAGAAAAGAAAATATTGTCCATAAAAAGGTAAGATATCAATGTTCAAACATGAGAGTAAACAAAAGATTATTTATTCTTTAGTTTCAGCACACACTAGAAGTGAAAATATTGTACAGTAAAACCTGTCTTAAGCGGGCATATATAAATAGACAAAACAAAGGTCTTAACGGAAAATGGTAGCTTAATGAAGGTCAAAAGTATTGTAGAATTCTGCAATACTTTTGACCTGCATAAAGGGGCAATCAGTATTGAATACCAATTTTGATGTTTTTTTTTGAGTGGCCACTTTACTTAAGACAGGTTTTACTGTAAATGGGCCAGCACATGAGATTTGGGTACTTATCATATATGTAAGCAGGGAGTGCTTTGACAAGCCTGTGAATCATAACAGTCCTGCCAGAGACTTTGCTTCTAGCTCACATACACATAGTTTGGATTCAGACCAAGATTTGATTTATATCCTGGCTGGATACATCAGAAGGAGGCTTTTGCACACATGCAATAAGTACCAAAATCTCATGTACTCGCCAAAATACTTCTTGAAAACACATCATCTGACCAAGACAGCTCAATATACACCTTAGAAGATAAAAAGGCCAATTTCCTTTTAACCACAGCCCATGTTGAACTGACAGCCTTGTCAATACTGTTTTATACAAAACAATGAACAAGTGAGCTTGTGCGTTCATCACGTATGTATGCAAACAAGCCTGTACAAATGAGCAGTCTCGCTAGAGCCTTCACTCTTCAAACATACAAAGTAGGGATATATATGATGGATCACGCCAATATTTAGTCCAACTAGACATTTGGGCATGCACAATTTAAAAATGATTATGATAAAAATGATTATGCATTTATTATAGCTACCAAAGTCTCATTAACTGGACAAACATATAAATGTTTTTTAGGTGTCACATGTTATAACTTTAAAAACAATAACAAAGTACTGTATTTCTGTTTCTGAAGGTAA
Source organism: Loripinus fragilis (assembly GCA_964019695.1). Lineage (NCBI taxonomy): Eukaryota > Metazoa > Mollusca > Bivalvia > Lucinida > Lucinidae > Loripinus > Loripinus fragilis. The sequence continues at coordinate 7,825,497 of OZ026516.1, forward strand.
CTAACATTTAGTTTAATGGTAATTTCTACTGTGCATTTTGGAGAAGTTAATTTTCAAACATCATATGACCCAAAATGTAGCTTCCCTGATAATAACTGGTAGAGGCTGGGGGGGGGGGGGGGGGGGGGGGGGGGCTGAAAAAGTCCTCATCAAAATCTATCTACATTTATCTTTTCTGAATTCCCTAAGTGCATGCTCCCCCTGTAATGCAACCAATACAAACAGTAGGTGTAATTTATTGAAGTATTTGAAAAGACAACTTGAAGTGAGAAAAGACAACTTGAAGTGAAAGTGTCATCTATTTATTCATTAAACCTATGATAAATTTTCTAAAATTTCGAACACTTCTCTCTTTCTGTTCTCAAATAAAATTTTGGTTTTCAGGGTTGGAACTCACAAAATGCTTGTAAGAATAGCAAACAGAAAAGACCCTGATCAGACTGCTTCTTCAGAAGCAGTCTGAGCTGGGTCTGTGCTGTTTGTCTAGGCCTTTTTTGGCTGGTATTTTTAGAGCATTTACTGTATGAGCCAGCTCTAGATAGTTTGGTATATGTACCTGTATCTAATAGATGGCTAGAGAAAGCTCAGATGAGCCTGCACATCCACAGAGCCTACACACCTTAACATGGACCAGAGTATGAAAGCTAATACATACAAGTAGCAAAGCAAAATCAAGGCCTCCTTAAGACTATTCAATTGGTTCTTAATGGGTCCTTTTCCTTATATTATTGTTCTTACAGGCTGTGAAATGATATAAGGACCACCTGAATAGTAGTATACCCATACTTTGTACTTTGTATGGGGGCAGTATAATTTATGATTTACGTATTTAACTAAATATATTATTTCAAATCCTACCATTATTTAACCCCTAAAGCGCCAATTAAAAAAGCATCTGAAATTGTTGTGTGCAGAAGTCGTCTGCTGCAAATAATTGCCTAACATTACTGACTAATTAAGTATAGAAGCAAACAGTGTGGACCCAGAACAGACTGCTACTATAGGAGCAGTCTGATCTCGGTCCACACTGTTTGCCATAGAGGCTTCTTAAACATTCCAGCAGACGAGAAAAGCAGGCGACTTTTGTTGCGATTGGCGCATTAATATTCACCTGGTCCAACATAAAGGTTCTAAGTACTGCCTGGTACATTTATTCACACCATGCCTCTTACCCTTAAGGGTATAGTTGTGCATTAAATAAAATTCTATTCGATGTAACACCATATAACAGGTAGAACAAGAAATGTCACAAACACGTGACGAATGCCCCCAAAGGAATTGGTCTAGCATAAGACACATTTGAGAAAAGTTAGCTGTAATATAGGAGATAATATGCTCCAGACACGAAAAACCTAGAAATGAGGCTAGAAGTCAATGTCGAGGTCAAAGTGACCCAAAATGGTATACATCACTCCACCATCCTAAGAGGAAACAACACCCCAAGTTTGGGATTCCTACATCAAATAATATAGGAGATATGCTCCAGACACAATTATTCTAGAAACTAGGACATAGGTCGAGATCACAGTGACCTAAAAATGGTATGCTACACATCAGCATCCAAAGATGTATCCATAAAGCAAATTTGGGATTCCCCCCTCAAATAATATATGAGATATGCTCCTGTAATGATTATTCTAAAAACTAGGTCAGAGGTCAAGGTCATAGTGACCGGAAAAATGGTATGTGACACTCCCCCATTCCAAGATGCAACCACACACCAAATTTGGTATTCCTACCTCAAAGAATACAAGAGATATGCTCCAGACACAATAATTCTTAAAACTAGGTCAGAGGTCAAGGTCACAGTGACCCAAAAATTGTATGTGACACTCCGTCATGCCAAGATGCATCTACACACCGAATTTGGAATTCCTATCTCAAAGAATATAGGAGATATGCACCAGACTCAATTTCGTTTCTATAAACTAGGTCAGAGGTCAAGTTCAAGGTCACAGTGACCCAATTATTGTATGCAACACTTCGTCATTGCAAGATGCATCCACACACCGAATTTGAGATTCCTACCTCAAATAATATAAGAGATATGCTCCGGACACGATTATTCTAAAAACTAGGTCAGAGGTCAAGGTCACAGTGACACAATTATGGTATGCGAAACTTTGTCATTGCAAGATGCATCCACACACCAAATTTGAGATTCCTACCTCAAATAATATAAGAGATATGCTCCGGACAGGATTGTTCTAAAAACTAGGTCAGAGGTCAAGGTCAAGGTCACAGTGACCTGAAAAATGGTATGCAACACTCTGCCATCCCAAGATGCATCCACACACCAAATTTGGAATTCCTTCCTCAAAGAATGTAAGAGATAGGCTCTGGACACAATAATTCTTAAAACTAGGTCAAGGTCAAAGTGACCAGAAAAATGGTATGCAACACTCCACCATCCAAAGATGCATCCACACACCAAATTTGGAATTCCTACCTCAAAGAATGTAATAGATAGGCTCTGGACACAATAATTCTTAAAACTAGGTCAGAGGTCAAGGTCACAGTGACCCAAAAATGATATACGACACTCAGTCAGCCCAAGATGCATTTACACACAAAATTTGGAATTCCTATCTCAAAGAATATAGGAGATATGCACCAGACTAAATGCAGTTTCAAGACACTAGGTCAGAGGTCAATTTCAAGGTCACAGTGATCCAATTATGGTATGCGTCACTTTGTCATACCAAGATGTATCCACACACTACATTTGAGATTTCCTACCTCAAATAATGTTAGAGATATGCTCTGGACACGATTATTCTAAACACTAGGTCAGAGGTCAAGGTCATAGTGACTTGAAAATGGTATGCGGCACTTCGCCATCCCAAGATGTATCCACACACAAAATTTGGAATTCCTATCTCAAAGAATATAGGAGATATGCTCTGGACACGAAGCGGGACGGACGGACAGTGTGATTACTATATGCCTCCCAAAGTTCCTTTGGGGGCAAAAAACATAGAGTTCCCTACTTCAAGATCCAAGGTATATGCGAATGTTTTGACAAGCCAGACCACACACCTTTCATTATTGACTCGGTGAAAACATTTAGTGCCTTTTTGTAAGGCACCCAGAGAATCCAATTACTTCAATAAAACTCAGAAAACTAGGTCTTTGCTCTTTTCCTGCTAGTGTCATCTGCAACCTCGCCAGAGCCTTCACTGCTCGTGTATTAGGACTATAGACCTTTAACCCCCTGGATACATCTGCATAGACATTTATTGGGAACTTTTGTGCATATGCGAAAAGTACCAATAACTTGTGTGGTGGTCCACAAATGCTATTAAAAAAATCTTATTTTACCAACCTGTCTGGGAAATACTGGAAAGAGAGCCTTAATGACAGCCTTGTAAGTCTTCAACATCTCAGGGTTGTGTTCTAGGGACTGGAGCAGTGAAGCCTGGTACCGGGCCGTGTAAGTAGCAGGAGACAGACTTGGTCTACAGGCCGCTTCATCTGGCTGGTCCTCACTTGCAGACTGAACTCTTGACTTAGACAAACTTCTGTCAATATATATATACCAGTGGTAGAAGCCATATAACTGTGAACAGAATATGAATTCATGCTCAAATCTCGCACATTATGGGGTTCCTCCAAAAACTGAAAATTTACATTTTTATAATAAATATCTGATATAGAATTTATTTATACTTTAGAATATAAAGTAATTGTGTATTTAATGTTTAATCATATTGTCTTTGTTGTTGGAGTGTAAAATGGAACAGCCACCGTGAATGCAGACAGCTGGTTTTGCAAACCAGGTGTAGGCTTGCTGTCAATTATAGATACATGGACAAAGCATGAAGCCTATGTTGCAAAAATCTAAATATTCATCAAAGGCTTGCTTTGAAAATATAAATATTTATTTAGCAAACTTTTAAACAGGTTCATTGACTAAGAAACTGTAAAGTGTGACATCTTATCAGGGCATGCACTGCTTGCTGGGTGAAACCACAGCTTAGAAAAAATATATGGGCCTCAACGGGAGAAAACCTGTCTTCGGAATAAGTGAAACAAAGCGGCATACCAGCCTGTGCAGACTGTTCAACACCTTTGTTATACGTTTTTTTTTTTAAATTATCATATCAACTTGCTCTAGGTGAAATTTCAATTTTTAAGCTAGGACACTGGTTTGAGTTGTTTTGTTGCACAGAGGCCCATATACATAAACAATTAAAGAATTGGAACCAAAAGATAAGTTTCAGATAATTATATGTGTGCTGGTTACCAGCACACATATAATTATCTGAAACTTATCTTTTAGTAAAATTGCTTAATTAAGAAATATTCCAAATTTATAAAAGTATAAAACTAAATGCGTACCTTTGTAACTTCTTTTCCATTTCTTCAAGTGTGAGTGAAGACTAAATACAATAGCAGCCATACAACTGATCATATAAAATATCAATTTAAATCTATTTTCAAACAACTTTAGAGGGAAGCCCTTTTCTGAGCAAATGACCAGGGTGGTTAATGGGCTAAGAATATTTATTTCTAACCTCTTGACATCTCACAAATCAACAGTACAGAATTTATGACTCCACAACAAAGTAGGAGTTGACCCTCAGGTAAATGCTATTAAACATACAATAACAGAATAAGTCATAGATACAAAACAGTATTTTAACTCTTTGCATGCTGGGAAATTTTTCATGATCGTTTGCTGTCTGCTCAACTACAGTAAAACCTGTGTAAAACGGCCTCTCAAAAATAGACAAAACAAAGATCTTAATGACAAATGATAGCTTAATGAAGGTCAAAAGTATTGCAGAAATCTGCAATACTTTTGACCTGCATTAAGTGATAATTTGTCTTGAAAACCAATTTTTGGTCTTTTTGAGAGTGGCCGTTTTACACAGGTTTTACTGTATTTCAAAATTAACTTTTTAGAAAAATTCTTTCAGAATTACCATCAGAGTGGCAAGCAGTTTGGATCCAGATCAGGCCCGACATATATTTCAGCCTGGTCTGGATCCAAACTTGTTATCAGCAGACGACACTGACAGATAAAAAGTTTAACAATAAACAAACTTTACAGAATATAAACATTAAAATGTTCTTTTTTCTGAAAATGCAGGTCCAAATGAAACCAGGTTATATGAATCATGGGCCAGCAAACAAGATTTTGGTTCTTATTGCATTCTTGAGACAAGCCTGCAAATATGTGCAGTCTCCCCAGTGCCTTAACTTCTCACTTGCACAAAGTATGGATGTAGATCGACTCAGACTAAAATTTAGACCTCTACCCCATTAGATATATCTGCTTGGGGGTTTATTTGTTTGTTTTGATTCTTTATGTCCAGCCAACAATTTTTTGGTCATGTCGGGACGGGGTTTACCTGGGTTGAACCAGTACTAAGCAGCAGATTAAGTTATACTGGCTCACAAATTAAGTATAGAAGCAAACAGTGTGGACCTAGAACAGACTGCTCCTATAGGAGCAGTCTGATCTGTGTCCACACTGTTTGCCATAGAGGCTTCTTAAACATTTCAGCAGACGAGAAAAGCAGGGGACTTTTGTTGCGATTGGCGCTTTATGGGTTAAAACATATTAGAGATGCTCAAAAGAACCATCTCAATGAGACATTTCTTTTTAGCACCCACAATAACAAATATTTTAGTTGAGAAATAAGAAAAATGTTCTTGTACAATCACTTTTTTCCTGAGTCAAGGTTACTTCAGAATCAGAAATTTCCAGGGGCTTATTACAGCATGATTAAGTCTCCCCTGAAATCAGTCATTTTAAGTAATAGGGAATTGTCTGCTAATTTATCTACCCATAGTAATGTATGTCATCAAAATGTCATCAAAAACTTGAAGATAATAATGGGTAACAGAAATGGCCTCAATTAAAATTCAATTTTATTCCATATACAACTTGGATTCTTTGTCAAGATGTATTATAAATCCTTTAATCAGAATAACAATCTAGAAAGTAAAATTTTTTCATTAAAACTTCAATTTGTTTCCAAAGGATGATACCATTTTGAGAAAACAGCCCTTTTGACATATCTCCAGAATCAAGGTTTGGCTTTTATGAATATTAGGGTAAAGTCGGGTAACTTCCGACATCAGGTAAATTCGGACAAACATTAGCAAACACTGGAAATCCAGATGAGACGGCTCCTTATGAGCCGTCTCATCAGGATTTTCATTGTTTGCTTAGATAACTGATTTTTTTATTCCAATAATAAAAATAGGAAGCAATTTAAGTAGCTGTCCGAATTAAGCTGACCGTCCGAATTTACCTGACTTTAGCCTACATAATTACATCATCTAGTGCCTACACAGACCCCATTCCTAGAGTAAAATAAAGTATTATGCTGTTCCTTTATGACACTATATTTGAGGTCCATATGAAAGGACTGTTATAAGTGCATTGCATTATAAACAGCCATTTTTATAAAGTAATTTGTAAAATTTCATGATAAAAAATATCAGAAACAAATGATCATGTTATATCGAAATTCTGTGTTATAATGAGGTGTATTATAAAGGGACTGCACTGTTCTTACATTCCTAAAATTTGACTACCTGATAAGTTGGAGTTTATAGAATAATGCTTCTGCAGGAATAGCCTAGATTATACTGGTCCTGCAGGAGTAAGCTGATCTGGGTATACCCTATTTATTCATGCCTATGTATCTAAATATGAAGGCTAATTCCCCAACTTTAAGTAAAACTTGTTCAAGTACAGTAAGCCTTTTTATTCTGCAGCAGAAATTAAATACTGTAAAGCATGAACAGTAAATTCTGTCTTAAGCAGCCACTCAAAAATAGACAAAACAAAGATCTTAATGACAAATGGTAGCTTATTGAAGGTCGAAAGTATTGCAGAAAGGGAGCATTCTGCAATACTTTTGACTGCATTATGCGATAATTGGTCCTGAAAACCAATTTTGGTCTTTTTGAGAGTGGCTGTTTTAGACAGGTTTTACTGTACCTTTGCCAATGACAAGTACTGGATAAAAAGCATAATCTGCTTGACTTGAACAAGAATATACTTAAAACAGAGATAACAGATGGAGAGCAATAATGAGTAGAATAGGACAGGAAAAAGTTCCTATACTGAAATGATGGACAACAATTCTTCATTTTCTGACTAGCTTGAAGGTCTCTTTTCTTGTGCTAAATATGTTAACAAAAACTACACAATCATAAAAATTGAACACTCCATTTATCACTACTGTATCATAAAATTGTATCTAATCTCAAAATTTCCCTTCATTTATTTTTTTGCCAGGAGAATTTACAAGTTGACAGATCTGATTTTAGAACAAGGTTTGAGTGCTTTATTGAAATGTTTTACTACACTCACCACCTATGATGTTAGCCACCCTGAATATATTACCACCTGAGCAGACACCATATTCTCTCACTACATGAGCACCCCTTACCACCTAGTGCATGGACACCCTTAACCACCTTGATTTGGTCACCCTTTACCACCTAGTGCATGGACACCCTTTACCACCTAGGACATGGATACCCTTAACCACCTAGGGCATGGACATCCTTTAGCACCTAGTGCATGGACATCCTTTAGCACCAAGTGCATGGATACCCTTTACCACCTAGTGCATAGACACCCTTAACTTGGACATCCTTTACCGCCTAGTTCATGGACACCCTTTACCACCTAGTTCATGGACACCCTTTACCACCTAGTGCATGGATACCCTTTGACCACCTAGGGCATGGACATCCTTTAGCACCAAGTGCATGGATACCCTTTACCACCTAGTTCATGGACACCCTTAACTTGGACATCCTTTATCACCTAGTGCATGGATACCCTTGACCACCTAGTGCATGGAAACACTTTACCACCTAGAGCATGGACACCCTTTGCCACATAGTGCATGGATACCCTTGACCACCTAGTGCACGGACACACTTTACCACCTAGTGCATGGATACCCTTGACCACCAAGTGCATGGACACACTTGACCACCTAGTGCATGGACACCCTTAACGTTGACATCCTTTATTACATAGTGCATGGATACCCTTGAACACCTAGTGTGAGGACACTCTTTACCACCTAGAGCATGGATACCCTTAACGTGGACATCCTTTATCACCTAGTGCATGGATACCCTTGACCACCTAGTGTGAGGACACACTTTACCACCTAGTGCATGGATACCCTTAACTTGGACATCCTTTATCACCTAGTGCATGGATACCCTTGACCACCTAGTGTGAGGACACACTTTACCACCTAGTGCATGGATACCCTTGACCACCTAGTGCATGGAAACACTTTACCACCTAGTGCATGGACACCCTTTGCCACCAAGTGCATGGACACACTTGACCACCTAGTGCATGGACACCCTTAACGTGGACATCCTTTATCACCTAGTGCATGGATACCCTTGACCACCTAGTGTGAGGACACACTTTACCACCTAGAGCATGGATACCCTTAACGTGGACATCCTTTATCACCTAGTGCATGGATACCCTTGACCACCTAGTGTGAGGACACACTTTACCACCTAGTGCATGGATACCCTTAACGTGGACATCCTTTATCACCTAGTGCATGGATACCCTTGACCACCTATTGTGAGGACACACTTTACCACCTAGTGCATGGATACCCTTAACGTGGACATCCTTTACCACCTAGTGCATGGTTACCCTTGACCACCTAGTGCATGGAAACACTTTACCACCTAGTGCATGGACACCCTTTGCCACATAGTGCATGGATACCCTTGACCCACTAGTGCACGGACACACTTTACCACCTAGTGCATGGATACCCTTGACCACCAAGTGCATGGACACATTTTACCACCTAGTGCATGGATACCCTTAACATGGACATCCTTTATCACCTATTGCATGGATACCCTTGACCACCTAGTGCATGGACACACTTTGCCACCTAGTTCATGAACACCCTTAACACCTAGTGTATTGAAACCCTTTACCACCTAGTGTATTGACACCCTTTACCATCTAGTGTATTGACACCCTTTACCACCTAGTGCATGTACGCCCTTATCACCTTGTGCATGGGCACATTTTACCACCTAGAGTATGGACACCCTTTACCACCTAGTACCTGGACCCCTAACCATCTAGTGCATGGATGCCCTTTGCCATCTAGTGCATGTACACCCCTATCACCTTGTGTATGGACATGCTTTACCACCTAGTGCATGTACACCCTTTACCACCTAGTGCCTGGACCCCTTAACACCTAGTGCATGGACACCCTGTTAGTGTATCACCTTGTGCATTGACACTCTTTACCACCTGTTGCAAACATGGTACTAAATTGCTCACCTGAGTTTAAGGTTGTAGAAATTAAAGGAAGAAGGTGATAACTGACAAATGTTTTGAAAATTACCCCAATTCCTCATCCCAGTCAACAGTTAAGGATTTATTGTTTAAAGAAACTTATTGCAAATGCAGAATGAATAACACACCCCAGACATCAAGCTGACACACTGCACTCATGAGATTTTAAAAATGTGTATGAAGACCAGTCCATAATCCTGCATCTATAGTCTACTCAGTTGACTTAGGTCATTACAATACACACACCCAACATTACAATCACACACTGTGCTAAGAGATTTAAAAATGTGCCTGAAGTGATAATGAGTATAGCAGTAGACCAATCTTCAGAATAAAAGTTTATTCTTCATTGAGATAGTTGACTTAGGTCACAGCCAGCATGCAATCTCGAGCCACTATTGGCTGCCAGTGAAACACTATTCAATTGTTATTTCACTGGCGGCTAAGTGGCCTGAGATTGCATGCTGGCTGGAGTCATTACAATGCCATTATACGATAATACAAAAGTGACAACAATAATCTGTGTACACAACGTAAGACAGAAGCTGACTAGTTAGTTTTATTGGGAGCTAAACAAAAACACTAATACAATATTAATAGGATTACGGCAGTTATTATGTAAATTAAACAAAATCATCCCTTAAAAATGTGGAAAAACTGTACCAAACATTTTCTGAATGGCTGTCAATCCAATTAAAATCACCGGACAATCTACTAGTAACTATATCTAATACAGGAAAAATTAGAAAACTAGAATCCTGTCAAAGACTAGTCATAGCTTTTTTATACCCTAATATGCTCTGAGGGGGTCAGTCTATGAGTATATGACCATTCGGAAGGTGATAGTGTTATCAAGAGTGGAAAAACATCCAGATAAGCTCAACCTGAGTCAGCCAATGACATTCCCATGGGTGAAAGTTCAAAATTTCCAAAATCCTGAACTTTAGAAATTCCAATCTTAAAACTTGCAGTATGCCTACTGAATGTAAAAAAATCAAATTCCAATGGTCTATTGTCTTTTGATGAACTGAATATTCATCTGAGAAGCTATTATAACCTGCCAAATTCAGGAATAATCCTGAAAACTTTCACCCATGAATTCCTTGGTAGATCTTCCCAGATCATATCATGAAAAATAATCAAGCTAATGTTCTACTTCTGCTTTTGGAGACACTTCTTAAGAATGGATTGTGTCTGTAAATGAAGGATCGATAAAGACTGTATAATTTGGCAGATTGATCAGGGTATTGATGTTCTTAAAGGATCTAGTTCTCATGTTGCAGCTAACACATCTGAGCAATCATAATCTATTAGTAGTAGTAGTAGAATTGTAAAATTTCAACAGCTCATCAATTTGGTAAAATAAAATAACTAGAGTAAAAGGAAAATCGTTGAAAGACAAAATCAGTTTATGAGGTGATAATACTTTGCATAATTATAAAATAAATCCACAAATGACCAACAAGCACAGTGGCAAGATTTTTCTGAGTGTTACAATCACATAAAAACTCTACACAAATTGACAAAATACAGTAAAACCTGTGTAAAATGGCCACTCTCAAAAAGACCAAAAATTGTTTTTCAAGACCAATTATTGCTTAATGAAGGTCGAAAGTATTGCAGAATGGAGCATTCTGCAATACTTTCGACCTTCATTAAGCTACGAATTGTTATTAAGATCTTTGTTTTGTCTATTTTTGAGTGGCTGTTTTACACAGGTTTTACTGTATTTCCTAAATGAGTCAGCACATGAGATTTTGGAATTTATTGAACATCTGAGCAGCAAAGACTCAGATTAACCTGTGAATTGTTAGAGCCTCCACTGCTAATAAACACACATATCAAAGCAGAGGAATACTCAGACCAAAATTCAGCCGCAAATTTTTGTTCACATAGGTGAAAGTTCAAAATTTCCAAAGTCCTGAACTTTAGAAATACAGATCTCAAAAACTTGCATTATGCCTATAAACTATCAGCAATTTTCAGTTTAAAAGGTTTATTGTCTTAAGAGAAAATGAAAGTAAATGAGAGATGCTATTATGCTCAGCTAAATTCAGGATTTTGAGGCTGACTTTCTATGGAAAGTCAGCCTCAAAATCCTGAATTCAAGAATAATCCTGAAAACTGTCACCCATGTGTTTAACAAGTAAGATGCCGTTACCTCATGGGCTCACCCAAATATAGATTGATTTATTAATACACCAATTTAAGCATCACTCAATTAAGCTTATCATACCCAATCAATTAAATATCTTATTCTTGCTATATTCTTAAAGTCTATAACATCATCAAATTAACCCTTCAGCTGAACATTATTATTGTGTGAAACAGTACAGGTGAAATGCCTTGGCACAAGACAATCTGATCTTATTGCATACAAACAACAAAGGCGCAAACCAGTCAGAAAATCAGCATAATCTGATCAGTAGTAAATAGAGCAATGGTCTTGTACCGTGGTGGCCCGGGTTCTATTCCCAGCCAAGGTGTTGGAAATTTTTCAGCTATTGTTCATATTTGTTGTGGCTTTCATGTTGTAAGAGATAAGAAATCTAAAGTTTATAACAAACAAATAACTCGCCTTTACACTCATATTTTTGCACTGAACCTTGCATCTATACGACTTCTGGAACTAGAGGGTATGTATCAGATATGGTTCTAGCACAGTTCTGGCCCTGAGGTTATAAAACATTTTTCATGCTCTGAGCTCGAAATTCTAACTTCTCAAAGAAACTAAAATACCGACAAATGAAGACGTTTCTTGCTTTAAGTCTCTCAGAAGTTGTATTTATCCTACTAATAAATGTTAAAATGCCAACAATTGTTGGCATTTTAACATTTATGAGCAGGAAAAATTACATGCTTAGCTGAGTTGAGCATGGTAAAAGTTTTATAACCCCGAAGCCAGTGATCATAGAGACAAGTTGTTATTTATATTTCTTCAAAGTGGTAACTTGAGTTAATTGTTTAAGGGTTAATGTGAAATCTACCAGCATGCTAATATTATACTGAAAACAATCATATTATACTGAAACCTGCCTGACTAATCCTGGCCTCAAGGTCATAAATCTCCTTTCATGCTCAACTCAATTGAGCATGATTTATCCTGCTAATAAATGTTTTAAATTGCATTTTAACTTTATTACCAGGATAAATATAACAGAGAAAATTATATATTTTTCATCATTTTAGTTTTTATATGCAGGTGAAATTCCATGCTAAGTTGAGCTGAAAAGGAAAAAAAAACTTTCATAACCTTGAGGTCTGATTCTTCAATCTCATGCCTGGCAACAGATGAAACATGATTTAGTCTATAACAATTATTGACATCTGTGAGAACATTTCAAAGGAAATTTACAATTAAATATGACAATCACAGGTTGTAAACACATGAATATAAACAAGAAAACATAACAATAATAAACATCAACAACATTATTAGAGATTCATATACTGAATTACCTGAATAGTAAGTATTGGTGATTACATATTACACGACAAAACTATAACATAAAAATATTGCTCAGTTTTTGGCAGCAGTAAAGGACAAAGGTCATATTGCTTGCAATATAGGCTGGCTAAGAGCATTAGCAGACAAAAGAGCAGTCAACAAAAGCCGTGGCTGGCAGGAAAATGGTAAAGCAGCTGAAGTAAATTTGGGAAACACTCAATCCAGACATCAAAACTATTTCCCAAGGAAGGGTATATTGTGGATGCTTAAAGTACCGTCTCAGTGAGGTGGACTTCTTTTTATATCCACATCTATTGCTTGAGTTAAGACTTTAAGTCCCAGTCAACAATATTCCAGTCATGTATCCTTTTGAATAGGATGCTTGATGTATTAGGAACAAACTAAGGTTATAATTAGACAGGCAGAGCCCTATGACAAAACAGGAGACGCTACCAAAGGGAGTAGGGGTTGCAAAATTTGACTTCACCAAAACATTTAAAAATCAATTATTTTCACGTGTAAGGGTAATATATCACCAATACTCAATTACAAATCACAGTGAAAGTCCAAAATCATGAGCATTTTAATGATAATTTTTTTTTTTTATCTGATTTGTTAAGAAATATTTTGAAGTGCAACTGTAGTCCATATTCAACCTTGATGATAATGTATTTACCCGGTGCAATATTATGCAGCAATGTACTATAACCATTCATCCATGCGTAAAGTACACCTAGTCAATGGCCATGTAGTTTATGTGTATTGAATAGATACAGTATATGTGCAAAATAATCTACCAACTGAATTTAGTAAAAGGACAATTTTCACAATCTAAAGAAAAATATGCTAAAACATTGTAATATTTCATGACTAATGGGTTATGAAAGGGAAGATTTTTCATTTTACTGGAAAAAAAGATTTTCAAGAGAGCACACCAAAAATCCAAATGCTAATATTCAGGCTCGAATATTTTTCTATTTCCTATATATATAATACAAAAAGTGAGCATTTTAGCCCCAAAATAAAGCCTTACATTTATTGAAATAGGAAATCATATGCAATATCATAAAATAGAGACCAACGGCGGGCTTATATATGAAGATGGAAGCATTTGATCGATTTTAATTTTTATCGAAATTTAAGGCAGCGATACACTGTGATTCCCATTATCACCGTCAGAGGTCCTTTGACCTCTTGCATGAACCCCGGGATTCTATGTCATGAAATGAAAGCTAACCTTGCAAAGTATCTATGGTCCAAATATTAATGTTTTCTGACAAGTGGTTGTCAAGATATGGACTTCTAGAAAACTTTGACACAGAAATCCTATCACTGGATATGTACTAGATTTTGACCTCTAACCCTACCCCTGAGCATGGACCCTTGGGACCCTTGGGCCCAATGTCATGGAATGAAAGCTAACCCTACAAGGTAGCTATGGTCCAAGTATGAATGCTTTCTAACAAGTCGTTGTATGAAAATGGACTTCTAAAAAACTTTGACACAGAAATCCTATCTTTTGGATATGTACTAGATTTTGTCCTCTAGCTCCACCCCAAGGCATGGACCCTGAGGTCCGACGTCGTGGAATGAAAGCTTACCCTACAAGGTATCTATGGTTCAAGTATGAATGCTTTCTGACAAGTGGTTGTCAAAATATGGACTTCTAGACAACTTTAACGCAAAAATCCTATCTATTGGATATGTACTAGATTGTGACCTCTAGCCCCACCCCCCCGCATCGACCCTGAGGTCTATTGTTGTGGAATGAAAGCTGACCCTACAAGGTATCTATGATGCAAGTATGAACACTTTCTGACAAGTGGTTGTTAAAAAATGGACTTCTAGAAAACTTTAACGCAAAAATCCTATCTTTTGGATATGAACTAGATTTTGACCTCTAGTTCCACCCCCCCAGGCATGGACCCTTGGGTCTGATGCCGTGGAATGAAAGCTAACCCTACAAGGTATCTATGGTGAAAGTATGAATGCTTTCTGACAAGTGGTTGTCAAGATAAAAACTTCTAGACAACTTTAATGCAGTGTGACGGGAACGGAACGGGAACGCCTATGATCGTGGTGACTACAATAGCTCTTTGCACTTCGTGCAGTCGAGCTAAAATTGCAAGGCTTTGCTTACAGGATCTTACATGAGTGCTACCATATTACTAAATATGTTAAATGAGGTGTCAAAAAGAGATAAAATGCAAATCTTAATTTTGGCATTATCATAAACAGTGTTGCAGAGATGTTTTAAAAGAAGCAACAGAATTACAGCCGACACCACACAGCAGACAACTTACAGTCACGATCAGCAGATGAAGAGCTTATGAATAGCAATATGGTGAACCGTTCAGCTGGATGATTCAACTTTTGTGAGCGGGCCCTTGTTTAATATGCAAATATTTGGGGCACCATTAAATTGAAATCTAGTATATGTGTAATGCAAGGTGGCTGATAGTTCAATACTCATTACAAACTATCTTCTATTGCATATCAAAAGGAAATGCCATTTTTAAAATGTAAAAAAAGTCAAATAAACTACGGTCCCCACCCTATTCTTTCTACAATATACTTCTTCTTTATACCACAACAGTTACTGTAAATTAGGGGTTTATGAACTGATAGTGTCATGATATATGTGCCGTGACGTGAGAAAACCTGTCTTCGGTGGTTTGCGAACAACAAAGGCACAGACCAGCCTGTGCATCCACACAGTCTGATCAATGCCTTTGTTATTCTCAAAATTCCACTTTTCTAGATGGTCTCTGTAGCTGAAAAGACTGGTTTGAATCTCACTTTGTCGGAAACCTCAAAGACAGATTTTTAGGCTCATAATGATAACTGATATGAACACACTGGTTAAAGCCACTATGTTTGCCCTATTATATGTAGCATAAGAATAATAAAAAGAGCAAATGCTCCATTTTCCATAATATTTTCAAAAGTATTCAAAACTCAACTTAATATTTTTCTTGAATTTTTTTTCAATGTTGTCTAAAATTAGAAAATAATGTCATGATCTAAAAATAGCCTATGGAGTAAAGGGTTAAAGAAAAACTATTTCTTAATCATTATCTTATTACTAGCAGCAACAGAGCAAACACACACTTACATCTACATATGGTCACATAGGAAACAAAGATGCTTTAACCCTTTCTTGACTAGGGAAACAAAGACATTGGAACATGTACATTGTAGACCTATACTGGTACATTGTAAACATAAACTAGTACATTTTAGACCAATATTAGTACAATGGTACAGTGTGGAGCTATACTGGTACAGTGTAGAGCTATACCAGTACAGTGAAGACCTATACTGGTACATTGTAGATTTATACTGGTACATTGTATACATACACTAGAACACTGTAGACCTACATGGTACATTTAGACCTATACTGGTACATTGTTGACTTACAATGGTAAATTGTAGACCAATACTGGTAAACAGTAGACCTACACTGGTACATTGTAGACCTATACTGGTACATTGTAGACCTATACTGGTACATTGTAGACCTACACTGGTACATTATAGACCTACATTGGTACATTGTATACCTATACTGGTACATGGTAAACCAACATTGGTACATTGTGGACCTACACTGGTACATTGTAGACCTATACTGGTACATTGTAGGCCTATATTGGTACATTGTAGACCCTATGATGGTACATTGTAGACCTACATAGATACATTGTAGACCTATACCGGTACACTGTAGACCCTATGATGGTACAGTGTAGACCTATATTGGTACACTGTAGACCCTATGATGGTACATTGTAGACATATATTGGTACATTGTAGACCCTAGGATAGTACATTGTAGACCTATATTGGTACATTGTAGACCCTATGATGGTACACTGTAGACCTATATTGGTACACTGTAGACCCTATGATGGTACATAGTAGACCTATATTGGTACATTGTAAACCTATATAATTGGTACACTGTTGACCATTTGATGGTACACTGTAGAACTATATTGGTACATTGTAAACCTATATTGGTACATTGTAGACCCTATGATGGTACATTGTAGACCTATATTGGTACATTGTAGACCTACACTAGTACATTGTAGACCTTTACTGGTACATGGTAGACCTACAATGATACATTGTAGACCTACACTGGTACATTGTAGATCTATACTGGTTTACGGTAGACCTGCATGGTACATTATGGACCTAGACTGGTACATTGCAGACCTATATAGATACATTGTAGACCTAAACTGGTATATTGTAGACCCTATATTGGTACACTGTTGACCCTATGATGGTACATTGTAGACCTATAATGATGCATTGTATACCTATATTGGTACGGTTCAGACCCTATGATGGTACACTGTAGACCCTATATTGGTGCATTGTAGACCCTGTGATGGTACATTGTAGACCCTCTGATGGTACACTGTTGACCTATATTGATACACTGTAGACCCTATGATGGTACATTGTAGACCTATATTGGTACATTGTAGACCCTATTATGGTACATTGTAGACATATATTGGTACATTGTAGACCCTATGATGGTACATTATAGACCTATATTGGTACATTGTAGACCTATACTGGTGCATTGTAGACATATACTGGTACATTGTAGACCCAATGATGGTACATTGTAGACTGTATACTGGTACATTTACTGTGGTACAAGGGTTGAACAATCTTCAAGGCAGATACCCACTGTTTTTTTATTTGATTCTTTACGTCCACTCAACAATCTTTCAGTTATGTAGGGACGAGTCTTCCCGGGTTGAACCAGTACTAAGCTAGGATTAATGTGTCTTGCTCCAGGACAGTGATGTCGGTGAGGCTCGAACCCACGGCCATCTGGTCATGAGTTAAGCACTCTACCACTGCCCTCCCAAATAATACCCACTGTAAGTTAGAAATGCTCAGGTATGCCATGCATACATACCCTAGAAGAATCATTACGATTTAAATGGTCTAATATATATCAAACTTCATAAAATTTTCTATTAGTCAAGTAAAGATTAAAACAGCCTTCTTGTTTCCGAACAGCTCTAGAGTAGTGTTAGGTCTAAAAATCACATATAAATACGTATGTTTATAAAACAAAGGCTAACAACACCGGATAAACAGGCTGCTCAGGGTCTATTCAGGGAATTATCATCACAGAGAAGAATTCTTGGAAATAAACTTAAAGACTTTCTTAAAGCCTCTTCTGGCCAACTAAATTAATATAGCACACTCCAGGTATGTTTCCAGCCAGCTCAGCCTTAATCAGGCCCCTAGATAAGAGTATGTAATTAAAAAAATAATTTTCTATCTCTCAACCAAAACTTATGTTGTGGGTACTTATGTTGTGAGTACCAAATACACATGTTAATCCATTTAAGCCTAACGTCCTTTTTACGGGACATCAGCAAACAGTGTAGAACCAGATCAGACGCCGCAGAATGCAGCGTCTGTTCAGGTTCTGCACTGTTTGTGTATTGAATGTACTTTTATAATGTGAATGAAATTGATACTACCCAACAACCCTCATATTTCAAATGGATTTGTCCAGTGGATAATGGTGGGAAATTCTATTAGGCATATATGGGTTAAAATTGATGGATAAGAAAACAATCACAATTTTACGCTCAAAAATGTAGTTTGTCTTGACCTATGGTTAGTATAACAATGTATTCACTGGTTGTGTGGAAAATAGTGTGGATCTCTACTTTCTTCAAGAGAGAATATATTTGGGTTTAGCAGGCCAAGAATTAATGTCATGCTAATTTGGTTTTATACATGAGTTACATCATGAGAGAAACATGGCTTGGTGACCCTCTTATATATATATATACATACATACATACCTCACAAGTTTAGATTAACACATTTTTTCAGCGTAAAATTGTAAATATTTTCTTACCAATCATTTTAACCATAAGTTGTGGGCGCTCAAAAGAGCCGTCTCATTGAGACGGTTCTTATGAGTACCCACAACATATGTTTTGGTTGAGAAATAAGAAAATTCATATTTTGTTATGCACTCTTAACTAAAGGCCTGATACCTCCCTTGAATGTCCATGAGGGGGTGTGGCAGTATATATGATAAAAACAATGTCCATAAAAATCATGACACATCTCAAAGATAGATATCATTCAAATTCCAAACCTTTACCACGGGAGTGCAGTGGTGCAGTGGAAGAGTGCTTGACTCGAGACCGAGGTTCCCCGGGTTCAAGCCTCACCGGCATCACTGCGTTGTGTCCTTGAGCAAGACAGATTAATCCTAGCTTAGTACTGGTTCAACCCATGAAGACCCGTCCCTCTATAACTGAAGAATGTTGATGAGACGTAAAGAATCAAATCAAACAAACAAAAACCTTTAACAATCTGGATTATTCATCCTTTGTTGCTGTGGTAACAGATTCATGTCACAACTACATTAGCCCTGGTATGTCATGCATACATACCCTTGCTGATAAAGTTGATGGTATGATTCTGAGCTTGAGTTAATACACACATTCTGAGATCTAGACAAACATATACCATATCAACATGGTTCTAAGACTGAACCTTTTGTCTCTGAAGTTTCTCTAGAAATGTAAATCAGAATTGTGTAACTGGGCAAAAAAATGGTGTTTACCTTTCCAGAAGTTCTAGATATTTGGGATTGTTTAGGAAGGAAAGAACAGTCTCATAGTGGGAGATACATGACCAGTACACAAGATTTTAGTACTTATCACATATCTATAAAGGCACTGTAGAAGCAGCTATCCAATAAATATACAGTCTAATCTCTTAAATTTGAGGTCCTCTGTACTGGAGGTTTTAATTCCAATTGTCAGTAGTTCCAATTAAAGGGAGAAGACATAAAAATATAAAACTCCCAAAAATGATCAATATCACGTTTTTCTTCTTGCAAACATAAGTTTTGGGCATATATAAAAGAAATGACTTTGCGTGCCCAAAACATATGTTATTATAGACAGTTATTAAAATAGATCATGAAAAGGTCCTATTATCCGAATCCAGTGTTTGAATTAGTGAATTTTTCCAAAAATTGAAGTTCGAATTTTCGAGGTTTTACTGTTTAGGTCTAAATTTAATCTAAGTCTTCATCTTCTTCCTTGTGTATGCATGTAGTAAAGCCCCTGATGAGACTGTGTATGCACACCGGTATGTGGCAATCGAAAATGTCAATACTATCGAAGAACGTAGATCAAAAATCGATATAAACAGTGTTTTCGATTGCCATTTGTTGCCACACTGGCGACAAATGGCAATCAAAAACACTGTTTCTATTGATTTTTGATCAGCTTTTGTCAATGGTTGATAGCGTTTTCGATTGCCCCCTACCCAGTGTGATATGTGCATGCTCGTCTTAGCATTAGCTGCTCACCGATATAGTAAGTACCAAAATCTCAAGTGCTGGTTCCCATGGTAATTCTTCTCTAATGAGATAATTCACTGAGTAGGCGCGTTGCTGAATTTCATATAAGGCTTACTTTTTGAGAAAACTTACCTCATCGTCATAAAGGATGAAATCGGTCTCAAATCAAAACTAAATGCCTCTACTTTAATTTTGATTGGGTCGTACGTTCGAAAATTGGTAGCGTCATATCTAAAAAAGGGGAGATAACTCTTTCCTTGCAAAAAAGGAAATTGTGATGTACGAATTTCGAATCGATTTTTTGCAGTGTTAAAACATTATTATTTCGTAAAATATTTTATTTTCTAAAATCAATTTAACTCTTATTTATTTTTAAATCAAACTTGGCTCATTTCTTCATTTGCAGATATAGCTAATGAGGGATAACTCTTACTACCCTTTAAAATAGAACATTTCCCTCGATATCGTTTCTAAAAATACCGTTATATTTAGTAAAAATGCGTAAAATTTGATCAATTAGTTGAAACATTTAAATTTGCTATTCAAAAACATGATTAACAGCATTCTGACATGCTTGACGACTCTGAAAATCGCTTGCAAAGTTGCTACCCCCGTGTGAAAAATACTCTGTTTTCGAGCATTTCACCATTACACTTGATATACTATTAGGCGCAGTTTCTGAATGCTTTTGAGAAAATTAACCTCATCGTCCTAAAGGATGAAACTAGTCTTCAATTGAAGATAAATGTCTATACTTATTTTTTTTTTTTTTGGGGGGGGGGGGGGGGGTGGGGTCGCACACTCAGAAATGGGAAGCGTCATATTGAAAAAAGGGAGATAACTTTATACTCGCAGAAAACAGAATCACGGAATACGAATTTTAAAAGTATCAAGTATGGACTTTTTTCTGAAGACAATGGTCTGACACATTTCTTTAAGGTAATTTGGTATGCTAAATCCGAAAACCAATGTTTGCAAGTTGAGAAATGGCGTCTTATTGAGCTTATTTGCATGTTTTCAAGATGGCCGCCAAAATCATACAGAATCTTACATTGTTGTTGATTCATTGTTTAATGTACCTCGGAATATTTGTGGGGGTTGTGTGTTGGTCTTTGTGATATCATGCATCTCTTTCTGTTCTTTCTATTTTTGTTAATACCTTGACGAGGAAGAGAATGATAGTTGCTTTGTTTTAATTGTCTTCCTAGTGTCTTGTGACTGTAAGTGTTCTGTTCCTCTTCCTCACGATGCCGGGGGTTGATCTACAGTAGTGATTGTGTTTTTTTCCAGTTTATACTCACTTACTTTTTGCGTATCTAGTGTCCAGCTATTGTAATGAATGTTTCATTCATAGCACTATTTTGAACTAGGTTCAAGCTTTTAAAGTGATAAACGAGAAATGAGTTTTGAAAATCGACAAGTAGCTTTGATTTGACTGTCGTCATAATGTCCATTCTTCCTAGTAATACCCACAAAATGTGTTACACTATCTATACATATATCAAAAGTAAAAGCATTTAAATTCCTTAGTACCCAATGGTCGAATTAGACCAGCCTTGCGTCCTCAGGACAACTTCTCAATGGCGTCAAATTGTTTTGTGGGACCACCTTCAATAGGTAAAAGTATTGCCCTGAAAATAACCCCATTTGGGCTATGTGAAATTGCGTGGTTTCCATGGCAACAAACAATGCGCTTCAAAACAGCTGGGTTTGTCCCTACAAATAACTTATATCTCAGCAGAAACTCATCCTAAAGTACTAACTCGATAAAAAAAAACAAAAGTAAGACATAGCAGCTTCATTCAGCGGTAAAGTATGCTAGTTATCAACTTTGCATATTCATGAAAATTAATGAATACATTAGGAAATCGTAAAAAATAAAAAAGGTGTACCCACAAAGATACTTACAACTCAGCTGCGAATTATTTTAGGCAACCACTCTTGGTACCAAATAATGCCAAATCACTGCACTTTTACCAAATTGTCCATTTAACAAATTTTCAAACATTCTCACTCATAAATACTTATCAAAATATAAGAAATAAGAGAACATTTTGGAAAAATTAAAGGGGTATACTTACTAAATTACACATATGTCAGTTGCTAGTTATCCTATTCTCAAATTAAAGCCTAGAACTAATTTTTATCTTTCTGTGTTCTTCTTTCTATTCAGTGTTTTCTTATACATTCATGAGTATGCAAATGAGATCATTTGTATATTCATAATTGGGTCAACAAGCTACATCTCAACTTTCATTTGGTACCATGTTTGGTCGTCCTGGATATATGGCAGCTGAAATATAGGTTATTTTGTAGGTCACACCACTTTAGTTTTCTACTATTTTTGACTTATTCTTTTTTATGTTTTCTTTAATATTCGTGAATATGAAAATTAGATATTTCAAATACATACAATCATAGGGTCGCATACCTGTATCTCAACTATTATTTGGTACCAAGTTTTGTAGTCCAGGATAGTAAGCAGCTGGTGTAGAGGTAATTTGGTAGGGATACCACCTTAATTAATCTACCAATTTTGTCTTATTTCTTAAGTTTACATTAATATTTATGGGTATTCAAATTAGATCATTTGTATATTTAATCAGTTTCATCAAATGAAAAAGTCTCAACTTTTATTTAGTACCTAGTTTTGAGGGTAATCATAGTTAGTGGCGGGCTTAGTGGTTATTTGAACGTAAATCACCTTATTTTTCTACAAATTGCCTCTTATTTCTTAAGTATTCATTAATATTCGTGAAATATACTCAAGTTAAATAATTCGTAAATTTAATCATTTTGGTCAAAATGCAATGTCTCAACTTGAATTTGGTACCAAGTTTTGCAGTCTACGATAGTTGGCAGTGGACATATAGGTAATTTTGTAGCTATACCCCCTTAATTTTTCTATCTTTTTTTCTCTTATTTCTTATGCTTTCATTCATATAAATGAATATTTTAATTATAAAATTCGTATATCTTATTATTTTGATCAAATGACTATGTCTCAACTGTTATTTGATACCAAGTTTTGTAAAATAGGATAATTATCAGCTAGCGTCGTGTTAATTTTGTAGGTATACCACCTTAATTTTTCTACCAATTTTGTCTTGTTTCTTATGTTTACATTAATTTTCATGAATATTCAAATTAGATAATTCGTATATTTAATCATTTTAGTCAAATGGTTATATCTCAACTTTAATTGGGTACCAATTTTTATAGTCTAGGATGGTTAGCAGCTGGAGTACATGTAATTTTGTAGGTATACCCCCTTAATATTTCTACCAATTTAGTCTTATTCCTTATGTTTACATTAATATTCATGAATTTTTAATAAGATAATTCACATATTTGATAATTTTGGTCAAATGGCAAAGCCCCAACTTTTATTTGGTACCAAATTTTATAGTCTAGTCTAATAAACAGCAGACATATAGGACATTTTGTAGGTATACCACCTTCGTTTTTCTACCAATTTTCCCTTATTCTAATTTTTACATTAATATTCATGAATATTCAAATTAGATAATTCGTATATTTAATCATTTTGGTCAAAATACAATGCCTCAGCTTTAATTTTGTACCAAGTTTTGTAGTCTACGATAGTAAGCAGTAGATATATAGGTTATTTTGAAGGTATACCACCTTAATTTTTCTACCAAATTTCTCTTATCTCTAATGCTTTCATTAATGCTCATGAATATTTAAATTAGATAATTCGTATAGTTCATCATTTTGATCAAATGGCTATGTCTCATCTTTTATTTGGTACCAGGTTTTGTAAGATAGGATAGTTAGCAGCTGGCGTCCTGGTAATTTTGAAAGTATACCACCTTTATTTTCTACAAATTTTGTCTTATGTCTTATATTTACATTAATATTCTTAAATATTTAAATTAGATAATTCGCATATTTAATCATTTTAGTCAAATGGCAATGTCTCAATTTTTATTTGGTACCAAATTTTGTAGTTTAGGCTAGTACGTAGCAGACGTATAGGACATTTTGTAGGTATACCCCCTTAATTTTTCTTCCAATTTTGTCTTATTTCTTACGTTTACATTAATATTCGTGAATATTTAAATTAGATAATTCGTATATGTAATCATTTTAATCAAATTGCTTTGTCTCAACTTTTATTAGGTACCAAATCTTGTAGGACAAGATAGTTAGCAGCTGGTGTGGTGGAAAAATTTGTAGGTATACCCCTTAATTTTTCGACCAATTTTCTCTCATTTCGTATGATTTCATTAATATTCATGAGTATGCAAATTAAATAATTCGTATATCTATTCAGTTGGTCATTTTGCCAATGTCTCAACTTTAATTTGGTACCACGATTCTTAGTCTGGAATGATTAACAGCGATATATATGTAATTTTGTAGGTGACACCCCTTAATTAATTCTACAATTTTTCTTATTTCTTACGTT
Source organism: Loripinus fragilis (assembly GCA_964019695.1). Classification (NCBI taxonomy): domain Eukaryota; kingdom Metazoa; phylum Mollusca; class Bivalvia; order Lucinida; family Lucinidae; genus Loripinus; species Loripinus fragilis. The sequence continues at coordinate 7,850,095 of OZ026516.1, forward strand.
TTCATTAATATTCTTGAATATGCAAATTAGATAATATTAATATCTAATAAGAGCGTCATATTGCTGTTTCTGAAATTCTATTTTATCTATTCAAGAAAGAAAGACTAGATATTTCAAGCAGATATATTTTTGTGTAAGTAAAAGTAAAAAAAACAACAGAGAAGCAATATTTCAAGGAGGTACTTAACGACGCTCGTGCTGGTTTTACATTATTTCTAGTACCAGAGTTACTTCCCCATTTTATGAATGACATTACTCGATTTTAACGTACAATCCTCACAAATTGATAGTGCAGATATATCTATCTTTAATTGAGGCATTTATCATCGTTTAGGACGCTAATGTAAGTTTTCTCCAAAAGTAAATCAGCGAATCTCCTATGTTCGTATCAAGTGTATTGGAAAAATGCATTAAAACGCTGTTTTTTCCATACAGGGGTGGCAGCTTTAGATGCAGATTTCTGAGCCGTCAGGCATATCGGAATACGGCAAATCATGTTTTTGAAAAGCGAAAAGACAATTGTTTTAGAAATTATGAAGTTTTGAGGGTTTTGATTAAATATAACGGTATAATAAGGAATGATAAAGAGGAAAATATTAAATTTTATAGGGTAGTAAGAGTTATCCCCCCAAAATACTAAGTTAAAATTTACAAAAATCAATAAAACTCATACAAATATAAATGACAGTAGACTTACTTTTAGAAAATAAAATAATTTGCGAAAAAGAACATCTTTTTGTCAATACAAAATCAGTTTAAAAACTGTACTTTACGAACCGTTATTTTGCAAACATTGAGTTATCTCCCCATTTTTTAATATGATGCTACCAATTTTTGAGCGTACGACCCAATCAGAAATAAAGTAGAGTCATTCATCTTGAATTTAAGACCTGTTTCATCCTTTATGACGATGAGGTAAGTTTTTTCGAAAATTTGAATTTCAGCAACGCGCCTAGAGGTCTTGTAGAATGGGCAGCTTGACAAGATGTCTGTCTTTTGGTATGTACAAACTGGGCAGCCGTCTGGTCACACACAGATGGTACATAAAAGCTTCCCTTGGTGAATACCCATATACTGTTGTGATTTTTAAGTGAGCAAGCCAATCTGTGAAATAACACCGGAATCTGTAAAACTTCAAAAATCTGGGACACTCAGAAAATTGTTGTATTGTATTTTAAATAAGTATGATTGATCATACAGACCCCCCAGATAACTGAAAATTATTTTCTTATTTCTCAACCAAAACATATGCTGTAGGTACTCAAAAGAACCGTCTCAATGAGACAGTTCTTTAAAGTACCCAAAACACCTGTTTAAACTTATGGATAAGAAAATAATCTTAAAAGTTAGCTGAAAAGTTTTGCTTAACTGGCCCTATGATGATATTTACTTAAAAGGTTAATCAAGTCCATTTTACTGCCTGATGAGCGAAGACTCAGCATGGATGAAAATTTAATCTTTCAAAATCCTGAACTTTCGAAATTCAATTCTTAAAACTTGTACTGCAGAATGCCTACAAAATATAAACAATTTAAATTTAAACGGTCAAATGTCTTAAGATAAACTGAAAATAAATCAGAGAAGCTATTATATTCTGAGATTATATTCTACCTAGTCCTGAATTCAGGGATAATCATGAAAACTTTAACCCATGGGTCAGTAAAATAAAGGGACAGAATAACAAACAGTGTAGTGCCTGGTCAGACTGTTACTTCAGGAGCAGTCTGATCAGCTTCTGCAAGTTTGATCAATACAATCTGCCAAATTATTTAGATAAACAGGCCTCCAGATAAGAGTGCATACCAGAAAATTATTTTTCTTATTTCTCAACCAAAACATATGTTGTGGGTACTCAAAAGAACTGTCTCGATGAGACAGTTCTTTTGAGCACCCAAAACATATGTTTAAATTGATGGGTAAGACAATAATCACAATTTTACGCTAAAAAAATTTGCTTAACTGGCCCTATGGGTAAATATAAAATAATTGATATGGGCTGGTAAACAGAAGCAGTCTGATTTGAGTCTGCACTGTTTGACGGTCTGAATGTCCCAATATTTTGTTGTTTTACACTAGACTAATAGTTTGGTTGTGTTAATCTTTATTTCCTGAATCCTCGTCTTTATCTTTATGAAGATCTTGTTGGTCTAATGTTACGTCTAGTAGCTCAGATTTATCTATCTGTTCAAAATCATCAGCAGTATCGTCTCCCTCTGAACTGGAAGAATCACCGTTCTGGTCCCACTGCTGGGGCTCCTTTATACTGTCTAGTCCAAGAAAATTACGAACCTTTCCCGCTAATTCATAATGTTCTCTGAAACATAAAGATGATACAGTTATAATAAGAGCTGTCACATTACTGCATAGCTCTACTGCATACTTTTAATTGAGAAATGTGTGACAACTTTAGATTATGTATGTATAGGAAGCTTTTGGATAAATATTGTTTAATTGCAACATATTTTATGGTCAACAAATGTACATGACAAATAGAGGTCCGATGTCTTGGTATGAAAGCTAACCCTATGAGGTATCTATATGAATGCTTTCCGACAAGTGGTTGTCAAAATATGAACTTTTAGAAAACTTTAACCTAAAAATCCTATCTTTTGGATTAGTACTAGATTTTGACTTCTAGCCCCATCCCAGGCATGGACCTTGGGGTCCAATGTCGTGGAATGAAAGCTAACACTACAATGTATCTATGGTGCAAGTATGAATGCTTTCTGACAAGTGGTTGTCAAAATATGGACTTCTAGAAAACTTAAACGCAAAAATCATATCTTTTGGATATGTACTAGATTTTGATCTCTAGCCCCACCCCTCGGCATGGACCCTAGGGTCTGATGTTTTTGAATGAAAACTAGAAAACTTTAATGCAAAATACCCATCTTTTATATATGTACTAGATTTAATATATGATTGTCAAGTACAAATTCTAACTTTAGATAGTAATAATAACAACATTAAATGCAAGAACCTAAGCTGTAGCTCTAACACTGTTTTCAATATGAAGTGTTTTTTCAAGACAAATTGCCAGTTTTAAAGGTTTTTTAAGACAGTCATAAAATTCAAGATTTTGTAAGACCTGTACCAAGACTATATATTTTTGCAAGTAGTGCCAGATATTTTTTAAACTCAATATCCAGCAACAAGGAAAATTATGGCTAGCTCATAAGGAGCTAGAATGACTATTCTGATCGTTTCATCGAATAGATCGGAATGTTGGTCTATGCGGTACATTCAGTATTGAATGAACTGGGGGTTTGAGTCGAATTAGACTTTACTACAATTGCTAGTCAAATATGCTCTTGAGCACGAGCTTATGAGTGAGCGATACTTACTCACGAGAATCATTTTCTAGGCAGCTTTCAAAGTATAAACATCTTATATACCAAAATTTGTAAAGCCTTGAAAATATTTACAACTCTGTGAACGGAAGCATATCAAAATTGATCACTAGGTGTTGGATTGACACCCACACCTTAGAGATATAATGAAATGTAGGTAATCTTCAGCTATTTGACACTTCATGAACAGGAGTGGAGTCTTTTTGCTGGGCGGTGAGTATCTTGCACGGGGGGTGATCTTCACTGGTATTTCAATAGTGTTCATTGCTACTTTCGAACACATTTGATCAGATAAAATATTTCATGTGTACACTCTCTGTTCATCATTAGTTAGCATAGAATAGACAAATAGCAATTAAGATACCCTGCTTATGTTGGACTATGATAAATATATGAGCCACGGCATGAGATTTCCAACGATTTGGTATGTGCAACTAGCAAAGGCTCAGACCTGCCTGCGCATATGTGCAGACTGATCAGAACCTTTGCCAGTCGCTTAAATATTCTATGACTGTTAAGCTACTGACCGAACATCATTTGAAGCTTCTAAGCTTAAAAGGAGGCTGCCCAGGCTCTTCTGAGTCTACACTTGTCAAAATGTGACATTGTTGCAAATCACATGTCGCGGCTCATATACTAGTGGCGTTGATCTTACTTGTTGGATCCAAATGTAAAACTTTCTGTGATGCCGAGGGACATTCCTGTAGCCATGACCAGAATAACTTGATTGGTATTACCAAAGAAATTCACCTTCTCTCCTGTAACTCTCACATCAATCACATCTGGCAGATTGGCAACAACTAAACACAAAGAGCACAATGCAGTCTTTCTATAATGCTAAGTTTGGGGTTCATGTCCATGTTATAAGTGAAATGTGTTATAAAAGGGACAATTTTGCAAAGAAATTATAGGGAAATGACCATTTTACACCGTCATTGTCCTATAATTCCTTTGTAAAATTCCCTCATAAAAATTTTTGAGAGCCACAACATGACTGTATTATATCCAAATCCATGTTATAACACAGCAAGTTATAAAGGGACTGCACTATAATTATGTGAGTCACTCTCACATCATGACTCTCACATCATGCATATCTAGTAGACGAAGACTAAAGGTTAAAAATATATATAAAAAAACAAATCTTAAAACTTGCAATTTGCCTACAAATACTTATAATTTTCAAGTTTAAATGGTCAATTGCCTTTAGATTAACTGAAAATATACCACGGAAGCTAATATAATCTGCCTAATTCAGCATCTTCAAAATCCTGAATTCAGGAATAATCCTGAAAAATTTCACCCATGGAAGGAAGACTCCATTATTACATGAAGGGTAAGACATTAAGGCCACACCAGCAACCAGTGATTTACTTACTGACATGGTGTCTAGCAGTGAGAGGGGAGATCTACTAACTGACATTGTGTCTAGCAGTGACAGGGAAGATCTACTTACTGACATTGTGTCTAGCAGTGAGAGGGGAGATCTACTTACTGACATTGTGTCTAGCAGTGAGAGGGGAGATCTACTTACTGGCATTGTGTCTAGCAGTGAGAGGGGAGATCCACTTACTGACATTGTGTCTAGCAGTGAGAGGGAAGATCTACTTACTGACATTGTGTCTAGCAGTGAGAGGGGAGATCTACTTACTGACATTGTGTCTAGCAGTGAGAGGGGAGATCTACTTACTGACATTGTGTCTAGCAGTGAGAGGGGAGATCTACTTACTGACATTGTGTCTAGCAGTGAGAGGGGAGATCTACTTACTGACATTGTGTCTAGCAGTGAGAGGGGAGATCTACTTACTGACATTGTGTCTAGCAGTGAGAGGGGAGAGATCTACTTACTGATATTGTGTCTAGCAGTGAGGGGGAAGATCTACTTACTGACGTTGTGTCTAGCAGTGAGAGGAGAGATCTACTTACTGACGTTGTGTCTAGCAGTGAGAGGGGAGATCTTCTAACTGACATTGTGTCTAGCAGTGAGAGTGAAGATCTACTTACTGGCATTGTGTAGCAGTGAGAGGAGAGATATACTTACTGACATTGTGTCTGGCAGTGAGAGGGGAGATCTACTTACTGACATTGTGTCTAGCAGTGAGAGGGAAGATCTACTTACTGACATTGTGTCTAGCAGTGAGAGGGGAGATCCACTTACTAACATTGTGTCTAGCAGTGAGAGGGGAGATCTACTTACTGACATTGTGTCTAGCAGTAAGAGGGGAGATCTACTTACTGACATTGTGTCTAGCAGTAAGAGGGGAGATCTATTTACTGACATTGTGTCTAGCAGTGAGAGGGAAGATCCACTTACTGACATTGTGTCTGGCAGTTAGAGGGGAGATCTATTTACTGACATTGTGTCTAGCAGTGAGAGGGGAGATATACTTACTGACATTGTGTCTAGCAGTGAAAGGGGAGATATACTTACTGACATTGTGTCTGGCAGTTAGAGGGGAGATCTACTTACTGGCATTGTGTCTAGCAGTGAGAGGGGAGATATACTTACTGACATTGTGTCTAGCAGTGAGAGGGGAGATCTACTTACTGACATTGTGTCAAGCAGTGAGAGGGGAGATTTATTTACTGACATTGTGTCTAGCAGTGAGAGGGAGGATCTACTTACTGACATTGTGTCTGGCAGTTAGAGGGGAGATCTACTAACTGGCATTGTGTCTAGCAGTGAGAGGGAAGATCTACTTACTGACATTGTGTCTAGCAGTTAGAGGGGAGATCTACTTACTGACATTGTGTCTAGCAGTGAGAGGGAAAATCTACTTACTGACATTGTGTCTAGCAGTAAGAGGGGAGATCTACTTACTGACATTGTGTCTGGCAGTTAGAGGGGAGATCTATTTACTGACATTGTGTCTAGCAGTGAGAGGGGAGATATACTACCTGACATTGTGTCTAGCAGTGAGAGGGAAGATCTACTTACTAACATTGTGTCTAGCAGTGAGAGGGAAGATCTACTTACTGACATGGTGTCTAGCAGTGAGAGGGAAGATCTACTTACTGACATTGTGTCTAGCAGTAAGAGGGGAGATCTACTTACTGACATTGTGTCTAGCAGTGAGAGGGAAGATCTACTTACTGACATTGTGTCTGGCAGTTAGAGGGGAGATCTATTTACTGACATTGTGTCTAGCAGTGAGAGGGGAGATATACTTACTGACATGGTGTCTAGCAGTGAAAGGGGAGATATACTTACTGACATTGTGTCTGGCAGTTAGAGGGGAGATCTTTTTACTGACATTGTGTCTAGCAGTGAGAGGGGAGATATACTTACTGACATGGTGTCTAGCAGTGAAAGGGGAGATATACTTACTGACATTGTGTCTGGCAGTTAGAGGGGAGATCTATTTACTGACATTGTGTCTAGCAGTGAGAGGGGAGATCTACTTACTGGCATTGTGTCTAGCAGTGAGAGGGGAGATATACCTACTGACATTGTGTCTAGCTGTGAGAGGGGAGATCTACTTACTGACATTGTGTCTAGCAGTGAGAGGGGAGATTTATTTACTGACATTGTGTCTAGCAGTGAGAGGGGAGATCCACTTACTGACATTGTGTCTAGCAGTGAGAGGGAGGATCTACTTACTGACATTGTGTCTGGCAGTTAGAGGGGAGATCTACTAACTGGCATTGTGTCTAGCAGTGAGAGGGAGGATCTACTTACTGACATTGTGTCTAGCAGTTAGAGGGGAGATCTACTTACTGACATTGTGTCTGGCAGTGAGAGGGGAGATCTACTTACTGACATTATGTCTAGCAGTGAGAGGGGAGATCTACTTACTGACATTGTGTCTAGCAGTGAGAGAGGAGATCCACTTACTGACATTGTGTCTAGCAGTGAGAGGGAAGATCTACTTACTGACATTGTGTCTAGCAGTAAGAGGGGAGATCTACTTACTGACATTGTGTCTAGCAGTGAGAGGGAAGATCTACTTACTGACATTGTGTCTGGCAGTTAGAGGGGAGATCTATTTACTGACATTGTGTCTAGCAGTGAGAGGGGAGATCTATTTACTGACATTGTGTCTAGCAGTGAGAGGGGAGATATACTTACTGACATTGTGTCTGGCAGTTAGAGGGGAGATCTATTTACTGACATTGTGTCTAGCAGTGAGAGGGGAGATCTACTTACTGACATTGTGTCTAGCAGTGAGAGGGGAGATATACTTACTGACATTGTGTCTAGCAGTGAAAGGGGAGATATACTTACTGACATTGTGTCTAGCAGTGAGAGGGGAGATTTATTTACTGACATTGTGTCTAGCAGTGAGAGGGGAGATCCACTTACTGACATTGTGTCTAGCAGTGAGATGGGAGATCTACTTACTGACATTGTGTCTAGCAGTGAGAGGGGAGATTTATTTACTGACATTGTGTCTAGCAGTGAGAGGGGAGATCTATTTACTGACATTGTGTTTAGCAGTGAGAGGGGAGATATACTTACTGACATGGTGTCTAGCAGTGAAAGGGGAGATATACTTACTGACATTGTGTCTGGCAGTTAGAGGGGAGATCTATTTACTGACATTGTGTCTAGCAGTGAGAGGGGAGATCTACTTACTGACATTGTGTCTGGCAGTTAGAGGGGAGATCTACTAACTGGCATTGTGTCTAGCAGTGAGAGGGAAGATCTACTTACTGACATTGTGTCTAGCAGTGAGAGGGGAGATCTACTTACTGACATTGTGTCTAGCAGTGAGAGGGGAGAGAATCAAGTCCCAGGCACTGTGTCTCTTCAGTCTCAACTCACTGGTTTCCTTGTTTAACTCACACTCCTAGAAATAACAAACATCACTTTAAGTCTTCATCAGGTGAGCAGCTTTAAGAAAATTCATCCCAGGAATATGAGAGGCAAAATATCCACTATACAAGGGATCCCAGCCTCTGGTACTTCTGGCTACCAGGGAATGAAAATTTGACCATTACTTTTCAATATAATCTACCTTCAAGGCAATATAAATTGTGACATATGGGCAGGGGCATTTTCCTGCAAGGGCAGAACACCGGGAGTCAGTTATTCTCGCCTCTTTCTTGGGATTTCCTGACGTAGCTGCCTCTATTTGCCTGCATAACATGCACCGTTTATCGTGTGACCTTGCTCAAGATAATCAATCATGATCACCCCTCGACTATCCCAAAAGATTGAATGAACCCTCTTAAATTTCTCAGGAGGGGGTGAGCCAGGGTGCTTCCATTGTTTGCTCTGCATTTTTGATTCTGGGTCGAAGTGGTGAACTCATGTCTCATCTTGGGTTACAACTCGCTGGATCATCTTCATAGCTAGACAGGAGATACCTAGAATAATTGAGCCAAGTGCTTTTCTGATCATCGGTCAACATTCGTGGCACCTATCTTGTCGAAACTTCTGACATACCTATGATGTTGGTAAGGATTGATTGTACTGCACAAAACTTAATCCCACGACGCTAGCTATGGTTCGCAGGTCTCGACTCCTATCACACATAACCAGGGTGTGCAGGACCTTGACATTTTCATCAGCGGTGGCATCTTTGGGGCGGCCAGACTGTCCATCATCCTCAACGCTCTCTCTCCCCCTCTTAAATTTTGCTGCCCATTTTTGTCACTGTGCTATAAGGAGACTGCTTCCCAACGGTTTCCATGAAGTCTTTATGAATTTCCTTAGGAGGAATTCCTTTCTTACAAAAGTAGTTGATAACCGATTTCAAGTTTCGCATCTTCCACTCTTAAACGTGCTTTACATAAGCATGATCGCATGCTTTTCACACTCCCAATGACCTTCAATTAGATCAAATGACAGACTGACAAAGATTTTATTTCAATGAATCTCACCGAAGCATATCAGGCCAAGAACTTGTTAGTTCTATGTGAGCATTTTCACCCAATACAAATAAAAGTTTATTGTACAAAAGATTCTAATCATACCACAATAACATGGCAGGCTTCTAAAAAACTTGCTAACTAATATTAAATGTAGTTATACTTTTGTCAGTAAAAAACAACTGGCCTACCTAAATCATCACTATGAAGTACGTGTTCTTCCTTGGGAACCAATTCCTATCCAACTTTATGGCAGTTCATGGAAGCCAGATTATAATCTGTTTTTATATCAACTAAGCTACATGGACTAGCCAAAAAATAGGTAGAACATATATTTAAAGTAAGAAGAAAGTAAAGATCAGGCCTGGCGGCCATCTTGGTCATGTGACCCGGACCATTTGAACAAACTTTGGTTGCCCCATCCTAAGGAGTCTCCATATGAAATTTGAGTTTAATTGGCCCAGTGGTTTCAGAGATGTTTGAAAATGTTGACGGACGACAGACGACGGATGACAGAGTCATTGGTATACTATTAGCTGACCGATCGGCTCAGGTGAGCTAAAAATCAAAGTAACTTGACATGTTTCAACTTGATATTAAGTTGTCACTTATATGCCTGGCCAGATGTCAGTTGGGAAGAAAGTATACAAGGAAATGATTGTGATGTTGATGCAGCAACAAATAATACAAAGAGATTCAATGTGAGACAGCTTACATTTGTATGCACAAAGTCTAGTTTTTTTGGCTGTAGTCAGGTGTGCTTTGTTTTTTTCCTGATTGTATTTGCAACCACAGCTGTGTTTGTTGCTGATTCTTCTCTGATTTTTGCTTGTTTGTTTTGTTGCTTTATATCCCAAGTCAACAGCTTTGGTTATGGTGGGACGGTCAGTTCACCTAACCACACTTTTTCCTGGACAAGCTTAAATGAAAAAAGTCAATAAGCAATGCTTATTAGATACCCCCGCACAGTAAGAGTCAGTGAAAAAACTTGGCAAGTTATAGTTCGAACAAGAAGACCTTAGTTTTGAAAAGAAGATTTCAGTAGAATCTGTGCAAACAAAAATTATAAACTCCTTCATGCATATGTTCAATGTGTCTACATTGTATCGGCAAAGTATCAAATTGCTCCATCAAGAGCTGTGGTAGGAGTTGATAGGCCCATAAAGGCACTATCCATGCATATACAAAAGCCATATAAGGGAATAATTGTCTAAGTTCAACAAGAATTATAAACTCCTTCATGCATATGTTCATTGTGTCTACATTGTATTGACAAAGTATCAAATTGCTTCATCAAAAGCTGTGGTAGGAGTTGATTGGCCCATAAAGGCACTATCAATGCATATACAAAAGCCATATTAGGGTATAATTGTCTAAGTTCTCACAGCTGTCATTTTGTCAAAATTATTTTTTGTGAACCAAACTCCTTCATGCATATGTTCAATGTGTCTACATTGTATCGGCAAAGTACCAAATTGTTCCATCAAAAGCTGTAGTAGGAGTTGATCGGCCCATAAGGCACCACCTATGCATATACAAAAGCCCAAGAAGGGAAAATTGGTCTAAGTTCTCACAGCTGTCATTTAGTCAAAAATTATTTTTTCTGAACCAAACTCCTTCATGCATATGTTCATTGTGTCTACATTGTATAGGCAAAGTATCAAATTGTTTCATCAAAAGCTGTGGTAGGAGTTGGACCGTGTATGGCCTATAATAGAATAAGCATAAAGCCCTATATTAAAAGCCATTTAGAACTACAAAGGGAAATAACTCAAATAGAATTGGCCCCTAGCCCTTACTTTTTTGTCTAAAGTATTTGTCTTGCATATATGAACATGTTTGCAAGGTTTGATGAAAATCCAGCAATGGCCTATAATAGAATAAGCATAAAGCCCTATATTAAAAGCCATTTAGAACTACAAAGGGAAATAACTCAAATAGAATTGGCCCCTAGCCTTTACTTTTTTGTCTAAAGTATTTGTCTTGCATATATGAACATGTTTGCAAGGTTTGATGAAAATCCAGCAATGACTCTTCGAGTTATTAAGGAAACAAAACGTTACGGACGGACGCACGCACGGACGGACGCACGGACGGACGGACAACATGAAAACAGTATACCCCCTACAAACAAAGTTTGCGGGGGGTATAACAAGCTCTTAACCAGTACTTCATGCACATACTTTCGCTTGAAACTGACAACAACCCTTCTTGAATGATTCAGCAGAAGGGAGGAGAATGACAGTAGTAATTATTTCATGATCAATCTCCACCAAAAGTATGGGACTGGGCCGGGATAGAACTCGAGACCCATATTCTTCTCTGGTGAGGGACAAATAACTTACACTGGCTGTGCTGTGCTGAACACACTCCTGCTTGTGTTAGGAATTCTATGTATTTACAACTCACAATATAAATAGCACATTATATGTGTAGTCTGAGGGAAGTGGTCTCACCCCACCTGTATAGTTCAAATAGACTAGTATAGATTAGTAGAAATTTCTACAAATCTTTTTGAACTTAACCCTTTACTCCACACATTTGAAATGTAAGATTTTTAAAAATATTATGAAAAATGGAACATTTGCTCCTGAGGAGCAAATAATCCATTTTCCATGATATTCTCAAAACTATTGAAATGTAAAGATTATTTTAGGAAAATATTTGAAAAATTGAATTGTTTATAGAAAATGTTGCAATGTTCTAAATATAGCGTATGGGGTTCAGGGTTAAATTCTACTCACCTCCCAGTCATCTAGACAGGAAACTCCCACTAATACACCCAGAGATAAATAAATCATCTTCCATATTATATGATCTAAAAGAAATAAAAAACAGTGTCATAAATTTTACATAAATACATAGGTTTAAATTAACAAAAATTTTGAGCTTAAAATTGTAAATATTTCCTTACCCATCAATTTTAACATATGTTTTGGGTGCTCAAAAGAACCGTCCTTTTGGGTACCTACAACATTAGTTTTGGTTGAGAAATAAGAAAAATATTTTTTTGGTACCCACTCTTAACTAAAGGCCTGTAAATATGTTTAACCTTTGTCTCTATTTATCGTAAGACATTGGGTTTGGTAGTGTTATTACATCATGTATTAAAATCAATACTACACTGGTGTATTAATTATGTTTTTTCTTTAGGAAATGGTATGTCATGATGCCCAAAATATCATATTTACATATGAGCCGCTACATGAGATTTCCGAACAATGTGGTATGTGCAACCAGAAAAGCCTCAGATCAGCCTGCGCATACGCGCAGTCTGATCAGCCTTTGCTAATCGCTTGAATATTCTGTGAAATTATAAAGCTACTGACAGAACATAATTTGAGTTTCTAAGCTTAAATGAGGTTGCACAGTCTCATCTGAGTCTACACATGTCAAAATGCCACATTGTTGGAATTCACGTGTCATGACTCATATGGTAATAATCTTGATGCTTACATGCAAAAAAGCAAAGACTTTAAAGTAATTTTAATGTCATATGATAAACAAATTCTTACAATTGTGCTTTTTCTGTTCTTATTAAAGGTCATGGCAACATAGAAAGCAAATGAATCTGAAATACAAGCCCTTATTAAATCAGACACTCAGCCCCAACCGCAATCAAATTTGAATGAATGAAAAAAGTCAATAAGCAATGTTTATTAGATACCCCCCGCACAGTAAGAGTCAGTGAAAAAACTTTGCAAGTTATAGTTCGAACAAGAAGACCTTAGTTTTGATAAGAAGATTTCAGTAGAATCTGTGCAAACAAAAATTATAAACTCCTTCAATGAAGGCACCATCTATGCATATACAAAAGCCTAATAAGGGAAAAATTGTCTAAGTTCTCACAGCTGTCATTTCGTCAAAAAGTATTTTTTCTGAACAAAACTCCTTCATGCATATGTTCAATGTGTTTAAATTGTATAGGCAAAGTCTCAAATTGTTCCATCAAAAGCTGTGGTAGGAGTTGATCGGCCCATGAAGGCACCATCTATGCATATGAAAAAGCCTTATTAGGGAGAATTGTCTAAGTTCTCACAGCTGTCATTTTGTCAAAAATTATTTTTTCTAAACCAAACTCCTTCATGCATATGTTAAATGTGTCTACATTGTATAGGCAAAGTATCAAATTGCTCCATAAAAAGCTGTGGTAGGAGTTGATCGGCCCATAAAGGCATTGTCTATGCATATACAAACACCTTATTAGGGAAAAATTGTCTAAGTTCTCACAGCTGTCATTTTGCCAAAAATTATTTTTTCTGAACTAAACTCCTTCATGCATATGTTCAATGTGTCTACATTGTATAGGAAAAGTATCAAATTGTTCCATCAAAAGCTGTGGTAGGAGTTGATTGGCCCGTATATGGCCTATAATAGCATAAGCACAAAGCACTATATTAAAAGCCATTTAGAACTACAAAGGGAAATAACTCTAATAAAATCGGCCCCTAGCCCTTACTTTTTTGTCTAAAGCATTTGTCTTGCATATATGAACATGTTTGCAAGGTTTGATGAAAATCCAGCAATGACTCTTCGAGTTATTAAGGAAACAAAGCGTTACGGACGGACGCACGGACGGACGCACGGACGGACGGACAACGTGAAAACAGTATACCCCCTACAAACAAAGTTTGCGGGGGGTATAAAAATACAAACAGATATTTGTATGGTAGAGAATTGCAAAAGCTATTCAGGGAAGCCATTTTAGCCCTAATTAAATATGCATAAACAGTATTCTTTTTCGTTTTATTTGCGTACCTGAGCAGGCTGGTATGTCCCTTACCTGAATGATCTCACACCTTGAATGTAAGGGTCATATTTTTAGTTTACATACCATTTCCATAATAGGCAGCTCCCAGACCAAATGAACAAAAACCTGGAAGTAAAATGATAAATATGTGAAATCAATGACATACGCCAGAAAACAGCACAATGGGATTTTTTTTTAAACAATTAACTTTAACTTTATCTTTTAAATGAAACAATTTTTTTAAAAAAAACTCGACATATTCTTTATTTTTCTCAGGTCATTACAATGACATATGAGGCATAGAATATATACAGTTTTAAGTATTTATAACAGTGTCAGGCGTTTAAACATTTGTTTTGCTTTTTAATAGAAATAGATGTAGGCCTAATGGGAGTAATCAAACAATCCTTCAGCAATGTACTAGCATCACCATGATGCTGCCACGATGCCAAGCATCTGCTAGGGGTGTGAGAAGGGAGGCTGTCTCCAGACAGTGCTCCAACAAATACAGGACGATCACATGCAATATCTGCAAAAAGACCTTCCACAACAACATTGAAAAGACATGTACAAGCACTACACCATGAAAGAATAACAAAGTTTCAATGCTGGTATTGTAACAAGGTGTATCATAGAAAAGAGAATGCAGTAAACCACACACGACATCAAGCACAATGACCATGAATAGAAGTTAGTTATAATAGAATATTTAGATTTTCAAAAAAAAACCTTTAATGAATTTTTAGATTTTTGCAACCATTCATAGCCTCATGAACAACAATAATTTGATCGACATCTGCCAAGCTAAATTTCCCGTGCAATTCACTTCCAACATCGAATTCATTCGCCAGATGTGCCACTGGTGTTGTGATTGACATCGAGCCACACCTGAGTCGCACATGCAAAACAAACTTCTTACCGTTAATATGATTAAATATCAAATACTAAATTGTTTTATCTCCTAAATTATAAATAATTTCTATTTATTAGTTATTTATAATAAAATGTAAATATAAGTAATAAATTCAAGTTTTGGAAGGTTCATTCCATGAACATTCCAAAAATCAAATTCAATTCTTAAAACAACCAACACCAAATTAAGTCCAGGGACCTTGGTACCACCACCTAAAGCCAGAACAAAATGCCTGAAAATAAAAACCATACTCAAGAACTCAACAGACCACACCCACACAACCAAGCATATTCAACCAGACACCAAAATGGAAGCCATACACAGGCCTTCAGATAAATGTGCGTATTGGGAAACTATTTTCTTTATTTCTCATCCAAAACATATGTTGTGGGTACTCAAAAGAACCGTCTCATTGAGACGGTTCTTTTGGGCACCCAAAACACATGTTTAAATTGATAGTTAAGAAAATAATAGCAATTTTACGCTTAAAAAATTGCTTAACTGGCCCTATGCATACAGCCTCACAGACATTGACAGAACATTCAAGACTACTCTTACAGAAGACATGCTCCAGGAAGACCAATGCCTCTCAAGTTCTGATTCATCAACAGAAACAGACAGTTAATAAGCAATCATTTAAGCAAAATTTTGAGCGTAAAATCGCAATTATTTTCTCACCCAGCAATCTATACATATGTTTTGGGAGCTCAAAAGAACCGTCTCATCGAGACGGTTCTTTTGAGCACCCACAATATATGTTTTGGTTGAGAAATAAGCAAAATAATTTTCAGATACGCACATTTATCTGGAGTACTGAGACTGCCAGGATGATCACCTATATCAAGGACTTGAATTACCCAGACCAATCAGAGTATACAATGCTCTTTAGATACATTTGCGATTACAATTATGATTATCCGCAGTAACTCTAATTTTTTTGTTCGAATTCACTACAATTTTTTTAGCAACTGCAACAATAATATCACATGACCAAAATGCAACTGTTTTTTCTTACCGTAGGGCCTCAATTTTTAATGATATTCATCCTAAAGAAGGTATCTGCGATATCGAAACGCTTTGATCACTACAATAAAAGGTTAACCTGACCATTGTTGTTTGTTTGTTCTGTGCTTCCCCAGAAATACAGTATATATGATACTGATCTACTAACAAAGCCAGAGAGCTGTTCCCTTACCTCTCATGGTGTGATAGGCCTTAAGTTAAGAGTGTGTACCAAACAATTATTTTTCTTATTTCTCAACCAAAACATATGTTGTGGGTACTCAAAAGAACCGTCTCAATGAGACGGTTCTTTTTAGCACCCAAAACATAAGTTTAAACTTATGGGTAAGAAAATATTTACACTTTTACGCTCAAAAATTTTGTTTATCTAAACCTGTGTGGTGTGATATCTACATTTGTATACTTTCAGTTTAGAAGCTATATATCCTGATCTCATGATGTGAATCATATGTGATATTTATGCTTTAACAAATAAAAGATGCACTTACAAAGTCAACGAGTTGTGCATAATTAACAATAAAAAAAATCTTGCTTCCCAACCAAAACATAAATGTTTGTTGTAGGTACTCAAAAGTCTCATTGAGATGGTACTTTTGAGGATGTTCACATGCAATATCTCAAGATATCTCGGACCCAATATACACAGACTGGTCACTGACATACAGATAAATGTATAATTGGAAATACGTTGTCGAGGCTGAGCTTATGTTGAAGACTAAATCATCATAATCATATCTCCATTATTTCTCTGCATATCTGTGATTTTTCTTCAAAAAGCAATGGTTCAATATACTGTCTTTAAGTCTGTATTGATATATTTATTGAAAGTTTATCCTTCTTTATGAACATCACCAAGAAACCAAGGTACCATTTTAGCAATTTAGCCTAAAATCATCAGAAATCAACCTAAAAAGATGAGAACACTTCAATTTTATTTACTGTTACTTGTAATATTTTAACTTCACATACCAGGAGTAATTTCTTATAATTTTGGGTATGTTCAGAATCAATCTTATTAGCTGTAGTACTTTGAAATAGCGCTAAAATAAAGCTACCACAACATAACTTTGTATTTCCATCAGTGACCAGTCTGTTTATACTAGGTCTGAGCAGATATCAAATAGTACAGAACCCAAAACTTATGATTAACTTGATAGAAAATAATCATAATTTTACGCACATGACTTATGTTAATCTGAAACAATGTTCCCTTACTCTCAATCTGAGCCATCTATGCTTCAACACATACATACGAGGGGGGTTCAATATGTAATGAAAATCCATTCATAACTCCATCCACAAACACGTTGTGATGTTATGCCATATGCCAAACGAAAGATCAAAGCATCGCCGTTATAATGGTACAAGAAACATTATTCTATCTTTCCAATTTTAATAAGATACAGACTTTTTAAAAAGCACACTAATATACACTGCATATGTTTTCCTCCGAATTGTAAAGACTCATTTTAACCTAGGTAGAAAGGTATGCTGTATTTTCTAAAACAAACATTTAACATGCATGAATCGCATATCCATAGTTTTCTGACTCATTTCCCCTTTATCTGGTATAACGATACAAACTTTTGACTGGTACCGATTTCTCGTGCAAACTGTTTTATTACGTTACCCCTTCTTACGTTGACGTCAGTTAAAGCAATGGACGTAACACTAAAACATGCACGGTTCCTGAAAATCGGAAATTTGGTTTGTACCAGGAAAGGACAATTTTGAATGTAACGAAGTTTCAATACACACAGTGCGTAGGCAGCAAACCAGTTAAACTGTAACCAATATATATGGATATCTCATCTGAGTGGCATACCATTTTCGTTTCCTATAATTTTATTGTCTGAAATTAGCCAACCAGAGTATGTACATGTAAATACGTGTAACAATGTCCAAATAATGCATTCGAATGCAAACATCGATGAAACGCGGTACTTTGTCTGATCCATTTCAGTGTAACCAGAGATGGCATTCTTTTAATTGATTTTCTTATTTCAAATGACGTATTTGGTGGTACTTTATGGGTGAGATTAAATATGGAAATTTCAAAATCGGCTGTATTACTTGCAAATGAACATCAAAGCGACCAGAAAAAACGTAACAAATAATTTTCGTATATTTTTTTCGCTATATATTCGTTCACGCAAAAACGACGCTTTGGATGGAACGCCAGAAAATGTAGCATCAGGGAGGATTTTAACCAAAATGGCAGCCTCAGTATTTCATAGAACATAAAGCAATACCAAAAATCTTTGCAGGTATAAATCACCAATATATGGATATTTACCACACAAAGAAACAGACTGAAAACGTCCCTCTTCATGTAGTTATCTGCTTTTGAAAACATTGTTTTATTTCATATCGCAGTGTACTTCAGCACCCTATCTTGAAAGTGGCTTGTGTTAATTAGATAAGGAGCTCGACAACTGCAATTTTACATTTATTTAGCCAGGAAACAGACCTTTTAATGAAATTTATTATGAAGTGTGTAAATATAAAACTTTGGGATATACTGGGCTGTTTTCATTACATATTGAACGCCCCTCGTATATAAGGTATATGTACCTATCAACAAATACATATATAAGGTATTTAACTGACCTATTTACAAATACATATCTAAGGATTTAACTGGCCTATCAACAAATACATAGCTAAGGTATTTAACTGACCTATCAACAAATACATATATGAGGTATTTAACAGACCTATCAACAAATACATATCTGAGGTATTTAACTGATTTATCAACAAATACATATCTAAGGATTTAACTGACCTATCAACAAATACATATCTAAGGTATTTAACTGACCTATCAACAAATACATATCTGAGGTATTTAACTAACCTATCAACAAATACATATCTAAGGTATTTAACTGAACCTATCAACAAATACATATCTAAGGTATTTAACTGACCTATCAACAAATACATATCTAAGGTATTTAACTGACTTATCAACAAATACATATCTAAGGTATTTAACTGAACCTATCAACAAATACTTATCTAAGGTATTTAACTGACCTATCAACAAATACATATCTAAGGTATTTAACTGACCTATCAACAAATACATATCTAAGGATTTAACTAACCTATCAACAAATACATATCTAAGGTATTAAACTGACCTATTTACAAATACATATCAAAGGTATTTAACTGACCTATCAACAAATACATATCTAATGTATTTAACTGACTTATCAGCAAATACATATCTAAGGTACTTAATTGACTAATCAACAAATACATATATAAGGTATTTAACTGACCTATCAACAAATACATATCTAAGGTATTTAACTGACCTATCAATAAATACATATCTAAGGTATTTATCTGACTTATCAACAAATATATATCTAAGGTATTTAACTGACCTATCAACAAATACATATCTGAGTTATTTAACTGACCTATCAACAAATACATATCTAAGGTATTAAACTGACCTATCAACAAATACAACTGAGGTATTTAACTGACTTATCAACAAATACATATCTAAGGTATTTAACTGACCTATCAACAAATACATCTGAGGTATTTAACTGACTTATCAACAAATACATATCTTGGTATTTAATTGACCTATCAACAAATACATATCTAAGGTATTTAACTGACCTATCAACAAATACATATCTAAGGTATTTAACTGACTTATCAACAAATACATATCTAATGTATTTAACTGACTTATCAACAAATACATATCTGAGGTACTTAATTGACCTATCAACAAATACATATCTAAGGTCTTTAACTCTCCCATCAATAAATACATATCTAAGGTATTTAACTGACTTATCAACAAATACATATATAAGGTATTTAACTGACCTATCAACAAATACATATCTGAGTTATTTAACTGACCTATCAACAAATACATATCTAAGGTATTTAACTGACTTATCAACAAATACATATCTAATGTATTTAACTGACTTATCAACAAATACATATCTAAGGTACTTAATTGACCTATCAACAAATACATATCTAAGGTCTTTAACTGACCTATCAACAAATACATATCTAAGGTATTTAACTGACTTATCAACAAATACATATATAAGGTATTTAACTGACCTATCAATAAATACATATCTAAGGTATTTAACGGACTTATCAACAAATACATATCTAAGGTATTTAACTGACCTATCAACAAATACATATCTAAGGTAATTAACTGACCTATCAACAAATACATATCTAAGGTATTAAACTGACCTATCAACAAATACATCTGAGGTATTTAACTGACTTATCAACAAATTCATATCTAAGGTATTTAACTGACCTGTCAACAAGTACATCTGAGGTATTTAACTGACCTATCAACAAATACTTATCTATGGTATTTAACTGACCTATCAACAAATACATCTGTGGTATTTAACTGACTTATCAACAAATACATATCTAAGGTATTTAACTGACCTATCAACGAATACATATCTGAGGTATTTAACTGACCAATCAACAAATACAGTCAAATCTCAGTTATCCGAACGTCGATTATCCGAAGCTACTTGGTTACTCGAAGACAATGGACAGTCTCGACTTTTTTCCCTATTATCTATTGCAATAAAACTACCTATTATTTGAATTTCGATTATCCGAAAAATTCAATTTTTCGAAATGATTCATCAGTCCCGAATAAAGAAAATGATATTAAATTACCCTTCAAGATTTGAAATCCAGATGTCATGCATGGTGATCATGATTTCTTTGTCTGGTCGAGTTCGATTTACACACCTGAGTGATTTAGAAAAGAAAGTTGAGACAGGTAATTGACACCGGATTAACGCTCACACTATTACATGATGAACCGTTAAGTGAGTAAACGGTGTCTTTTATTAAGGTCATTATTGCGATGGTTTTGTTTGATGTCTTTTAAATGTCGAAATATTAATTAGTGGCAGCTAAAATTGATTTTAATTTGATTGTGTCTTTCTTGACCACTATTTACAATAAGCGAACACACCAAGCGCGCCAATGGGTTACAACTAAAATAACAATTTCGATTATAGACGAATATCACGGACATGTGTTTTGTGTGCTCAAACGAACTGTCTCATCGAAACACTTCTTTTGAATGTCTAAAACACAATTTTACGATTGAGGGAAAACAACCAAAACCTAGGAATGGATGCATTTTTAACCCTCTCATCGAGACGGTTCTTTTAAACACCCAAACGTATGTTTTCGCTGAAATAAATGAAAAGTACAAGCCAAAAAGCACACAACCTTGGGCCACCAACAGCCTGCCAGCGATAGGCCATCTCAATGGCCTATCGCTGGTGGGCCGTTGATGGCCCGACGTTGTGTGCAAGCTCGGATGGAGACCTTATGACAGGAGACAGGAGATAAAAGGAGACAATATTTCGTCAGTAAATATGGTTCGTCAATTTACATTTAACCTTTATTCGCTGTTGTTACCATGGATAAAGTGGATGTCAATAAAGATCTGATTTTCTTTTAATTTTCTGCGTTCTTAGACCTGCAAAGCATAAGAGACGATTAGGCCACAATCTCCAAGGAGCCCATTTTCTTTAATGCTTTGGCAGATGTTCATATAAATTCACCGAAAACATGAGTTGAAGTTGCAAACTCTGGCAAAACAATGACGTTCAATGAAAGCATCAGAGCTTTTCCGAAAATATCCGAAAACTCCTGTTTTCGATCATTCGAACTACCGACTATTCGAAAGGATTCCTGCGGTCCCTGGCACTTTGAATAATCGAGATTTGACTGTACATATCTGAGGTATTTAACTGACCTATCAACAAATACATATCTAAGGTATTAAACTGACCTATCAACAAATACATATCTAAGGTATTTAACTGACCTATCAACAAATACATATCTAAGGTATTTAACTGACCTATCAACGAATAGATATCTAAGGTATTTAACTGACCTGTCAACAAATACATCTGAGGTATTTAACTGACCTATCAACAAATACTTATCTATGGTATTTAACTGACCTATCAACAAATACATCTGAGGTATTTAACTGACTTATCAACAAATACATATCTAAGGTATTTAACTGACCTATCAACAAATACATATCTGAGGTATTTAAATGACCACTCAACAAATACATATCTAAGATATTTAACTGACCTATCAACAAATACATATCTAAGGTATTAAACTGACCTATCAACAAATACATACCTGAGGTATTTAACTGACTTATCAACAAATACATATCTAAGGTATTTAACTGACCTATCAACAAATACATATCTAAGTTATTCAACTGACCTATCAACAAATACATATCTGAGGTGTTTAACTGACCTATCAACAAATACAGGGTTCATACAGGCAAGATTGTGTAAAATTCAAGGACTTTTTAAGGACTTGTCTACTGTTTTCAAGGACTGAAAACTTAAGAAAAATACTGATTTACACGTTAAAATTCTACTTCTGAAATGCTAGAGTCCATATCCAAAGATATTAGTTTAAAATAATTAGTATAAAATTGTGGTGCCTTTATTTGGTGCAGGCACTACAATTTTATTCTGATTTAGGTCTTCATAAACACAGTTGAATCCTCCTGTAAATAGTAAAATTCAAGGATTTTTCAAGGCCTCTGAGTACTTTACAAGTACTTTTGACTGCAAATTTATTTTTCAAGGGTTTTTCAAGAGAGTCCTGTATTTTCAAGTACTTTTCAAGCCTGTGCGAACCCTGAAATACATATCTTAGGTATACAACTGACCTATCAACAGCGCCCAGGAGCTATTGCTTGGCTCTCGAGACAGGTGCAGCTTCTGATTAGTCTCTTCCTTCACTGTCACATACACCATGGCTGTGGGAGCTGAAAAACATAAAATAAAAAAAATGAGCCAGCATATTAGTTATTATGACATAAAGCAAAATTTTGGAGCATAAAATTATGATATTTTCCATATCTATCGGTTTAAAAATGTGTTTTTCCGTGCTCAAAAGAACCATCATATTGAGAGAGTAACTGAGCTTTTGAGTATGTTTTGTTTGGGAAATAAGATCAACTGATTTCCATAGAAGCCAGGTTAGCCAGCTGATCTGGATCTTCTGATGTTGTTTAAAACACACACAAAACAATTAAACCTAGTAGACTTGAAATGCCAATCTTGTCTGTCTGGCATTGGTAATTCATGTTTTCTGGATGAGGTTTTTTTTTCATCTAAATTAGTTTTTTTTTACTGAAAAGGGTGTGTGGATTATACTATATATGGCAGCAGTCTCTTTTACAAAGAATATCCAAGTACGCTTTACATGGTTATGGATCTTGGTTTTCTTTTTTAATTTGCAATATAACTGTTAGTAATAGTACATATTGCAGGCCCCAGACATACAGTGATGCCCTGAAGTATTCTTTTTACCCCAAGACTATACCCCTCTTTTGGACTGCGGTCACAATATGTATCTAGGGTACATAAGGTTTACAAGGTATAACAAATGCTGAAAGTATATAGATGGGTAATTTTATAGAAATGGGTACCTCAAGTCATCATAACAGTGTGTATCGAGGATATATAAGATATTATAAATATCGTAGTTCGTTAGTACATGTATATAGATCAGTAACAACAATGTGTACCTGGGGTATTCATACACATAAGATATTACGAATGCTTTTGTTTGGTTGGTTGGTTGTTTTACGTCCCAAGTCAACAGCTATGGCCATGGCGGGACAGTCAGTTCACCTAACCACACTTTTTGCTGGGCCAGCTTGAACAAGCGGTTAACCAGTACTTTGTGCACATACTTTTACTTGTAACTGCCAACAACCCTTAAATGATTCAGCAGAAGGGAGAAGAATGACCATAGAAATAAATTCATGATCAATCTCCATGAAAGTATGGGACTGGGCCGGGATAGAACTTGCGACCCCTGGATCTGCAGTCAGAAACGCCTCTGTAGCCAGACACGCTACCGACTGCGCTACGTGGCCCAGTATATATTATGAATGCTGATAGTATATAGATCGGTAACAACGTGTACCTGGGGTATTCATTACAATGTATAATCAGGATTCATAAGGTATAATCAATGCTGTATGTGTACCTGGGGTATTCCTTGCAGTCTGTATCCAGGGCTCATAAGGTATAATAAATGCTGGTAGTATAGATCGGTAACAACAGTTTGTACCGTGTACCTGGGGTATTCATTGCTGGTGGTATGCAGGATTCATAAGGTATAATCAATGCTGATAGTACAAGGTACATGTACATGCAACAGCTATGTGTACCTGGGGTTATCATTACAATGTGTATTTTGGATACACATGGAATTATGAACGCTGATAGTATGGGTACAAGCAATGTGTATCTTGTATCACCATTAGGCCTACAATGTGTATCGAAGGTACATGAGGTATTATGAATGCAATTAGTATAAAGATCGGCTTATCTTTCTTCATGCTTACATGTGATTGCATTGAATCGTATCACAATTAATACAATTGGGCTAAAATTGCATGTACTTATACTGGTTTTATTTCTTATAGCACTTAACTGTTTACATACGTACATGAGATAGCAATATGTTTGAAAAGCTGTGAGTCTGAGAACCATGGCCGAGCATGTACTTTTACTGGCTTTATTTCTTATTTGTGCTTTGAATATCATGCCTAACTGTTTACATACATATGACAAATAGCAATATGTTTAAAAAGCTGAGTGTCTGAGAACCAGTCAAAGCGAGTCCAATGAAGCCGAATGAAGCCGGTAAGCAGTCAAAAGAGTCCTTCAGCCGTGGGTCATTTTTGCCGGGCCGTTTCGGCCTGGGGGTGTTCTCTTAATTTAATATGCATATGTAGGCTTGTACCCAGCATCTTATGCTTACCCAATAAAAATTCAGGAATATCAAGCATTCCCAAATAAATATTTGAAATTTTGTGACCCCAAAAAAGATTCCCATTCTGTAACTTGCCTTCAGAAAAAGCCATAAAATGTTTAGAAATTACCCCCCCCCCACCCCCCAAATCAATCCAATAATGTAATGACCAAAATAAATTCACAATATCTTCACACCCCCAAATATAACCATTTTTCTGAAACCACCTCAAAATCTCCAAAAATGGTCCAAGCCACATGTATATATGAAAATATTGGAGTGCCAAGTCAACAGCTATGGCCATGGCGGGACAGTCAGTTCACCTAACCACACTTTTTGCTGGGCCAGCTTGAACAAGTGGTTAACCAGTACTTTGTGCACATACTTTTACTTGTAACTGCCAACAACCCTTAAATGATTCAGCAGAAGGGAGAAGAATGACCATAGAAATAAATTCATGATCAATCTCCATGAAAGTATGGGACTGGGCCGGGATCGAACTTGCGACCCCTGGATCTGCAGTCAGAAACGCCTCTGTAGCCAGACACGCTACCGACTGCGCTACGCGGCCCAGTATATATTATGAATGCTGATAGTATATAGATCGGTAACAACGTGTACCTGGGGTATTCATTACAATGTATAATCAGGATTCATAAGGTATAATCAATGCTGTATGTGTACCTGGGGTATTCCTTGCAGTCTGTATCCAGGGCTCATAAGGTATAATAAATGCTGGTAGTATAGATCGGTAACAACAGTTTGTACCATGTACCTGGGGTATTCATTGCTGGTGGTATGCAGGATTCATTAGGTATAATCAATGCTGATAGTACAAGGTACATGTACATGCAACAGCTATGTGTACCTGGGGTTATCATTACAATGTGTATTTTGGATACACATGGAATTATGAACGCTGATAGTATGGGTACAAGCAATGTGTATCTTGTATCACCATTAAGGCCTACAATGTGTATCGAAGGTACATGAGGTATTATGAATGCAATTAGTATAAAGATCGGCTTATCTTTCTTCATGCTTACATGTGATTGCATTGAATCGTATCTCAATTAATACAATTGGGCTAAAATTGCATGTACTTATACTGGTTTTATTTCTTATAGCACTTAACTGTTTACATACGTACATGAGAAAGCAATATGTTTGAAAAGCTGTGAGTCTGAGAACCATGGCCGAGCATGTACTTTTACTGGCTTTATTTCTTATTTGTGCTTTGAATATCATGCCTAACTGTTTACATACATATGACAAATAGCAATATGTTTAAAAAGCTGAGTGTCTGAGAACCAGTCAAAGCGAGTCCAATGAAGCCGAATGAAGCCGGTAAGCAGTCAAAAGAGTCCTTCAGCCGTGGGTCATTTTGGCCGGGCCATTTCGGCCTGGGGTGTTCTCTTAATTTAATATGCATATGTAGGCTTGTACCCAGCATCTTATGCTTACCCAATAAAAATTCAGGAATATCAGGCATTCCCAAATAAATATTTGAAATTTTGTGACCCCAAAAAAGATTCCCATTCTGTAACTTGCCTTCAGAAAAGCCATAAAATGTTTAGAAATTACCCCCCCCCCCCCACCCCCAAATCAATCCAATAATGTAATGACCAAAATAAATTCACAATATCTTCACACCCCGAAATATAACCATTTTTCTGAAACCACCTCAAAATCTCCAAAAATGGTCCAAGCCACATGTATATATGAAAATATTGGAGTGCCAAGTCAACAGCTATGGCCATGGCGGGACAGTCAGTTCACCTAACCACACTTTTTGCTGGGCCAGCTTGAACAAGCGGTTAACCAGTACTTTGTGCACATACTTTTACTTGTAACTGCCAACAACCCTTAAATGATTCAGCAGAAGGGAGAAGAATGACCATAGAAATAAATTCATGATCAATCTCCATGAAAGTATGGGACCGGGCCGGGATAGAACTTGCGACCCCTGGATCTGCAGTCAGAAACGCCTCTGTAGCCAGACACGCTACCGACTGCGCTACGTGGCCCAGTATATATTATGAATGCTGATAGTATATAGATCGGTAACAACGTGTACCTGGGGTATTCATTACAATGTATAATCAGGATTCATAAGGTATAATCAATGCTGTATGTGTACCTGGGGTATTCCTTGCAGTCTGTATCCAGGGCTCATAAGGTATAATAAATGCTGGTAGTATAGATCGGTAACAACAGTTTGTACCGTGTTCGCGCTACCGATCGCCATTGTCGCAAAATGCGAAGAAATAATAAATTTGGCGCAAAAATTTGTAATTTGGCGACAACTATTGGCGAATCAAAAATCGCTAGCGAAAATTTCTGTCTGGCGTCGGAACGTCACCTCCGGCTAAAGTCATTGCCTCGTGCCGCTTTATGTTAATTGTCAATTAACACCGATTAACACCAAACAATTCTGTAGCTTATCGAGTCGAACCTTTTAACCTACGTCGATCGGCACACTTTTAACAGCTGCTACCGGTAACGGTCAGAATGACAGACCATAATATACATGGTGTCATACATTGCATGAAATACAAATACAAATGAAATAAACTGCACCATCACCATGATATCTTTGCTTATTGTAGTCTATAATAATAGTCATTAACTTTCTGAATTCGTAACTTAAAACATGTTGAAAAGACCGCTACATCGCCGTCCGCAAAGAAGAAAAAAAATCATGTGACACTTTCAAGCTCATTTCCATCAAGCATAGTGAGAAAGGGGAAAGATTTGCAGGGTGTTCACTGTGCCATTCTTTCATCTGACAGTATCACTCACCAGACATTACCAGACATGCGAAATGATCCGCGCATTTCCAAAATTCGGACAGTAGCAAGACAACCCTGAAGATAGCTTCTCTCTTCAAAACAGAGTAACGCACGCCGTTCAAAGGGTTTTTCTCGACAGTCTCAGGTATCTGAACCTATCATTTATAAGCAGAAACCTTTTATTTATAAGGTAGTTGATGTTATGGCTCATAAAATTTGTTTTGTTAGAAAAAATATCGGTAACAAGAAAAACTATAACATGAAATATCATGTTATACTGGGGCGTTTTAAGTGGCTCATTAATTTAACGTTTCACCCAGTTTAGAGGGCATTAGATATCCACGTAGTGTATATGTATTGTCTTTTGTTTGTTTTTTCTTGTTGTTGTTGTTGTTTTTGTATTCACTTGAGAAGCAATTTGGATGGTTTCTAACACATATAAGTAAGCTACATATTTAGATTTTTTTTCTTGATTTAAAAATAGATTGATCCTTGAAGTTACTGCAAAAGCACTCAGACAACATATAATTTGCGTACAGAGGGGTTGAGGGTTGGTGCTCAAAAGAACGGTCTCAATGATGCGTTACTACTATTTTCGGTTAAAATGACGGCGTTTTGCCAGGCATATACATGACTGGGGGTGCTTGATAGATGGATACCGACAGTCAATATATTACAACACTAATAGCACACTATAAGCAAGTGACTAAATTAGTCTTAAAGCTGCATATTCTGTAACTTTTGATCTTTTAATTTTAGAACTAATGTTTCTACTTTCAAGAACACAGTAAAATAACTAAAATTCTGGTAAACATTTTACCAATTTCGTAATTCTAACCAAATTATCAGTGTCAAAACAACAGCATTTATGTTAAAATTACCTGTCTATAATTATTGGAGGGACGCAAATAATTACCAACGCGAGAAAAACACACCTGTTTTATAAGATAATTCACTTTTCCGTGCAGTTTTCAGCTATAGTGAACAGATTTATTGTGAAAGCATAACTTAATTCTACTTTTACAAATAATTTAAAAAGAAAATAAAAAAAAAATCGAAAAATATCAAAAGTTACAGAGTATGCAGCTTTAATCGCTCCCCTTGTTTAAGAAAAGATTTGTCTTTTTCTTCTGTTTAAAAAAGCAAATGTCCCGAGATAGTGATCATTCGTTTAGAAAACACTAAACTTTGCTACATATTAAAAGTATTAGCTGTGGACAGAAGATTTAAAAAAAAATCTCCATTATGCCATATGGAAGCTCGGACCCAGTATCCGAGATGGAAGTGATCATCAGTATTTGGTAAATTTGAACCCAAGAGGCAGTGCTTGCAGTATTTATGTATGGGACTACAAGCTGTGGGTATCATGGTTTCAGAGGAGAAGATTTTTAAGTGTCTCCCCGTTAATGGAAGCTAATGACTCCTGTGGCATGGCTAGTTTAGACACCAGTAGCATGGATGTAGGAATGACTGTGTTTTCCCATTATAATTCTATGGGAGGTGTATATGCCAGAGATCGAATCCAATTAACCCAAAAACCACATTGGACCTTTCCCCTTCATTACCAGTAACCTGACCTTGCGTTATATTTAATTTGACTAAAAATGGTCTTTTGAAAACATGAACGGAAGATGAGATAACGAAAGTTTGACCATTGGTATTCTTATTCCTCCCACTAATATTCGGCTTGGGTTAGCTAACAATATCGTTACTCAACTGCGCCCGCATTTAGAGTATTGCCCAGTTGATAGAAGGAGGCGAAGGTAGTGAGATCATTCCTAAATGCTCCCATCTACCAATTGTTTGATTGTTAGATCTACAAAATGGCGTAGAGTGAGGTTTTGCCAGTAACGACAACTGCACTTCTTTGAATAAGAAGGAATGAGAATGACTGTAGAAAATATTTCATGATCAATTTCAACTTTGGAATGGTGCTGGACTGGAAGAGCGAACCCCATGACAGCCTCACACACACACACGCACGCACGACTAGTATGCGAGACCCACATCGCTGATACGATAGTGTCAAAGTCTTGTGTCAAATTAATTTTGTTTAAAAAAGTGGCTTATCGCGTCAAAATCTTGTGTCAAATTAATTTTGTTTAATAAAGTGGCTTATCGCACTCAAAATGTTGTACAGGAAAGGCTTTCGATCACATGTGAAACTTTGAAGACCCAAATTAGAATGCCCCAGGGCTGATCTGATTCCAAATTGTTTGAAAGGGTTATCAGCAGATGACAATGTCATGTAAAGGTTTAACGCAAAGTTAAAATACATCAGTTCAACTTCAACTTGTCATAACCTCTAAAGTGTCAAACAGTTTGGGCCCCTATCAGGTCCGGACAGAATGTGGGGCCTGATCTGGGTCAAAACTGTTTGCAAATGTTATCGGCAGATAACATGTCAGATATTTTAATGCAAAAGGTAAAATACAATGGATTTGATCCAGAGTTGTCAGAACCTAAAGAGTTACCTAAAGAGTTCTGACGTGAAAAACAATTTGGATCCTGGTCGGGCCACTATGGTTGTTGTATACATATAGGGATACCCAGGTAGGTTCGAAATTGACAACTTTTTCTCATATCTAACTTTTGTCACAGCATCCAGTCCATCCAAACATTGCATGCGCAGATCCAGAGGGGGGAGGGGCAAATGTTGGAGCCCCTCTGAAACCTTGAAAAAATATAATTTTCTTTGAAATAAACCATTGGCATTCTGTAAAATAAGTTCGGGACTAAAGAAACGTTGTCAGAGATTTTCTATGTCAGATGGACCTGGACACCCAGTAAATGCAATCTTAAGGACATATAATTAGCAGAATAAGGTGTGCTCGATTTAAAATGAACTCATATATGAATTACAATAAAAGAGATAGAAACTATCCCAATATTCTCATTTTCCGATGCATATCAATAGTAGGAGAATACTGCTAAAAATTAGCTTACATGGGATAAATGAAAAAAAAAAAATAACGAAGCCTTGTGGATTCGAACCTGCGACCATTTAAATGCAAAAGTATAGCTGTGCGACAGTTACCGTCGCAACCGATTGCGCCATGGTATGGTCATATATATGTCGCAGTATTCGTAAAGGTATTATAATTTGTTATCGCTTATTCAGCATCTTTCTATTTATAGATCTATCCACGGTTACTAAATTTACCCAATATAACGCATATTCTATCAATCTGTCCGGTCACTGCATCACTATTTTTCACAAGTTATTTTTGTTATTTGATTACAATTTAGCTTCGAAACTTTAGTATACGGGAAATATATATATGACGAATTGACAGTGTCGATATTAGTCACGTAAATCTCTCGCTTCGATTTAGCTGGTTTCCAGCATGCCTTGTATCTATATGGTAATAGGTACCAGCTAGGTCCAAGTTTTCTGAGTTGAGAAGAATTTTTTAACCACGCCCACCTTTGATTGACAGAATTTTAGAAATATATGGGGACTATATGTACTAATTTGAGCATTGCGTAGTCTGTGAATACTGTCTTTGAATGCGCATTTATATCTTTGTATTTATCAATAAGTTCGCCCCAGAAAATTCGGACCAATGTCCGAGGTAAAAATTATGCAATTGTGCTCTCCCCTAACATTTTTGAGTTAGCTCCCTTTTGGCAATATTTTGCTCACGTTGGAAATCATTGCAGTTATTCGTTTTATTTAACATATGTTTTCCAAATTCAAACAGCTTTCATCAAAGTATTTTTATAATTTTATATATAAGTGAGAATTACATTGATTGCAAACTTTTAATCACTAAAAACAATGACCAAAAACAGGAAACAAAAAATAACCAATATTTTATTAATATTGGCGTCATATATAGTATCCATTCATGTGTCAAGTCATAGTTAATGTTAAAAATACCTTTCAGGTGTTTAAAATGAATGGAGGTTGACAATCCCCTAACAAGTGCTCACAAAATAGAGCCACGTACTAACGTAGAGAAAGAGTCTGATCATTATCCACCCATAATAATTTAACGTTTGGACTTGCAACTGGTACTTTGACAAACAGTGATTACCCCAAACAATTGCATTTCATCAGTGTCTGTTCTGTTAAGAAAGGTACAAATATACATCAATTTTAAGACTGTCAACGGCTTTAAACACAAATTGGACTATTCCATACTTATTGCATCAATGTGCATAGAATAATCCACCAGAATTAAGGGGTTAAAGACAGAAGACGTTTTAACAAAAATGCCCAAAAACCTGGCCTTTCTTTTTTAGGCGAAGAATGGCCAAAAATCTGGCTCCAAGTTCAAGAAAATGGCGCAAAAAAAATCAGATTGGCGAAAATGGTGGCGAAAGAAAAATAAATCCTAGCGCAAACCCTGTGACCATAGAAATAAATTCATGATCAATCTCCATGAAAGTATGGGACTGGGCCGGGATCGAACTTGCGAACCCTGGATCTGCAGTCAGAAACGCCTCTGTAGCCAGACACGCTACCGACTGCGCTACGTGGCCCAGTATATATTATGAATGCTGATAGTATATAGATCGGTAACAACGTGTACCTGGGGTATTCATTACAATGTATAATCAGGATTCATAAGGTATAATCAATGCTGTATGTGTACCTGGGGTATTCCTTGCAGTCTGTATCCAGGGCTCATAAGGTATAATAAATGCTGGTAGTATAGATCGGTAACAACAGTTTGTACCGTGTACCTGGGGTATTCATTGCTGGTGGTATGCAGGATTCATAGTTTTGAAGCGAATGGTTATTGAACTAGATCTACTATCTAATTTTATTAATATTTATTTATTTATTTGTAATATATATCGGATCGACTCAGCTGCATTATCTCCAATGGGAAGCATTTTACGTAGCAAATACTGATCCTTTGAGTATCCCGCCTTCGCAGGCAATGACTCATCTGTTTATGCGAGGGTGGTAACTGGAACAGCCAATATTTTATCCAATCGTACGCTGGTAGTTATAGACCCTGCATTTGGAAACATTCGTAGGTCATCATGTTGCTTTACCAATTGCATACTGCAATCTCGTTTGACATAACAGCTTTATATAAACACTACGGAAAACAACTTTGTTTTGTTTTATTTTCACACAAAATAAATTGATTTATGCGTAGATTGGATGATTTTACAAAGCAGAAACACAGGCAAATTGGGATTCAATATTTTGATCAGTACATTTGCACTCGCAAAAATTTGCTTGTACAAATATTTTGGCCTCACAGTTTGAAATTCTCACTCGCATTTAGCATAAATGCAGGCTTAATTTCAGACCCTGAAGTATGTAACACTATCCACTATCCGCAAAAAGCTCCCGATAGCTGCATTAATTTAGTAGAGTGACAGTAGATAGATTCGTACAGTAGACAGATTTGTACGCTCGGCAGTTCTAGCCCTCTGCTGCCTTTAGTATGCTATTTAAAAGCCCATTAATTGCACCAGCAATAAATCACGCATTTCTGTCAATCATTTTCAGTGCCGATTTGCGCGTGCTTGGCAGTGCAAGAGCTTTGCAGACGACTTTCTCGGGCCACCGTTACAGACATTGTGCTGAATCAAAAACCGTTTTGGTACATATTTAGAATCCGCAACCAATACAAAGCTTATTTAAGCACCAGATGGTAAGAAAATAATCCTATTTTGTATTTCAGGTACTTACATTTCTGCCCCTTTGCTTATTTCTGTACAATTTTATCGATCTGCTGACCTCTGATCGCAGCTGTCATTGAGTGATTATTTCCCTTTGCAACAACAACAAAAACTTAGAGGGAGACCTCATTATTTCAATTTGGTTGACTGCTTGAGACGTTACGGCCATAACCATATAATTCAGCAGTTTAGAGTAAAATTGGTTGAATCTTATATATTTTATATTATTTCATCTCTGATGTGCGTGTAAAGTCAGATAAAAAGGTGTACGAATCTGCATACTGTCATGTTCAAAATTTTCCACCAGTTAAATAATGATAGCTCCCTAGCCAACTGGAAACGCTGAAAACGAAACTAGGTCAGCATAATAAACGAGTCATGTGTATTTTCTTGCTTACGGCAGATGAAAAGGCTAGTTAAAAAGGTAAGCAAGTTATAAGATTACTTGCAAAACTGTACGAATCTATATACCTACTGCCACTCTAAGCCACATTCGTTCTCTGCATTATGTTACCCAGTTTTAACGAAGTAAACAAATGACTATCTACTGAGGGCTTTCTAGAATACAAATAGCTAGTTATCTAGCCCAAGAATACCCTAAGAGCAGGAAAGAAAGAAACAGTGACAGAAAAACTTCACTAGGCCTAGTTGACTTATGGAGGGAAAATAATCTACAAAACGCAATTAAAGTTTGCATTTTTTCTAACAAAATGTCCAACCTATCAATAATCTTTACTTCTCTGTATAATATTATGAGTTTTATTTAGATATAGACAGAGGATGTTTATATGTAAAAGCAAAAATAACAAAAAAATATTCTGTTTACATTTGGAATCAGCTCTTCTCTGTGGAGTTAGGTAAAATTGATAAACTAGCCGAATCGGAAAGAGAATGTGCAGCTGAGTCTCACTAAAAAGCGAATGGATTATCGTATTGTTCCTCCGTTTATTTTTCGAGGCACCGTAGTCTAGATGTACATTATTATCCCCATATTATTGGGATTTTGAAATTCAATATTTTTGGGGGTTTTCAGAAAAAATGATTATTTTTTGTTTTTTTGGAAGATATTGTGGATATTTTTGTTTTGATCATTACATTATTGAAAAGTGAAGGGGATAATGTATTTGCCTCCGTCCGTCCATCCGTCCGTAATGCTATCTCCTCCAAAACCATTGGACGAAACCAACCAAATTCGGTGTGTGAGCTACTCACATAAAATTGGGGGAGGCGGGGTGCCCAGGAGGCCAATTTTTTTCCGAACATGGCCATCACTGTATGGTAAACTTACAACTTGTACGCAGTTCACTCCATTGACTGTAGGCTGGGAGATATACAAAGTGGCGGGGGGAGAATCAGATGAATGGTAGTAGCTTCATTTTCATCATGATAACTACATAATAGTTGTATGTTAGACTTTGAAATGACTTTGTACAGCCTGCCAAATGTATTAAATTTTTATTTGCCACATACGTGCGTATCGAAAGGTAGACAGGATTACTTGATTAAGGCTACAAATTACCAAATCAGGGCGAGAAAATATTGAGTCATCAGCAATTTTGTAGATTTTGGACCTTTACTTCACTATTTTGGGCAAAATGGTGACATATTTCATCCAGTTCTCCCTCCGCCACTTTGTATAACTCCTAGCGTACAGTCAATGGAGTGAGCTGCGTACTGATCACACAGTGATATTGAAAGAGGTGCATGTGAAAGTTTAATTATGAAAAAAAATAATTTTTGATAAATACAGGAATTTTTTACCTAGCCATTTCTCGTCTACTGCACATATTGCATAATGGCTGATAATGCACATTTTGTGAAATCAACTCCAAATAGCCTTCAGTGTATCCTTTTAATAATATGCAGGTACGTTACAGACATATTGAAGATGTGCATGAAGAAGTTTATTGATGAAATTATTTTGTATAAATTTACAGCATTATTAAGTTAGATATTATTATTAGACCATTCCATAAACAATTGATGGTTAACAGTGTACACTTTGTGAAATCAACTCCTCTTAGAGTTTTAATTGTATCCTTTCAATACTTTGTGAGTATGTTAAAGACACACTGAAGTAGTTTGGTGCCGATTTTTTTTGATATTTTATATTTTCTTAAACTTGGCCTTTTTTTTATCAATGCAGTGCATACATGTACCTTGTTGCAATTGTTTTCCATTTCGGTTAAGAGGGCAGGACTATGATTTGGATTGTAACAGTTTCTTGCCATTGCTTATCTTTAACTTTACTTAATCTTATTCTGGTTCTTTTTATTTATTTTGGCCAATTTAACCTTCGAGCGAACTTTAGGAGGAACATAATGATGTGAGGGAGGGGGGGGGGGGTATGCTGAAAGTCTTGCTTGCAGCTCAATTCTTGTTTAACTGCGCATGCGGACAGAACAGCAGTACACACAAACCCATATATCTAATTTCACCATTTTTGAGTTATTCCCCCTAACTTAAACGATGTCATGCATGTTCAGCAATTTTCTCATAAGTATAACAGCTACCGACATGTAACTTGATATACACACAGAGTTACACGGGGAGGTGTTTTATGCAATAGCCATAACTCTAGCGTCAGTATAGTTTGAGTTATTTCCCTTGTTACTTAGATAATGACATGCATGTTCGGCAGCTTTCTCTTAAGTATAACAGCTACTGACATGTAACTTGATACACATACAGAGCACATAAGGAGGTGCAGTATGCAATTGCCATAACTCTAGAGTCAGCATATTATGAGTTATTCCCTTTTTTGCTAAAACATTTCCATCCCAAGCTTAGTCAGCTGTTTTCTCTAAGAGCATTACAGCCATCGAAATGTAATTTGACACACAGACAGAGCAACATACGAGGAAGTGGAACAACGATTCAGCAAGGGTTACTTTTGTCATAGAGGGGATACTAGTGTTTTCTATATCCAATTACCCCAATGCATGGTCCAATAGCTTTACTATTTACTAATAGTAGTTAGTTATGTAATATTTAGGTAGTTATTTAGGCAGTGTGTGCATTGGGGAGCACACTGTACACTTTAGGCAGGTAGCTGTAGTTATTTCTTCTTCATAACTAACCGTTACTTACTTACATACCTACATATATATCTCAGGGGTAACAACCTACGTCATAGCGTGGGTGTTGTAAACACGTAGTATGACGCCATCTTTGATTTGCAAGGTTAGTTTTTCCCTTCGTAAATGTCGTACAAATTAGTGTCTGTCAAAACTAAGCAGTGCAGGCGGTGCCTAACATCATACTTGAACAGAATATACAATGGTCACGTCCAGAAATGCCGTTGCCTTTGTAAACATTCACCCACAAAAATCGAAGTGGGTGAATGCTAAAATTATCTTCGTGTCTCCCGCTTCGATTCTTGTGGGTGAATGATTACAAAGGCAACGGCATATCGGGGCGTGGCCGTTATATATTCTGTTCAAGTATGATGTTAGGCACCGCCTGCACTGCTTTGTTTGTACAGACACTCATTTGTTTAATTTTACGAAGGGGAAAACTGACCTTGTAAATCAAAGATGGCGCCGCACTACGTGTTTAAAACATCAATGCTATGACGTAGGTTGTTACCCTTGTATCTGCGTGTACTGTATTGCACAGTACATCGCATAATAACATATTTGTAAATAAAGCTATTGCTATTTAACAAATACATATTTACATATATATTTTCAGGTATGTAATCATTCTTCACTACATTGAAATCATTTGGTATTATCATATTTTGCTGCATCTCATGAAAAATTAGTATTTTGTAAATAAGAAATTGAGATAAAATAGGGGACTTCAAGGCTGGCAAGGTGCTTGCAGTGTGTTGACACTATACCTATTGTGTCGATCCTTTCATATTTCTATGTACTTGCTGACATACCTACATATATGTCTACGTGTACTGTATTTCACAGTACATCGCATAATAACATATTTGTAAATAAAGCTATTCATATTTGATAAATATATATTTACATATATATTTCAGTTGTTTATGAGGTAGCAGAATCTACGCAATTGACAAGCCAGGTTGGTGGTCAGACCTGCGACACTTTATTGAACTGAACGATTTTGGCTACGCCAGTTTCCGAAAATGATATTTTCAAGAATTTCCCCATACAATGTTTAAACCTGAGTCAACCTACGATCTTAATATGAATAAAAAATATGAATGAATGAAGTGCTTGATGGAGAGTGCTCTTCAGATGTACCCGTGCTTTCAGGTGTACCCTAAGGCTCAGTACTGGGCCCACTTCTCTTCTTGCTCTACATAAATTACCTCCGGGGAAAATATCCAATCACAGGTCAGGCTGTTCGCAGATGAAACAATGTATATAACCCAAATGATAGCGGTGTTCTCCAGAGTGATCTTGGCCAGATACAAAATTGGAACGAACCTGGGATATGGAATTCAATCCAAGGAAATGCCAGGTTCTGTACATTAGCAGAGGTAGACTGCCTGTACTCCCAGTATACCCTCCATGGAGAGATCCTGGAGTCTGTTGACTGTGCCCGTTACCTTGGGATAAGTATATCAAATGACCTGAGTTCTGTTGTTGTTGACTTTTTGTTTATTGTCACTCCCATTGTGGGAGTCTGTAATTGTTCTATGTTTTGTTATACGTTACTTTATGTCCATTCTAGTATTGCAATCATCTTGATGGGGAAGAGAGAGCTGATTGCTTTGCTTAATTTGTCTTCCTGGTGTCTCGTGATGGTTGAGCGGCTCTTCCTCGCGGTGCCAAAGGGTTGTCTGCAGTTTGTGATTGTGGTATTTCCTGATCATACTCACTTACTTTTTTTGGAATACCCACATAAATCAAATTACAGGTAAGGCTAATCTTACTTTAGGCTTTGTTAAAAGAAATGTCAGAAATAAAAAGCAGTCAGTTTAAGAATATGCCTACAAAACCCTTGTTAGAACTCAAGTTGAGTATGTCCCCACCGTGTGGAGCCATTAAACAAAGAAAAACATTCAACAAATAGAAATGGTCCAGAGAAGGGCTGCACGGTGTGTTTCAAACAATTTTCCCCATACGATACCATTTCCGCGATGCTGAGTAACATGAGCTGGCTTTCCATTGAATATCGCCGTTATGACTCCAGACTCACTCGCGATGTTTTTAAGATATAACGTGCACGCTAGAGATTCTCTGTGCTCGAACAGTGCAGTCAGTGCGTGGTAGTTGCAGTCGATGAGTGCATAAAATAGTGTATCTAAAGCTGTTAAAAAGTGTAATATTTTGGTAAATATTTTACTTCTGAAAATATTCTTCGCTAATTATTGTCACTTATAAATCCAGCTTTATATCTGCTGAACAAAATTAACATGAGTTGAATGATAATCGATACAGCGCCAGAGTTTCCAAAAAATGTAATTTTATTTCTGAAAAAAGGATGAAAGGTATTTTGTTTATGTTCTGGAATTTATGCTAACTTAATATAAAATACAAAATACCAGTCCTTCAATGTGCATACGTTCGAAATCTGAGGTCAGAGCATTTTGAAAGTTATACAATCTTTTCATACTGTACGCATAGTTCTGTATAATACCCTTTTTAACAGCTAGGTACACTATTCTGTGCACTCGTCGACTGCAACCTTTACGCGATGACTGCACTGTTCGAGTACAGAGGTTCTCTAGCGTGCCGTCATACTTCGAGCATCCTAGCAGATTCACTCGTAAAAGTTTCCGCCAGGTACATGTTTCTTATGATTATTACAGGTATTCTTTTATTCGCATGCACACATTTACTTACGTTATAGTGCGTACAGGAATTCAGTGAACATCGCTTTTTTGCGTTTATTTTATTTAGCAGATTAATCGCAGAATAAACATCAGAATTTAATACATCTATACACCGCCTAACTGGTGATATTTTTTTCGTTACAAAAGATACTGCCATATGGGCTGTGATATGATGGAATTTGTCCTCATTTGAGCATCTGCATTTTTTAATTGAGAATAGCAAGAAAATTGAAGTTTCGCTCGTAGCGAGTCTAGATATGACTTCCAAAAAGGCGATTACAAAGTTGCTGTTGAGACTGATCTGCGCCTGTGCTGTTACCAATCACCGTAGACAGTTTTTCGATTAGAAGTCCAATTGCTATATGTCATTTTACCATGATCGCTTAGAAAGCAAGATGCGAAATTTGCTTTTCGTGAAATATGATATAACTCAGACGGAATTGTTATTTGCGCAGTCTCTTCAAAGCAATTGCAGTGTGTATGTAGACACACCAAGAGTTATCCTGCTATTGACCGTTTTCTTTATCATACCACCTGGTACTATACGAAAGTAAACCTGGTAATCATTGAACTGTATAAACCACGTTCTACCCATTGGGGGAAAATGAGGAGTTTTCTAAATAGAAAACGACTAAGTTATTTTATTTTACAAGATATTCCAGACTTATTTTCCAATCTGAAATGTTCAAATATGCAATTGTATATTAGGCGGTGATATATTATATGCATGTGCAAAATTTCAGTCCGAAATGATATCATTAAAGACGTTTTAAAAAAGAAAAAACGATGTCCACTGAATTTCCGACGGTACAGTAGTAAAGATTCTTACGTAATCAAATTTACTTACGGTGTCACGTGAACGCATGGAGTAAACTGGGGTAAGTAAACGTATATTTGCACCACCTCTGGAGGTGGTGCAAAAGTATATTTACTTATAAGTAATATGAGCAAAAAATGTCATGTGAACATACCTCATATTTACATATGTAAGCAAACTAATGTTTCTTGAATATTTGTGCACCCCTGCAAAATGGTCTGCAGCTATTCTAGAACAGTTCTACAATTTTATAGAACTGTGTTCTATGACTACTTTGAAACTGTTATAGAAATGTTGTGGAACTTAATATGGAACAATATTTTGTTCTACAATGATTATTGTTCTAGCGAAGTACATACGATTTGGTGTGGAAAAGTTCTAGAACTAGAAAAGTTCTAGAGAAGATACCTTTATTCCTAAGCATTTCCAGAAAAAAAATAAAACATTGTTCTAGGATAAATCTAGAACAAACCTTAAGATTTTTCTGAAACTATTGTAGATTATCTCTTATAAAATGTCCCATATAACGCTCTATAAATGTTTCTGAATTATACTAGAACATTTTAGAATGGTTTTAGAATAGTTCCAGAAATGTTTAAAAGGTTTGTAGGAGCTGTTTTAGAACAAATATTTTAACTTTTTTTTAGAGAAATTGTAGAACACCTCTCCAAAATGTGTCCATATAACATTCTATAAATGTCCCTCAATTATACTAGAGCATTTTAGACCAGTTTCAGAACAATTCCAGACATGTTCTAGTGGTTCGTTCTACAACATTTCATAAGAAAACATGGACTAGTCTGGAACAAATGTAGAACACCTCCCATACACCCCAAACAAAAATAATGTCCCATATAACATTCTCTTAATATCCAAGAATTTTTCTAGTAGTTATTGAATAATTTCAGAAATATCCTATTAGTTTGTTCTAGAATTTTTCTAGAGCAAGCATCAAGAATTTTTCTAGAACTGATCCATAAAAAAGTTTGTTTGATAACAGTTATAGAACAAACCATTTCAACCATTCAAAAAAAGCTCCTACCAGGTGTCCCAGGATTGATTACCACTGCTATGGTAACGGCCATGGTCAGAAATGCAATTAAGCAAGGCACATTTTCCCTAGCCCTAGCAGATTACATGGAAGTAAGTAATGGTGCAAAGATCAGGAATCGATACAATCAAGTACCACACCTGACCCAGGATACCAATGGGAAAGCGACAAACTCACAGAAGACACCACAAACGAGAGCCAAGAGGTCAGCCCTTTCCCAGCAGGTGACCACAAAGCACATATAAACAGACGTGCACAAAACATAGCAAACACAAGACAGAACAAAAACATAAAAGATCCACAAAAGAAGTACCGCCTTGGAACGGTCATTAAAATATTTTACTGGAGGGCTTAAACCGGTTTAACGGCGCCAACCTCACCCTTAATTCAGATGTGGATCAAGACACATAGATATTTGGTTTGCATGAAAGACCCCTAACTTATCAATGCATCATCTCCTAAAACATATAAATCAAGAAGTACAATTCCATAATATACCACCTTTATACATCTGAAATAATGTTGACATGGCATTATATCCGAAAAAGTAATCCCAAAGTGTCTTCCATGATCTTGCTGATGACACAATAGATAAACAGACGTTAACTGAAGAAGAATTATCATTGAAGAAACCGAACAGAGGCCCTTGTTGTCCATCTGGTTATGACATGCTTGTTCTCGAAATGTTTTAAAATGTTCCAGAATAATTTTTGAATATTTGTGAACTTGCTAAAGTACTAAATAAGTTCTAGAACATAATTTGAGGAGTAAATGTAAAAATTCATTTTGCCCTTGAAAATTTCAAAAAAT
Organism: Loripinus fragilis; assembly: GCA_964019695.1. Lineage (NCBI taxonomy): Eukaryota > Metazoa > Mollusca > Bivalvia > Lucinida > Lucinidae > Loripinus > Loripinus fragilis. The sequence goes on from OZ026516.1 coordinate 7,891,696, forward strand.
GTTCTAGAAAATTATAACCAGATTTGTAGGATTCACTTGTTCTAACATATACTCAACAAAAAAGTTAAGGAAATTGTGTTTGAGGGGCTATGACAAAAGATCTGAAACATTTAAAGACTTTTGAATTTCACAATAGTATAATGTGACCATTTTTCTTTATAATGACGCTCTATCTGGCCCTGTAGCGCCAATAACAGCTTAGTAAATCCATGTCAAAGTTGACTGGTCTTCAGTCCATTTTTCGCAAAAAAATCAATTTAAGGCTTAAACATAGGTTTGACATTAACGTTTGCCAGGTCCCTCGGGATATGGAGATGTTTAAAACCTAGGACGACAGATTTGGTGGTTTTAGAGGGACACTTGATCAGTCAAGAGTACATGTATGAGGTGTTGTGGTCTGTTGTCCTGACTTTTTGTGCGAAAACCAGTGACAGTACCAGGCCTAGGATGACAATGCCAGAACGCATCTCACTAGAACCAGCAAAAACAATGTTGTGCGCATTGACTGATCAGTTCGCATATCAGACATGTCTTAATTTTAACATGTCTCTGACATTTTTGGACAGCGGGTCCAACACATAATAATGGCGGTCAAGAAACTCTCAGCCTCTCGATATAGTGTTACAGGAGATATTGATGCTGATCCCTCAGCATCAAATCACAAGTATTCAGAGTATGCGAAACCGGCGATAGTCCTAATTTGCCGCTGACTGGAGACACACTCATTACTGATGAAGGCATTCTCATCTTTGAAATGTGATGTTTAAATCAATTTCATGTGACATTCAAAGGAATTGCATTTCAAATTTTGAGGGAAAATTACATGTTTTTCTTGTGTTAATGAGGGAATACTCTGTAGTCATTTTTGCGAAAAATGACTTTGACCCCTGGGTTACTTGATACTGTGCCACAACAAAGGTATTGGTGCTAGCAAACTAAAGTCAACATTTTTCTCAACCGATGACATGTATCTAAACAAATAAATAAAAATTGAATAATTGTTTGCTTTGGTGTCCTTATGTTGTGTGGTTTTCTGAGATTTCCTTAACTTTTTTGTTCAGTATAGTAAGAGAAATGTTCTGGAGCTTATTTTGAATCAATCTTTAGAAAATTTATTTCATTTATTTTGTACTTTCGAACATTTGTAGAACCTACTGATTCCTGAATTGTTGTAGACGGTTTTAGACTATTTCAAGAACACTTTCAGAGTAATAACAAATTATAGATATGTTTTGGACATGAGTTCTAGAACAAACATATGTAACTGATTCAGAACAGTTATTGAATTTTAGTTCTTTATACCGATTTCCTTTATTCTGTACCATTGATCGTAAGTAAATGCCATTTTAACATTTTGCCATTGTGTTACTTGCCGGAGATTTCAATGCTAGAACGTCTGAACTAAGGGATTTTACGGAAAATGATGAATTTTTAGCTGATATTTTTGACTTTGATTCCGAAACATGCAATTTTTTTCTCCCAAGCCAATAGTTTAGAACCCTACGACGTAGCAATAACAAGACAATCACATGATAAGCATACGAACAATCATGGATATAAACTAATTGATATTTGCAAAAACAACAATATTTTCATCTTGAATGGACGATTTGGCAATGACAGGGGGAAGGGAGGCTATACATTCAGAAATGTATCCGTTATTGACTATATGCTGGCAACTGCAGACATGTTAAAAATCTTAAGCAGCTTCAGCGTTGTTGAAACCGATCCTTTGTTTAGTGATGGCCATTCGTTATTATCCTGTTTACTCACATTCGTTGAGCAGGACGACAAACACACAACAACAACAACATCAACAACAACAACATCATCAAAAACAACAAGTCAACACCAAGATACAAAACCTAAATGGAATGATAAATTTGCTCACAATTTTCCCCGCCACATCGACACAGAAGCTGTTGACAGTATCATAAACTCACTTGAAACAAGCATGCCCAATAAGGATAACATAAAAGAAATAATTGAACGGATTTCATTCATTTTCGAAAATGCGTCTGAAGCAGCATTCCCAACCCCGCGAAACAAAAAGAAATCAAACGACAAACCTTGGTTTGGATCGTGTTGTAAAACCGCCCGCAGAAAATATCATTTGGCTAAAAAGCAATACAACCGTAATAACACCCCCACGAATCGCGCTAATCTTACTGAGTGTAGTAGGCAATACAAAAAAACGATGAACAAATTTATTGCGAAACACAAGAAAACCACACAGCAAAAACTTCGAAACTTGCAATCAAAAAACCCCAAAGATTACTGGAAATTCATTAACAGCTTAAAAAACAAAACAGCCACAAATACACCTACATTAGAGGAGTTTTATGAGCACTTTAAAATGCTAAATATGGCGGAATCAAGCGAAAATGACACACAGCATCGATTTCCTAGTAGCGAAAATAATGCCTCGTTAAATGCAAGAATCACACCAGACGAAATTTTAAGGGGCATCAAAAACTTAAAAAATGGAAAAACGTCGGGTTTAGATAACATATTGAACGAGCATATTAAATCCACAAGTAACATATTTATACCTGTATACGAGAAACTTTTTAATATTATATTGGACACAGGAATTTTTCCAGAACAGTGGTCTACTGGATGTATTCTCCCTATTTACAAAAGTAAAGGTGACCTTGGTGATGTCAAAAACTACAGGCCCATTACGATCCTTAGCTGCCTAGGTAAATTATTCACATCCATAATCAATACACGGCTTAATGACTATTTAGAGGAATACATGTTGCTGGCAGAAGACCAGGCAGGCTTTAGAAAACAATATTCTACCCTTGACCATATATACTCACTTCATGCACTCATAGAAATTCTAAAGATCAAAAAACAGAAGTTATTTGCCTGCTTTGTAGATTTCTCGTCTGCGTTTGATTCTGTTTGGCGAGCAGGTTTATGGCATAAACTTGTCCAACATAACGTTAATGGTAAAGTGTTCAATGTTATTTTCAATATGTATGAAGATATTAAATCATGTGTTTCGCTAATGGGCAACAACTCTGGTTTCTTCGGCAGTTTTGCTGGTGTAAGACAGGGTGAAAACTTATCTCCTGTTCTTTTTTCTATATATTTGAATGATCTAGGAAACTTTTTGCTTCATAACTCTGATAATGGCATAAAAATCTATGGTGAATCAGAAGATTTTATGATATACCTCAGGCTCATTGTATTACTGTATGCAGATGACACAATAATACTAGCCAATAGTGAGAATGATCTCGAGGCAATTCTAAATAAATTTGAAACCTATTGTCAAACCTGGAAATTAAATATTAATAATGATAAAACGAAAATTGTCATATTTGGAGCAAGAAAGACAGATAGCTTTAATTTTAAGCTAAATGGAAAAAATGTACAGATAACGGACAAATATAAATACCTAGGCATCTATTTCTCCCAGTCACGTAGCTTTCTTACAGCCAGAAAACATATAGTCGAACAAGCAAAAAAAGCTATGTATCTCTTGTTTTATCGAATACACAATCTCAATTTACCTGTAGATTTGCAACTGAAACTTTTTGACCATACAGTTTTACCTATCCTAACATATGCCTGTGAGATATGGGGCTTTGAAAAGCTAGATATGCTTGAACAAATCCATACAGATTTTTTTGAGGAAAATTACTAAAAGCAAGAAAAGCACCCCTTTGTATATGCTGTATGCCGAACTCGGTCGTTTTCCGCTAGAGATCATAATAAAATCGAGAATAATTGGTTTTTGGAACAAAATTATACTGGGCAAAAACACAAAAACATCTTACCTGCTGTATCAGGTCCTAAGAACCATGGACCACTCATGCACGAAATGGATTTCTAATGTTAAAAATATACTTGCTCATACAGGCAATAACAATATCTGGATAAATCAAAACGACATTCAATCACTTTCAATCAATCAAATTATTAAACGTACTTTAATCGATCAGTTTTTACAGGAGTGGGCATCAAAGTTAAACAATTCGACAAAAGGAAGAAATTATAGCATTTTTAAAGATAATACAGATTTAGAGAACTATTTCATACTGTTGCCTAAACATCTCTACCTTAATATGGTAAAATTTAGAACATGTAACCACAAGCTTCCTGTAGAGACAGGCCGCTGGAATGGCATCGACTACGCAGACAGAATATGCAGGCTCTGTGACAAACAAACAATAGGCGATGAATTTCACTATATCTTAGAATGCAGCTTTTTTCAATCAGTAAGGCAGAGACTAATTCCTCATAGGTACTATACAAGACCCAATATTTTAAAATATCATGACTTACTTAACTTGCAAGACGAAACGAATCTTTGTAACCTAAGCAAATTGATGAGCCTTATAATGAGTCACTTCAGGAACACTAACTAATTATCACAACCATCCATACAAATTATTATTATTATTATTATTATTACTATTATTATTATTATTATTATTAAGCGAAGACACTACGAGGTCCCATTAGGGTTCTTAACGGCTGCTAATGTAAAAATTACCCATTCTGCAGACAAATCAGATTATATACGCTCATGCAATCTCAAAAGGACCGTCTCATTGAAACGGCCCTTTTGAATAGCCTCAGCGTGTGTACTAACCGATTTCAATATATCTAAGCTTCTATTTGAGCAAGAACGAGGCAATTAACAAAAATCAAAAACTGTCATAATCAATGTCCAAGTGTGACGAAAATACATTCAGTGGGGACCCAGACGACGTACCGAATGACGTGGTACGTCGTCAGGGTGCGCACTGTCTGCCAAGATGTATGTGGGTTTTTTTGTCATTGTTTTGCTACGGTTAATGTAGTAATTTATGTCATAAGATTAACTCCATGTTTCCTAAAGCCTGCTTTATATTTCATTTTCGATAAAGCAGGTGGCAGGAAAAGCAACTTTGCTGATCGTAACCTGACCAGCGCCAAGGGCTATCCTTGCCAATACAAGGGTATCCTACGCGCGCTGGATAGTTATATTTCATGACATGGTACTGTCATATACACGTTTATATTATAAACCATTGGAGAGCGAAATTTCGAACCCATATGTGCCGATGCCCATGCGGATTCGGAACTTCCCCATTCAGTGCGTCAACTCTGGTTGCGTATGTATTATCCACGTAAAATAGCCCCCAATGTAACTTATTGCAGAGATAAGTTTAATATTGTTATTGAGAACCTGTATATGGTGTCCATATGGAGATTCGCATGAGAATTGTCTAAAAGAGGCAAATCTCACGTGAATCGCCATTTTAGAGAATACGCTCGTGCAGTGCAGTCTCATTAATCGCTTAACCCAATGAATACACATCTCCACAAATACCACTGCGCGAGATCTAAACCGTCATGAGACGTGGCGCGTGTGAAGGACCGTGCCGAAATTGGATAAAAATTGATTGCCAGAAAGTCCCTTTACACGCGCCGCAGCTCTGAGTCGGGTGTCCGGTAGACGGATCTAGTCGTAGTATAAATTGGGAACAATTCGATTGTCAATATGCAAACAATGGGGTCCCCGATGGCGTGTTACAAAATGTGGCGTTTCATCTGGGTCCCCAATGTTTGACAATATTTTTGTAATCAAAATACTGAAACAAGTTTGTGCAATCTGGTATCAGGCATCTCTGTGTGTACAACAGACCACTCTAAATGCAAACAGTGGGGACCCGGATGACGTGTTACAGAACGTGGCGTTTCATCTGGATCCGCATTGCTTGTTAGGAATTTATATTTAATCCTTTGTCTTGCCCATTTTCATGATCTTAATACTCGGTCCCTCGAAGTGTACAAGCGAACATCCCAATCGCAATCAATGGGGACCTGGATGTCTTGTTGCAAAACGTGGCATCTCATCTGGGTTCGCATTGTTTGACAACGTATACATTTACAAAACTGAATGGAGTTTTGGCATACATGATGTGTAAATGTACAACTGATCGCCCTGTAGGCAACCTGTTGGTGCCTGGATGATGTATTGCAAAGTGTGGCGTTTCACCGGGACCCGCATTGTTTGCCAAACAAAAACTGAAATGAGTATGGCTATCTCTATATTTTTCACAACTAGCCTAACTAGTTATCTACTCCTGATGGCCCCAAAATTATTAAACTATTTGTGATAATGACGACGTGTGTCGGCGGCACACGAGAGTAACGTCTCAATCATTGAGACGCCTCACTGGTGTACCGGCGACATACTACATGTCTGTTTATAATTATATCCTACTTGTGGTGTTTAAACAGTGATCACTATAGCCATGGCTGGCACCTAATCCCATGCTGAGATAAATATTGTTATACTTACAATATGTGATAAATACTGAGCTAGTCCTCTGTTGAATGAATATTATTATCCAATCACAAGCTAATCTTTTATTATAAATTAAATTTCATGGTTGAGCCTTGCTGATGTGCCGCACCCTGGTTTTTTGAGCACAATGCAGGTTCGAAAACCCAGGAGCGACATAGTCTGCTGGACTCAACTAGAAACATTTACCCCGTACACATGTGTACTACATTTATTATAATCGGCGGTTCTATCATATCGTTAAGCAGACCGTATCCTGCACGTGATACACGCTATAGATGGGTTTACAAACGGTGTAGTATTGTAGTGTCTGTGAGTGAATGAAATCAATCAACAATTTTTTTCATCATCATAATCATTATTATTATTATTTTTATTATTATTATTATTATTATTATTATTATTATTAGAACTCCTGTTTTTTGTTTTATTATGAGCGAACAAATTATACGAAGATCAGCCGTGCACGTTTGTGCAGGCTGATCAACGCTATCTAATGTTTGCTGTCTAAACAGTGAAATGATCGCAAGAATTTTTTTCAATATTTAGGTGATTGTTAGCACTTCTTCTGGCCCCAAGAAATGTTAACTAAGCTTTTCTCCATTCTGATATTATGCAAGAGGCATGGGTTGTGATTCTATATAAGATTTCTCTGGTGTAGGCCCACAGCCCACGAATCTATGCGCCTGAAAACTATGATTAAAAATAATGAACTCATAAAGCCAGTGATCCATGTATTTGGATGATATACACTATTTGGTAGAAACATGTTTTGGTGTACAAGATAGCCGTTCAATTGTCTAATGCCCTTGTGTGTTGTTATACTATATTCTACATGTCAGTATATTACATGTACGGGTGTCGAATTTTTTTTCGAGTACTCACAACACTTGAAGAGTAATGAATAAAATAAATACTACATGGTTGTCGACATTTTCTTGGCTCCAGACGACGATGTTCTGGTCTCTGTGCAGAGCAGGACACGCCGTTTTGAGACTGCCAGTAAAAGCTATAAAAGGGAGGTAATCATTGCAAGTACATTTTGCAAGGCTATGCTCGGTTATTTACCTTTGTTACCTATAGCCTTATTGGGATGTTAAAAAACTTTTTTTTAATCTGTTCCCCAAAAAAGCTTAGGAAAAATTGTACTCGCATTTTTCGTCTCCTTGTTAGTACTCCTCAAATTATATAAATTAACACATGAAAATTCTAATAAAATAAAATTCAGAATAAAGTGAAGATAGCCATGACAGTATTTGACATTAAGCAATTACATGTTCCTTTCCCGCTAATTGAGAATTATGATTGTATTTCTATTTCAGTTACCTCATATGTCATGTTGTATGACCTGAGAGTTTAATAAAGTATATGTTCTGTTCTGTTCTGTTCTGTAACAAAACCAGTTCACCGCTCATAAGATTGTTCTTTCGTCCCAATAGTTTTTCATGAGACAACCCATGTGCAAGACCAGTGCACAAATAATATGGCAGCTGTCATCAACAGCCTGTACATGTCTGCTGTACAACAAGTGTGTGTCCCTTTTAAAATACTTAGCATGTGAACGCAGAGTAAATATACTTCTACTTACGTGTGTATATTTGCTCAATGTAGCAAAATACTTACAGGTGTAAATTTGTGCATGTGAATGGGGCCTAAATCTTGGCTCCTAGTAAGATCAGTTATTAATAGCCATAAAACGTAACATCTGTTTTCACCCTTTTAGCCCACTCTCACACACTCTCACCTTTTTCTTACTATCTCATACTTTAAACTCTCACTATCCACCCTCACGCACTTTGCGCAAAACACCCAGTCATGCAAGGGTGTCGCAGATAGATAGATAGATAGATAGATAGATAGATAGATAGATAGATAGATAGATAGATAGATAGATAGATAGATAGATAGATAGATAGATACACTTGGTAGAGATTACAATCCCAATGCTATATGCCATTGACCAAAGTCATTTGCTATTTGGTTCTGGAGAAGAGTTTGAATGTTTTATTGACTTATACGGGTGTCAGCTTAACCAGGACCATATAAATAAACTTTTCCCCACCCCAAGAAGTCTCTTTACAAAATTTAAGTTGATTTAGCCCAGCAGTTACAGAAAAGATGTTTAAAATGTTAACGGATAGACGTACGTTGGAGGCATTGGTATGATACGATGAGCTTAACATCCCAACGACACGAAGTTTTCAAGCATCTTTGATCCAACATAAGAAGTTATTCAGGTTTAAGTATACTTGGGATCTTATTTTGACTATACTGCTTGATGTTATACTAAACATGCATTGACGAAATTCATCATACACATAGTAAGCCATCAAAAAGTGAGAAATAGCGATATAATGTAGTTAGATATGTTATAAATTGTTTATGACACTGCTGTAATAAATCATCTTATAAATCAGCTATTTCAGAGGAAAGATTAAATAGTTTCAGCTGCTGTGATAGTATTTTTGAAATTATTATCAAGAAACTGATTGCAGAATTGCGGAATCGCCCACCGCACCTCACCACACTTACAATACTGCATAACACGGGTACGCCGCTGTGTAAAATGTTACGTATCAAGTGTTTTGAAATAATCATTTTTACAATAATTTGTGAATGTCATGGGCGGATCCAGAAGGGGGGGGGGGGGGGGGGGTCGGACCCCCCCTGGAAAATTACAGATGGTTATAGGTTTCCTTAGAAATGTTGATACAGATCCCCCTTTTCGAGCGAGTTTCGTACGAACCTCTCTGAAAAAGGTATACTAAAAAAAAACAAAAAAACTTGTCAGACATTTCTAACCCACAACATCTGTGGATTGAAAGATTTTTTTTTGAAAGACCGCTAATTTTTTGCCCATTAAACTGCACATATTTAGGTAAAAATTAATTTCAAGGTCAGAAAAAATGAGTTTGAAAAGTGACCAGTTAGAACTTTTGTTAAATGTAATAAGAGTAATTCAAAACAATAACTTCTTCCAGTAATAACATCATAGTGTAAAAAAGTTTAGATCCAGATCAAGACTGACGTTTTGTCGGTTCTGATCTGGATCAAAACTGTTTGCAAATGTAATCAGCAAAGAGGTAAACTAGCAACGCGATGGCCAACTGTCGTGTGTTGTTGGTTGTAAGTAACAGCCATTGTCCACCATCATGCATTGTGTAGTGCGAATGATAAATGCCTGTTGATACCACACACGTGAGAGTTTGGATAATATATTTACAGGGTTTTTAAATGCAGTTTTTGGTCTTTTTCTTTCCTGTATACACGCGACCACCCACGCAGCTCTTAGTGATTCAAAAACTATTAATGATTGTTCAAACAACTCTTCTGACATTCTCTGTCGGATATATTTTTATTGAAAGTTGACAATACTAGTATTGAAAATCAAAAAAATTTGCCAGTGCATGAGATTTCCTACAATTTGACATTTTGACAAGTGTAGACTCGGACAAGCCTCTGCAGCCTGCTTTTAAGCTTAGAAACTCTAAATGGTGTTCAGTCAGTAGCTTAACAATCATAGAATACTCAAGCGACTAGCAAAGGTTCTGATCAGACTGCGCGTATGCGCAGGCTGATCTGAGGCTTTGCTGGTCGCACATACCACATTGTTGGAAATCTCATGCACTGGCTCATTAATATATTGCAGATCTATTCAATAAATATTTTGTTTCAGTAGCATTAAAAATCAAAGAACTCCCTTTGGCATCTGTATACACACAAGAGACCATTTAGCAATAAATTATTCAGACAAATCTCTTGTCTACCAAATTAACCTAAAGTTGTCAATTATCTATTAGCTATTCGAAACAGTCTCTGGTCTTTTTTCGTCAATGCATACACCCAAAGGGTCATTTATAGCTCTTAGCTATTTAAAGTAAGTGAGTATGACAAGGAAGTACTACAATCGCACACTGCAGACCAACCCAGGGCGCCGCGAGGAAAAGCCACAATACACTAACAGTCACAAGACAAAGTAAAGAAGAAGACAATTAAAGTAGAGCAACCGCCTTTCTCATCCTCATTTAGACAATTGCCAAACTAGTAAGGTCACTAAATACTACATGATAAAACAAAGACCGCACAGATCCCCCACAAACAATGGGTGCAACAATAAACAACAGAACCACCGCGTTAGAACGGAAGTCTGTTGCTGGACCCTGTATACACTCTAATGATTATTACGTGTTGGCGATTCAAATACGTTTTTGTTTTGCCCTTTTCTTTCTTGAATGCAAAAAGTGTCGTTTAACTGTTAGCTATCAAATACAGTCACTCTGGTTCTTGTCAACGCTGATCTTACGCTGTTGTGTCAATAACTTGAAGATAAATATCGACGTTGTTATAAATTGATAAATTGCATATGAAAGCAGGCTACTATCTCAAATCAGATCTATACGCAGACGATCCAACTGTCCACGACATAGGTAAACATAGGGAATATCGTACATCATTTGTTGTGTGACTTTGAAAATGCTATAGATTGGAGTAAGCCTAACAAAAATGAATAATCACTATGGTAAAGCCACGTGTATGTTAGTTGGCATTAGACAACGATTGGAAATATCCGTATACAGAACATGACTTAACAAAAACTACTTGGTATCTTTATTGATAAACATCTGACCTGGTCATCTCATATCGATCATCTATGTTCGACCCTCGCTCCTAAAATATCACTTCTTAGACAACTATCCAAATATGTTTCAATTGAATAGCAAAAGATGTTTTACCAGGCTAGATTAGGGTTCTGTGATATGGGGGTCCGCCGCAGGCAAATATATTGAACGCTTATCGAAATTACAAAAGCGTGCAGCTTGCATAATTTTTCACGCTGAATTTAATGCTCCATCTGATAAGTACTATGTTTAGAGAGCTTGGTTGGTTTTCAGCTCCAAACAGGATAAATTTCAATAAAGCTGTATTTACATATAGAGCATTGAATGATATAACACCAGAATACATATAACTTTACTGAAACCAGTATCACAAATATATATACCCTAAAATTACGATCAGCTGACAACGGATCATTGCACTTACCAAAATCACGCACGACAATATACGATGGATTGTTCTCTTGTTCAGCGCCTAGGCTATGGGACACACTTACATGTACTCGGACAGTTAGAAATGCTGGCTTCCTGAACGTTTTTAAGAAAAAACAAACACATCAAAGCTCATTTGCTTCACTGAATTTTACAAACATTTAAACATTTTTATTTGATTTTAAACATATGCCAATCTGAGTTAGCAGTCATCATTCAGTGCGGTTAGCTCCGACTCTGCTTGGCCTAACTGAACAGTGCTGTGTGTCTTCATGTGCAGGCGCATGCTGTTTGGATATTGGTTCCTGTTCGGCTGTGCTAGGCATGGGTGCCGGACTGCCATTTGCACTGATTGTCACAATAAATGTGTTATTGCCAATGTGTTTAAAATTGTTAGATGGTACATCCTTATGTGTTAATTTGTGTGCACACTTTGGCACGTATTTTAAATTCACTACAATTTTATACTTTTTATACGCTCTAAGTATATATCTATTTTGATGATGTTGTTTAATTTGTATATATGTAATTATGTTATTCATAGAGGATCACAAGGTAGAATAGCTTACTAGCTTATTGTGCCTCTCAAAACAATGCAATAAATAAAATAAATACAATCGCCCCTCCAACAAAATGTCATTTAAATGGCGTTGACTAAGTACTCATTCGGTTTTAGCCAAGGATACGTTTACAAAATTGTTCTTATATGCTTTTTTTCAAAACCCTTTATAATGAACGTTTTTTCTGAGGCTTCACTGTTCGCACGCATGCGACCAGTACAAAATCCGTTGTATGCTGACTATAGTTATTGTGTTCGCCATTTTATTTACCATCTGAAAGGTCGTGTTTAGCTTGAAGTCACTGTACGCCTCTAACACATTGAGCACCTGTTATAAATGTAATACATTATTATTATGCTCGTAATTTACCACACCGATTCTTTTCTACATTTTTTGTGGGTTTGATGCATCATTTAGACTTGATATATGCCTGCATTACAGGTTACTAATAATATGCAATATAATGAACGGGTCGGCACACGAGATTTCCGTGCTTATCGCATTTGGCCACAGACCTGTAATTGTAAAAAGGGCACTGATTGGCTCAAAAGGTGGGTAGATACTCAGCACAATATCTATGTGGAAAAGCATTTCGTGATTGGTCAATAATAAAATTATGGGAAAGTATTCATATTTACTAGACGGGACTATTTGAAACAGCATATCACTCATTTTTTTTCAATGAAATTTTCCTCTCATGTAGGGTGCCCATCTTCAGGGTCCAATAAGTGGTAAAACATGGTGGTCATATCTCATATTTGTTTATTGGTTGAACTAGGTCCAATCTGTAATTCTATGGCAGCCTCATTGTGCTTGAAGAGTTGTGAAGACCACAGCTTACTTAAAAGCTATAAGTGAGGTATATGGACAAACAATTACAGGTCTAGGCCTATTTGCGTAAATGACTGTAGTGAACGTACATGCTGACGTATCATGTGAAGCTTATATATGCAAAAAAAAAAAAATAGACAAAACATCCAGCTCTGTCTTTCTCGGTGCGTCATGATAAAGCCAGGCCCCGAGGTTATAAAACCTTTTTCATGCTCAGCTCAACTGAGCACGAAATTTCAACTGCTCAAAAACTAGAATACCGACAATTGAAGAAGTTTCTTGCTTTAAGAATCTCAGATGTTGTATTTATCATGCTAATAAATGATAAAATGCCAACAATTGTTGGCATTTTATCATTTATGAGCAGGATAAATTTCGCGCTCAGCTCAGTTGAGCCTGGAAAAAGTTTTATAACCTCGGGGCCTGGACTAACTTGTGACTCGCGCAACTTGAAATCCCAAGTTTTTCTTAGACGAATTTCTGTGGATAATTCCCTCTTATTATATGAGAAATTCGTTAGAATGTGATGGCCTGAACTATCAAAACCGAACTAGGAATGGTGACATTTATATTTGATGGAGTGTTATTGATTGGTTGTGGCAATCTTCTTGCTAGAGGGAATGCATTTTTGAATAAAAGAAGAATATGATCAGGAAATGCCACTCACAGATCACTGTCACCCCACCCGGGCACCCACCTAAAGGACGAGTCACAACAACAAGCCAAACTAGCGAGCCACATGTACACGCTGGAACAAAATAATCAGGACACAAAGCAGGATCCACACTTTAAACCCAACCCTAGATGCATTTTCAAGTCTGTCTTTGTAACGGATTTGCACATGGAGCGAAAAATGAACTGACGGACCGAGTCAATCACGATATACCCACTTTTTTCGCAAAAGTTGTGACTTCTATTTCCTGTAACAGAGCACATGTCAAGACCTCTTACAATTTAACACCGATAACAAACAGTTATCTTTCAGTTATAAGATTGTTTTATACATCTTATCATTTATTTACACCTAGAGTGATAAGACTATTAGATGCAAATTGGAGTGATTTTTTTCTTGTCTGTTTCGAAACGTTAAGCAATGTACCAGCTACACGAGAATTACATCTATCTTTGCCTGCTCCTCTATGTCCCTGTGGCTATTCTTATTTGTCAACTATATATATATGCATCTGGATTCACACATTTACAATCATATGCCAAACCTACTTGCTTCCGCGCATGATTAGTCAATGAACTTTTTGTGTTTTAACAGTAACAGGACCTAGGGCGACTATAAAACCTGTTGTAATATATAATTTAGCCAGTGCATGAGATATCCAACAATGTGGTATGTGCGACCAGCAAAGCCTCAGATCAGCCTGCGCATACGCGCAGTCTGATCAGAGCCTTTGCTAGTCGCTTGAATATTCTATGAGTGTTAAGCTACCGACTGAACACCATTTGGAGTTTCTAAGCTTAAAAGGAGACTGCAGAGGTTCGTCTGAGTCTAAACATGTCAAAATGCCACATTGTTGGAAATCTAATGCACTGGCTCAGTCCGATATTATTACCTCCGCGATGACTGCAGATGCTGTCATCAACCAGTTATTGTTAGTTCTCTGGTTTCTGTCTGAGTCCGGTATCCAGTTTTATTTACTGTTGAGTCCTTATCTTTGCTTTATCTTCTTTATATGTTCTAAGAGATAATTCATGGATAAGTCAGGGCTCTTTCATGTAAACCAAACATCTATGTGTCTTGATCCACATCTGAGGTTGGCACCGTGAAACTAGTTTAAGCCCTCCAGTAAAAGTATTTTATACTGACCGTTCCAATGCGGCGCTTCTTTTGTGGATCATTTTTGTTATTTATGTTTCGTGTTTGTCATGCTTTCTTGCCTTGTGGTCACCTTCTGGGAAAGGGCTAACCTATTGACTCTCTTGTGTGTGATGTTTATTGTGTTTTGTCACTTTCTCGTGTGGTGTCTTGGGTCAGGTGTGGTACTTGGTTGCATCGATTCCTGATCTTTGCCTCCTTTCTTACTTCCATTTGGTTTGCATGTTAAAAATGAATCTGATTTTATATCGAAAAATTGCAGCAGCCGTAATCAGTAGACCTGGAAATCCTTTCTTAACAAACATTGCAGATCCCGATGATCATAACAATCCAACCATTTAGACCTGTTGCACAGTCTTGGTTAAATTGCTATGGTTTGTCTAACGCCCCTTACATTTTCCAGAGTAAAAGATAGGAGAGTCCATTTAATTAGATCAGTGGGAAAAAACTGAAAAAAAAAATCAAAGGATGCTCTTAATTTCAAAGCATTAATTGTCTTTAATGTGGGCTTTTTCAGCTTTGCATCTATCTGATTTAGTGCGAGCACGATTAAACAATACACGTTTACCTCTGTATTTAGGAATAGTCTGGATGTGGGAAAAAGACATAACATTTTTCCTTGACTTCCACAAAGAGTAATAGGTGAGTATGACCAGGGAATGCCACAATGAAATTTTCTTTGCCAGCGAGAGGATACGGTCTAATGGCTCAGTTATTCAGCGTCCTTTATTAGCATACGCGGTTGAAAAATAATAGGTCCGTAAACAAATTTGAAACACTATTTATGTTATTGCTTTGAAGCTCTTTCAATCAGTTTTTTTATGGTTTGATGCCTTACGAACCACCTACTTTGTATTTTGTTTCTTTACCATGTTGACAGAATTTCCAAAATATATGCATTTAATATATGAGCCGTGACATGAGATTTCCAACAATTTGGTATGTGCGACCAGCAAAGCCTCAGATCAGCCTGCGCATACGCGCAGTCTGATCAGAGCCTTTGCTAGTCGCTTGAATATTCTATGATTGTTAAGCTACTGACTTAACATCATTTTGAGTTTCTAAGCTTAAAAGGAGGCTGCACAGACTCGTCTGAGTCCACACTTATCAAAATGCCACATTGTTGGAAATCACATGTCGCGGCTCATATATATGAAAGCAAATGAGCCAATTTGATCCATCGATACAATATTTTGACCTGTCATCAGGCACCACCACATACATGCATCAGCACACGAGGTTTTGGTACCTATCGCATATATGCGCAAATGCCTCTGATATACGTACGCCCTGTGCAATCGAAACTGCCTCGGCTAATTCCGTGTGATTTCGTGAAATCAGACCTCTCGAGTATCTAATTTGATAATGTGACGCTGACATTACATAACGTGACGCTGACGTCACAGAAACCGTGCCAATACGATAACAGAGTGAGTGCAGCAAAACAAACGGTTATAAATTAAGTTTATAAATACATATACTTCATTTATTCTGCTGATTAAACTTTTCGGGTAATCAGAAAAATGGATTTAAATAGGGCTTAACCCCCATGCTACAGAACTAATTTTCCTTACGCCAGTCCCGGTTAACAAAATGGAGCTTTTTCGTACATAGTACTACGCGTAATGCACTTTACATACACCCGAGGCTTGATTCGATTCTCGAATTGTGCCGGACTTTCCCGATTGTACGCCTACGCTGACGTATCCAGTGAAATAGGTCTAATTTTTTTTGTATCTTCAGCTAAATCATTACCTTATATATGCGAGCAGCGAATGCTCTGGCGAGTCTGCGCAGATTCGTCTTAGCCTTTGTTGCTCGTTTACGCGATAAGTACTAGCATTAGCTCAAATGCTGAGTGGGCCCTGTGCTCATGTCACGGCTTAAATTAATTCCGACAGGTAAACTGACCTGACAATTTAGTTAGATATGATTATCTAAACCAAGGCATCTGCGCTTTATTTCTGAAAGATTGTGTTTCACCGCGCGTTGCTGCTGATAAATAAATAATGCAATAAAATCACGTAGAACATGTGGCCACTTCTTCAGAACTATACTCCTAGAATTCCCACCTATCAGGAATTCACTGATACCATAAAATCTTTAAAATACAAACTGATTTCAGATTGTCGGCCTAGCTGAGGGGAATTTATTTACAAATATGTGCCTATGGTAACGATTCAGGTGTTTAAAATTGTGAAGTTTAGCAAGGACGGGGTCAGAAAAGGTGTGTTTAGGATGTGAATAAAATAAAAATGAAAGAAATTACAAGTGAAATATCACTGAAAGGATAATGGTGTAAGGAGAAAAGATCATTTAATATGTTACTAAATTTTCAAGAATTATCGTTTAGTGTTTATCAACATATTATCTCTTTGTCTGCTAGTGTCATCTGCTGAAGTTTGGGTCAAAAATGTTTGAAATTCTGATGGTATTTCTGAAAGAATTATTTGTAAATGATTTTTGTGAAAATATATTAGCGAACAAAATACAAAAAAATACCCAGCATGCAAAGAGTTATTGTAACGATCAGAAACACAAAACGAAACAGCTGTACAAACTAAAATTTTCAATTTTTCTTTCAGTGTGAAAAATATATTAATAGATATTACAGGTAATGAGAAACTACGTATATATACTGTATAGGTATATAGAAATGACCGTTATATTTAGTGGATTTCATAGAATTCGAGTAGAATACGATCACAGGCTTTGACGACAGACACACTTTATACCACCCTTACCAACTTTAGCACGATATATCTCGTGCTGTGCAAGGTCTACACTGATGTAGGTGGTATAAAATAGCTATACCATGTTTGTCCACCTGTACGTAAGATAATCCACTCGCTAAAGCTCGTGGATTATCTCCACGTACAGGCGGACAACCCATGGTATAACTATTACTTATACAATCATTACTGAAAGTTCAAATTTCTATTATTTGTTTGCTATATCTGACTTACAAGGACTCGTTAAGTTAATTTACATTCCACTTCTTTTGTACCTATTGTAAAACACATTTGTCTGTACGAGAAAAATAATATTACTTTGAAATTATGACTGTATTGTAAAATAATAAAGATATAAATATAACTCGTGCCCGACATACTACATAGTAATCTTCCAATATTTTGCAATAAATAGTTCATAATTGGATCAAAAATTGTTATGTATATCCAACAAAGTGCAAGAGTGGATATGTATGTTATAAACTTATTTCCAATTCTGTGTATTTTGTACGTTCTACTACCAAAAAGAGTTAAGAGTATACCAATAGGTGATTCATTAGATGATCTACAAACTGCAAAATTAAATAAAGAAAGCTCAAGTTACTTTCGAAAACTTTCAGGAAAACAATCTCTCTCATTGCAACATACCAGAAGAACATCTCGACAGGGAAAGCATATACAGAATGAAAAGAAATCATTAGCTCCGGACTACATGCTGGCTCTCTATGAAACATTCTCAAGTAGCAAGGACGATTTACCGAAATCAAACATTGTAAGAAGCTTTAAAAACCTCAACAGTCAAGGTAATGTTTTCGGTTCTATGTTTATGTTACACAATGTGGATTTTCAAGGCATCCCGTATATAAAATCTCTATTATGGCTGTCAATTGCTCTCCGGATATTTTTTGACAGATTTAATGATTTTTATTTCTGCTATGATCCGGCCACAAATAATGTTCTTTTGGTGAGAGTTCTCACACATATTCTGCATGCAAGAAAAAATGCTGATGGGTTTTGGTTATAAATTGTGCTTGATTAAGCGATCAATTGAATGCGAAACTGTTTCGTCGAGAAAACTGCAAACGTATGAAAATAATGGATATCTTTTCTACACTGTTTTGTTGATTCATTGTTTATTGTTGCTTTCATCATTTGTGGGGTTTTTGGTAATGCAGTACATACAGTAGTGGAGCCGCCGTGGTGTAGTGGATAAACCGCTTGCCTTGTAAACTAGGGGTCGCAGGTTCGATTCCCGACATCACCAGTCTGTCGGATGAGACTTTAAGCCGTGGTCTCGGCTTCATATAACCTTAGCTGTTGGTGGGACGTTAAACACAAACAACCAACTAACATACAGTAGTGTCCTATCTAGTATGGCAATCATTTCGCAGAGGAAGAAAGAGCTGGATGTTTTTCTTTAATAGTCTTCCTGCAGGTCTTATGGCAGTTAGTGCTCTGTGCCTTTTCCTCACGATGCCGTTGGTTGGTCTGCAGTGTGTATTTGTGGTACTTCATGGTTATGCTTACTTACTTTTTTAAGTAATTTGCAAGAATCGTTTTCATTGTGGACCTGCTAGGTATTGTGTGTTTGTTTTGGGGGACCGATGACACGCTTCCTACGCTTATCTGGTTACGTAAACTTCATAAAGACCATATGCATCACTTATTAAATAGAGAATCTTACATAAGTGCTCATGTTTTATTGAATTTATTAAACGAGTTCGGAAAAAGAGATAAAATGCGAGGCTTCTTTTTCGCAACGAGTTTAATAAATTCAATAATACAGGAGAACTCATGTGAGATTCTATTTATCAGATGACATTAAGATTACTTTGAAATCTCATTTCTACCGTAAAACGTTATAATTTTGTCTTTATGTTCTTCATAACGATTCCCGAAAATATGTAAACCACTATAGGGATCAAACATGTTTTTCTATAAATAAACATCTGCTGGACCCCGAGGGTGATGTTGAAACCGGAGCCTGAAAGGCGAGGGTTTTAACAACCCCCGAGGGTTCTAGCAGATGTTAGTATATCAGAAAACCATGTTTGTTTGTTATAATTGCATAAACAACCTATTTATGGTTTTAATGATTTTCCCTTATTTTTTAGCGTTTTTATTAATATTCATGAATACGCAAATTATGCAAATATGATAACCTGCATTTTTGACCATGGAATGAAAGACGTTTTTAACTTTCATTTAGTACAAATTTTAGTAATCTATGGCTAAAAGCAGCTGATATATTATTGAAATTGTACATATACCCCCATCTGTGAATCACATTTTTAATGTTTTCATGAATATTAATGAATATGCAAATTAGATAACTTGCATATGCAACACGGGGATAATAGGCCTACGTCTAAGCTTTAATTTGGTATTAAGTTTAGTAGTCTAGGATAAGTAACAGCTGACATATGAGTACTTTTGTAGGCAAACCCCCATTCTCAAATCCGCTATGGGTTGCCATGGAAACCATGTTTTTTTCACATAGCCCATACCATTTTTTTTGAGGACACCTTCGTTTCGCATCCAGGGGACCCCAATGAACAATTTGACACCCATGAAAAATTGTCCTGGGGGTGCAAGGTAACCTAAATTGTATTCCAGGGTATTGGACTTAAGTTAAGTAGAGCTAATTATGGTAAAACTGAAGCTTAGTGGAGCGGGAAGTGACAATAATCATGCACATCCGGATACAAGCATGAAACTTGGTAGAAATGTTCATTAGCATGAGTTATTGGAATTTTTCTCGTTAGCCAATCAAAATTGGTCAATTTTTAAGATGGAGGCGCTAAAATCCAAGATGGCCGCCACAATAAACGTAAAATCCTGAAATGAAGATTTTACATCATACAAAGAAATAAAATAACATCTAAAATGGTATTATTGGATGAAATACATCATAAAGGGCAAAGGTTTTCTTGAAATTAGTAAATATTATTTGAGAATAAGGTTTAGATGGGGCCAAAATGGGAGAAAATTGAGCAAAATTGACTAAAAATACGGTGTTGCTATCAAACAATGGTAGAAATGCAACTTGATGTCAATTTGCTTGTCTGAGCTACACTCCTATTATAAACTATGAATTAGTTTGACCTATTATAATTATTGTAGGTAAGATATAATGGTCAGATAGTATAAATGGGGGTCATTAGGGTAAAGTGCAAATAAATTGAATAAACTCTCCTTTTTGAACTACCATATCTTCCAAGTAAAACATGATTATAATACTGGACAATGCATACTGTTTGGTATGATGTATTTTGTATTAATGATAAGGCTTAAAGAAATATAGTGTGGTTCCTGTTCCCCTACCTACCCTATCATAAACATTAAAACGGCCCTTCGGGAAAAAAAACTAAAACAGGCATATTGAAAATTTTGAAGCTTTTTTTTGTGTTAAACGTTACTCAATAAAATAATTTTCTGAACTAACTACCATGTAAATGTTTTGGGCTTACAAGAGTGTAGTTACTTCATAATACATCAAAATTTATTCACTCAGACTCTATATGCGCTATTAAATAATCAGTAGAATAATATAGGCTGCCATCATGTTTTAATGTTATGTCTTAATTTAATGTTCGAGCCTACCTACATACCCTATTTTGTGGCATGAAAAAGGAAACACACATGTATTCATTTAGGCCTATCATTATACCCCCCGCAAACTTTGTTTGTAGGGGGTATACTGTTTTCACGTTGTCCGTCCGTGCGTCCGTCCGTCCGTCCGTAACGCTTTGTTTCCTTAATAACTCGAAGAGTCATTGCTGGATTTTCATCAAACCTTGCAAACATGTTCATATATGCAAGACAAATACTTTAGACAAAAAAGTAAGGGCTAGGGGCCAATTCTATTAGAGTTATTTCCCTTTGTAGTTCTAAATGGCTTTTAATATAGTGCTTTATGCTTATGCTATTATAGGCCATACACGGGCCAATCAACTCCTACCACAGCTTTTGATGGAACAATTTGATACTTTTCCTATACAATGTAGACACATTGAACATATGCATGAAGGAATTTGGTTCAGAAAAAATAATTTTTGACAAAATGACAGCTGTGAGAACTTAGACAATTTTTCCCTAATAAGGTGTTTGTATATGCATAGACGGTGCCCTTATGGGCCGATCAACTCCTACCACAGCTTTTTATGGAGCAATTTGATACTTTGCCTATACAATGTAGACACATTTAACATATGCATGAAGGAGTTTTGTTCAGAAAAAAATAATTTTTGACGAAATGACAGCTGTGAGAACTTAGACAATTTTTCCCTTATTAGGCTTTTGTATATGCTTAGATGGTGCCTTCATGAGCCGATCAACTCCTATAGGCCTTGAGCTGGCTTTAGACCCCCCTCCCCCCCCAGGGGGAATTTTGTACACTATGATTTTCTGAAACTACATTATATAAGACACAAAATAAAAGATGTTAGCCCTCTGAGAGTGGCAGCGTTAACGTGTAACAGCACGTTATATACGTTACCCCCAAAATAGCATTAAAGGTCCCTGATAATGTCTCAACCATGACATGTTCGTACATATTTGCATGCTGACACAGGTTTATGAACTTCTTATAACACAGTTACATATTTTTTAGTATTAATTTTATAAATGTCTTGAGTAATTATCGTTGTATACGTTACTTAGTGTTTCCTGCGTTATTTCCGAGTATCAGTATGGTATTTATTGACTATACGTGTATTAATCTGTCACAGAATATAGTAAATCTATAAGGCTGCTACTTTAATGATTTAAAGTTCTTTATTATGGTCGCTTACACTATTTTTCAGGTCCATGTTATGTATGTTACCTTCAAAATAGCATCAAACATATAAGTTAATGTCTCTAACAAGCCCTGTTTATACTTATTCGCATGCTTGCACAGGTTTATGTACTTCTTTTGATAAGGTTTACCTATTTTAAGTATTCATTTAATAAATGCCTTGAGCTTTAACTGTTATGTGTGTTACCAAATGATACATAAGTTATTCTGAGTATCTGTATAGAAGTTGTTGACTATACATGTATAAACTCTGTCAGAGAATTTAGAAAATTTATAAGGCTGAAATAAAATGAAGTTCCTTATTAATCTATGGTGACTTAAACTAATAATATAATGTGATCTATCAACCTTCGCTGTTTGCTCACATAAACAGTATAGATACCATGCATTCAAATCTGAAGTTCTGAAAGTCAGTCACTGTGAAACAGCTCAGTTCTGGGCAAGGTGTATGGATATGATTCAGATGGTGTTGACACAGATTAGGGCTACAAGGAAAACAACTTTGAATTGCATGTCATCTCTATCTGTATGCCTTGTTCCCAATGTCCATTGCAAACAATCACAACAACCACGCACAATATGTACCTGTGTAATAGATTACACTCATAAAGTTGATACACATCGCAGATGCAAAGAACTTCTCGAACAAAATGGGTTTAGTGTGTCACAACCATTGGTTCTTTGCTTGAGAAATGCTTTTGACATAACTACCAGGCAAACAATATAGAGGTATTATAGGCTTCAGCAACTAGAACTAAGCTTCGTACTACAGATGGAATTGTGGTTTACTCATCACATCAGAGCTCAATATATTGAAACAACTCTTCAATGCACTGAAATGAAATATTCAATCTGCTCAGATGCAAAGTAGAATGAGTACTAGAGGCAGTTTCAGGCTTCACCAATCCTTTTAGTTCTAGTTTTGAAGACAATGAACTGTACTTTTGTCTTTCGGTGTGCCTGCTAAGCCTGGCATAGCTAAGGATCTTATTGAGGCTGATGACATTGGCAGGAAGGCTGTTGCAGACATTATTGACTCATTTTTAGTTAAAAAAATCTGTCTTTCACACACCCCCCCCCAAATGCTACCAGCTAATAAAGTTTTGATGCTTGCGAGGTCAAGCAGGAAAAAATTGCCCAATTTACAAATGGTAAACAGCCAGATGAGAGCTTAAAGGAGCGTCCTTGGTAAGCATGGCCTTCTTTCTATTGGGCATAAGGTAGACCTTGAGTTGACACTGCCGTTCCTTCTGGGACCTGTACCATGGTCACTGTCAACACCTGATAGAATTTCCACCAATACTGACAAGTCCAAACTTCAGCATGGCTTGCAATCACACATTAAACCAACATCAGATTGGCCATGTAGTGCTGCACATAACTTTGATGTTAATGCCGTAACTACAGAGCATAATAGCTTTTCCTGTCACCTTCATGGATCTGATGGCACCAGTATTCAACCAGGCACTAAAGGCAGGGTGTGTTGGTTTTGTCACTGATACATATATACAATGTATAAGCAGCAGTTTATGAAGTCTAACAAACATTCTCGCAGAGGATAACCTGGGTGTTTTGTTCAACAATGGTGTATGCAACAAAAAGTTCACCTTCTGAATGTCAACAGCATTGGCCAGAATTTGGGGAAAGAGATCTACATTAATACACTGTTTAACAGATTGTGAGACTACCAATGTGCCGATGTGTTAGTACCACGGAAAGGTTATTCCTATCAAACTGATAGAGAACCCCTCCCCCACTAGTTCATCAACATTCTAAGTAGGGTAGGAAAACAAATAAAGAATTGCTCTAGGCACTCATCAGTGATATGAAGCCATAACATGTGCTATTTATGTAATTGTGAATAAGCTGCAGTATGACATGTTTCTGAAAAAAGTACCAAAGCCATACACATATACTGACTATTTCAAATGGCATGAACATGAGCTTACCTCCAATCTGCTTTTCTGTCCTTAAGATGTACATACAAAGATTAAACCATCAAGTCTTTCCCATGAAAACAAGTGAGGCTTTCCAGATATGGACAAAATGTGTGGAAAATAAATGGGAAGGAAATCAAGTACCTCTGGGTGAAAGAAAACTTGATTGTACCCTAACAAATGAGCCACAGAATTATATTTCACATTTTGTGTGATATGGGGTTACAATGTTCAAAACTCAACAACTCAAACCTTATAAAAGATAGAAACATAATATTTGCAGTTTCCAAAAGGTACATAAAGATTCTTTGATACAAAATGAGTTAGTAAGCACATTCACATTTAAAAAATATCAAACTATATTAGTTTCATAAATCATTTATATAGGAATAATGAAAAAAGTAACATACGTAACACTTTGGGGTGCATAACTGTTTTCAAAGGTTCATATCTGTGAGGCAAAAATAGCTTACTTGGATGATATAGCCAATTTGGAAATCTGACCTAATAGTTTGCACTTGTCAGAAGTCATGTCATTTACTAAAATTATCAAAGATGTTGATGGGTATTATATATAATTGGCTGTTACAGGGTAATGGTGCCATTCCCAGAGTGCTAGCATATTGCAAAATCCTTGCAAGATAAATCTGATAGAGGAGTAATAAGTAGTATAGGACAATTCTTTAAAACTCTTGGATAATATACTAAGATTTGCTCTAGAACCTCTACCTGATGGGTTTTCTTTGATCTTTAAAGTTGTTACTCGCACATTGCACTGAATGTTACAAACTTTCCAAGAGTATTATGATAACTATATATCTGATGTCTCTATAAAAGAAAAGAGGGTTTATGGTAGTTTATGTATTGAGTTACTTCCTCAGCAAATGAGTCAGAGTAAAAATAAGTACATGGACCTGTGCCAGCATGCAAATAAGTACAAGCTGGTCGTGTTGGAGACCATATCTTGAATGTTTAATGGTATTCAGAGAGTAACGTATGTAACCTGGGCTGTAAAATAGTGTAAGACACCATAATAAGGAACTTTAATTCATTTGAATAGCAGCCTTACAGATTTACTATATTCACTGACGGATGTAATACATGTAGGGTCAATAACTTCCATACTGATACTTGGAAATAACATACAAAACACTAAGTAACATATACAACCGCAAAATCTCAAGACATTTATAAAACAAATGCTAAAATTATGTAACTGTGCTATGAGAAGTTCTTAAACCTGTGCCAGACTTCAAAAAAAGTGTGAATATGTCATGTTGGAGACATTATCAGGAAAATTTAATGTTATTATGCGGGTAACGTACGTAACATGATGTTACCCGCTAACGCTGCCACTCTCAGAGGGCTAACATATTTCATTTTGTGGCTTATATAATGTTGTATCTGGAAATCATAGTGTACGAAATTCCCCCTTGGGGGAAGTGGGGTCTATAGCCAGCGCGAGGCCTGGAGAATTACATTTTACATTTTTGAGTGATATGGGGGGGTACCATGTTCGTCATCTAATAACTCAAAAAGTATATAAGATAGAAACGTAATGCTTGCAGTTTTGAAAAGGTAAATAAACAATCTTTAATGTAATACCAACTTAATGAACATAAACTGGTTTCAAAAAAATTTAAGACAAACTATATTAGATGCATTTATCATTTAAAAGGGGGTTCAATGAAAAAATGTAACATACACTACATCGGGGGTGACTATATTTGTTTTCAAATGTCATTATCTGTAGCCCAGTAGTAGCTTATTTAGAAAATGTAACCAATTTGGAAATCTTACCTTATCTTTTTCACTTTTCTGAAGTCTTAAAAAGAATTTTAATTATCAAATATTTTGTAGGGTAACGTATGTAACAGGCTGTTACAGCTTAACGCTGCCATTGTCAGAGGGCTAACATGTTGCAAAATCCTCGCAAGACATTGGGCTTCAAGAAAAATATGGTCTACAAAATTCCCCCTGGGGGGGGGGGGGGAGGTAAACCATATCCAGCCAGTGGCCTACTACTACAGCTTTTGTAGGAACAATTTGATACTCTGTCGATACAATGTAGACACATTGAACATATGCATGAAGGAGTTTGGTTCACAAAAAATAATTTTGACAAAATGACAGCTGTGAGAACTTAGACAATTATTCCCTTATATGGCTTTTGTATATGCATGGATAGTGCCTTTATGGGCAGATCAAGTCCTACTACAGCTTTTGATGGAGCAATTTGATACTTTGCCGACACAATGTAGACACATTGAACATATGCACGAAGGAGTTTATAATTTTTGTTTGCACAGATTCTACTGAAATCTTCTTATCAAAACTAAGGTCTTCTTGTTTGAACTATAACTTGCCAAGTTTTTTCACTGACTCTTACTGTGCGGGGGGTATCAAATAAGCATTGCTTATTGACTTTTTTCATTAATCGAGATAATAAAAAATGATAATAATAACGATACAAGTGATATTATATGATGGCGATAAGATTAGAACAGAACGTTAAAGCATAATTATAAGACGCTTATAAGTCAATATTTGACTCCAAAACATACACTGTGGATGGATTTGCTCCTTCTTTGCTTGTCCACTATAGTCCGTGCTTAATACGAGTAGGGTGATGATACAGATTTACGTAATAGTTATACCATGGGTTGTCCGCCTGTACGTGGAGATAATCCTCGAGCTTAAGCGAGTGGGTTACCTTTACGTACAGGTGGACACACATGGACTAACTATTTTATACCACCTACATCAGTGTTGACCTTGCACATCACGAGATATTTCGTACTTATAGTGGTAAGGGTGGTATAAAGTTAGAAGTATGAAAGAAAACCCTACATTTGTAAAGTACCATAATGTGACCAACTACGTAACTCTACTCTTATCGAGCATGGACTCTACCTATTTCTAAGTCAACAGTAATATCTCGCTGATATTGCAAACGTGTACACTTCAAAGTTTGATAAATATACGAGGAAAGGCTGATTTTTTTTGTGTGCAAGCCATGTTTTTGTGACACTAGAGGCAATAATACATGACTCGTCAGTCTCAGATAAGAGTAGAGTTACCTGCGTTTGATCAATTTGGAGGCAGCAAAGCAGATATGCCAGGCTAAATTGCAGTGCTCAATGTTTTGAGGCATTGTATGCAACCCATCATACTACATGTATAACACAACCGTCTAGATTTTAAGTAACAATGCCATATTCAAGGTACTGACAGAGTTCTGTTCTTGTTCTGACACAGACAGGTTTCAAAGGAAGAGTACCGCGATCACCAGTGCAGTTGGTTCTTTAAAAGTATGCTTGAAGTATGCTGGCTTTACATTCACACACTCCTCTTGTGGTGATGGAAAATTCTTCATGGCGAGAGTCCCTACTATAAATAGCACTTCCCATAAATAGGCCCCCTTGTTGACTTGTCACGATAGCTCAAGTTGTAGGACATCTGCTTCCGGAACTGGAGGTGGTAGGTTGAAACCCCAGGTTAAGGTAGGTGGATGGGTGGGTGGGTGTTATATATGTTGGGCTGCTGCAGTTTGCCAGAAAACTTCAATACACGCCTGTCACAAGTACGGAATATGCATTTTGAGGGTCCTCAAAATATGAATCAAATGAGATCACCATTTATGGAAAAATGCTTAGTTTGTTCATCCTTTCTTCAAAAGGAGTTAAACACTTTTGTATGATCTTGATAATATTGATTATAATAATAGCGCCACGACAGCTAGGTAACCACTCCATGCAACTGGAGCTTCATAGTTCAGCATTCAAAAACTCAAATCTTTCTCTCAACCACCGAGGGAGACACGAGAAGGGATTCAGTGAGCCAAGTACTGGGAAGCACTTTTTTGTTGTTGTTTTTAGTTAAGTAGTTATTTCAAAATGTTAGTTGTGTTAACGTGTGTGCTAGTATTGAGTGAGATAAGAAAATCCATCGCATGTCTTATTGTGCTCAGAACCAAGCCATGTAGCAATTGGTTTCTTTTTGAACCAATTTAGTGTGGCATGGCTAGTTTTTTCAACCTGCCACCTCCAGCTCTGGAAACGGACGCTCTGCCACTTGAGCTATTGTGACCAGTCAACAAGGGGAAACTAATTCGAAATGCTACTTATAGCAGGGCATTGTTGTCACCTGCTGGGAAAGGGCTTGCCACTTGACTCTCGTTTGTGATGTTAATTGTGTATTTGTCACTTTTCCATGAGGTATCCTGGGTCAGGTGTGGTACTTGATTGTATCGATTCCTGATCTTGGCACCTTTTATTGCATTGTACCGAGCCTATATGCATTGTCCGGTATTCTTTTTATGATTTTACTTGTAAATATAGTAGTTCAACAAAGATCTTTTTTTATTCAATTTATTCACATTTGTTTTAAAGATTTCCGATTTATTTCATCTGACCATTAAATCTTGCCTACATTAATTATAATAGGTATTTGCTTTGGTGTCAGAGTTTTGGTGATGATTCGCCTTATGTTTGTTCATTTTACTTTAAGTTCTGTTTAGGTTGCTGAGTGGCCATCTTTTGGAAATAGCTACCAACTAGATTGGCCATTTGTTCTCATTGTATTTTGGTCTGTTTGTATTTTTAAATTATTATCATTTTGGTTTTAAGAGCGAGCTGTGGCTTTTGATTGCTCACGTTCCTGTTTATTGCTTTTCTTGTACTTACATATTTCATAGCTTATAATGTGATTGTAGTGCAAACAAGCAAACGACATCTATTTGCATTTTAACCATTGTTTGACGACAACACTGTATTTTAGTCACTTTTATTTGCCCCCTACCATTTCCATCCCTTTTAAAACTAATTCTTTAATAATCAGATAGGGCTTATTCAAGGTAACCAATATTATTTTATGATATATTTCATCCAATCGTCTCAAAAAACAGACATTTCCCGCTCCACTACTAGATATTTCAATACGACCAGTTTGTCTACATATGTTTTTTTACTCTTTACACTACTTTACTTCATAATTTGATTAAAGATAAACTTATTGATCTTATTGATAGAACCTTCAATAGAGAAGGCTCTCCTTACCTTGTTTGTAACGACAGAAACACATTTTTTTACTTTGAAAAAGTCTAAAAAATATCATACATGGTCTTGTCAAAATGTATGTGATGCACTGACCTTTTTGTTGGACAACAGTTTGGGATCACATTGTATAGACACGTAGTTGGGATTCCTATGGGCACTAATTATGCACCCCTGGTTGCCGATTTATTCTTGTTTGCTATGAGAGGGACTATATGATGTCTCTTTCTGATGATTAGCAGGCCAATATTATTGGCGTTTTTAACACTACATCCAGATATTTGGATGTTATTTTAAACATTAATAATGTTTATTTTAACTTATTTAATGTTTACTTGCCCCCCCCCCCCCTTCATCAATTCCGTCCCTTTTAAAACTAATTCTTTAATAATCAAATATGGCTGATTCAAGGTAACCAATATCATTTTATGATCTATTTCATCCAGTTATACCATTTTAGATGTTTTTTTATTGCTTTGTATCATGTAAAATGTCATTTCCTGATCTGACTTTTTTTTGCGGCGGCCATCTTGGATTTTAGTACTGCCATCTTGAAAATAGGCCAATTTTGATTGGCTAATGATAAATATTCAAATTATTCATGCCCATGACCATTTTTACCAAGTTTCATGCTTATATCTACATGTGCCTTCTTTTTGTCACTTTCTGCTCTGCTTAACATATGAATCTTGAAATTTCCGTTAGCCATCCTGAAAATGGAAAAATTTGCGATGGCTAAGGAGAAAATATTTACAAGAAAGGTTTGAAGAACAAAATCTGAAAGTCTCATACTTGTATCCGGAAGTGCATGATTGTCTCATAAAACAGACATTTCCCGCTCCACTAGCTCCTTTTTAGGTCTGGATTTGTTAATTTTCCTTGTCTGGATGGAGCTGTTCCATGCGCCCCTTCGCATGGTGTATATTTGTCAAACTTCATTCATTATGTGAATGTTCCAATTTAATGCTCTAGATTTCAATAATGGTTGACTGCACTGTAACCAAAATAAGGCTGTCGGTGCCATGGTCTTTGTGGGTCATCTTCGAAATTATTATATCACACACACTCAGATTTAATAGTTAAATATGATGTTAGTGTGAGGTCTCATCTGTGGCAGGGGGTGTCGGAACTGATGTTTTATGGTGGTTTAGTTAGGGGGTTCAAAATATTTGCTTGACATCCTCGTTTTCCTCTTCAACTAAGGGGTGTATCAGGTGTTGTAAAGAGGTAGGTTGTATAATCATGTCACTCGGCTATTAATACTTAGCTCAAAATAGCTATAGGCTGATGGCCAATAGAGCGAACCCTCCTCACACATAGGGAATTTTCTACATGTCCTTTTGGTGAGAATTCTGATTTTCTAAAAGTATATTGTAAGCTATCAAACCTTGTTTTCTGCCACTTGAAAGTGGAAGCGTTTGATTGTTACGCTAACTTTAACTTCACTACCCTACGGACCTCATCATTTATGTGTATTTATAGTGGAAATTTTTGTTTGTTTGTATGTTGCTTTCGTCCCAGGTCAACGTCTACAAGAAAGATGGCTTGGTCTTTAGATTTGTTCTATTTCAAAAAATATGCCTAAATTTTGTTTTATACAGATGTTTTACTAAACATTCATAGGTATGAAAATAATTTACATATTCTAATATTATGTTAAAGTAAGTATGGGTGTAAAGATCAGGAATCGATACAATCAAGTACAACACCTGACCCAGAATACCAATGGGAAAGTGATAAACTTACAGTTAGACACGACAAACGAGAGCCAAGAGGTCAGCCCTTTCCCAGCAGGTGACAAAGGCATAATGTATAACCTTTTATTTGATATCAGTTATGTTGATCTGTGATTTACACAACCCGAGATACACTCAATTTTCTACGAGTACCCCCATTATGTCATGAGAGCTTTACGGTTATTACATTTCAAATTGCGTAACAAGCAAACGCTTCCACTTTCAAGTGGCAGAAAACAAAGTTTGATAGCTTTTTCATATGCTTTTAGAAAATCATAATGCAAAAAAATCGCTATGGGTGGGGATTGGGGGTATGAGTAGCTCAAAGATATATTTGGCAAGACTCAAAATTGTTCTTCTGTTTTCTGATAACACCAAACTGTCAAATTTGTTATGAGAAGTATGCTAAATAGGAGCACTATTCAGTATGAAGAGCTACTGGTCACATTCTTTCAATTATCTAGTGAGACGCTGCATTTAGCTAGACATAAATAGGTTAATTAATTAATGTGTGCACATATAATGGAGCCGCAATGAAAATATCACGTGCATTAGCGATCGATCTTGTTGACTGCGGTCGCCTTTTATTAAACAATTTCATCAAACACTTTTGTTCATGTCGTCTAATGTATTGCTTTTATGTACTACAAACGATTTCTGTTTGCTCTACACTCAATATATACTCGGTTAACCTTGAAATGTTGGTAATATGTAATTTTATTATCTTCAAAAACATGGCCTAGGGAGTGGGCAAAAAGTGGCCTAGAGAGTGGGCAAAACGTGGCATATGGCCTGTGCACAAACTGTATGTTGTCACGGTTCATATATTCAACATAGGATGCGTGATGTACCCTATATTCGATGAAGTCGTTATAATTTCATTGTTGGCGAAAAGCGTATGTTAGAAAGTTCATGTCATGAAAGGGCAATTGATCCATGAAAGAGAATTAGTTGTGTGAAAATGTTTATATGTTGCAGTTTTTCATTAGCATTAAATATGATGTTCACGTTAACGCTGAAAGAATGATAGTTAGAACGTGAGAAATGTCCGGAAATATCTGCGTCAATGGTTTTAAAGTGATTTTAGTGAATGAAAGTTCTTCCATTTGGGATATTTATAGATCACAGTCCCACTATTGAGGAGGCGCAGTACTTATGATTTTTACACAGGTGCGAAACAACTAGCAAATAAGTGTGACACTATTTAAATGTGAGGCATTTCGGGCATAGGAACATGATATTTTTGTGCTTTGACTTGAATTTTGGCGGGATTAACGTAATCCTGTACCCTAGAAGCATCACTGCCGATAGTTTACCTGTACATATCCCTGCTTTTATCACATAAGTCAAAAGTTTTACAGAACTTAAATGACTGAAAACAAAACAATGTATGTTCAGCAATCCTAAAAAAGCCCACTAATTATTTTTTATTTTTTTTAAATATCTCACGTTATGTCTTTGTCGTATGTCTTTTTTAAAGACAGTTTTCAATCTAACCATAACCCTAACCGGCTATACATGTACATTAGCTGGCCTTCCTTGGATGTCAGCATGCTTCTGAAAACAAAAGGGCTTATTAGAAATCTTCTCCTCTGAGCCGTAATCTAGATTCCCCCACACAGGGCACGTGTTCGATTTGGACCTGCTTGGCCATAAAACGGGTGTTAACTCCCCAGCAGCAGTGTCTCTTACTGTTCTTTCTTGAACTCACCGTCGACAAAGCTACTTCCAAAAACATTTTGTCGCTTTTTCACCATTGCTTAAGCGATGTAGTATATGTTGGTTAGTCGCTCTTGGATACCGGCTTGCTTCTGAAAACGAAAAGGCCAATTAGAGATATTACAACTGAGCTGGGATCTAGATTAAACATGGAACCTTCGGATATTCTCAGCCGACCAGAGAGCAAACATGTCTTACGTTTTGGTACCATAGAATAAGTACACATGCTGACTATACCTGCTGGGAATATGAAGTAGCCAGCATTTATAAGAGGCTAGTTAGAAGCGTCCAAACTTCTTAAAAACATTTTCTACCCCTATCTATAAAGAGCTGTCAAATCAATGCCATTTCAGCCTGTCCTAAATGGCTGGTTTCAAAAGATGCGTGGTAAAAAGAGAAAAGGGAAAGAGGAAAAGAAGAGAAAGAAAATAAATAGGGGAGGAAAAATGAATGGGGATCTAAGTAAGTAAGATGCAAAGATCAGGAATCGATATAATCAAGTACCACACCTGACCCAGGATACCAATGGGAAAGTGACAAACTCACAGTTATACACCACAAACGAGAGCTAAGAGATCAGCCCTTTCCCAGCAGAGGACCACAAGGCACAAATAAACTGACTCGCACAAAGGCATAACAAACAAAAGACAGAAAAAACATAAAAGATCCACAAAAGAAGTACCATCTTGGAATGGTCAGTAAAATATTTTATTGGCGGGCTTAAACCGGTTTCAAGCTTAAACAATTTTGTCTTTTTTTTGTCCACGTTCAGGTTTTTGTCATGTGCGCAGTGGTCATTTCTTTGGATCCAAAAAGTAAACTCTTTCTAGAGTGAGTACATTGTATCTGCTATTGATTCGAGCAAAACTTTAATGGTGGTTCAATTAGGTGACTTTCAGAGGTTAAATGTCCACCCCAGCCTCTGATTTGGCAACTTTTAAAATCTTTGGCAGTCCTAAGGATATAATAGAAAGTGAAAAAAATGTTAAACTGCCATTAAATGACCATAATTCAACAGGATTTTATTAAAAATCCAGCTCAAATACAAAATACCAATGATTTTACCATTATTTAACAATTTTGTATATGGTGGAAAGGGAAAAATGTTAAATGACATTAATTCAATAACTCCGATGATTTTACCATTATTTAACAATTTTACATACGGTGGAAAGTGAAAAAATATCAAACTGTCATAAAATGACACACTTCAATAGGATTTTACTAAAAATCCAGCTCAAACACAAAATACCGATGATTTTTTTCCATTTTTTAACAATTTTGCATGTCCTTTCGACTATGGAGGGCAGTGGCGTCACATATCGTATAACTACTTTAATACTATTCATTTTATTGATTCTTCTGTTGAGAACAGTTGATTTAGACACATTGTTGCAATTTGAAATGAAATAGGAGATTTTATTGGCTATTCAAAATTTACAGGAAGATAATTAAACATGCAAAATGGCGGCCTCTGTTGACTTATTAGAAGTTAGAATGTTAATTTTCAGATTTCTTTTAACTTTCTTATTTTATATCCGATTTTAATCAGGCTTGTGACAGATTGCATGGTTTAATAAGTGCTTTCATTTTAGATTACTTGTTTTCAAAAGCGTTGTCCGCTTTAAATAGTCTGAATGAAATTAAATAGAGAGAACATTGTTAGTTAGGGGCCTCTGTTTAAGTGTCTGTGCAGTACCCTTTAAATAATCTGTATGAAATAGAGAGAACCTATAACTTTCTGTTAGATACAGGCCTCTGTTCAAGTGTCTGTGCATAAGAGATGATAGAGAATGAAACGTTCCCATCAGCTTACTGGATCTCTACGAAGTTTCAGATGTCCGACTGATCTCAATAATCCTGTTTATAAAAATGCCAACATTATTTGACAATGGAACTTGTTATATGAATGGAGAGAATCCTGTCTCCTGATTGGCTTTATTTGTCTTCATAAATCTCTATGTCTACTTGGAAACTGGTCTAAACTGGTCCACAAGTTAATATTGCACGAAAACCAGCTCGAACTAGTTTCCAGAAGTTAATATTTTTGACACTTCTGCAATTTTACCCTCTACAGAGCTAAAAATAGCATGATGAGTGTGAAACTAGCATGTGCTGCATGAAATTGACATGATTTGCGGTTTCACCTCCCAACAGGTAAATTAAAGACTTTCATGAATTTTTACAACAGTTTTGTTTTGTTTTGTTTTGCTTGCTTATTTATCCTTGTTTGAATAAACAAATAGTAAAAACAGTTTTATGATAACATTTTATATTCCCCATTAAGAGAATTAATATACATTTGAAAATGCTAAATTATAATATTTTAATAAAAGTTGCTAAAACTTGTGAGAAAGTCCTTAGATGTCTTAGATAGAAGGTTGAACATGTCCTTAACAACAAAAGTGAAAGTAGCAAAATTTTCATTCTTAAATGAAAAGTCATATAACAAAACAGTTATTGACTTCAATTTCGGTAGACATAAGGATTTATCTACCCTTGAAAGTGATATTCACCTCGGCCTAGCGGCCTCAGTGAATTATTACATTTTCGGGTAGATAAATCCTTATGTCTACCTCATTGAAGTCAATAATTGTATATTATCGTATAAAGTGCTTCCTGAAATACAGGTATGGGTATCAAAAGGAGCCAGATGCATAGCTTTACCAAGTAAACATCTAAAAGCGGGCCACCATCGGCCCGCCAGCGAAATGCCATTCAAATGCCCGATGGTGGCTCGACACTGTATGCTGACTGAGTATCTACTTCCATGTTTACAGTACGTGAACAGCGAATACTCTGGTGAGACTGTGTGGATGCACAGGTTCGTGTGAGTTTTCGCTGGCTGCTTATACGATAAGTACCAAAGTCCAATGATCTGACTCTACAATATGAACTGAAATAATTAATGCGCCACAACATGAGATTTCCAACAATGTGGTATGTGCGATGAGTAAAGGGCTCAGATCAGCCTGCGCATAAGCGCAGTCTGATCAGAGCCTTTGCACGTCGCTTGAATATTCTATGTGTGTTGAGCTACTGACCGAACATCATTTGAAATTTCTAAGCTTTAAAGGAGGCTGCACAGGCGCGTCCAAGTCTACACTTGTCAAAATGCCACGTTGTTGGAAATCACATGTCACGGCTCAAAATTTTGTTGTTTGCAGGAAAGAAGTCCCGCAGAGAAGTTGAAAGTGCTGACACCATGCCGCGCACTGACAGTCAAGTTCATATATTGACTTTTAACATATCGAGTATTGGTAGGAGGGAAAATATCAACCTGGCTCAACTCCGACTGTTTCTAAGAGTAGAGCGTGATAAAAGAAACTATTTTTCTCTCAGTGTTGATAGAACAATATCGGTATTGGAGCTTACCAGTCCAGAGCCCAAACAATCTCCTTTAGATGAGACTAAAGCCCAGTATCAACTGATTCAATATAGGCGTGTCTATTGTTATAGAAGTGACTGGGAGGTGTTTGATATCACGCCTACAGTCGAACAATGGGTTAAAAGTAGCAAACCTATTCACCATATAGAAATAAGGATAGAAACTATCATTTGGAGTGTATCAGCTGGACATATAGCTATTGAAACAATTCCAAACAAGAACGAACAGCCTCTATTACTTGTATATTCCAATGATAAATATTTACACGAAGAGCATGTTGAAGAAAGACACGAACTCATTACTCACGAGCTTTCCTCATACTCCGAACATAGTGCACCTAGTGATATATACCTAGACAATTCATCTACTAGAGGGCGCTTAAACAGACAGAAGCGAAGCAGGGGATTTCGTAGATCATCTACATGCCGTCGAAGACCAATGTATGTTAACTTCGAGGATATTGACTGGCACACGTGGATAATTGCTCCTAGAGGCTATCAGGTAAACATCACATCATAACCCTGGCATTATCGACCAATATTACAAATTTTGACAAAATTTGACAAGCCAAGAAATATTTCGGCCAATACCAATTATATTCAGTAATTTCAGTATTGGCCAAGTTCATTTTTTCTCTCTCAAATCACCCTTTATATACAACAGGAATCTTCCATCTGGCTAAATTCAACAACGTTGGGATGTTTCATTGTATCATTTTTCACAGGTGCTCGAATTTATGAACATTTTCTACCTTGTCTGATGCTTAGGGGCTTCTCTTTAATTCCATCCAAAAATTTCGAGAAAATAACGGCCAATGAGAAAAAAATGAAAATTTTGACCAAAGTGATTCATAGAAAAATACTCGATTTGAACATTTTTACAAATCTTTAAATAGTCGAACTTTCGACATTTTAAAACATATAGCACGCTTCCCTAGGCCTAAACCACTAAAATCATGACTTCAAGCCCCTATGATTTTTTGTCTTTCTTATGGAACAGTGAAGACCCTGATGAAATTACAATTTCAGCGATTATACTTTTTTCACTGTTTACCCAAATGCCCGTTTACGTGTTTTCATTTAAGAAAACGGTTAGAACCATTGGCGTAGCTTCAATTGAGCCACCAGCGATCATTTAGTTTCTAAGACCTATCAGTAACTTCAGTACAAAAAGATGCAATGTTATGCCGTTAAAAACTTATAGTCATTTTTGTGGTTGGTGCGTTTTCACTGGATACGAGTATAGATCACAGAGGCCTATAAATGTGGCTCCAGCGAACAGTGCAGACCCAGATGAGATATACGCCGCACCACATGAGTGTTTACACTATTCATTATCGTAACAGCCTAATTCATTTACGATTTTTTTTGAAAATTCAAATAAAAAAAAGTAAGCATTAAATTTTGATATTGATAAAATACAACGATTCTGTTGTATATACCTTGAAATGAATCACGAATTGCACCTAAAACGGATGTATAATTATGCAAAGGGTTTGCAACACGACTACAACATTCGATACAACGATGGTGGATCCGCTGAACCTCCATAGCCCACCAGCATCCATTCCATGAACAAACTGGAACAAATATGATAAGAAAAAGCCAAATACTCTGAGGATGGATGGACAGGCTCATTTGATCCATTTAAGCCGAATGGATTTTCCCACTATTATCAATTGGACCAGTCCATTTCCGTCTTAAG
The DNA here is from genome assembly GCA_964019695.1 of Loripinus fragilis. Lineage (NCBI taxonomy): Eukaryota > Metazoa > Mollusca > Bivalvia > Lucinida > Lucinidae > Loripinus > Loripinus fragilis. The sequence continues at coordinate 7,929,341 of OZ026516.1, forward strand.
GGTTGTTGGGTGATATAATTCATTTTTATTAAAATTTTAATAGAACGTTCTGTAAACAAAAAAGGAGACCCTGATCAGACGCCGCATTTTGGGTGTCTCAGCTGGGTCTGCACTGTTTGCCTATGTCCCACAAAAAGGATGCTAGGCTAATTTCATTTAAAACAACATTATTTAGACCTTCAGAATAGAGTGCGTATTTGAAACTATTTTTAAAAAAAAAAATCCATTTCTCATCCAAAACACATGTCGAGGTTACTCAAAAGAGCCATCTCAATGACACAGTTCTTTTGAATACCCAAAGCAAATGAGCCGCGACGTGAGCTTTCCAACATTGTGGTACTGGTGACCAGCAAAGCCTCAGGCCAGCCTGTGCATACGCGCAGTCTGATCAGAGCCTTTGCTAGTCGCTTGAATACTCTATGACTGTTAAGCTACTGATTGAACATCCTTTGGAGTTTCTAAGCTTAAAATAAGGCTGCACAGGCTCGTCTGAATACACCCACAGCAAAATGCCACATTGTTGTAAATCACATGTCGCGTCTCAAATGTTTACACTGTGCTAAAATTTTACGCTCAAAACTTTTGGATCTATGAAATGTATGGCAACTCTACGGCATAGGACGGTTTTCTAGTGGTCTGGCTAAATTATTAAATAGGAATGTTACTTTGTCTTCCGAATCAAACTCTGCTACCGATAAAAGCATAAGAATGCTATTTTTTGATATCACATTGCAATAAATTCCCCCACTCGACAGGAGTCTTGTACAATCTTGGTAGGAAAACGTGAAAAAGGGTCGGATAATGAATATAGCTTTCCATGCTGGATAATCTTGAGTGCTTTTTGACGTCCGCTGTTTTTGAAGACAATAAGTAAAAGTAACATTGAAATTTTCATTCATGAATATCATCAGAGTCTCAGACAGCTTTGATCTAGATGTTAGCGAAGTTAATCAGCAGATGACATTTTCAGGTGACCAAATGGCATCGCATAACGTTTACCTTACCAACTGTTTTGACGTTCACGAGAAACCCAATAGTGATCAAATATCATCGCACAATGTTAACCTTACCAACTTTTAACTCAATAGGGTTTGACGTTCACGACATCCCAAAACTACAGTGACCAAATAGCATCGTACAATGTTAACCTTAACAATTGTTAAACTTAATGGGGTTTGACGTTCACGAGAACCCCAAACTAGAGACCAAATGTCAGCGCACAATGTTAACCTTACCATTAGTTACGAACTTTATCATATGACGTCGCGTCTGGGAGTGAAATAACGCCATGCAATAAAATCTGTAAACCACTAGTGGTTTATCGATTTTCGGGAAACGTTGTATCGTTTTTACAGCAGAAATGAGATTTCAAAGGAATCTTAGTCATATGATAAATAAAATCTAACATTCGTGCTCTTTTATTATTGAACTTATTAAACTCGTTGCGAAAAAGAGATAAAATGCTCGGCAAGCCTCGCATTTTATCTATTTTCTCCAACTCGTTTAATAAATTCAATAAAACATGAGCACTCATGTAAGATCCTCTATGTAAAACTCAATAGTGTTTGACGTTCACGACATCCCAAACTAGAATGGCATACTGTCATCACACAACGTTAACTTTACCAGCTGTCAAACTCAATAGGGTGCGACGTTCGCGACATTAGAAAACTAAAATAACCCAATATCATCGCACAGTGTTAAGCTTACCAACGGTCAATCTCAATAGTATTTGACTCTCACACATCCCCCAAACTAGAGTGACCAAATGTCATCCCACAATGTTAACCTTACCAACGGTCAAACTCAATAGTGTTGACTATCACGACATCCCCCAAACTAGAGTGACCAAATGTCATCCCACAATGTTAACCTTGACAACGGTCAAACTCAATAGTCTTTGACGTTCACGAAATCCCCAAATTAGAGTGACAACATGTCACTGTACGATGTTAACCTTACCAACTGTTAATTTAAATATGATTTAACGTACACGACTTCAACGTCAGCCTTAACTCATCAAATGTTAAACTCATTAACGTACACTTAAGCAAACTTATAAACGAACACTTTTCAAACTCATATTTTTCTGACTAAGGCACCAATAATATTGAATAATTTTTAACCTAATCATGAGCATTTAAATGGACCAGAGTTTAGAGGTGTTTAGGGATAGTTTTCATTCAGTTTACAATTTTTGGGTTCAAAAATGTAAAAATCAACGTTTTCGGTGAAAAAAAAAATGATGCATTTTTATCAAATTGAAGTGCAGGTGTTTACGAACTGGCTCAGGCGACTTAAAAACATCAAACATTTGAAAATTGATATACGGCAGCTTTTAACGCATATTTAAAGAATGAAAAAAAAATCACATTTTTCGAGATTTCTGAAAATCGTCAGTAGCACACGTTAAAATAGTTGTATCCATTTTATTTTATCTGAATATGGTAGACAACATCCAACAGAACTCCACCAGTCTATTCTGCGGCGCTAAATCCTTCACGACTTTTCCACAATTCTGGTTTCATTGTGGAATTTCAACAATCAATTTGACAGCATTTGCCAAAGACGATTTACTTTTCAATAGAAGAACAGTGACTTCTTGTAAAAATGAAGAATCGCTGAAGTCAATGCTGTGCAGTAGATGATAAAGCGTACAGAGCAGTTCAAAGTTTGTACCTAAACTGCTGATAGCGCCTGTCTTCATGTTACTAGGATAAAGCAACGACAAGTCTGATTGTGTCAAAACTTTTGATTCTTATTCATCTTAAATCATGGCAGTCAGTAACAATCAAACATGTAAACGGGTAATGTTTTTGGACTATTAAATATTGTTGTGAAAAGTGTTAATTTTCGAAAACCAGGTACCTTTACTCGGATTTCGTTTGAAATAAAATGACTTGTAGTCTCGGCAAAGCCTATTGTTAATTATAAAATTTAATGTTGTATGACCGAATTTTACTTTTTGAACTAGCATAAAAAGTATTAGTTTATAAGTTTGTTTCAGTGTATGTACGACATCCCCAAACTGTGGTGACCAAATGTCATCGCACATTGTTAACCTTATCAAATATGTTACACGTCTGTCAACTGTCTGGCGGTACAGCCCCAAATTAATGACGTAGCACATTGCTATATCTTAGAAAACCTGTCTTCGGGGGTTGCGACCAACACAGGCGCAGACCAGCCTGCGCATCCGCGCAGTCTGATCAGCGCCTTTGTTATTCTCTATTTGGAAAGTATCATATGTAAACATGCTACAAGTGAAATTTAAATTTTCTAGCTAATCTCTGTAGCTGAGGAGACTGCTTTGAGATTCGCTTTGTCGGAAACCCCGAAGACAGGTTTTCTCGCGACGAGGCCCATTTGTCTTTCAAAAGTCACCAGATACACTTCGTAGGCTCCATTTTACAATGGCATGTATGGAGTTCGACCATGATGGTTCGTTCTTCAGTACAGCTATGTAGACTGTGATTTGTGCTTTATTTAACTGCATTTTGGGGTTCATAATACAAGAAGGTGCAGTAAAATAAATGAGTTACCACATTGGTATAGATAATGCTGAGGCTTCATTTGGATATTGATATCCAAACTTGGGACAATTTTCACCGATATTAGCGCAATAACCTTAAATATATATCCAAACTTAGGACACTCTTTATCGATATCAGAGCAATAACCTTAAATATATATCCAAATTTAGGACACTCTTTATCGATAGAAGCACAATAACCTTTAACATATATATCCAAACTTAGGACAATTTTATCGATATCAGCACAATAACCTTAAATATATATCCAAACTTAGGACAATTTTTTATCGATATCAGCACAATAACCTTAAATATATATCCAAACTTAGGACACTCTTTATCGATATCAGAGCAATAACCTTAAATATATATCCAAACTTACGACAATTTTTATCGATATCAGCACAATTACCTTAAATATATATCCAAACTTAGGGTAATCTTTATTGATATCAGAGCAATAACCTTAAATATATATCCACACTTAGGACAATCTTCACCAATATCAGCGCAATAACCTTAAATATAAATCCAAACTTAGGACACTAGTTATCGATATCAGCACTATAACCTTAAATATATTTATTAAAACTTAGGGCAATCTTTATCGATATCAGCGCAATAACCTTAAATATATATCCAAACTTAGGACACTCTTTATCGATAACAGAGCAATAACCTTAAACATATATCCAAACTTAGGACATTTTTTATCGATATCAGCGCAATAGCCATAGAACAACATACAACTTTTGGTAAACTATTTGCTTATGTCTGAGTGAAATAACCCGTTAACGATATAAAAACTTGGGACATTGTTTTATTATTTTAGTGCAATTTTAAACATGTGTCATGTTCAAAACTTAGGACATTCATCACGGATATCAGTTTAATATATCTATCGCGATACCCCCTCTTACACCAGCATAAGCGTTGTTCTGCTCTCTGTAAGAACTTATATTCCCAAAGGGCTAGAATATGAAATATGTATATACACTATATACATGTGGGGTATGAGTTCTACTAACTCCACATGGCACAACGAAAGCTGTTGCGACCTTTAAACAATCTGGTTAACGAATCCGTCAGTAATAGAGAGAACCTACAAGATAAGAAAACAGCTGACTAGGTTTTATTGAAAGTAAGTAAGGGTGCAAAGATCAGGAATCGATACAATCAAGTACCACACTTGACCCAGGATACCAATGGGAAAGTGACAAACTCATAGTAGACACCGCAAACGAGAGCACAGAGGCCAGCCCTTTCCCAGCAGGTGACCCCAAAGCACATATAAACAGACGCGCACAAAGACATAGCAAACACAAGACAGAACAAAAACATGAAAGATCCACAAAAGAAGTACCACCTTGGAACGGTCAGTAAAATATTTTACTGGAAGGCTTAAACCGGTTTAACGGCGCCAACCTCACCCTTAATTCAGATGTGGATCAAGACACATAGATATTTGGTTTGCATGAAAGACCCCTAACTTCTACTCATGAGAAATGCAGTCCTTTAAGCTAATATCTTTGAGTTGAGATTTACCTGCGGCATATCAACTCAGTGACCATGCTGCTCATCAGTGGGCTTATCTAATCTAACAATAGTTTAGCTCCACCCACTAATTGCCTCATATAGATGGACACTCCCCTGCCCAGGGTACAGGAATCCCGCCTTTAATTAGGTAGAGCTAAACAGTCCTCTGTTTCACTCATTTTTTTTAAACAATTCTATATATACTAGTTAACCCTGTCATAACTCACAATAGCATAATCTAAAACAGATGCTGATACCGTCAATTATTTTCTGAATTGTGAAAATAGTCACGTAGTATTAATATTTTGACACAAAACATTCTGGGGGCAAACAGTTATAATTGACGATATCATTTAATCTAAGGCGGGACTCGATTCCTTCAAATCCACGGCAGCCTGAAAAAATAAATCATTTCCGAAACTTTACCAAAACTTTGTAATCTCTGTAAAGTATAATACAGTACATGACTTTTCTGACTTCCCCAAAAGAAACAAGTTGAGGTGCTCATTTGAAACGTCTCTTTGGTAAATGATCGCTGACACGATCCAAAGCTTCTCGGAGTATGTTTGTTGCTTTTATATTGACTTGCCACCTTTAAATAAATAAATTGGCTTTGCAATTAGAAGAAGTCTTATAATTTCATTGTTAGTGAAAAGCTGAGATCTCTGTATGAGAGAAGGTACATACCATGAAATGATTATTCATCTATCGCAGAGATTTAGTAGTATGTTATATTTATTTTTTTGCACTTCTATATTAGTTTTAAATATGACTTTTACGTTGACGCTGGAAGAATGATAGTTAAAACGCGAGAAATGGAAAGAAATAACTGCGTCGATGGTTTAAAAAAGTATGGCACGATACCTCTTCCGTAGGGAAGAATTGGCGATATTTGTAGGTGATATTTGTAGGTGACAGTAAACTAAACTAATATTTGTAAGTTAAGGTTAATTAAATTCTACTACTGTTTTTGATCTTTTTGCACCAGGCATGTATGACACTAGCTTTTTATGAAGATAAAAAGGTTATTGCGAAAAAATAGTAAAAAAAAACTTAACAGCTGGAGTTTTTTTTAGTAGACAAAAAGTAAAACAATTACAAAAACGTATATTTATCTTTTCATTATGCTGATAATTTCTGTTTCTCTTCTTTCTTTTATAGGCCTATCAGTGTGTTGGGAAATGTCACTTTCCAGTCAACGAACATTTATCTCCCTCCAAACATGCCATAATACAGTCAATGTTACATTCTCACTCCCCTAAGAAAGCCGTCCGGGCATGTTGTGTACCAACAAGACTTGAGTCTATCTCAATATTATACGTGGACGAACAAGGTGTTATAACATACAAGTACAAATATGACGGTATGGTGGTTGCTGAGTGTGGATGCAGATAATTCTAACATTGGATCTAAACTTGGACCTTTATTAGGAAGTTTGTCATCCCCTACTAAAGGTAAATGGTCTCCATCCGCGCGTCCATTACAATGTGTGACCTTTTTACATGATAATTTTGCAAAAGTATAACATGCAGAAGCACAGTGATAATTCTACAGTTTTGTTTCAACAAATCACAGGAACTCACTAGATCTGAGACGAGTTTGCCTTTGAAATAAGATTTTGGGCCCAGCGTTGTCATTTTAATTAGAACTCTAAAATAACACTGAGTCCTAGGACTCGCAAAATTTAAAGATATGAGGTCCAATAGGAAATCTATGAAATGTTACAGGACTACAGGTAAAATCACTGAACCATAAATCTAGTTTTAATATATTGGATTGAATTGAAATTGAATTGGAGATATATGATCTACCTTGTCCGTGTATACGCCCATCACACTGGTCAACTTGAAAAGAAGAGACTGCTCTTCTTAGGTATCGTGTCTCTAACAAACACTCGTATACTAGTAACAATGTGATGAAACAAAGAAAGTTGTTTAAAGCACAATAGCAGCTATCAAAGTAGTATTAACCCTGAAAGCGCCACCTATAATTTGCAGCAGACGACAATTGCATATTTTGCTGCTTTTCAAAAATAACAAATAAGGCATGGCATTCTCATGAAATGTAATTCCTTATTTCTTTCGAAAATGAGGAAAGATGTCACAAGATGTGTCGTCTGCTGCAGTCGTGATTGGCGCTTTAAGGGTTAATTATATTGTGGTACAACAGATCTGTGATTGTTGAATTTCATACTCATATCTACTCGTTCATTAGAGACTAAATATTAAAACTGGACAAACAATGAATACCATAATGAGACAGCTGATAATAACGCATGAAGCCATGTGACATCTGGATAATTACTATTTCTACTGTCATGTCTATATTAGGGTCAACACATATAACCGTATTATATCTGGATGATTACTTGTTCTACTGTCATGTCTATATTAGGGTCAACGCATGTAGCCGTGTAACACCTGGATGATTACTGTTTCTATTGTCGTGTCTATATTAGCGTCAACACATGTAGCCATGTAACATCTGGATGATTAATGTTTCTACTGTCATGTCAATATTACGGTTAACACATGTAGCCATGTAACATCTGGGTGATTACTGTTTCTACTGTCATGTCTATATTAGGGTAAACACATGTAGCCGTGTAACATCTGGATAATAACTCTTTCTACTGTCAAGTCTATATCAGGGTCAACACATGTAGCAGTGGTACATCTGGATAATAACTCTTTCTACTGTCAAGTCTATATCAGGGTCAACAGATGTAGCCGTGTAACATCTGGAAGGTTGCTGTTTCTACTGTCATGCCTATATTAGGATCAACACATGTAGCCATGTAACATTTTGATGATTACTGTTTCTACTATCATTTCTATATTAGGGTCAACTCATGTAGCCGTGTAACATCTGGATAATCACTGTTTCTACTGTCATGTCTATATTTGGGTCAACACACGAAGCCATGTAACATCTGGATAATTACTGGCTCTACTGTCATGTCTATATTAGGGTCAACACATGTAGCTGTGTAACATCTGGATGATTACTCTTTCTACTGTCATGTCTATATTTGGGTCAACACATGTAGCCGTGTAACAGCTGGACAATTACTGTTTCTACTGTCATATTTATATAAGGGTCGACACATATAGCCATGTAACATCTGGATAATAACTGTTTCTACTGTTATGTCTATATTAGGGTCAACACATGTAGCTGTGTAACATCTGGATGATTAATATTTCTACTTGGGTCAACAAATGTAGCTGTGTAACATCTGGATGATTAATGTTTCTAATGTCATGTTTATTTTAGGGTCAGCACATGTTGCTGTGTAACATCTGGATAAATACTGTTTCTTCTGTCATGTCTATATTTGGGTCAACACATGTAGCCGTATAACATCTTTCTACTGTCATGTCTATATAAGGGTTAACACATGTAGCCGTATAACATCTGGATGGTTACTGTTTCTTCTGTCATGTCTATATAAGGGTCAACACAGGTAGCCGTATAACATCTTTCTACTGTCATGTCTATATTAGGGTTAACACACGTAGCCGTGTAACATCTGGATGACTACTGTTTCTACTGTCGTGTCTACATTAGGGAAAAAACATATAGCCGTGTAACATCTGCATAATTGCTATTTCTACTGTCATGTCTTTATTTGGGTCAATACATGTAGCCGTGTAACAGCTGGACAATTACTGTTACTACTGTCATGTCTATATTAGGGTCAACACATGTAGCTGTGTAACATCTGGATGATTACTGTTTCTACTGTCATGTCTATATAAGGGTCAACACATGTAGCCGTGTAACACCTGGATGATTACTGTTAATACTGTCATGTCTATATTAGGGTCAACACATGTAGCCATGTAACATCTGGATGATTACTGTTTCTACTGTCATGTCTATATTAGGGTCAACACATGTAGCCGTGTAACACCTGGATGATTACTGTTTCTACTGTCATGTCTATATTAGGGTCAACACATGTAGCCGTGCAACACCTGGATGATGACTGTTTCTACTATCATGTCTATATAAGGGTCAACACATGTAGCCGTGTAACACCTGGATGATTGCTGTTTCTACTGTCATGTCTATATTAGGGTCAACACATGTAGCCATGTAACATCTGGATGATTACTGTTTCAACTGTCATGTCTATATAAGGGCTAACACATGTAGCTGTGTAACACCTGGATGATTACTGTTTCTACTGTCATGTCTGTATTAGGGTCAACACATGTAGCCGTGTAACATCTGGATGATTACTGTTTCTACTGTCATGTCTATATAAGGGTTAACACATGTAGCCGTGCAACACCTGGATGATTACTGTTACTACTATCATGTCTATATAAGAGTTAACACATGTAGCCGTGTTACATCTGGATGCTTACTGTTTCTACTGTCATGTCTATGTTTAGATCAGAACATGAGATAATCGTTCTTATCGCATAGTTCGAACGCTGCATTTTAGAGCCCATGCAGAATTGTTCAGCGGAGCAAGAATCCAACCTAAAAGTCTGAACCGTCCAATTTTGTGTATTCTAGAAATGAAGGTTTTGCAGGTCTGCGCGTGTCCGCAGGCTCATCTGAGCCTTCACTGCTCACTGATGCGATAAAAACCGAAAGTCTCGTATGCCAGCCTATTTATTCACTGTATAAAGTATCCTGGATTTACTGTTTTAAACTATATGTGGAGTAGTGAGTTGGTCTTTACTTACTGTGTCTGTGTGTTCAAAGTAAGGATGAAGGCAAATATCAGGAATCGATACAATCAAGTACCACACTTGACCCAGGACACCACGTGGGAAAGTGACAAAAACACAAGAAAACACAACATATAAGAGAACCAAGAGGTTAGCCCTTTCCCAGCTGGTGACCACAAGGCTTCAATGAACAGACATGACAGCATGACTGACACGAAACATAAATAACAAAAAGGAACCACAAAAGAAGCACCACTTTGGAACGGTCAGTAAAATATTTTAATTGGAGGGCTTAAACTAGTTATAAGGTTCCAACCTCACCCTTATTTCTGATTTTAGATGGCATGCTAAATATTGATAATCCTTATTTCGAACAAATGGTAAGTCAGATATATCCCACTGAACTTCAGCTAAATTAGGCAAATTCCTTCCTTTTTGGACTTTGGCTTGTCCATAACAAACGGCATAGTTGCATCTAAAATTTATGATAAACGGGACGATTTTACCTTGAAATAGTTATTTTCCCATTTCTTGATTAAGATGTTCCTCGCTCCCCTTCCTATGGTGCATACATTTCACAACTTAATCGTTTTGTGAGAGTATGTTCTAATGTTGATGACTTAAACAAAAGAAACACCTTTTTGTTATTAAAATAAGGTTATCCATACCATAAACTTTGTAAAACTTTTTCTAAGTTTTATCACAGATACTCAGATTGATTGTTAAAAATTTAAACAATATTGGTTTTAAACTGTTCTGCAACAAGGTATTTGATGTAAACTTGTATATTTTGGTGATTTAGTTAATAAATTTAAAAGATTTGTTGGAAAGTCTAGTTTTAGTGATTAATTTAAAATATTATTAATCGTTATAAAAAAGGGATACAACATAAATATAATGCGTCAGCCTGCATGTCTGACTGTAAACCCAATCACTGTTTAATGAGCCCAGACCTGTAAATGTTTTCCATAGACCTTCATTTTGGCTTTTAAGTAACCTGTGGTCCTCATAGTTCTTAAATCACAATGAGCCTGCAACAGAATTACAGATTGGACTTAATAAACAAGAATAAGATACCCCAGTGACCGCCATTTTGACCCCTGAAGGTGGGCACCCTACATGGGAGGAAAATTTCATTGAGAAAATATCAAATTGCAAGAGCCTTTTTTCTAAGCCACACCAGTGAACTAAATCAACAAAAACAGTGATACGTTGTTCTAAGAAGTGCAGCAAATATGTAACAGTTTACTAAATAGGAGTTATTTCCCATTTGTTTATTATTGACCAATCACAAAACACTTTACAACTTAAACATTGTGCTGAGCTTCCATCCATTTTGAGCCAATCACGGCCGTTTTTACAATTACAGGTCTGTGACCTTGTAGCTATGTTTTCTCTTTAATTGCACAACGGTGGGTCAGGCCTCAGACTCAAATCGTTGGTTTGTGCCCAATACTTGTCTTTGACCAGGCCCAGCGTAGCTCAATTTAAGTTTTTTTTATTTTTGTCTATCTGTTGGTCATATGCTTTTTTTGGTTTCGTTTCATATATAGTGTGTTAATTTGAATAGATTGTTTCTCTGTGATGAAGGATTGCATTAGTAAGGAAGCATCCATGCGAGCTAAACAATATTTAGTGTTTTAACAACAACAGATTCTATGCCAGTTAAATGCATTTGAGCCTTTCCGGTGGCATAGTCTGCTGTCCGTTCTAAGGCGGTAGTTCTGTTGTTGTTGATTTGTTGTTTTATATACCTCCCATTGTTTGTGGGGGTTCGGTGTTGGTCTTTGTATTGGTATGCATTAATTTGTGTCTTTTCTAGTTTTGCAGTCATCTCGACGAGAAAGAGTGTTAGTTGCTTTGCTTTAATTGTCTTCCTGATGTCTTGTTACTGTTAATGTCCCGTGGCTCTTCCTCACGGTGCCGTGGGTTGATCTGCAGTGTGTGATTGCGGTATTTCCTGATCATACTTACCTTTTTGGATCGTAGGGTCGCCAGTTCGAGGTCATGCTCTAGGATACTAAGAGTAAGTGAGTATGATCAGGAAAATACCAAAATCACACACTGCAGACCAACCGACGGCACCGCGAGGAAGAGCCATAGAACATTAACAGTAACAAGACATAAGACAATTAAAACAAACAACCAGCTCTCTTTTTCTCTCACAGTGCCTCAGGTGTTCAATTTATCATCTGCTTACTGAAGTCCCCAGGGGTTTTGGGGAGCTTTAGAGAAGGAATATTCATTTTCAGGGAACTGGGGAGCACTGACAATTATACTAGAAGAGCTGTGGAGTAAGCACATACTTTTAGAGATTCAGGGAGCACTGCCAAAAAAAGAGGAACAAATCAGGGATTTTGGGAGATCAGAGCATTATTTTTAGGGATCAAGGGAGCACAGACCCCCTGTGGAGCCTTTTTACTGCAGTGTAGCCCTTCAAATGAGGCTTTGTTTTTTTGCTATAGCATTCAATCTCAAATGCGGATTTAAATTATATCAGACCAAAAAGAAAAAAAAAACAAAACAAAAAAAAAAATCAAAATATTTTTTGAAGTTTGCATACGTTTTCAAGAATGCTGTGATAGGATGGAATGTTGAAATTCTTATTGTTTAATGCCTGGATGTGTTCCCTCCTTGTAATTAAAGAGACTAGATCTGTAACTATGAACATTTTTCGAAAAAAAATATTTTCTTTTTAAATCATTTGTAAAAATAGAATTAAGCTATGTATTCACAATAAATATGTACAGTACCGCTGAAAGCTGCATGGAACAGTGAATTATCTAATAAAAAGGTGATTTTTCTCTTACGTCCGTCCAATAATTCTAGACAGTTGATTTTTAACATAAATGCTGTTGTTTTGATAGAGATAATTTGTTAAAATTTTTGAAAATGGTAAAATGTTTACCTGAATTTTAGTATTTTTACTGTATTCTTGAAAATTAGAAGCTTTATTTCCAAAATTAGAATATGAAAAGTTACAGACTATGCAGCTTTAAGGTGAAACGGATCACTGACTATCAGTTGAACGTGATGGCAATGTATATTCTGACATAAAATTCATAGCAATGCTTCAATAGTGTTAAATTAAGCTGCATATTGGCGTTTATTGCGGTTTAACAGCCAAGTGGACGATTCAATTGAGTTACAAATATTGTGAACTGCGTGAACTTGGTTTGGAGTATGGAGTCTGGGGTACGGAATTCAATTCCAAGTTTTGGTTTTACAAGTTAGAATGCCATTAACAAGTATGTTTGGTATTCAACCTCAAGCCTGGTATTCAATCCCAATGTTGGTTTCGAATCACAAGTTTGGTATTGGCAGTGCTGTTCTAAGGTAAATCAGTGTACTTGCACTGAATACTAAGTTTAAAATTGAAAACCAGGCTTGCCATTGAATACCACCATTTGTTGTGCAGTATTTTGTGTCCTTTCTAGTTTTGCAATCATCCCGCTGGGGAAGAGAGAGCTGGTTGTTTGACTTATTGTCTGTGCGTGTTTGTGGCATTGTCTGGTCACACTCAACTGAATACCACAAGTGTATGAAAAAGTAAGTGAGTATGATCAGGAAATACCACAATCACACACCACATACCAACCTAAGGCACCGCAAGGAAGAGCCACGGAATATTAACAGCAACAAGACATCAGAAAAACAATAAAAGCAAGCAACCATCTCTCTCTTCCTCGTCAAGATGATTGCAAAACTAGAAAGGACACAAAATAATGCATACCAAAACAAAGACCAATACAGAACCCACACAGACAATGGGAGGTACACTAAACAATAAATCAACAACAAAAGAACCACCGCCGAAGTTAGCTTGGAGTCTGGAGTTTGGTATTCAATTTATTCCATAGAAGAAGAATGGCTAGCGTCATACGAATAGAAGTTCACGTATTTGCCATCATACTTCTATATTTACTTTCCTTAGATCACAGCCCTTGGCTTCATCCACCGTTAAAGGTCAATTGACTACACAAAGTTGTCGTTTAGCGACACCGCCTTAATTGGTCGACATAGCATTCGATTGATGCCACATCATGATGAAAAGCGTAGATCGCACAACTAATACATAAAGTATTAACCAATATCACACAGAAGCATTATAAAATTGAAGTGTAAATAGATAAGAATTTAAGTTTTACTTTTTGATGTTTATCGGGTAAAAAAGCCAGTGATCGTCACTAATATTTTCCGTATTAAAGCGCTTAGAGCTTCATGGAATTTTAGCTTCTCCCACTAGCTTTTAGCTTCTCCCACTGACTTTATAACCCGATAAATGTCAAATTGTAAAACTTTAATTTTGAATTGAATGTAACTTAAAGGATTGAGATTCAATTCCAAAAGATGCATTGAATACCAAGCGAACATTTCATTGAAGCGTTAAATACAAAGTTAGGGATTGGATCCAAGGCTTGACATTGGATGCCAACATTTGGTATGAATACCACATATACTTGTGAAGGCCGTCATACATATTTCTTTGAACTTAAGGACATATGCTACTAAATACTTCCCATATTGAAATATTTTCAAAACTTTGCATACAGTTTGTTTTATGCATGGGCTATCCATTTATGAAATAAAAATGATATGTCACCGTGCTTATTTTTTCAGGATCTCATATTGAAGTTTACAGCATTTGACCAATTTTCTAGAAATATAAAATAATAACACTAGTCCTAATTATCGAGCTAAAACGGTTGTAATCTTCAGCCAGCTTTTTTCTTTTAACTTAAATTACTGTCCATGACCTCAAACTTTTAACAAAAATGTGCATGTTTACTTGTAATCCCATGCTGTGACATGATACTGCATGATATATTTTGACAATTCGTCAAAAAATGGAATTTGTTTTTAGAAAAATTCATGTATTAAAAAAACTGATATTGAAAATCTTGAAAATTTATTTTTAATTCATGGACTATTATAATACCTTTCAGAAAAAAGAATAAAAATCTGGGGTCACCGAACTAATTCTCTTTCTAGAGGGCCAAATTTAACCCCACCCCCATAGGTTTCATGCGTAATTCAATATAAAAAGTTCGGGGATGACCATTTCGTTCGTTTTGATGATGCCATTTTACTAGTATATGAAGTAATTTAGCATTAAAATGTTAAAAAAGAAAGAAAAAACACACTGAAAATATGTGCGCATCCGGGGATCGATCCTGGTCCTCTGGCTTTGTAGCCAGACACGCTAACCACTAGGCCACGAGGTCAGGTCGTGCGCCGCTCTAAATAACCATACAAATAGTATAGACTCGGCCACTATCGTATTCGTAACCAGGGTTATTGTGTACGTCGTTTAATTTCGACTGAGCTACATTTATCTGTCTTTAGTGCTGAGACGATCAGTTCTGAAAAGATGTCAATAGATATTTCGAACACACTTTAATTAGTTATTTTGTGAAGAAAATGTCGGAACACCGATATGACATAAGAATATCGGAAGCTGTGTTGATCCGAATCCGTTAAGGGTCGAAAGACAGGACCCAGGCAACTTTCCCCGTTTGCAGACGCGGGAAAGGTGCGCATTGGAAATAGCCGCATATGTCTTTAAATGATTGTGATTCAATCCCAAATAGTGCCTTGAATACCAAACGAATTAACATTGCATTGAATACCCGATACAAAGCTTGGAATTGAATCCCAGGATTTACATTGAATGCTAACATTGGGACTGAATATCACATATACGAGGGTCATCCAATAAATAGCGAGAATTTCCCTATAATGTAAAAGTTCGTACCATTTAAACATCACAAATGTAACCATTAGTTGGCATAACTTGTTGCGCATGTAACAATATATCCAAAAGTTTGATGGAAAGTGTTGTCGCCTGTTGCTTGGCAACGAAAACATGGTATTAAAGCTAACCTGGCCATATGTCTTAAAATGGTTGCCAGGGTTACTGGCATGTGCAAATCAGTTCCAAAAAGCATCTATTTTATAAACTACAACAAAAAGAAACTATTTTGTAGAACTTATTGACTACTTTTGAAAAATGCCAAAATGACAGGTACGTTTAGCGTAAACAAGCGACAAAAATGCAATATTGTGCAACAGAAATGGAGGTAGGGGTCATGAATTGGCCCTTCGGTGATCGTTGGTAGGTATAAAACTTTTGAATTACCATAGAATTATCAAACATATTTTATATTTTAAAACAATATCTTTAAAAATCTCATATCAAATGTACGCCTTGTTGCCTAGCATCAGAAGAATATAGAATATATAAATAGTTCAACTTCCACAATTGCGTGGTTGCTAGGCAACCCTGACTAACTTTTACATGTTAACGACCATATTTTATATGTTACATTGAGAACAATTAATCTAGAACAAAGTAAATGACAAACTATGTGCAGATACATGACAATAGCAAAATGGCAGACTATGTTTCTTAGCATGAGATTTTTGTATGAGGAAATTCTGGCCAGGTTAGCTTTAATATCATTTTTTCGTTGCTACGCAACAAACAACCTCACTCTCCATCAAATATTTGGGTATGTTGTTGCATGCCCAACAATTATGCCAGCTAATGGTTACTTTTTTGATGTTTAAATGGTACGAACTCTTAAATTATAAGGAAATTCCCGCTATTTATTGGGAGACCCTCGTACTTGTGAATGTCGTCATGCATTAAATACAAAGTTTGGAATTAAATCCCAGGCTTAGCATTATATATATATTAACTTAGCAATCAATATCAACATTCAGTAGTTGACAATGGGATCGGGTACCAAACATGCTGGAAAATGCCATTCTAGCTTGCAAACAACACGTTTGGAATTGAATTCCATACCCCAGACTCCACAATCCAAGTCAAGTTTACACAAAGATGGTGGCAGAGAAGAAAGGCAAGATTGGAAATTTTACTTCTTTACCTACTGCGAACAAAATGCCCTTCTTGTATGAAAGCCCTCGACCAATTCCATGAATGAGTCTGCTTAATAATTTGAACACTCTCATGTGACTGTTGTAAGCACAACGGGTACCTTTTTCTAATAGTTAAAGTGTGAAATAAAATGCATCTATCTGTGTCCCGTCCATTCATGTTTTGTGCGTATTTGCATGTCTGTGTCAGTCTGCTTGTCCTTTTGCATGATAGCACATACAGAGGCACGGAAACATGGAGACTTTTAAACAGCCGGAAGGAGACAAAATGACACTATATGTTGGGTGTTAAGCACAAAAAACAACCCATCATTTGTAGACCTAGTGTTTAAGCAGATTTTAACAGTAAACAGTAAATGTACCATTTGACGACTTCAACAAGATAATTGCCTAATGTACATTTTACAGATGAGCAAATACTGTGATTTCTATCCCACGTGTATTGCATCACAATACAAAAATGGAAACTGAAAGGGTAATTTCATACCGCCATATACACTTGCCCAAAGTTCTAAGCGGTCACCTTAAAATCACCATGTATTTGTCCTATTAACACAGGCATTTGGTTCTTCATTAATTTCACGTGAAACATCATGGAATGATTTATTGTATGACATCTCTCAATACAATAAGTCAAAAAATGAAATTAAAACTAGTTAAAAATGATTAAAATTTTTGTCAAAATTTTGGAATTGCTAGGTGACCGCTTAGAAGTTTGTGTGAGTGTAGGTTATTCAATGATTTGTGATGGTTATGGATTATATACGAGGGAGTGGAGCTCCCGAGTGTATATTTCATAACCAACACAAAACATTGTATAACCCATTGCCGCAGACAGGAAGTGCACCTAGATGAGATATCGTCAGGTCTCGCGAGAATGTTGTAAACTGATTTACTGAAAACAAAAGGAAGTGGGTGGTTCATGGGCTAAATAGTTTATACAACATTCTCTCGTGACCTGACGATATCTCATCTAGGAGCGCTTCCTGTCTGCGGCAATGGGTTATACAATGTTTTGTGTTGGTTATGAAATATACACTCAGGAGCTCTGCTCCCTCGTATATATTCCATAACCATCACAAATCATTGAATAACCTATACATAGCCCTGACCCAGCTGTTTCCTGTGTTGCTGACAAGCAGGTTTCATATCGTGAAATATCAAATCGTGAAATATGAACATTATGTAGCATTTTGCTGCATTTCATTTAGGAGTCGGTCATTTCGGTTTTAGCCATGGATGCGTTCACATGGGACAAATTAATTTTATTAGAAGCATTTTTGTTAGATTTTTTAAGAAAAATCCTGGGAAGCATTTCACTGTTGTGCAGCCTCGTCGGAACCTTCGCTTCTCACAATAGGCACTAGAATCTCATCTGGCTTCTCATTGTATATATAATTTCCAGCCGGCTACCACTTGTGTGGAGGAAATACATTTTGTTTGAAGCTCTTCCATGTCAAATTAATCATGTCATTGTTAAATCAAATACTGGCAGATGGTCTGGCTTCAACATTTACTCTTTTCCTGCCAATGGCTACTTTAATCAGTCGCTGATAAACGTTGCAAACAGTTTAAACCCATCTCGGGCCTGCAAAATGTCAGGCCTCATCTGCATCCAGATTGGTGTTCTTTATTTTTAAATGGTTATTTAAGAAGAAAAAAAAAATCAGCAGCCAGCAGAAAAATTACCTAGCATTTTAGGCAATAGCTATTATCTTTGTGGAACCACCTCGTAAGATTTATGTACTTATCATATTCGCAATCTGAGAACACAAGAGTTCTTGCAGCATGCTGTCTTACAATAAAGACTAAGGTTACTATGAAGTTATCTCCCTGAGATAGTTGAAGAAGGATGATAACTTATTTCACCACAAGATGTTATCCGTTTGGTTCTGACCAAGATATTCGAAAGTACATGTAGATGTATATAGAATGTGTAAGCTTTTAAATCAAAATAAATATGTATTGCAAAATTCAGCAGTATAAATACAGACAGTTTACGAGCGGGTGGTTAGGAGTGTTACTCAGGAAGATACATAAATATCCCATTTGTTTGACTTTTTAGGCCAGACATATGTTGCAATACTTGAAATTGTGAATTCATGAGTTAAAGCATTTAATGATTCTCCGGATCAAAATAAATGTTCGCTTTAGTAAGGCATTGTTAATTGCCTGCAAGACGTCTGCAATATTCTTTGGTAACAATTTGGACTCAGGCAAGGTCAGACAAAATCGCCGACCTCATCTGGATCCAAACTGCTTGACGCTCTGATAGTATTTTGAAAAAGTAAATTTTGAAAAAGCTCAGCAGACAACGAAAAGCATGTAAAATTATCCAGCATGTATACAGTTAAATAATCTGGAACGAAACAAGGTAAACATATTGTCTGAAAGCCCATGAATCACAGATGAAAACATGGCATAAATAAAGCCATTGTAAGTGGAATCACTGAATCTGTGAGACTAAGTAAATCAGAAACTTTCGGATTTATGGATTGGCACGCCGTGCCATAACTTATGGTTAACTATACAACTTGCTGCATGTTGGATGTTGGCCTGTTTCGTTACTGTGTATTGTATATCAATGGGCCCCGACGCGAGAAAACCTGTCAACGGTGTTTGCGAGCAACGAAGGTGAACACCAGACTGATCGATGCGCAGTCTGATCAGCGCCCGTGTTATTCGCTTATTGGATAGTATTGTATCTAAAGTTGCTACAAGAACATAGCTAGTCTCTGTATCTGAGGAGATGGTTTGAGTCTCTCTATGTAAACTCCAGGTTTTGTCACGTCGTGGGCCATTACGTTTTGGTTTGTCTGTGCCTCTCGGTGACATACGTAGGTTGGACATCACTCTCATATCTAGCTACAAACGAGCCGCGGCAAGAGATTTCCAACAATGTGACAATTACACTGGCAAGTGTAGACTCAGACGAGTCTCCTTTAAAGCCTAGACACTCCAAATGATGTTCATTCAGTAGATTAACTCTCATAGAACATTCTAGCGACTAGCAGAGTCTCTGATCAGACTGCGCGTATGCGCAGGCTGATCTGAGGCTTTGCTGGTCGCACCTACCACATTGCTGGAAAATTCATGTCGCGGCTCATTAATAGGAGTTTGTTGTATATAAGCATTTTAGACAATTTTAATCAGCAGAGTAGATCTATAAATAATTTGTTTAGAATACCATTGTTGTAGTCTGCCACCTAAGCCAAATGAAAATAGTATTGCCTACTGTAAAAGCAAACTGGGGTGGGGGAGGGGGTAAAACTCTGATAAAACGGTATCCCAGTGGTTGTTCGTTAGACATTAGCTGTCATCTTGGGCTGTCAAAACGCTCTGTTCCTAACCTTATCGTTTAAGCTGTATTTATTATGTGCAACCTTGAATAAAATATGTTAAAATTATAGCAGTGATAATGCTATCCTAGTGGAAATGTTTATTCAATAGCTGTCATCTTACGCTATCCTACTGGTCTTACCTAGACAAAAGCTACCGTCTGACATATATCATATCGTTTTTACCTATATATAACTGTCATCTTACGCTATCCTATTGGTTATATCTAGACAATAGTCGTCATCTTACGCTATCATATTAGTAAAACATAGACAATAGCTGTCATCTTACGCTGTCCGATAGGTTATACCTAGACAATAGTCGTCTACTTTAGTTGTCCTATTTGTTATATTTAGACAAAAGTCGCCATCTCACGTTATCCTATTGGTTAAATCAAGACAATAGCTGTCATCGTATGCTATCTTACGCTATCCTTTTTGTTATAACTAGAAGACAGCTGTCATCTTACGCTATCCTATCAGTTATACCTACTAGTAGGCAATCGTTGTCATCTTAAGCTATCCTATAGGTTATATCTAGACAAAAGCTATCATTGTATGCTATCTTACACTATCCTATTGGTTATATCTAGACAATAGCTGTCATCTTACGCTATCCTTTTGATTATATCTAGAAAATAGCTGTCATCTTACGCTATCCTATTGGCTATACTTAGACAATAACAGTCACCTTAAGCTATCCTATTGGCTATACCTAGACAATAACTGTCATCTTAAGCTATCCTATTAGTTATATCTAGACAAAAGCTATCATCGTATGCTATCTTAAGCTATCCTATTGTTTATATCTAGACAATAGCTGTCATCTTACGCTATCCTATTGATTATATCTAGAAAATAGCTGTCATCTTACGCTATCCTATTGGTTATACCTAGACAATAACTGTCATCTTAAGCTATCCTATTGGTTATATCTAGACAATAGCTGTAATCTTACGCTATCCTATTAATTATACCTAGATAAAAGCTGCCATCTTACGCTATCCTATTGGTTATGTCTAGACAATAGTTGCCATCATTGGTTATATCTCGACAAAAGCTATTATCTTATCGGTTATTTTAGACAGAAATTGTCATCTTACGCTATCCTTTGATTTTTTTGAGACAATAGTTGTCATCATGAGCTATCTTATTGGTTATTTCTAGACCAAAGCTGTCATCTTTCGCTATCTTCATTGGAACTTACTGTCACGTTACGCTATCCTAGTGGGTTTTGTTAGACAATAGCTGTATTCTAACGCTATCCATTTTTATTTCTATACAATAGCTGTAATCTAATGCTATCCTTGTGGTTTCTTATTAGGCTACGCTAGCAAAAATACACAATAGCTGACCTCTTACGCTATCATAGTGGTTATGTGGTCGACAACAGCTCTTACCTTAATCTCTCCTTGGTGTTATTTGCTGGACAAAAGCTGTTATCCTACGCTACCCCTTTAGCTATTTGTTAGACAATAAGTATCAATGTACGCCATATATGTAGCTTTTTGCTAGAAAATTGCTGACCCGTCACGCTATCCTACTGATTATTTGTTAGACTATTGTTTGTGGTTGTTTGTTAGACAATAGCTATATCCCTATATCCCTATCGTGTGTCTATTTATAAGATAATATATGTCATCTCAAGCTATCCTAAAAAATATTGGTTAGGCAATAGCTGTACTTTTACGCGATGTTAGACATAATTAGCTGTAATAAAGTCAACCTCCTACAATGTACGTTTGGATCTTAAATATTTCTTTATATCTTTTGTTTGTCAAACTATACGTACAGCATGACGAAAGAAGCTAAGCAGAAATAGTATAAATAATTTTACAGGCCTCTAGATAAGAGGACAAGTAATTAAAACATAACTCAGAAGAACCGTCTTTTGAGCACGAAAAACAAATAAGCCGCGGCATGAGATTTCCAACAATTTGACATTTTGACAAGTGTAGACTCGGACAAGCCTCTGCAGCCTCTTTTTAAGCTTAGAAACTCCAAATGATGTTCAGTCAGTAGCTTAATAGTCATAGAATACTTAAGCGACTAGCAAAGGCTCTGATCAGACTGCGCGTATGCGCAGGCTGGTCTGAGCCTTTGCTGGTCGCACATACCACATTGTTGGAAATCTCATGCACTGGCTCATTAATGTTAAACTGATGGATAAGAAAATATTCAAAATTTTACGTTTTACAGTTGTGTTCATCTAGACCAATGGAAGCTTAAATTAAGCACTGTGAGTTGAATGTCCTTCCGCTTATGCAC
Source organism: Loripinus fragilis (assembly GCA_964019695.1). Taxonomy (NCBI): domain Eukaryota; kingdom Metazoa; phylum Mollusca; class Bivalvia; order Lucinida; family Lucinidae; genus Loripinus; species Loripinus fragilis. The sequence goes on from OZ026516.1 coordinate 7,951,609, forward strand.
AAGTACAGCTTTGATGTGTCAGGTATTGGCACACACAAATAATAGTAAATTAATATAGCTCATGCTGCGCTTAAGAATCTACCCGTAGAGATGACTGAAGCCTCGCTCAATCAAATCGGACCATCATACATTTATGCCAAATAAAATCTTCCGTTGATACATTTGTATTGGGGTCAATATTTTATTACAAGGGGACACAATAAAAAATTCTACTCAATATCAATAAGTGTACACACTGATCAATGAGATTACTCTGTGGTATCTCTGCTGACCCCGGGGGTTATAAAACTATTTTTCATGCACGACTCAACTGAACATGAAAGCTCAATTAGTCATAAAACCTAAAATACTGATAAAAAATAAAGATATGTCTTGCTTTCAAACTCTCAGATGTTCTATCTATCATGCTCGGAACTGCTTAAATACCAACAATTGATATATAATGAATTTCATTCTAAGTTAAGTTGCGCATAGAAAAGAGTATATCCTCGGAACCAGGGTTTACATTGACTATAAGTGTCCAAAATATAGCACGCTTGGCTTAAGTGAGTCAACCTAGTGACAAACATCAAAGGTTACAGTATATTTTGCGCATGATTAGTTTGTTCACAGGAGCTTGAAAGTTCGGTTCTTATATCATCTATATAGCCTAAAAACCAAAAGCTCACAGTATAATGACATCGTAAGCTTTTGGTTTTGAGGCTGTATAAGAGATATGAGGACCGAATTTCAAGCTGCTCACAGTGATATTACGTAGTAATGACATCGTGAGCTTTTGGTTTTGAGGCTATATAAGAGATATGAGGATTGAACTTCAAGCTTCTGTGGTTTGTTATTTATTTGAACTGATTTTTATCTAGCGTTCAATAAGTGGGCCATTAACAAACAATGATATCTGCATTTGACACAAAAAGAAACATTTTTTAACCAATGGCGTAGCCAGAACGCTGAAAAAGTTACGCATATCAAAGGGAGACTACTGGATCAAGCAGAGATTCTCTTCAATTGCGACCCTTTGTCATTAAGGAAACTTCTCTGAAAGGAAAAAATTTGCTCCCAGAGGTAGCGAATTCTTTCCTTTAAATATAAAATCACTTTTACCACATTAGGTGACCTCCCTTGAATGTTACTATTTTTATTAAGCACGTGCATAACTGCGTAATGGGAGCTACGCCAATGTTAACGACTTAACATTCTGAATTAACAACGAAATAAAGCAGTTAACCGTTTTTATTCTGGATACCCGCAGGGGCGGATCCAGGATTTCTGGAAGGGGGTTCATACGTATGTAAAAATGTGGGGGTTCGCTTTGATGATTTTACCTATTTTTCTTATATCCCATGAAAATGAAATAAATTGATCTCACTGAGACCAAATTATTTCACGTTAATAGGATATTTATATAAGGCGGCGGGGAGGGGGTTCGAGTGAACCCTCTGAACCCCCTCTGGATCTGCGACTGATACTCAGTAAATAGGTACTTTGGCAAATAGTGAAGACGTTCGTGTTCACAAAATCAAACTTCAGGGACATAAATATATTAAAATTTAGAATGTGTTACCTGTGACCCCCATTCAAATAAAAATAAACAAATCCATGCTTATTATGGCAAAATCCATCAGAATGAGACGGGTTGTTGGATAGCATAAATTGAATAAAAACAAGTATAGAAGATTCTAGAAGATTCCATTCAGTATTTATAAATGGGTTGTTATATAGCGTACTTTGATTGAGATGGTCTCGTAGTTTGTCATTTTGGATATCTGTTACTGTCTTTTTTCTCGAGGGAGCGCTCATGTATGTATATATATATATTAATCTAAATTAACATCCTCAATCAATTGAACTTATTCAATATATAACTGTGGGAGCTCAGAAAAATAGCGTAAGGTTCAAAGTTGTCAGTGTCTAGGCTACAAACGTATATACTACTTCTTAGATTTCACGACCACCACCACGACAACGACCACCGACGCCGCCGCCGCCACCACCACCGCAACCGCCCCCACCAACACCACAACCACCAATAACAACAGCAGCAGCAAAAAACAACAGCAGCAGCAACGACAACAGCAGGAGCAGCAACGCCACCACCACCACCACCACCACCACCACCACCACCACCAACAACAACAACAACAACAACAACAACAACAACAACGACGTTCCCAATGTTTATGGAAAGTGACAACGCCTCAATTAGACATCACAAGCGAGAGCCAAGAGGTCAGGTGACCACAAGGCATCAACAAAATGACTTGCATGAAAGCATAACAAAACATGACAGAAATAAAATAAATGAACCACAAAAGAAGCACCGCCTTGAAACGGTCAGTAAAAATACTTTTCTGAAAGGTTTAAAGACATATGCGGCTATTTCCAATGCGCATCTTTCCCGCGTCTGGAAACGGGTAAAGTTGTCTGGGCCCTATCTTTCGACCATTAACGGTTTCGGATCAACACTGCTTTCCGATACTCTTATGTCATATCAGTGTTCCGGCATTTTCTTGACAAAATAAAGTACATGTAATTAAAGTGTGTCCGAAATATCTTTTGACATCTTATCAGAACTGATCGTCTCAGCACTAAAGACAGATAAATGTAGCTCAGTCGAAATCAAACGACGTTCACATTTTTACCCTGGTTACGAATACTATAGTGGCCAAGTCTCTACTATATGTACGGCTATTTAGAGCGGCGCACGACCTGGCCTCGTGGCCTAGTGGTTAGCGTGTCTGGCTACGAAGCCAGAGGAGCAGGATCGATTCTCAGGTGCGCACATATTTTCAGTGTTTTTTTCTTTCTTTTTTTACATTTTAATGCTAAATTGCTTCATTAACTAGTAAAATGGCATCATCAAAACGACCGAAATGGTAATTCCTGGACTTTTTATATTGAATTACGCATGAAACCTATGGGGGTGGGGTTAAATTTGGCACTCTTGAAAGAGAATTAGTTCGGTGACCCCAGATTTTTGTTCTTTTTTCTGAAAGGTATTATAATAGTCCATGACTTAAAGATGAATTTTTAAGATTTCCAATATCAGATTTTTTTTATACATGATTTATTCTAAAAACAAATTCCAATTTTCGATGAATTGCCCAAATATATCATGCAGTATCTTGTCACAGCACGGGATAACAAATTAACTTGCACATTTTCTAAAAGGTTTGAGGTCATGGGCAATACTTTAAGTTAAAAGAAATAAGCTGGCTGAATATTACAACCATTTTAGCTCGATATTAAGGACTAGTATTATTATTTTATATTATTAGAAAATTGGTAAAATGCTGAGAACTTCCATCTGAGATTCTGAAAAAATAAGCACGGTGACATATCCTTTTTATTTCATAAATGGATAGCCCATGCATAAAACAAACTGTATGCAAAGTATTGAACATATTTCAATATATGAAGTATTTAGTAGCATATGTCCTTAAACCAGTTTAACGGTGCACCGAACTCACCCTTAGTTCAGATGTAGATCAAGACACATAGATGTTTGGTTTGCATGAAACACCCCTAACTTATCAAAGCATCATCTCCTAGAACATATATATCAAGATATAAATATGAGATAAAGCACAGATAAGGACTCAACAGTAAATAAATCTGAATACCAGAGCAAAAGAAATCCGACAAGTAAACCCCGGTGGGCCTGACAATAGTCAAAGCATCAGGCCCCTACCATCTTATCAATAGATAAGTATTTAAGTCGGAAACGTCACAGAGTCTGAAGTCCGAAATCTGCAATCTCGTCCCGACATAATCATTAATAATAGAATACAAAGTCAAGATTTCTGTCGCTTTACTGCATTACATTATGACTATAGCCCACATTGGATTTGGTACTTTTCAAAGGAACATAGAAAGCCTCTCCCGCGCTGTAGTTCTGTCATACAAACGATCAGTAAATTCCGGTAACAAATTTTGCATCTTATGTGAAGTGTTTTATGACAATATTGCCATGATTGCTCCTATTTTGATAATGAAAGGTCCGAAATGTGGCAGGAAATACTAAGTCTTAGCCTCCCTGCATGCGATTATTCATATATGCAAAAAATATCTTTTGTGTCGATGAAAACTAGAGACTTAGAACAAATTTTGAGCGAAAGTCAGGAAGCATTTAAGATATGTTGCATTCGAAATATCCGCAATATGTAAAAATGCGTTGTCTTATTTGTCACGTACATTTGTAAATGTTCTCTCATGTTTTCATTTATGTATTGATGGTAAAGAAAACCTCTCCTATGTGGAGGAAATTAAGAATATCTATATATTAAGGAGTTCTTATACAGCATGGGTGTTGTTTTTTTGAAAAAAAAGGCTCAAAGAATTTTAACTCTTTTCCCGTTGGGTACTTTTTGCATGCTGTTCTCGTCTGCTGATTTTTTTTTCAAAATAAACCTTTTCCGTGAAAAAATCAGGAATAACACCAGAGTGGCAGACAGCTTGGAACCAGACCAGGCCGGACGTTTTGTCGGACAAGTTCTGGGGTCCAAACTGTTTGCAAAGGTTATCAGCGGGCGTCACTAGTAAGCAAAGAGTTAAACTAACGATAGTCGTCTTAAAAATAGTAAGTGAGTACGGCCAGGAAATACCACACTAACAAACTGCAGACAAACCCATGGTACGGTGAGGAAGAGCCACGCAACAACCACCAAACAACAGGAAGACAAACTTAACAAAGCAACTAGCTCTCTCTTCCTCATCAAGATAATTGCAAAACTAGAATGGACATAGAGTAACGCACAAGAATGGACATAAAGTAACGCACAACAAAACATAGAACAATTACATGTACATAATCTCACAATGGGAGTAACAATAAACCCGATTCTTCTTCCACCAAATTAACTAATCGGTTAAGCATTTGATAATATATCATAAAATCGTTTAAGAGTATATTGTCTGTAAAACCATACGTGTACCATCACACAGAAATTACATCTATTCATTAGCATTAGCATTACCGACGAGAAAATGCGTTTGGTATTTTTATCACAATTTTAACAAATCTGAAATGTATTCTGTTTTCGACTCTAAATCGATGTCTAATTGTTTTGAATCGTCACTGCAATACATATTAAATGTTAAATCAACTGACACTAAGGTGCACGACCCGTGATGATCATTTTCACTAACTAACCATGAACGGACAGACGGACAGACTCACATAGTGATTATAATGCACACCCAATGGTCGTGCAAGATTAAAGTACAGACCCAGGGAATATGCTAGACTCCCATAGTGATTATAGTGCAGACCCAAGGGTCGTGCAATAAATTGACTCAGTTTTAAGTATCATTGATATAGTTTGTGTGTTTTTGCTAGACTGCGTTATGTCCCTTGATATAGATACTTGCTCATGAGATCGGTCAATATCATCAATGTTAATATTACTTTGGAGGGTTTCTTGGGATTTATGAAAAAAATGTTAAAATAGATAAGTATGCAAAATTCAATCCCAATATACCATGAGGTTCAAAAGTGTTGATCATTTTCACTCACTGACCACAACCGGGTGAAATGATGCTCAGCAAACCCTCCTCGTCCATCAAAAAAGGCTGTTACACATGCCAGTGGTTAGATAATGTTGACTAGCATTTTTATGTCAAGTGTGATCAAATTATACCATGTGGCTCAAGAATTACGAGCATTTTTTACTAACTGGTAATGGATGGACGGACACACAAAGTGATTATAGTACAGGCCCAAGGGTCGTGCACACATGCGATTCGGTACTTATCGTATTTGCACAAACATGATGACATATCCAGACGGCCATAATGTTTTTCGGGGACAAAAAGTCTCGCATATGTGAATACAAGTGGCAGTCCTATTAACCCTTTGTATTCTAATGACTCCTAAATGCAGTGAATACCCAGATGAAATGCCCCATCATGCGGCATTTCATCGGAGTCTACACATTTAGTATAGACAACAATGTTCTTTAGAGAAAGAAACAATCTTTTATTTGTAAAGCATAACCTGTGGAACCTTGATATTACAATGGCCCATCCCAAATATATTGTATTAAACCAGAAGGAAGAATATGTTAGTACATAAAGGGTTAAAGTATTGACCACTGGAATTGTAGTAATCTAAGAAATACGAAGATTAGCTAGAAATTAACTATTTACCTACTAGTGTCGTCTACTGATAACCTTTTAAAAACAGTTTGGACCTAGATTAGATCCAAACTGATCTAGATCCAAACTGACATTCTGATGGTGTTCCTGAAAGCATTTTTCGAAAATGTTGAAAATCGGCAGACGTCAAAAAAGCATGTTAATTACACAGCATGCAAGGAGTTACTGGTAGAGGTCATAGTGAGTGGCTTTCAACGAACACTGTCTCAAACTTGGCAATATTGGCCTCAAGCTGCCATTTTATTCACTTCTAATTGAACCAAATAGTGCACATGTTGCGTTGAAAGTGATTCCTAAAATCAATCACTTGCTTACTGATTGAATCTTGAACAAAACAACGTTGCTTGTATTCATTCGAGCTAAAATACTTCAAGCAACACATAATTTCTACTTGCTTTATAGAAGTTCTTTAGTTCTTCTTGGGGCGGTTGTTAAAAGGCACACTAGGTATCAAGCTAATAAAGGAAATCAGTAACAATTGGCAACAATAGCAAGTTTCTTCCTGAAAGCTCACGTAGACGTGTATAGATCAGTCCTCTATAAACGCTCAAAGAACTAATATACAGTATATTCACAAATTTTCGCTAGAATTTTATTTTCGCGAATGGCGATAAAAGACATATTTGCAACGCTAAAAATTCGCGACCGGAGAATGATTAACCTTCTTCAGTAAACGACAGATTTCGCCATTTCGTGAGGGTTTTGCGAAAATAAAACCCTCGCGAAAATTTCCGAATTTACAGTATATAGAGATGGAGCGATCGGGTTATGATTTACCTATAACAGTAAACGTCAGAGTGATATCGCCGTTTCGTGAGGGTTTTATTTTCACAAAACTTCTACGCGAAGTTTTGCGAAAATAAACCCTCGCGAAAATTTCCGAATTTGCAGTATATAGAGACGGATACTATCTGTGCTTTTGGGAAAGAATGTGATAGCCATTCCGCTTTTAAGATGTAGCAGGATAGACCAGATTCATTGAGATGTATGCAATTTACAGTGCAGTTACCTTTGTTACCATTGTAAATACAGTCACAGAAGCAGGTAGGTTTTGTTTTATTATATAGCTAGAACTATCTAATGATTCAGTCGTGTTAACAGACGAGGCATGATTGTACCACTTGATATCGACACACTTACTTGATATCGACATAAAGTTTATTGAAATCAGCACAATTATTTGAAATTGACATGCTTACTTTATATTGATGCGCTTACTCGACTTCATGCATAATTCTGGTTGCCATGGCAACCATAAGGAAACACTTTAAAAATCTTCTTGTCAAAAACAGTCATTTGTTGTGAAACTTCCAGGTTTAAAAGGGACTCAAAAAGTAAGTGAGTATAGTCAATAGATACCACAAATCATGCACTACAGACCAACCCAAGGTACCGTAATGAAGAGACAAAGGACACGAACAGTCACATGACATAATAAAATGTAATTGACCGGCTCGATTCCCCTGAGAGATGATTTTAAAACTATAAAAGCGACACTAAATGCTTTGCAGAAAAACAAGGACCAAGCACAAACAATCAACAAAACATAGAAGCAACAATACACATCGAATCAACAACAACAGAACCATTGCCTTAGAAGTGGAAGCCACCGGGAGCAATGCATAATCACAGTGAAACAACCTTATCGAATTGACATACAAAATAATGAAAAGAACGCATGGCTCACAGATAGTTAGTGCAAAGAAAAACTCAAGTTTGACAACGATGGGTCCATCCAATCAACAGGCACCAACCCAACCATGACAGTTATATGTCAAGGTCATCACTTGAGTTTGAGGCATGACCCACCCTCGTGCAAATAAAGAGGAAACCATATTTGCCGCATGATATCCATTTAATATCCCATTTTTATAATTTGTGGTTAACCTGTTGTATTGATCAGTATAAGTAAACAGTATGTTTTTAATTTTGAAATATTTAGATGGAGATATTCCTCGCTCCCTTTCCTATGGTGTATATATTTCGCAACTTATTCGTTTTGCGAGAGTATGTTCTAATGTTAGTGACTTCAACAGACGAAACCAATTTTTGACTACTAAGTCAAGGTTATGATATCGTAAAATTCGTAATGCATTTTCTAAATTCTATTACAGAGCCACTCAGTGTTGGTTGTTAAATACAATAATGGTTTAAAAAGTCTTTGCAACAGTCATACTGGAGCCAGTATTTTATGTTGATTTAGTTTTATAAACTCAAAAAAAAAAAAAAAAAAAACGTTGGAAAACCTGATTTTAGTGATCAATTGAAAAAAACGCTATGAAAGTTGAATATAGCATGTATATCATACAACAATCCTCAAGTGTTGTTGTAAACCCAATCACGGTTTTTCTGTGGCTATAGTTTCCTCTTTAATTGCATGACGGTAGATCAGGCCTCAGACTCAATGACGTCCTGACGTAAAACTGTGATCAGTTGGTTTGTGCCTGATGATTATCGTTGGCTGTGCCCTCTGTGGCTCAATTTGAGGTTTTCACTAGCTCTGACTATCTGTGAGTCATGAGTCATTTTGTTGTTTCATCATAGTGTGTTTATTTGATAAGATTGTTGATGGTACATCGCTATAGTAAGGAAGCCTCCATGTGAGCTAAACAAGTTTTGTGCTTTAACAACAACAGAATATAGGGCGAAGGTTTGGTACCAGTAAAATGTATTTTTAAGCTACACGGTGGCGTGGACTGCTGTCCGTTCTAGAACGGTGGTTCTGTTGTCAATGATTCAGTGTGTATTGTTGTCCCCATTGTTTGAAAATGTTTGGTCCTTATTACTTATTTAGTACTTTGTGTCCTTCTAGTTTTGCAATCATCTTGATAGGGGAGCTGATGGCTTAGCTTTAATTGTCTTCCTGGTGTCTTGTGCTTGTTAGTGTTCGGTGGTTCTTCCTCACAGTGCCGTGGGTTGGTCTGCAGTATGTGATTGTGGTGTTTCTTGATCATACTCACTTGCGTACTTAAAAATGTAACACCTGTATTTGATATACTAATAGTTTCCTAACAAGCGCAACAAACAGCCAGCCTTCAGTCACAAATCTGTTACTATCGAAATTATAATTAAATTTTTTCTTCTGCTGGCGTAAACCAAAACACGCGTGCCCATGTGTGCAGAGACCGTAGCACGTGCTCCGGAAGAGGCTCTTTGCCTCCTGGTAAAGTTTGCATGTTTTTGTCGTCTGCTGATGTTTTTTTTCAAAATCAACACTTATAAAAATATATATCAGGAATACCATGAGAGTGTCAAACTGTCTGACTCCTGACTGGATCCAAATGGTTTGAAAAAGTTATCAGCAGATTACACTAAGAAAAATGAATCTGTGAATTAGGGATAAAAGCAAACATATGTCGATGTACACAAACCAGCAAATAACCACATTTGTAGACCAGAAAACCCATAAATGTTTGTTTTTTAAACAGTAAAGACCCTGATTAAATGCCGCATAATGTGTCATTTCATCAGTGTCCACAAAAATCGATCTCTAAAGAAAGGAATGCAATATTTTTTTGAAATTATAACCTGTGACCCCTAAATATATAAAATAGGCCATACTTCATTGAAATTTTCTTTGATATTTCAATTAAACTACACATTTTTGGCGATCGTTAGCATAACGATCATCATTTTAACGTTAACGAAAATGTTTTGATATTTAGATATCTGCCGCATATTCACTTTTTATCCGTAATAAAAAACACCGTTGCCATGTGAGAGCCCTCTGATCAGTTTGTGCAACCAGTTTATCTCATTAAAATTTGCATGCAAACATGTTTAAAGGTACAGCTTTTCTGATCTGAATATACACAAGTCAAAATGTATTGAAAATATATGTACACAGCATCTGATGTTTTTGCACACTCTGGATATTGACATAAAAAAGTAAGAAAAGTAGGCGGTACTATGGACCACAAACCAGGACCGTTGCTTCGAACAGCCAATCAGAAAGTGATCACAGTTTTGAGGGAGGTTCCTCAGGGCAGTTCAATACCGAAAGATTGACAATCAATTGAGTTTTTTTTTATCTGTCAGATGAAAGGAAATAGACTGATGCGGTATCTCTCTTATTTGATCACAGAACCCTAATAAAAACTTTATTGAGTGACCGATTGTTGCGCTTGTAAGGAAACGTATAGTATGTCTAACATAGGAAGTTTCAGAAACCTATGGATATTGAATGTATCTTTTTATGTGAAGGTTAAATGCACCTTCTTATTGCAGGTTTTGCTAGCACTGGGCATCTATAATACTGATAGCAAAATTTCAAATTATAACCATACATCATAATTGAACCGCGACATGTGTTTTCCAACAATGTGGTATTTTGACAAGTGTAGACTCAGACGAGCCTGTGCAGTCTCTTTTTTAACTTAGAAACTTCAAACGATGTTCGGCCAGTAGCTTAATATTCTTAAAATATTGAAGCGACTAGCAAAGGCTTTGATCAGACTGCGCGTATGCGCAGGATGATCTGAACACATACCACATTGTTAGAAATCCCATGCCACGGCTCAATTATGTCAATGAGCGTGGTTCTTTATTATTATTTCTTTAATTAGCAAAACCCTTTGCTAGCCAGTTTAACTTGCATACAGTTTTGACCCCGATCAGACCCAACAAAACGTCAGACTTGATCTGGATCCAAACTGTTTTAGACTTTGATTTTATTCATGAATGTTTTTTTTTCTTTCTGAAAAAGTTGATATTCACCATAACACAAATAGTCACGAAAACTTATCCAGCATTCAAAGATTTAAAAAGGTATTGTTGTTAATTTCAGTTGACTGTGGAACACCTACGCCCCAGCTTTCTTATTATCAAGCTTGCTCAGAGCTTGCTTCATTTCATTACCCGTACCCGACTACAGTTGGTGCATTTGTGAAGTTTTCCTGTGAAAGCTTGCTGATACGGACACGTGCTCCGGAAGACTATTGTCCACTGATGGTGTGTCAGCCTAACGGATTATGGACGGCAGCAAAGCTGACCTGCGGAGGAGGTAGGCTGTGATAAGAAGGTATAGCTAGAGACAAAAGCCCTGCACTGTTGCACCACTGCACGGCATTGTTCTTCTAAAAGCATAGAGCAAATATATAATTGCTTTATCTCCATTTTATCTTGAACCATTGTCCCTAGCACACATAGACTTCGAGCTAAAAAAGGTCCTGCTCCCCCCCCTAGGGAATTTTGCAGACATATCCTATCTTGAAGAAAATTTCAAGCCGCATCTTTTAAGAGATGTTTGCACTCTGTGCTCCGGGGCGTTAGTCTCTGACAGCCTGTTACATATGTTACTGTAACAAACTAAGGAAAAAATCAAAATGAAAGTTTGAGCTACAGATAGAAGACATTAAACCATCTAATTATTCAAATTTCTTATGTAGTTTGCAAGCTGGATGCCTAAGCTACATAAAAGCAGCATTTTAAACAAAATTACAGCCTTCAATGGTGTTATATGCGTTACATAGATTAAATTTCCCTTTGAAAGTTGAAATCGTGACTAACATCATTCATTTTACAGATAAATTTGTGCATTTTTATAAGTGTTTTTAATCTTAGTTTACTAAAATACTCATTTGACTAATAGAAAAAACAAAGTTTGCTTTTCTATCTCAAATACATTGTTTTATATGAGCTATTAAACAACCCTACCCCTAATTTTAAGTATCCAATTTTGGTATCTATTATTGAAGAAAAATATATGAAAATATTTGACGCTCGTGGATATCTTACATTTTTGGCACTGTCTTGCTAATGCAATAAAGAATCATACATTTGCAAGTTTGACATCAGGATCAGAGCACTTATCAAAGTATGTAACGTATGTTACATGGCATAATGAATGAGCTAGGAAATTTTCTTGGAAGTAAAAGATGATATTTCAGAAAAATACCATTTTTCGCATGTTTTCCTATTAATCTCTAGCCTCTGGTGCCTTAGTCTTAGTAATCAGTCATTGCTGATAACAAGCCCATGGAATTGTGTTACCTATGTTATATATAACCTTTTTAATCACATATTTCCTTATGCCTATAATATTAAAATATATAGACATATAGATAGAAAATAATAGTTCTTATTTAAATGACACAATTTAATAAATATTCCTATTAAATAAATTTATTCAACAAGTCACCCTCACAATGTCTATCATTGTGTCTGCTTCTATGGCAAAATAATCACCCATTTCATCACAACCAGTAGAATCATGGCATTGTATTAGGACTGCAAACTGAGTACAATCCTGTTCCTCTCCACCCCTTTGGGAATTGTGCAGACATATCCTACCTTAAAGAACAATTCAAGCTGCATCAAATAAGAGATGTTTGCACTCTATTAACTAGGGGTTTAGCCTGTAATGGTATGATACGTATGTTACCATATCAATTTAAGAATAAATGAATTGAAAGTCTGAGAAACAGAAAGAAGACATAAAACTATCTATTTATTTGAATTATTCATGTAGTTTGCATGCTGAATACCTTTGATTCATAAGAAAAGATTTTTTAACAAATATACAGCTTCCTCTGGTGTTATATGTGTTACATTAAGATTACTTTTTAAAATTGGTAACTGTGACAAACATCACTTATAAGCATTTCGTGTGATCCTCCTCTTTTGCCATCAAAAGACTTAATTTTCTTTGTATGTGTGGCCAGTGCCAGCGTCAAACAACTTGACTCAGCCAAACTTGAATCCTTAGCATTCTTCAAAAGCAGAAACAGCATGTCAGTGTCATGGGATCAAACACCTGATTAAATATGGGTTTAATGCCATTTCACATATATGCATACAATGGAGTATGACTCTGGTATATATCTCTTCCTGTGAAGTGGCAAGAGCAATCTAACTGCAGCTGCATCTGCATCCGTGCTATTAAAATGATAACTTTGCTTTGATTTTGCAAAATCTATGTCTCTACCTTGTACCTCTAAGAATACTTTAAGATTTCTGACATTGGTCAAACTGAAATTTGATAGGCTGCTTTTTTGCATCATTTGCCATGGAACCTATCCAGTCTTTTGGTGCTTAAGTCCTCAGGTCTTAGATCTATAGTATTTTGCTGCGCCCAAAGAACTTTATAAGTTTTCTTTAGTTTCAATGTTGACTCTTAATGATTTTGGCAGACCGTCTGAAACAATTTCTGTTACACCTTGAAAGTTATCTGGTATAAGAGAAAGAATATGGCGTTGGACATTGCCACCAATTATGTTTGCAGTAGGTTGTTTTTTATGTCAGTACATTGAAGCATGTCTTAAAATAATGTAAAACCTATGATTTCTCAGTTTTTGCAGCCATATCATTAGCTGTTGCATTCAAAAGAAGGAAAGTGGACTATAGGTAGAATGGGATAACCAGTAGTTCTATATTATGCTCTATGGAAGATTTATACAGAGTAAACAAGTTGATAAGATGCCTCATTTCATGATCCATTAAAACACTGAAATTGAAAACACTTGCCTCTGACTGTGTAATCAAAAAGGATGTCACGACAATGCCCTTGCTCATTAATTATGACGAGTTATATATGTTACATACTTTAATAAGTGCTCTTATCTTAGAAACTTAGTAAATCATTGAATTGAAAGGGTCTATTTGCGCTCTGTTCATCCTGCATTTCATTGCTTTACCTGCTGTGATACATCTAGTTTGTTTATCTGAAGGGAAAGAGTTACCTCGGTTTAAGCACTTCAGAACTACTAAGACTTCAAATAAGTTTTTGAATGCTTGGGAAAAGATAAAAAGTGCAGAGACATTGTTAGATGAAAATATGTGGGTTGCATGTATGGAAAGGCTACATTTATAAAAGTTTACCAGCTAAGATATGATTCTTTATCACACATCAGTCCAGGTACTCATTGCTCTTAATGGCATAGTTTTCCTCTTTGTAAAGCTTTAGTCTTTCTCCTACTTGCAGAGTATCACTTGAAACACCTAATACTCAAAGAGCCAACTATTAGGGATTCATATCAGTTTCTGAATGTTCCAAGCCATAAATTTCCAAATTGGAAAGTTGATAATGGCTCATCAATTTTGAGCGGACTGGTGGTAAAATGGAATAACAGTAAATGATTGAAATATTGTGTGATGATTTTACTAGTTGCAAGGAGGCGTGTGATAATAATGATTACCACAGAAGCAGACAACGACAAACGTTTAACATGAGTGTTAAATCGATGAGAAATAGTTTGGACCATTTCATTTATTGTATTTTCTTGTAAAAATGTAAAACTATCTTTTCTATTTGTGGCTCTATATTTAGCATTATATGCACCATATTAGGAAATAAGTCCAAAAGGTCATTGATAACATCTGTAAAAACAGTCCATGGGCTTGATAATCAGAAATGATTATATAATTTCTAGTGTTTTAGCACCAAAGACTTATAAGTACACATTAAGTGTCCTGATCTTAAACTTAATGACATCTTGCAGATATACGAGCAAGACAGACTAAGAAAATGAAAAATATCCACATGCTGTAATCGCTTTCATGTGTTTAACTTAAACGGTAATAACACAATTCGCTTCTCTGTAAAACTGGGAGAAGGGCTGTGTATTAGCTCCTATAAGACAATATATTTAAGATAGAAAAGCAAACATGCTTTTTTCTATTCATCAATTGAGCATATGTTTGTAAAATCTAATAAAACAGTTTGAAACCGAGTCATAGAAGTTGTTTAACTAAATGACGATAGCCACAATTATAGCTTTTAAATTATAATTAGGTTCATGTAACACACATAACACCACAGTTAGCCGTATTAATGTTAAACAGCTTCCATATGTGGTAAAGACATCCAGTATAAAGACTATAAGAATGTCAATTTATTAGATAATTTTAATGTCTTCTTTTAGTTGCTCAAACATTCAAATTTCTTATTCTCAAATTGATATAGTAACATATGTAACAAGCTGTTACAGGCTAACGCCCCGACTTACAGAGTGCAAACATTTCTTATTAAATGCACCTTGAATGGTTATTTAAGATGTAATTTGTCTGCAGAATTCTAAAGGGGATTAGGATGGAGCAGGCCCTTACTCAGCTTGATGTCAAAATACTGTTTGATGATTTTACTTATCACGCTAACATATGTAACGCTCTCTGATCTTTAAAACTTGTTGACAACTAGCAGATATATAAGTCTTTATCATAGGAGCCAGTCTAAAAACCCTAAACAATGTAAGATATCCAACAGTTGCAAGTTTTTTCACAATTTTAGCTAAAACTTTCAAACTACATTTCCTTTATTTGATATAGTAACGCATGTAACACGCTGTTTCAGACTAACGCCCCAACATAGAGAGTGCAAACATCCCTTATTCGATGCAGCTTGAGTTGTACTATAAGAAGGAATATGTCTGCAAAATTCCCTCGAGGAGATTAAAACATTTTTAGGCATATCTTACGTAAAGACAATGAGCTTGCCATTTTATTACATCAGGTAACATATGTTACAGCCTCTGATATTAAAAAATTTGCAACAAACTTGCAGATTTACGAGTCTTTTCATATAAGCAAATAAATCCCAAACAATGAAACACATTCATCAACTGCAAATATTTTTTAACTATTTTTCCTTTAGTTTTAATACCAAACATTTCACCTTAAAACTGGGTAGGGGTAGGGTTGTTTAATTGCTTATTCCAGAAAAAATATTCAAGCTAGAGAAACAAACTTTAATTTTTCTGTTAGCCAATTGCATAAGCTAGTCAGACATGGTTAAAAACATTTTGCAAAGCACACAGAGAAATTGTGAATGTAAATGATGTTAGCCACACTTGCAAATTTTAATGGGTTATCTGATTTATGTAACCCATATGACACCTTAGGAAGCCGCAATTTTGTTCAAATGGCTGTCATATGTAGTTAAGATATCCAGTATGCAGACTATATGAATGATTTTTAAAAATAAATATTTTAATGTCTTTAATTTGTAGCCCAAACTTTCAATTTACTTTTTCTTAGTTTGATTAAGTAACGTATGTTACAGGCTCTTACAGACTAACGCCCCGGAGCACAGAGTGCAAACATCTCTTAAAAGACTCGGCTTTCAATTCTCTACAAGATAGGATATGTCTGCAAAATTCCCTAGGGGGGGGGAGCAAACCCATTCTCAGCCATCCGTCTAACAGCTCAAACCTAGAACGCTGATGCTACGTTACCCGTTATATGTGTCTTAAAACAACATTTACAAATTTCAGTTTATAGGCAATATCGCACCACTTACATTACAAAGGCATGTACACATGAAATAGAAGCAACACTTAAACGAACAGGCAGATTTTGGCCAATTTGTTGTGAAACTCAGTTCAAATTCATGTATAGAGCAACGACACAAATTTTCCAAATGAAGATTAATACATTATTATGTCTTGTTATAGCGTTGTGTTATATTTTATTTTAACGTAAGTAATACCTCCTTGAAAATAAAAGTGTGAAAAAAAGGAAAAAAGTTCTGTCCACTTGCGTCACAGATTACGTCGTGTTAATCAAATTACCCTCACTAGCCATAATGCGCTAATAGCTTTATTACTACTGAACATTGAACTTTACGTAGCTCTGACCTGATATATAACGTCAGAATTTGACGTCAGACTTCAGACTCTATGACGGTTCCGGCTTGAAGACTTAGCTATAGATAAGATGGTAGAGGCCTGATGCTTTGGCTGTTGTCAGGCCCGCCAGGGTTTACCTGTTGGATTTCCTTTGCTCTGGTATTCAGTGTTATGTACTGTTGAGTCCTTATATACAGCCAGACATAAGTTAAGCATCGTCTTAATATTTTCCTGGAAAACGAAGGAAGCTTTCCAGTCATGATAATTTTCTTGTTTTATTTATTAAAATAGATAAAGTGGTGACAATTTACAGCAAATTTAGTTTAGTTTAAACATATTTTATTTGAAGTAACACACAAATAATTACAGTATACATACATAAATCTGTAGACAATATAAAGGATTAGAACGAAAGCAAAGCTTATAAAGTTCTTCTCCCTATCACAATGTATTTGTTTGCTATAGCCGAAGTTGAGTATTAGTTTAGCATATTGAGCAGTGGATATTCATTTGAAAACAAGACGAGTACAAGAACAGAAAAAACAACATACAGCTTTGTGAGAACATAATGAATAAATACAATAATTATAAAAAAAGAATGATAACATCATCATAAAGGCTAGGAATATCACTTTGGTTGGGGCAGGGGTAGGGGTGGGGGATAAGAGTAGACACCACAGACCAGTTGGAAGGCTGAAAACCTGTAGTATATGTGTACATATGAATATATCGCCCTAAGGTAGCATGATACTTGATTAGGTAAAACGTTTGGTGTCAAGTATATACTTGTGAACATGTTCCAAAATTGCAATGTTTGCTTCAAGTGATAGTGTTGAACTTCCAAAGAGGAGGAGACTTAGGGAAGGATTCTGGTAAGTAGTACAAGCATTCAAAAGAGTGTTGCGAGGCCCCTGGTAGAATCTGCAGTGAAAGAAATAGTACTGTGTATCTTCGATGCTTCCACATCGACATAGTGGGGATTCAGTAATATTTTTGTGAAAGAGGTCCATATTTAAAGAACTGCAGCCTGTACGTAAGCGTGCGTGAAGGATTTGGGCTTTCCTGGAACCACAATAATAATAAGTTGGGGTCAATTGAAGATCTTTCTTAAGGAAAGTTTTAAATGATGAGAGAATGTTTAGCTGCCTTACTTCCACTGGTAGGCTGTTCCATTGCCTAAGAGTCGATGGAAGAAAAGAATTATGATAGAGGCTAGTGTTAGACCTGATAGTATGAATGTCATTTGAGTTCCTAAGATTGTGATGAGAGATAGCGTTCACTTGCTGTGGAATTAAGGAAGACAGATATACAGGTGTGAGTTGATTAAACATCTTATAAAAGAGGGTAATTTTATGATCCTGTCGTCTTCTGTGCAGGGTCTGCCATCCAACTTCTTTATAAAGATTGTCTAAGGAAACGAGTTTTGTTGTGCCAGTAGTGATTTTCGCTGCTTCGTTTTGGATCTTGTCAAGTTCATTCTTTTCATTCTGGGTGCAGTTATCCCATATTACATCCCCATATTCAAGAAGTGGCCTGATAAATGTTAAATAAATAGTTTCAAGAGACTTGCAATCCAGCTTGAATTTGAGTTTGCGCATAATATGAATTCTGAACCAAGCTTTCTGCTTAATATAATCAATATGTTGATGCCAGCTGCAATCGTTAGAGAAGTATAAGCCTAAATGTTTGTGAGAGGAAACTTCTTGAATTTGGACAATTTGCATATATAAAGGTGGATGAATTGGCTCATTGATTTTGCGAGAGATTAGAAGAGATTCGTTTTTGGAAGGGTTGAAAGTGACTAACCAGATAGCAGCCCAACGAGAGAGTTTTTCAAGATCAGAATTAAGACAAAGAGCAGCTGTTGTAGGATTATCTACTATGATGAAGAGACTAGTATCATCAGCAAATAAACGGATATTGGATCCAATATTTTTAACAATATCATTGATGTATAATAAGAACAATAGACGGCCAAGTATAGAGCCTTGTGGCACTCCAGCTTTGATGTAAACCCATTCTGAGAAACTGCCTGGAAGCACTACACGTTGACGGCGTCCTGAGAGGTAGCTTTGAAACCATCTTAGGACGTCTCCTGAAACACCAGCAGCTTTAAGTTTGTAAATAAGTCCTTCATGCCATACACGATCAAAAGCTTTGCTGATGTCGCAGAAGACAGTCCGTACCTCTTTACTAGCATCAAGTGCTTCTGTAAAAATATGGTATAAATATGCAAGTTGGTTAACAGTTGAGTCACCTGGGATGAAGCCTGACTGCAAAGAAGATAACATGTTATTGTCTTGGAGGTGATTATAGAGATATTTAAAGACAAGTTTTTCAAATAATTTTGCTACAGAATTTAGCAGAGATATAGGCCTATAATTAGAAACAAGAGACAGGTCACCTTTCTTATGTACAGGGGTTACATTTGC
This sequence comes from Loripinus fragilis, assembly GCA_964019695.1. Classification (NCBI taxonomy): domain Eukaryota; kingdom Metazoa; phylum Mollusca; class Bivalvia; order Lucinida; family Lucinidae; genus Loripinus; species Loripinus fragilis. The sequence continues at coordinate 7,970,756 of OZ026516.1, forward strand.
ATCTTTGTAGGGCGATGGGAATTTTCCTAAGGATAAGGATTTGTTGAAGTGAGAACACAGAGGTGATGATAGTTCGTGTGATAATTCCTTCAAAATGCGATTACTGAGACCATCAGGACCAGATGCTTTGTCAGTTTTTAGAGTTCTAAGAATTTCTTCAACTTCTTGAGGATCAAAAGCGATACTGTAAAGACTTGTAAGATAAGAAGGTTCAGGTAGTTCAGGAAGGACAGCATTACTGTCGTCAAGAACTGTTTGTCCTTGAAAGTAATTATTAAAAAGATTTGCTTTTTCAAAGTCGTCTGTATATATGATCCCTTCAGATTCAATTGGAGGAATAGCAGAATTAAGGTTAGGGGATATAAAAGTTTTAAGGGTTGACCACCAGTCTTTAGAAGAGAGTGATTTAGATTTAAGCTTTTCAGCTATATTGTCATAGAATTGCTGCTTAGAGTTGCGAATCATTGTGTTAGTTTCATTGCGCAGCTGTCTAAATTTAATCCAATGACGTTCTAAGTTAGTCTGCTTGGCTTTTCTATACAGTCGCTTTCGTTTGCGTATCTGCCTTTTCAAAAGTGTTGTTATCCATGGTGGATCTGAGGTTCTAACCCTTATAGATTTGTTGGGGATACATTCTTTTGTCAAGGATAAAATAGTGGAGTTTAAGTTAGAAGCATAGAGGGAGATATCGTCGTTCTCTAAAGCATGCCAGTCAATAGAAGACGCCTTTTCACGCAAGAGACCAAAATTCCCATTATTATACATCCAAATATGTCGTGTAAAAGCCTTGGCCTTTGGTTTCGAGAACTTACAAAAACCATAGATAGGACAATGATAACGCAGCTGCTGGTCCAAGAAAGGATCGCCAACACCATGAAGAATTAAATTTTCCTTGTTACTAACAAGAATGAGATCAAGCAAAGAGGAAGAGTGCTCTGTAAAGTGAGAAGGATCAGTAAGAAGTTGATGCAAAGAGAACTGGGTACAAAGGGAATCGATTTTCTTCTTAGTCTGTGAGTTTAAGACATTGAAATTAAAATCGCCTGTGATTATTATGTCAGAGGTACCAGTGTCAACCGCTAAAGAAATGGATTCTTAGATATTGCTATAAACGTCAGCACTAGAATTGGGAGGTCTGTAGAAAAGACCGAAGAGTAAAGATTTCTTATTTAATACTACTTCAATCCAAATACATTCAATTCCGTTGATTTCGAGGTCAGACCTACGCTTGTAGAAAATTCCTGATTTTACATATAGTAGTAATCCTCCAAAGTGATCAGACTTTCGATCTTTACGTTCAGGTTTATGAAACGTTTGGAATACTAAGTCGTCAGATTGAACAGTAGGATTTAACCATGTCTCTGTGAAAGCCGGAATATCAAATTCAAAAAGTTCAGCTTCCAGTATGTCAAGTTTATTAAGAATACTTTGTACGTTGTAATGGACAAAGGAAAGATTATGACTAAGATTAAGAGATCTAAGACAGTTGTTAGAATGATTATGAGAAGTAGAAGAGTTAAGAGAAGATGCAATAGAAGAAGGGCCTGGGTTGGGATGAATATCGCCAGAGCATATTAGCAATATTGTGAGCTATAGAGTGAAAACTGTGATAAGCAATAGCAGTAAGCATTTACATGAAAACTGGACATTTGATCTTGACCTTAAATTAGGTAAAGTTGATCTCAGTTGACATGGCAGACGTGCTATCCAAGATCGAAGAAAGCATCGAGAAAGCGTGGAATAGGTGACAGTTAAGTGTTAAGAGAAATATAGAATGGAGTGTAATATTGAGTGTGTATCTTGGGCGATATACTGGCATGACTGCAAACTTACCTTGTTTAACCTTATGTCTCATGTAATTGTGCATAAAAAGATAATAAACAAGGCAAATGCAGTCATGTCAGAGAATGTGTATGAACAAGCCATCATACCCCCTTCAGGTCCCCAGTGTCTACCAATCCCCTCCCTTAATTCCCTGATGAATATCGTTGCGAAGTTGCATGTTATCATCAAAAATACAAGATGAAGCATAGAAAATGTCATGTGACAAACAAGTGGAAGCAATTCGCGTGCGCGTGTGTGTGTGTGGTGTGAACGGATATTTAGTAGTTATATTTGGTACCACTAACTGATCAAGTCAAATTAGAAGATCGTTGCAATAAGGCATGGAGCTAACAACGTAAGATGAGCGTAATTTCAAAACATTAAAGTAGCTTTGTAGTGAACAAGTGTGTGTGTGTGTGTGTGTGTGTGTGTGTGTGTGTGTGTGTGTGTGCGTGCGTGTGAGTTCATGCGCGCGTGCGTGTGTACGTGCGTACGTACGTGTGTGTGTGTGTGTGTGTGTGTGTGTGTGTGTGTGTGTGTGTGTGTGTGTGTGTGTGTGTGTGTGAACGGATATAAGGTAGTTACATATAGTGCCGCCAAGTGGGTACTGATCAAAGTTAATTCAAGGGATCGTTGTAATAAGGCATGGAGCTAACAACGTAAGTTGAGCATTATTTTGGCGGTCATAACTTGTATCGATCTAGCCAGTCAGTTGGTCAGGCTTTTGTAGAAGCTAACAGTGATAATTAAATTTGTTGGGTAATGCTGTGGTCTATGAAATAAATGGTAATAGATTATAATAATAATAATAGAAAATAAAAAAGGATGAGAGAGGTGAAATAAACAATACAGCAAATTTCGATTCGATTATCAAAAAAGGTAAACAACCAGGCATGGTAAAAATGTCCCTATTCTCAAGCCCATTATGGTATTTTAAAAACGCTTAGACATGTAAAGTGTTAGTGTCACATTGTTACAATATCAAAGACAAGTTCTGTCTGAAAATTTCAGATTCATATCTCTAAAAGAATAAAAGTTATGGATGTTTAAAGAATGACATGTTATATAGTGATAATGCAAAAATTATAAACATGCGATTAACTTTCACTATGATCCTCTATAACTGACATGAAACCTTGAGTCCGACAGAATCAGTTTGATACTAGTTTTAAAAAATAAGTCTAGATTACTTCTGCGTTTATTTGAATTCAAAGTAAGCACTTTGGGTTAAGCTGTGACACTGTTTAAGGGTACACACCCAAAATAGGGGTTGGTGTATACAGGACACCGTAGAAATTAAGCAAAATGACCAAATGACATTGTGATATGTTCAGCAGCCCACAGGAAGACGTGGGTAATGAAATATTACAAACTGGTTGTTTTTCTGAAGGAATTTGTACGCGAAAAACGTTTCTGAAATAGTGTGCGGGTGATGCTTAACTTATGTCTGGCTGTATATTTGCCTTATCTCCTTTTTACATCTCGATTTATATGTTCTAGAAGATGATGCGTGGATAAGTTAGGGGTCTTTCATGCAAACCAAACATCTATATGTCTTGATCCACATCTGATCTAAAGGGTGAAGTTGGCGCCGTGAAACCCGTTTAAGCCCTATAGTAAAATACTTTTACTGACCGTTCCAAGGCGGTACTTCTTTTGAGGATAATTTGTGTTATTTATGTCTTGTGTTTGTCATGCATTTGGTCTGTTCATTGCTGCCTTGGGGTCACCTGCTGGGAAAGGGCTGACTTCTAAGCTCTCGTTTGTGATGGTAAATTGTGTTTAAGTCACTTTCGCAAGTGGTGTCCTGGGTCAGGTTTGGTACTTGATAGTATCGATTCCTGATCATTGCTGTTTTTCTTAATTTATCATCTTACGTGTAAAAATAATATCACTGTGGACTGTTACAATAAGGCGGTGTTATCACTTCAAGATCAGTATGGGTTGTTAGAGTTTAACATGCTACGTGTAACAATAAGATCACTATGGGCTGTAACAATAAGGTGGTGTTATCACTTCAAGATCATTATGGTTTGTTAGGTTTTAACATGCTAGGTATGTTTTGTTTGTTTTGTTGCTTTACGTCCAAAGTCAACAGCTATGGTGATGGCTGTACGGTCAGTTCACTACGTGTAAAAATAAGATCACTATAGGATGTAACTATAAGGTGGTGTTATCACTTCAAGATCATTATGGGTTGTTAGAGTTTATCATGCTACGTGTAATAATATCAATATGAGTTGTAACAATAAAGTGGTGCTATAATCACCAGATCATAATGAGTTCTTAGAGTTTAACATGCTACGTGTAACAATAAGATCACTATGGGCTGTAACAATAAGGTGGTGTTATCATTTCAAGATCATTATGGTTTGTTAGGTTTTAACATGCTAGGTTTGTTTTGTTTGTTTTGTTGCTTTACGTCCCAAGTCAACAGCCATGTTCATGGCGGTACGGTCATTTCACTTCGTGTAAAATGAAGATCACTATAGGATGTAACTATAAGGTGGTGTTATCACTTCAAGATCATTATGGGTTATTAGAGTTTAACATGCTACGTGTAATAATAAGATCACTATGGGCTGTAACAATAAGGTGGTGTAATCACTTCAAGATCATTATGGTTTGTTAGGGTTTAACATGCTAGGTTTGTTTTCGTTTGTTTTGTTGCTTTACGTCCAAAGTCAACAGCTATGGTCATAGCTGTAAAGTCAGTTCACTACGTGTAATTATAAGATCACTATAGGATGTAAATATAAGGTGGTGTTATCAGTTCAAGATCAAAACGGGTTGTTAGAGTTTAACGTGCTACATGTAATAATAAGATCACTATGGGCTGTAACTATAAGGTGGTGTTATCAGTTCAAGATCATTATGGGTTGTTAGAGTTTAACGTGCTACATGTAATAATAAGATCAATATGGGCTGTAACAATAAGGTGGTGTTATCACTTCAAGATCAGTATGGTCATTATGGTTTATTAGAGTTTAATATGCTACGTGTAACAATAAGATCACTATGGGTTGTAACAGTAAGGGGGTGTTATCACGTCAAGATCATTATGAGTTGTTAAATTTTTAAATTCTACGTGTAATAATACGATCATTATGGGTAGTTAGATTTTAACATGTCACGTGTAACAATAAGATCATTATGGGCTGTTAGAGATTTACATGTCACGTGTTATAATAAGAAACGCGTTATAATCACACGGTCATTATTGGTTCTTCTGTTTAGATCATGCTTCTTGTGGTGAACAGTTGAAAGACAGATACTTTGCTTTGGCCATTTGAACTATTCTTACGTTTTTAAAACATGCTCATTGAAAATAATCTTTTAAACTATTTTCAGCCACAGAATGTTATGATGCTGGACAACCGTATGAAGGCAGACGCATATGCACAAAAACAGGAAAGATGTGTCAAGACTGGGCATTACAGAATGTATATTCTGAGGGACCAAACTTTAATATAAGTGAATCTGCGAACCGCTGCCGAGACCCGGATGAGGTAAACAGAGAACCATGGTGCTATACTACTGAAGGAGGAGGCCTCTGGGACACATGCGACATTCCAAGGTGCTCAAGTAGGTTTAAACCAATATCAGTCTATTTGATACAAATTAAAAAAAATCATGAAAACAGTTGGATATATTATAATTTGTCATGGCCGCCCATCTGTCTGAGACATTATGGAGTAATGTAATCTGTACAGTCATGTTTTGTGAGGTCAGGATTAGGTTTAACGTGCTTGTGGAGTTAAACTTATCCTGTTAACCCCATAACAGTAGAAACCCCATAATGTACATCTCTGTCAGTCGGTCGCCATTGTAACGCTAACTCTTCCTTAAATAAAAACTCTCCTGTAACAGGGCATACCAGAGCCATTGTTTTATGGCAATTTAGTTTATAAATTCAAAGGAATGGTTGGAAAATCTAATTTTAGTGACCAATTCAAAAAGATGATATAACGATATAAAAATTGGAGGTGCGACAGTCTGCATGCTTGGTTGAAAATCGTCTATGGCTTCCTCCTTAATTGCAAGGCCATGGATCAGGCCTCAGACTCAGTCACGGCCCTGATGTAAAGCTTCTTATGTGTATCCTTTTTGTTATTTATGTTTCACGTTTGTCTTTATTATATTGTTTTGTCTGTTCCTTGCATCCTTCTGATCACTTTTTGGGAAAGGACGGACCTGTGCGTGATGTTTTCTAAGGTTTTTGTCACTTTCCCATCTGGTGTTTCGAGTCAGGTGTGATACTTGATTGTATCAATTCCTGAATATTACCTTCTTCTTTGCTTTCATCCGTGGGTTGATGCCTGATACTTGCCTTTGACTGGGGTCCACGTTAGCTCAACGGGAATTTCCTTTAGCTTGGTCTATCAGTGAGTCGTATTTTATTTTCTTTGTTTCACCAAAGTGTGTTTATTTGATTAGATTGTTTCACTTTGATGATACATCGTATAAGATATAGGAAGTTCCAATGGCAATTAAACATGTTTTGGGGGTAAACAACAAGGGAATCTAGAGCAAAATGCCACCCCTCCCCGACCCAATGGCTTAGGCTGCTGTCCGTTCTAAGGCAGTGGTTATTTTGCTGTTGAATCATTGGTTAGTGTTGCTACCATTGTTTGCGTGGCTTTGTGTTTAATATGCAGTACGTAGTGTACTTTCTAGCTTTGCAATTATCTTGATGGGGAAGAGAGAGCTGGTTGATTTACTTTAACTGTCTTCCTGATGTCTTTTGACTGTGAGTGCTCTATCCGTGCCGCGGGTTGGTCTGCAATGTGTGATTTAGGTATTTCCTGGTCGTATTTACGTATATGGAGTCAAAGATATTGGTTTCACATACTTAAAATCTCTCTCATCGCTCATTACACAAACTCCTCTTTCATTTTTCATATTTAGTACAATGATTCATTATGAAATGTAGATGACAAAAATGTTTTAGATCACCAAATTGACATTGGAGTCAAAGGTCAAATATGCTTCAAATCGTTTCTATGGCTCGTCTTTATCTTTTCTTAAATTGGTTGTGTTCATATTTGACACACAGTGATTGCTTCTGAAAAATAGTAAGTGAGTATGATCAGGAGATACCACAATTACAAACCGCAGACAACCCGGTTGCACAGCGAGGAAAACCCACTCAACCATCATTAGACACCAGGAAGACAAATTAAGCAAAGCAACCAGCTCTCTCTTCCCTATCAAGATGATTGCAATACTAGAATGACATAAAGTAACGTACAAAAAAAAATAGAACAATTACAGACTCCCACAATGGTCAACAACAACAGAACCACCGCCTTAGAACGGACAGCAGCCTAAGCCACCAGGCGGGGGGGGGGGGGGGGGGCTTAAATGCATTTTACTGGCACAAAATCTTCGCCCTAGATTCTGCTGTTGTTGAAGTACAAGAAATGTCCAGCTCGCATGGAGGCCATCTAACTAATGCAATGTATCATCATGGAGAAACATTCTAATCAAATTAACACACCATGATGAAACAAAGAAAAGGGCTCATGACTCACAGATAGTCAGAGCTAAAGAAAACCTCAAGTTGAGCCTAGGTGGGTCCAGCTACAGATAAACATCAGGCACCAACCCATCGATTAAAGCTTTGCGTCAGAGCCGTCATAAAGTCTGAGGCCTGACCCACCGTCGTGCAATTAAAGAGGAAACAGCTATAAACCGTGATTGGGATTAAAACTAGTCATGCAGACTGTCGCATGATATACAAGTTATATCAAACCCTTATATATCGTTTTACTATCTTTTTGAAGTTGTAAATGCTTCAGATCACTTCTCATGTCGTAGGGTTTGAAATAGACAAAATCAAATTCCCGCGCTTAACGCCATGGCGATGCGTGTTCAACGTCACGCAAACGTCAGTAAACAGGCAATGTTATTGGATGGACTTGACGTTAGCCCGCTCAAATGGCGCGTATGTGGGTGTGGCTTAAATCAATTTGTTCATGAAGGAATGAACCACATCTCAAGAGGTTCATTTAAAGACTCGCAGTGGAAATGTTAATATACACTTAGAATCACTTCAGCTTCCGGGTCATACTCATTTGCCTTTTTAAGTCTCGTAATGGAAATTCCGCTTTAATTGTTTAGTTGCGCTTGTTCTTACTAAGCACAATGATTAAAAGTCAAGGTAGAACAAAGCTCATAATCTGTCTATATGGCTTGACATCAACTCTTCTACCAATGGTGTGCATACATGGCACAATGTTTGCCTATGCCGTGTAAATTACAAAAAAAGATGATTTTGAGTGATTAAAAGAAACGTGTCATTAAGCAAACTTACAGACGTTGCTTTTAAGTACATAAACAGTGATATATAATATGTTCGTATAGGCAATTAAAGAAATAGGTCATAAACACACAAGTCTCTTTATATCTCAAATGTAATTAAAATTAGCGGCTATGTCGATCTACCTGATCTCAAATTATTCACTAATTGAATATTTAGATAGCAGTACCTCACATTGTACAGTGTAAACATGACCTATAACCTCAAAAAATCAATAATCCAATGGGAGTCTGTATGTATCTGTATTTGTTTACATCCACGGCGTGGAAGTTTATCTGCACAGTGTGTAGTACTGATAGTTGAATGTCTTCTTTCTGTAGCTCAAACTTTCATTTTACTTTTGCTCTTAATTTGTTAAAGCAACATATGCAACAGGCTGTTACAGGATAGCTATCTAAACTATCTTTAGTCTTCAAGCTAAAAAAGTCCCTGCACCCCCTACGTTATTTTGCAGACATATCCTAGCTTAAAGAACAATCCAATCTGTGTCGAAAAAGATATGTTTGCACTCTGTACGCCGGAACGCTATCCTGTAACAGGCTACAAAACTTGTCCATGCTTAACTCAGCTAAGCACGGAATTTATCATGCTCATGAATGTTAAAATGCGAACAATTGTTGGCATTTTAACATTTATTAGCATGAAAAATACAACATCTGAGAGACTTAAAGCTAGAGACTTCTTTATTTGTCGGTATTTTAGTTTTTATGAGCAGTTGAAATTTCGTGCTCAGTTGAGTTGAGCATGAAAAAAGTTTTAACCTTGGGGCCTGTGAAATGTTGGTGCGTTTCACTGTGATTTATATTTTCAGGTATACAGATAGGGCAAGGCATGTGTCTTAATGGTAAGTGTACATTTTGTTATGTTTTATTTGAGTTGATTGAGTCTAATAGTAGAGGTACATGAACATCAATATTAAGATACATTACAAAATGTTTCACAGCATGCAAGTGATAAGTTACAGGGGCCAGTTCATGAGATTTAGGAACTAATTGTGTGTATATGCTAGTAGTGGCTCAAAATAATCTGGAAAAACAGATCCTTCAGAAAAAGAGAGAACCTACAATATGAGAAACAGCAGACTCAGTTTTATTGAGTCTTTTCATGAGAACTAATGTAAAGTGCAACGATTCTCACGCCCCCTAACACCGGTTTAAGTGGTATCCTGGTCTCTGTTTAAACCCAAAATTCCCGATGGACCAGAATATGAAACAAGAAATGTCACAGTAATGTGACGAATTCCCCCAAAAGGAATTGGTCTAGCACAAAAAACAATTGAGGAAAGTTAGTTTTGATATATGAGATAAGCCCCAGACACGAAATATTTAGAAATGAGGTCAGAAGTAAATGTCAACCCAAAATGGTCTGCAACTCTCCGCCATCCCAAGATGCATCCACACAGCGAATTTGGAATTACTACCTCTAAGAATATAGAAGATATGCACCTGACTCGATGTCGATTCTAGAAACTAGGTCAAAGGTAAAGTTCATAGTGACCCAAAACTAAAACGGGATACTCCGCCATTCTAAGTAAGTAAGGGTGCAAAGATCAGGAATCGATACAATCAAGTACCACACCTGATCCAGGATACCAATGGGAAAGTGACAAACTCACAGTAGACACCACAAACGAGAGCCAAGAGGTCAGCCCTTTCCCAGCAGGTGACCGCAAAGCACATATAAACAGACGCGTACAACGACATAGCAAACACAAGACGGAACAAAAACATAAAAGATCCACAAAAGAAGTATCGCCTTGGAACGGTCAGTAAAATATTTTACTGGAGGGCTTAAACCGGTTTAACGGCGCCAACCTCACCCTTAATTCAGATATGGATCAAGACACATAGATATTTAGTTTGCATGAAAGACCCCTAACTTATCAATGCATCATCTCTTAAAACATATAAATCAAGATATAACAAGGAGATAAAGCAAGGATAAGGACTCAACAGTAAATTAAACTGAATACGGGAGCAAATGAAATCCAACAGGTAAACCCCGGTGGGCCCGACAAACAACCAAAGCATCAGGCCCCTACCATCTCATCTAAGATGTATTCACACACCAAATTTGGGATGTCTACCTAAAATAATATAAGAGATGTGCTCTGGATTCAATTTTTCTAAAAAGTAGGTCAGAGGTCAAGTTTAGGTCACATTGACCCGTAAATGGTACATGACCACGGCACTCAGTCATCCCAAGATGAATCCACACACAAATCTGGAATTTCTACCACAAATAATATATAAGATATGCTCTGAACATGATTATTCTAAAAACTGGGTGGGAGGTCAAGGTCAAAGTCACAGTGATTGAAAATGGCATGTGACACTCTGCATTCTCATACCAAATTTGGAATTCCCACCTCAAATAATATAGGAGATATACACCAGACTCATTGCGGAGTCTAGAAACTAGGTCAAAGGACAAGGTGAAGGTCGTAGTGACCCAAAGATGGTACACGACACTTTGGCATTCCAAGATGCATCCACACACCGAATTTGGCATTCCTACTTCAAATAATATAAGAGATGCTCCAGGCACGATTATTCTAAAAACTAGGTCAGGGTAGAAGGTCACAGTGACCCCAAAAGGCGAGTGGTTAACTCACTAAACCACAATGGATCCTACCACAAAATCATAACAGAATCTACACTGTTAAGATGAACACAAAGTAATACCCCGGCATCCAATTTAGGTTACCTTGCACCCCCCCCCCAGGACAATATTTCATGGGTGCCAAATTGTTCATTGGGAACCCTGGATGCGAAACGAAGGTGTCCTCAAAAAAAAATTGTGTTGGGCTATGTGAAAATGCATGGTTTCCATGGCAACCCATAGAGGATTTGAGAATGGGGGTATGCCTACTAAAGTACTCATATCTCAGGTGTTACTTATCCTAGACTACTAAACTTAATACCAAATTAAAGCTTAGACATAGGCGTATTATCCCCATGTTGCATATGCAAATTATCTAATTTGCATATTCATAAATATTCATGAAAACATTAAAAATGTGATTCACAGATGGGGGTGTATGTACAATTTCAATAATATCTCAGCTGCTTTTAGCCATAGATTACAAAAATTTGTACTAAATAAAAGCTAAGACATAGGCCTTTTATTCCAAGGTCAAAAATTTAAGTTATCATATTTGCATAATTTGCGTATTCATGAATATTAATAAAAACGCTAAAAAATAAGGGAAAATCATTAAAAGTATAAATAGGCTGATTTTATCTCAATATTGTCATTGTTGCAAGTTTTGATATAATCAATGGTCCAATTTGACAAGTCCACTCATCCAGTGGTCCTATATGAATAATATCTCATTTGCATTTTCATGAATATACATGAAAACTTAAAAAAATGAGGGAAAATCACAAAAAAACTATAAGCCTAGGGGAGGGGTTGAGGTAAGATCTATCCTGCACTCCTAGGGCCTTTTAAATTAATGCCAAATTGTTTAGTGGGACCCTCTGAATTGGAAACAAAGTTCTCCTCAAAAGAAATTTGGTAAGGGGTACATGGAAATGCATGGTTTCCATGGCAACCCCTTATATGATTCTCGAGAATGGGGGGGGGGGGGGGGGGGTAGGCCTAGTAATTCAATCATATCTAGGGTTCTACTCATCCTAGGGCACTAATATTGGTGTCAAATTAAAGCTTAGACACATGTCTTTCTTCCTGTGGTCAGATATGGAAATCTACTAATTTGCATATTGAGGAATATTAATGAAAATCTACAAAAATGAAGTAAAATCATAAGAAACACAAATGAACATATTTCAGCACAAAAAGCATCATCAAACCACCATTGTTGCCCGTTTTTATATCCTCATCGAATCAATTTGATAAGTTCTTTCATCTAGTGGTCCTATATGAAAATTATTTCATTTGAATATTCATGAATATTAATGAAAACTTAAGTAATGAAAGAAAAAATCGTAGGAAAATTAAGGGATGTACATATAAAATGACACATGTTTCACCTACCATGTGTTCTAGTGTATCAAACCTAGTGCCAATTCAATGCTTAGACATTGTACCTTTACCTTAAGGTATAATATGAAAAATATTTATCAAGAATATTCATGAATTTTAATGAAAACAGAGGAAATAAATGAAAAAAAATGCAGAAAAATAAGGGGGTGCACTTCCAAAATTACTTATATCTCAGTTGTTAAATGCCATATATTGCCAGACCTAATTTTAAATTAATGCTTGGACACAGCATGTTTACCAAAATGATTAAATTCATAACACATCAAATTTAATTTCTCATGAATATTGATGAAAACATGAGAAATAAGAGAAAAATACAGGAAAAATAAGGGAGTGTATCTACAAAATGATTCATATCTTAGCTTTCAATTGTCCTATAGTAGCAAACTTGGTACCATATAAGACAGTATAATCCTAAGTTTTTTAGAGTAAAAGAAAAAAAAGTATAAGATTTATAACAGCTGAGATATGAGCAATTTTGTAGGTACACTGCTATCAATTTGTATACATTTTTTCTTGTTTTGTTTAAGTTTTTATCAATATTGATCTTATACAAATAAGATAAATCTTATATCTTCCCACTAGGTAAAACTGTTATGCATAGACTTGAATTAAGCATAATGTTTGCTACTCTAGGGCAATTAGCAGCTGCTATATTGGTAATTTTGTAGGTATACCCCTTTATTTTCTCGGCAATTTTTCTCTTTGTTCTAATGTTTATATTAATTTTCATGAATATGTAAATGAGACAACTGGAATATATTACCGTTGAGATAAAGGGCTGTGTCATAGAAATAAGTTGACACCATGTTTGCTACTAAAGGGCCATAAGCTGCTGAGATAGTAATTTTGTAGGTATATCCCCTTAATTTTCAAGTAATTTTCTCAGAATGATCATGGTGTCATCAATATTCATGAATAATATAATATGATCATTTTAAAATGTTATCATTTGTTAAACAAACTATTGTCTTAGCATTTATTTAAAACCAAGTTTGGTACTCTAGGACACTTAGCAATTGAGATATTATTAGATTTGTCAGTAGCCCCCCCCCCCCTTGATTTTCCTGCGATTTTTCATTTATTTCTACTGTTCTAATTAAAATTATTTATTATTCATGCTAATTATTTTTCATAGCTGACCTTAAGGTAAAAGTATTATGTCTTAGAATTGATTTGGCACCAAGTTTGATACACTAGGACGCATAGCAGCTGAGATATTTGTAATTTTATACGTACACCTTTTAATTTTTCTGAGATTTTATCTCTGATTTCTAAAGTTTTCATTAATATTCATGAATATGTATATTAGATATTTTGTGTATCTAACTACCAAATTAAACTGTTATGTCCAGGAATTAGTTTGATACCAAGTTTAGTTATCTACGAGGGTCATCCAAAATGTTCTGACAATGACCCCATAAAACAAAACCTTTTTCTCTAGGATGTGTTTCATTAATCTTCACATATTATTTAGAAGATAGGAAATTGAATCACAAGTTCAAATAATTTCCATGTTGCGATCGCAACGGTTGCTAGGCAACTAAAGAACACAAGGTAAAGGGCAATGGACGGGACACTATATGCGGTACACATGCCCAAATTTCTTAAGAAAGTACAGACTCTTTTTTTTTTAAACTTTTATTTAGATAAATAAAGACACTATGTGTGTTGATTATGAACGTCATAGATTATGATTTAGGTTGCAACTATGGTGTCAGCAGAGTTTTGATTATGATAAATCACCGATTTTGCAAGAAATAGTTTCTTGAAAATAGATTGTACTAATAGTGTATTATATTTGGTTTAAAACATTTATTGAAAGTTAATATTTTCTATGTGTTAAAGAAGACTATTGAACAGATTTATCGAAACATGTATCTATTAATATGCATTTTTTTTCGTAATTGCTTATATAAGTGTTCAAAATATACTTTTTTATCAATAGCGCTTAAAGTGAGGCAAAAAAAACTAATTTTCTGTTGTTGCCTAGCAACCAAGAACGTTCAGAGCAAGTTAAGTTAATGTCATTGTGGTACCTGTTTTTATGGTTCAATTGTGTATTCAGACAACATTACCAACCACTAATATAACTTTCCAAAGATGCATACTGCATCTTTAACTAACTCTACCCCCAGCAAAAATTAGCTAAAAACGAGAATTTTCGCGGCGATGGGCTCTCACAGTGTTGTTTACAAATTTGTATAGCATCAGACCAGGCTATGATAAAAACTCCATATTTCAAACATTAGAAGGTAACACCAAAGGCAGCATGCAATGGGTAATATATTTCTGATTTAAAAAATAGTTTCTGAGATATGAGGCCATTGTCAGAACCTATTGGATGACCCACCGAGGATGAGATGCTGTTGAGATATGAGTATTTTTGTACGTATACCCCCATTCTTTAAAGTCGCATAATGGGTTGCCATGAAAACCATGAAATCTCATATAACCAAAGAGCATTTATTTTTGACGACAATATTTTTTTGTATTTGAGTTGTCCTAATGAACACATTTACACCCATAAGGAAATGTCATTGCGTTAAATTTAGGACTGATTATCCCCTTGCATACTTTAGTTACCCATGGTTTTCCCCTATATTTTAAGGTTTCATTAATATTCATGAATATGCAAATGAAATATTTTTCATATAGGAACACTGGATGAGAGGACTTATCAAATTGTATCACTGATTATATTAAAACTGGCAACCATAGTGGTTTGAGGATGTTTTTGGGCTGAAATAGGTTTATTTATGGGTTTTTTACGATTTTATTTAATTTTTAATGTATTCATTAATATTCATAAATATGCAAATCAGTAAATTTTCCATATGTGACCACAGGAAGAAAGACATGTGTCTAAGTTTTAATTTGACGCCAATTTTAGTGCCCTAGGATAAGTAGAACCCTAGATATGATTTAATTTGTAGGCCAACCACCCATTCTCAAAAATCGCATAAGCAGTTGCCATGAAAACCATGCTTTTTCACGTAGCCCTTACCCAAATTTCTTTTGAGGAGAACTTCGTTTCCCATTCAGAGGGTCCCACTGAACAATTTGGCATAAATTTAAAAGGCCCTAGGAGTGCAGGATAGATCTTACCTCAACCCTTCCCCTAGGCTTATAGTATTTATGTGATTTCCCCTCATTTTTTTAAGTTTTCATGTGTATTCATGAATATGCAAATGAGATATTATTCATATAGGACCACTGGATGAGTGGACTTGTCAAATTGTACCATTGATTATATCAAAACATGCAACAGTGACAATATTGGGATGAAATCAGCCTATTTATACTTTTAATGATTTTCCCTTATTTTCCAGCGTTTTTATTAATATTCATGAATACGCAAATTATGCAAATAGGATAACTTAAATTTTTGACCTTGGAATGAAAGGCCTATGTCTTAGCTTTCATTTAGTACAAATTTTAGTAATCTATGGCTAAAAGTAGCTGAGATATTATTGAAATTGTACATATACCCCCGTCTGTGAATCACATTTTGAATGTTTTCATGAATATTTATGAATATGCAAATTAGATAATTTGCATATGCAACATGGGGATAATAGGCCTATGTCTAAGCTTTAATTTGGCATTAAGTTTAGTAGTCTAGGATAAGTAACACCTGAGATATAAGTACTTTTGTAGGCATACCCCCATTCCCAAATCAGCTATGGGTTGCCATGGAAACCATGCATTTTCACATAGCCCAAACCAATTTTTTTTGAGGACACCTTCGTTTCGCATCCAGGGGGTCCCAGTGAACAATTTGGCACCCATGAAAATTTGTTCTGGGAGGGGGGGGGGTGCAAGGTAACCTAAATTGGATGCCGGGGTATAAGTAAGGATGCAAAGATCAGGAATCGATACAATCAAGTACCACACCAGACCCAGGATACTTATGGAAAAGTGACAAACTCACAGTTAGACACCACAAGTATCATGAAGAGAATAAAATCATTCATATTTTCATTACAATACAGATTTCATTTATAGCTTGAAAATCTAACAGATTTACATTAGCTATGTAGCTTTAAACAAACGCATATAAATAAATGTGGTACTTGATTGTATTGATTCCTGATCTTTGTCGCCTTTCTTACTTTGATCATGAAGAAAGAGTTGGTTGCTTTATATTAATTGTCATCCTGATGTCTTTTGACTGTTCTGTGGCTCTTCCAGGCGATGCCACGGGTTGGTCTGCAGTGTGTGGTGCATTAATGCATAAATGCGTTTTACTGGTACCAAACCTTTGCCGTAGGTTGTGTTCTTGTTAATGCACAGAATTTGTTTAGCTCGCATGAAGGCGAACCAAGCATCTATTTGTCGTGATCCACATCAGAAATAAGGGTGAGGCTGGTACCATGAAACTAGTTTAAGCCCTCCAGTAAAAAATACTGACTGTTCCAAGATGATGCTCCTTTTGTGGATCTTTTTTGTTATTTATGTTTCTCGTCTGTCATGCTGTATTGTCTGTATTTTGCAGCCTTGTGGTCACCTGCTGGGAAAGGAATAACCTCTTGACTCTCTTGTATGTGATCTTTTCATTTGTTTTGTCACTTTCCCGTCTGGTGTCCTCGGTCAGGGACGATTGTATCGATTCCTGATCTTTGCTTTCTTCCTTACTTTTCTTACTATAGCAATGCACAATCTAATTAGATCAACACACTATAAAGAAACATGGAAAATGGCTGACGACCCACAAACAGTCTAGGTTAAAGAAACCTGTAGTTGAGCCACAGTGGGCCCAACCGAAAACAAGCACCAAACATCAACCAATTGATTAAAGCTTTACGCCAGGATCGTTACTGAATAAAAGAGGAATCCATAGATATAAACGGTGATTGGATTAACACTGTCACATGATATTCAGGTTGTGTCCAGCTTTTTATGACGTTTGATTATCTTTTTGAATTGATCACTAGAATCACATGAATTTATAAACTAAATCACCATAAAATACTGGCTCTGATATGCCCAGTTGCAGGAGAGCCTTTAAACCAATATTGTATTTAACAATCAACTCTGAAATTCTGTGGTAGAATTAAGGAAATGCTTTACGAATTTTATGATATTCATAACCTTGTTTTGATAACTCGGCAGTCAAGAATTGGTTTCAGTTGTTGTCATCAGTAGCATTAGAACATACTCTTGCAAAACGAATACTTTGCGAAATATATACACCATAAGAATGGAAGCAAGGAACTTCTCCATCAAGAAATGGTAAAATTAACTATTTCCAAATTATAATCATGCCATTTATAACAATTTTTAGATGAAACTATGCCATTTGCTATGGACATGAGCAGGTCCAAATTAGGCTTTGTAGGTTTTATTTTCTTGTCCTTTGGGATAATGGGCTTCATTGTGGAACTTTGAAACTATTAGAGGGTCACTGATGAAGCCTAATTGGCAGAAACTAGCTAGTCTGGCCCAGAAAATAAGCACACTCTAGTTTCAGTTCTTTGATGCAGTCTTTGCTTCCAAAGGATACACTATTAAGAACATATTCAGTATCAAAGGAATATGCAGTTTTTAGTTCAGTCGGATATATCTGAACTACCATAGTTTGAAATAGGGATTATCAATATTAAGTATGTCATCTAGAAATCTTGAGGTAGAGTTTATACAGGTTTAAATTTGAGTTCTGACTGCACTGTTAGATTTTTCTGTATTTCCATAAAACTTGGGTGAGGTTGGCGCACAATGAAACCAGTTTAAGCCCTCCAGTAAAATATGCTTACTGACCGTTCCAAGGCGGTACTTCGTTTGTGGATCATTTGTGTTATCTCTTGTCTTGTGTTTGTAATGCTTTTGCGTCTGTTCATTGCTGCTTTGTGGTCACCTGAATGGAAAGAGCTGACCTCTTTGCTCTTGTTTGTGATGTTTATTGTGATTTTGTTACTTTCCCATTTTGTATCCAGGGAAAGGTGTAGTACTTGATTGTATCGATTCCTGATCCTTGCTGTCTTTCTTACTTTGGATGTTCATCATCAATAGGGATAGAATATTCCCTATATATTTTGCAACAATTATGAAACTATTTTTCAACAATTATGAAAAATATTGGACACCTATTGCTGATTGTTAATGAGTTTATCATTTTCAAGTAAAAGTGTGTGTGTTTGTGTTTTAGATAAAACTTCCCTTTTTGCAAAAAAATGTTTGACTATCAGCCAAAAGTCTTTGGCCTTGCAGCCACCGACACAGTGTTCAATAAAAACTGATTTATAGATTTTCGTTTTAATTAAGCGACAATATTTCCTTGCTGTCTGAATATTTTTCCAATTGCTAGCAGATCAGTAATTCTGATATTAATTAAAAAGCATTCCTTTCTTATAAATAGCTTGGTTTAAAGTGTGCTTTTTTATATATGGCACAGGTTAAGAAAGACATTTTTTCTTTTTCAATAGGGCAAGTTTATCTGTTATCATAGAAATAGTATTGTTAAATGATTTATACATTTCATTGACATCTCTGTTTTCTTAAAAGTTCAGATCATTTAATTCATGATTAAAATGTTCAACATAAATTTTCTGAAACACCTATATGTCTGCCATCTAGGTTTAGACAAAAATGCATTAAGTTTCAAGTGAAGCCCAATGAGGTTGTGAACATCACTTAGACCACACCCAAAATTAAATGTTTTACTTACATAAGATGTAATATAAGTAAAAATAACATCAACAAGTGAATGTTTATTTTCTAAGGTTTAACAAGCTGGTTCCTTGATCATATTGCTAAAGTCAAACACGTCACACACATTATTCAGTATGCTTCCTTTTTTTTTTTTTTAAATATTTAAGCATGTCAAAATTTAGATCGCCAAGTACTACATTATTGTTATAGTTTTCACTTACTTTATCAATCCCTAAGGTCATCTCAGTTTCGAAAAGTTCACCTGTCATAGAAGTAGGCTTATATGCCCCTATAAAACATTTACATCCATTCAGTTTGACCTATAAATTAATACATTCAGTCTTGCTAAATTCAATGCCTTTTCTAGAGTCTCCAGCAATATCTGAATAAGAAAGAGGGTAAAGAACAATCAAGTACCACACCTGACCCAGGATACCAATGGGATAGTAACAAACTCACAATTAGACATCGCAAACGAGAGCCAGGAGGTCAGCCCTTTGCCAAGAGGTGACCACAAGGCAAAAATAAACAGACGAGTACAAAAGCACAACAAACACACAACAGAAACAAAATAATTGATCCACAAAAGAAGCACTGCTTTCGAACGATCAGTAAAAATGTTTTACTGGAGGGTTTAAACCAGCTTAACGGCGCCAACCTCACCCTTAGTTCAGATGTGCATCAAGAATGTTTGATTTGCATGAAAGACCTCTAACTTATCAATGCATCATCTCTGATCCTAGAACATAAAAATCAAGATATAAAAAGGAGATAAAGCAAAGATAAGGACTCAACAGTAAATAAAACTGAATATCAGAGCAAAAGAAATCCAACAGGTAAACCCCGGTGGGCCTGACAACAGCCAAAGCATTAGAAAAGCCACTTCTTTCCTCCTATCTTATTTCAGTCTGCCCTCCATATATGTTAGTTGTCCACCACGAGGTGTGCATTTACAAATGAGTAATCTAATTTTGTTACTGAAATAAATAAAAGGCCAGATGTATTTTCGGTCTTAAGATCTTTAATAAAGTCAAATTGATTACGAAGACTTTTTATATTTAGAAGAATACACAGAAATCGTTCTATCTGTACGTAGTTGGTCGAAGATGTCAACATCAGGGTCAGTAGAGCTATCATGGTCACATATTGAAATATTTGTTTCACTAAAACACTCAAAGACTCAGAAAATTGAAAATAAAATCAAATCATACAGTTTCCGCAAATTTATTTATGGTTCACCGCCTTCACCTAGGGATATATACTCAGATGGGGAGATGTATTCACACTTAATATGATGCCCGAAATAGCATGCCCCACACTGTACCGTTCGAAAGCCACAGATATTCTGCATTCTCCACAAGGGCTTTCACCGGCCCTGTGTTCAGAGAAAAGTTCCCACGTACAAACAGCAGCAAATAACAATGCGTCTTGCTAGAAAGGACTGGCCTCTTGGCTCTCTTGTGAGTGATATGGTGTCCAGGGTAAGGTGTGGTACTTAAGGACCTCTGACAGTGGTACTTGGAATCACAGTGTATCGCTGCCTATAATTTTGATAAAAATTTAAAGTCGATCAAATGCTTCCATCTTCATATATAAGCTCGCTGTTGGTCTCTATTTTATGATTTTGCGTTTGATTTCCTATATGCATAAATGTATGGCTTTATTTTGGGGCTAAAATGGTCACTTTTTGTAATATACATATAGGAAATAGAAAAATATTTTTTAAACATCACCCCCCCCCCCCCCCCCCCGAGTACCAACTAATCCTTTTGCACTTAAGTGTGTTCTCATATTTTACATAATATATGTGAAAAGTTAATTGAGACTCGGGGGGGGGGGGGGAAATGATATCACACAGCCCAAAATGTGACGTCTGGGCGAGCCCGAACATTAGCATTTGGATTTTTGGTGTGCTCTCTTGAAATTTTTTTCCCAGTATAAGGAAATAATTAGTACAAGTAAGCATCCATTTCATAACCCCTTAGTGATGAAATATTATGTGATGATGTGAGAAAATGCTAAGAAATAACTTTTTCGAAAAGCCATACTTGTTAATCGTTTTGGCTAAAGTCTTGTTTTCAGAACATGTTTGCTGGTTTAATTTATATGTATGATTTATATTTTAAAGAGAACTGTCTAAATTAGCATTTACTAGCAAGTATTTCGGCTGAAATTTGATTGTTTACTTGCAGAAATCTTTGATATTCGGCCCCACGATGTTCGTACCAGAAGTACCGGCGGTACTGGCTTTTACCCTTAAGAGTACCGGGTTTTTCAAACAAGTACGCGCACCGACTTAACCATTACTAGTTGAAGGGAGATAGCTTTGAATTTATAGTTTTTATAATATTGGAATAATCCAAATTTGTTAGGTAGAAGTTTTATTTACATTGTAACTTTTACTATTTAATCAAGAGGCGTTAATTTGATGATAATTATCAATAATTTGGGAAGGAGACTTAATGCATGGTCTAGCCTGACACCCCTTTTGAGGTGTAATTTGAGATGTTCCATGGGTATATAAAGAGATGTAACCATCAGAATGGTGTCATTAGCTCGCTGTTCATGACCGAGAATAGATCGTTGCTGTGAAGCAGATAGCCTTTCAGTATTGCACTAAGGGTTAACCTGGCTTCTCATTGTTGTAGTCTTGAGTCGTTGGTTGACGTAGTAGGTTGAAGAAGTCGGTAGATATTTGCTTATTACTATTGCACTAAGAGCAAATAGGGTTTGTCTAGCATTGCGCTAACGAACCTCTTATTGAGCCAGAACAGTTTGTTGGTTGGTTCTGGAGTTGTCTTTGTAGAATTTGTATAGGTTGTAATAGTTTTGTATTCCTTGTTGTGACTTGAACAATCATTGTAAATCATTTGAAATCATCGTTTATAACTATTTTGATATTGAAATCATATTGGTTACATTTATTTCTAATCATTTGGCAAAGCAGCCCAAGGAAAATTATTTATAGTTGCTATATAAGGCAACCTATGTATTTGTCCATTAATAAACCGCTCGACTGTGTTACATAAAAATGGTGGCAGCTCAGGGGATTCGATTTGCTTAACCAGTACAAGAAGCGTAAGGGATTCTATACTTTTACCAGTTTTTTTGTGAAGTAGTATAAGGATACCTTTGGGTGCAATCATTGCGCATTTGCGCTATACTATTATCTTGTGCCTTTTATATATTTGTTGAACGAAACATGGCTGACAAAGGCTTATTTGATGAGTTTGATCCATTTGCCTATAAGAAAAACGTTGTGCCTACAACACCTATGATGCCAACGTTATCTAGGGAAGATAAGGAAAGAATGGATGAGTCATTCTTTGAGACATTTGAAACTAGCCAACATATGGAGACTTCAGAGAAACAAGATATGCATATGGTGTATGATATGGTTGAATCTTTGAGAATAGAGTGTGCAGAAATGAGGAAAGAAATGGGGAGAAGAGATAGTATGTATGCAGATCTAAAAGAACAGTTAGTACAGAAAGATAGTGTCAGAGAAAAGGACATGCAATTTTTAATTGATAAGATAGATAAAATGGCTGAACTAACGTCTTCTTTGTTAGACAGAAAGACTATAACAGATAATTCGCTGAGCAAGGAACAGAGTAATTTAGCTGACCTAGAAGTAACAACAAAGAAGAAACCAACATCAAAGACAGTCTCATTCAAGAGTGATGAAGCAGATCATGAGGATTTAGTGGGTTCTAAAGAATTAGAAAGCAAAATAGTGACACTAAAGTCAAATGATGTTAGCTCAGAAAAGAAAACTGAATGCGCTGAACTAGGCAAGAAAGGCAAGAACTTTATGAAACCAGCTACGTTTGATGGAAGTAATTCCTGGATTGATTATAAGTCACATTTTGATATGTGTGCAGAGCTTAATGGTTGGACTCATGATCAAAAGGGTTTATATCTTGGAGTTAGTTTGAGAGGTCTTGCGCAGGGTGTTTTAGGTAACCTACCAACAAAAGACCAAAAAGATTTTGAAACTCTTTGCAACACATTGGGTGAGAGGTTTTCACCAGAGAGTCAAACTGAATTGTACAGAGCTCAACTGAAAGAACGAGAATGGAAACATGGTGAGAATTTAGGAGAATTCAGTCAAAGAATATTAAGGCTGACCACACTTGCATATCCCAGAGCAGACCCAACTCTGATCAATGTTTTGGCTATGGGATTTTTCATTGATTCAATTTCTGATGCAGAAATGAGATTGAAAATTCAACAAACTAGACCTAAGGATTTGAATGAAGCAGTCAAAGTTGCAGTTGAATTGGAAGCATTTGATAGAGCAGAGAGACAGCGAAGAGGATTCAAATATGGTAGACAAACAGACACTCAGTGTGAAGCAGCTTCAGACCTAAAGAAAATTTTGAACATTATAAATGAGGATAAGAACGAACAGAAGGCAGAGTTAAGAACAATACTTGAGCAGGTTTCAAAATTGTCACAGGAAGATAAAAAGAAAAGTGCCCCTAGTTTAAGTGAATTAGTTGAACTTATAAATCATGATAAGAACAGTAGTAAAGCTGATAAAGAAGGAAATGGTCTTGAAAGCAAAACATTATACCAAAATAAAGCCAAAAGAAGATGTTATATTTGTAATGATGAGTCACATTTAGCAAATAGATGTCCAGTGAAACCAAAATGCTTTAATTGTCAGGAAATAGGTCATAAATCATTTGAATGTCCACAGAATAGGTCAAGGCATCACAGAGATCCATCAAAAGATCAGAAACAAGTTAAAAGAGCAGGTTCTAATTTTGAACATCCAATAAATCTAATTGATGCAGGTATATATTGTTGTGGTGTTATCCATGGAGTTGGAATCACAGCACTTGTAGATTCTGGAGCTACAGCAACCATGGTTTCAAATACTGTCTATAGCAAATTGCCTTCTTACAAAAGACCCCTTTTACAACCTGTAGGATGTAAAATGATTGCAGCAAATGGACAAGAAATGACAACTTTTGGTGTAGGTACATTTACATTATCTTTCAATGGAAAACAGTTTGAGCTACCTGCAATTGTGGCAGATATGAACTCTGAAGTAGTTTTAGGTGCAGACTTCTTGCAGAAGTTTTCTTGTATCTTAGACGTGAAAAACTGCACTGTTACCACAGAAGCCTTAGTTATAAATTGTTTCATGAAAGGAAACATAAGTTGGTATAGAATAACTACAGTAGATACAGTTAGTATTCCATCGAATCATGAGATACAACATAGTCCAGGAAAAAGACATACACATGATGATGCAGTAAGTAGAATACCAGTAAGAAAGGGAAAAACAAAACCAACCATAACAGCTGCATATGTGAGTACTGAGCAACAATTGGAAGAGTTACCTTCTTTAAAAGAGGCACAGCAAAAGGATAGGGAAATCAAATTAGTTAGAGAATGGGTTGAGAAAGGTGAACGACCACCATGGACAAAAATCAATGGAATGAACAATCGTGTTAAGTCTTATTGGTCACAGTTTCAGAGATTGTGTATATACAATGATTATTTGTGTAGAATATGGTTTGAAGCAAATAAACCAAATAAGTATCAGATAATAATTCCAAAAGACTTGAGAGAGACAGTATTACAAAATTGTCATGATACAGTCATTGGCGGACACTTTGGAGTACGAAAAACTTTAGAAAATGTGAGACAGAAATACTATTGGGCTGGGCTGTATAGTTACGTAGAGCAGTATGTGAAGAGTTGTGATGTGTGTGGAAAGCGTAAACCCTCTCCAATAACAAGAAGAGCCCCAATGCAACGGACAGGAGCAGGATATCTAATGGAAAGGAAAGCCACAGATGTGTTAGAGAAGTATTCAGAATTGACATATAAGGTTAGGAATAAGGCAACAGGATTTCAGAAAGTGGTACATGTTGATAGGATGAAACGCAAATACAAGAGAGGTGATTCTTTTCAAGAAAACAATAGAGAAAAAGTTGGACTACAAGAAACAGCTAAATCAAGCAATATAGATCAAGAGGTTGTTGATGAAATTGAAGAAGTTTACTATGATGCTGAAGAATATGTGGAAGTAACTGAAGAACTGGGCAGAGGAAAGCGCCAGAAACATCCTCCACAGAGGTTCACAGATTATGTTCTGTAATTATTGAATTTTATGTGAAATTAACAAGAAGAAGCAGTCAGGTATAGTTAAAATAATGTTCAAGACAGACAGTGTTAGTAAAGATAATATTTTAGAAGAGTCAACTAGTGAAAGGAAAGATGACGTTGAAGAGGACGCAGGTAGTAACTGTAAGGATGATAGATTAGACAGTCAGTGATATGAAGTATAGCGGAAAGTTTGATCAAGAGGGAAGTTGTATGGTAAAGGATAGTCTAGAAATGAACTTGAAGGTCATGCAGGAAGAAGATAATAGAGAGATTCAGAAGGTATACGAGGGCATGATGTTTTGTAAGCCAATATGAATTGGAAGTGTTTGTAACTAAATGGAAACCAGAAGGGATGATGGATAAGATAATAATGAACATATCTGATACCATGAAAAAGAGACTTCTATGGAAGTATCAGGAATATTAATGTGAAAAAAACTATGGCAAAGATAGCCTTACAAGAAATAAATAAATAAAATAAAATAAATAGTTTGATATATATTGAATGTTGATGAATAAATCGAGATTAATGTCCATTGTGTAAATAGTTTTATTTATTTTCATTTTTCAATCGAGGACGATTTTAGTCGGAGGCGTGGGTAATGTGATGATGTGAGAAAATGCTAAGAAATAACTTTTTCGAAAAGCCATACTTGTTAATCGTTTTGGCTAAAGTCTTGTTTTCAGAACATGTTTGCTGGTTTAATTTATATGTATGATTTATATTTTAAAGAGAACTGTCTAAATTAGCATTTACTAGCAAGTATTTCGGCTGAAATTTGATTGTTTACTTGCAGAAATCTTTGATATTCGGCCCCACGATGTTCGTACCAGAAGTACCGGCGGTACTGGCTTTTACCCTTAAGAGTACCGGGTTTTTCAAACAAGTACGCGCACCGACTTAACCATTACTAGTTGAAGGGAGATAGCTTTGAATTTATAGTTTTTATAATATTGGAATAATCCAAATTTGTTAGGTAGAAGTTTTATTTACATTGTAACTTTTACTATTTAATCAAGAGGCGTTAATTTGATGATAATTATCAATAATTTGGGAAGGAGACTTAATGCATGGTCTAGCCTGACACCCCTTTTGAGGTGTAATTTGAGATGTTCCATGGGTATATAAAGAGATGTAACCATCAGAATGGTGTCATTAGCTCGCTGTTCATGACCGAGAATAGATCGTTGCTGTGAAGCAGATAGCCTTTCAGTATTGCACTAAGGGTTAACCTGGCTTCTCATTGTTGTAGTCTTGAGTCGTTGGTTGACGTAGTAGGTTGAAGAAGTCGGTAGATATTTGCTTATTACTATTGCACTAAGAGCAAATAGGGTTTGTCTAGCATTGCGCTAACGAACCTCTTATTGAGCCAGAACAGTTTGTTGGTTGGTTCTGGAGTTGTCTTTGTAGAATTTGTATAGGTTGTAATAGTTTTGTATTCCTTGTTGTGACTTGAACAATCATTGTAAATCATTTGAAATCATCGTTTATAACTATTTTGATATTGAAATCATATTGGTTACATTTATTTCTAATCATTTGGCAAAGCAGCCAAAGGAAAATTATTTATAGTTGCTATATAAGGCAACCTATGTATTTGTCCATTAATAAACCGCTCGACTGTGTTACAATTACAACGTTTTAGCATATTTTTGTTTAGATTATGAAAATTGTCCTTTTACTAAATTCAGTTGGTAGATTATTTTGTATATAAACGGTATCTATCCAATCATGGCCATTCACCAGATGTACTTTACGCATGGATGAATAGTTATAGTATTTTGCTGCATAATATTGCATTAGGTAAATAAATTGTCATCAAGGTTGAGTATGGACTACAGTTGCACTTCAAAATATTACTTAACAAATCAGATAGAAAACACAACAACAAAACAGTCATTAAAATGCTCATGATTTAGGACTTTAAAATACGTTCACTGTGATTTGTAATCGAGTATTGGTGATATAATACTCTTACACGTGAAAAATAATTGATTTCTAAATCGTTTGGTGAAGTCAAATTTTGCAATCCCTACCCCCTTTGGTAGCGTCTCCTGTTTTGCCGTAGGGATCTGCCTGTCTGATTATAACCTTAATCCGTTCTTAATACATCAAGCGTCCTATTCAAAAAGATACCAGTGATATCTTGTGCATAAGGAAGTTTTGGGAAGCATCTGAAAAATAGGCTGATACCCTATCAAAGTGTCAGAGGTCCTTGTATACTTTACTGATTTTTGTCTTCTTCCTTACTTTTGTGAAACTTGATTTGTATTGATAGTGGTGAAAATCTTGCATATTTCATACAGTAAAATACATTTGTCAGTTCGAAGAGCATTAGCAAACTTGATTTTCTTTCAATCAATCAAGTCAGTTTAACCTTCTGTACCTGTACAAAACGTGGAATTACTCGTGTTTACTCCCACCTTGCTCAGATATTCCACATCGATCGATCTACATTTGATTAGAGTTGATAAAATCACCAAACAGACAAACACATTCGCATGGGGTTATTGTAATTATTCTTACGATAGAATCTTATGACAGCAACAGTGAGCCATAATGGAAAGTTGATTAGCATAGATTTAAGTTAGCGTTTGATAAGGGACCAATATTTAAGCATTCATATGTATTTTTATGATTCCATATATATGCCATTATTAATATAAGATTGGTGTTAATACAAACAGGTTAAAAAATCTTAAGTTGTCTACAGGCAGGTTAGAAAATCTGAAGATGTCTTTAATGACCATGGTCATTTCCTAAGAAAACAATCATGCACTTTGACAGTCACTATGAGCCTTTTTTTTGTATATTCTTGTCTACTGATATAAATGGATGCTTACAATAGTAAATGGTGCTTAAAGCTGCATAGTCTGTAACTTTTGATCTTTTAATTTTTGAACTAATGTTTCTATTTTTCAAGAACACAGTAAAAAAGCTAAAATTCAGGTATACATTTTACTAATTTTGTAAATCTTAACCAATTATCAGTATCGAAACAACAGCATTTATGTTAAATTTAACTGTCTATAATTATTGGAGGGACGCAAATAATTATCGACACGAGTAAAACACACCTGTTTTATAAGATAATTCACTTTTCCGTGCAGTTTTCCGCTCTAGTGAACAGATTTATTGTGAAAACATAACTTAATTCAACTTTTACAAATGATTTAAAAAGGAAATAAAATTTTTCGAAAAATGTTCATAGTTACAGAGTATGCAGCTTTAATTGATTATTTGAAAAATAATTTGTTTGTGATGATGTCTTAAATTGCACTGACGCGTGACTGTAAAGTATAAATGGTGAGAGATTTAGATTTGATCTTAGATTTTCGAAGTTTTGGGTTCATACTCGCTTACTATTTTTGAATAATTTCTAGAATTTTATTCGTTTAATAAATTGTTGAATTATAAAAATTGCTGCTGAAAATATAAGTAAGAAATTCGAAAATAGAGAACTGAAAAACCAAACCTGAACTTGCAAAATCATCCTCAGCCTGGTAGACCACTACATTACACTATTTGACATTTAAAATAAATGTGGATATAATTAGCCCCCATCGACTAACTCCACTCTGTTCTACTTCTTTTGATTTTGCAGAGAAATCATTTTTAGAGTATTTTTAGTCTAACTAAAGAATCTCCAAAAACAGCAAATATACAAATGTCAAAAACATTACAAAAATAAATAATAAAAAATAAACAAACTAAAACAAAACAAACACAAACACACAAACAAACAAGCAAACAAAAAAACTTAAAAGCGCAACAGCAATAATCAAACAGAAAAGTACGCTTCCCTCACACAAAATATATAACAAACAAAACATGACAAAAATGGCTTGAAATTCAGAATTGTTTATTTTAACTCCTCATGCGATGATAGAGCCAGTTAATTAGATTTGAAAACTAATCGCATATGCGTTTACCTATTCTTTAAGCATTATTTTATCTGGTGTGGCAAACGGCCAAAGTTTTGACCTGAGCCTTCATCGACCACCATACTTTTTTAAAAGTAAGCAACTATGGCTCTGACGAGGCAGCGAATATGTGCAGGTTTGCCTGAGCATTCACTTCTCGCATACGCTCAAAGTACCAACATATCATGAAGTGGCACAAATATTTTTTCTGACTTCATGTTTTGAGATCATTAATTATAATTTTTGATTTCAAAATTAGTATTGCGAGAGCAGAATTGATTCACCTTATTTAGGTATAAACACTTTCTTGACTTTCCGTGTCAATGGCGGGAACAGCGAAATCAGATACGCCAGGCCCCCAGATAAGAGTGCGTAACTGAAAATTAGTATTCTTATTTCTCAACCAAAACATATGCTGTAGGTACTCAAAAGAACCGTCTCAATGTGACGATTCTTTTGAGCACTCAAATCACATGTTTAAACTGATGGATAAGAAATAATCGCAATTTTACGCTGAAAAACTATTTTTGCTTAACTGACCTATGCAGTGTCATAGTTATGTGTCCTGTAAAACGACTGGTGATTGTAACTTACTTTCATGTTCATGGATAACCTAGACATAGGGCCAGTTTAGCAAATTTTGTTAGAGTAAAATAATGATCAATTTCTTACACATCAGTTTAAACATATATGTTCTGGGTGCTCAATAGAACCGTCTCATCGAGACGGTTCTTTTGAGTAGCCACAACATATGTTTTGGTTGAGAAATAAGAAAATAAATTTCTGGTACGCACTCTTATCTGGAGGCCGGCCTAGAATTATAAGTTGCTGATAAATTCCAGAATGTATGGCAAGGAAAATACTATTTTAGGAAAATATAAATTAACATATTCTTTGTTTTCAGACTACTGTGGAGACCCAGATATTACCATATCGACTGACAACGCATGTCTCAAAGTTTATATTGATTCAGATATGTCGAGATATGTAGGCTCCTTCATGACATATAAGTGTGATGGCTTGTTGGACGGATTTAACTCTTTGATTGACTATTGTCCTGTGAAGACATGTCAGTCCAATACTTACTGGACGGCAGCAAAGGTGTCCTGTGGAGGTAGGTTATTGACTATTGTCCTGTGAAGACATGTCAGTCTAACACATACTGGACAACAGCAAAGGTGTCCTGTGGAGGTAGGTTATTGACTATTGTCCTGTGAAGACATGTCAATCTAACACTTACTGGACGGCAGCAAAGGTGTCCTGTGGAGGTAGGTTATCGACTATTGTCCTGTGAAGACATGTCAGTTTAACACATACTGGACAACAGCAAAGGTGTCCTGTGGAGGTAGGTTATTGACTATTGTCCTGTGAAGACATGTCAATCTAACACTTACTGGACGGCAGCAAAGGTGTCCTTAAGAGGTAGGTTATTGACTATTGTCCTGTGAAGACATGTCAATCTAACACTTACTGGATGGCAGCAAAGGTGTCCTGTGGAGGTAGGTTATTGACTATTGCCCTGTAAAGACATGTCAATCTGACACATACTGGACAGCAGCAAAGGTGTCCTGTGGAGGTAGGTTATTGACTATTGTCCTGTGAAGACATGTCAGTCTAACACTTACTGGACGGCAGCAATGGTGTCCCGTGGAGGTAGGTTATTGACTATTGTCCTGTAAAGACATGCCAGTCTAACACACACTTGACAGCAGCAATGGTGTCCCGTGGAGGTAGGTTATTGACTATTGTCCTGTGAAGACATGCCAGTCTAACACACACTTGACAGCAGCAATGGTGTCCCGTGGAGGTAGGTTATTGACTATTGTCCTGTGAAGACATGCCAGTCTAACACACACTGGTCAACAGCAAAGGTGTCCTGTGGAGGTAGGTTATTGACTATTGTCCTGTAAAGACATGTCAGTCTAACACATACTGGTCAACAGCAAAGGTGTCCTGTGGAGGTAGGTTATTGACTATTGTCCTGTGAAGACATGCCAGTCTAACACACACTGGACAACAGCAAAGGTGTTCTTAAGAGGTAGGCTATTGACTAGTGTACTGTGAAGACATATCAGTCTTATACATACTGGACCACAGCAAAGGTGTCCTGTGAGGTAGGTTATTGACTATTATCCTGTGAAGACATCTCAGTCTAACACATACTGGACAGCAGCCAAGGTGTCATGTGGAGGTAGGTTATTGACTATTAGACATTTTTCTGTATCACCTTACATTACGATTTGTCCGTCAACGGAGACTTACTTTGGACTAAATTAAGAGGGGCGATGTCAGCAGTAACTGGAATCTATCTTTTTTGTCTGCTACTCAATAGAATACTTTTTGCCCTGAGATCTTTTTTTACCTAAACAAACAGTGCATACGCCGATGAAATGCCGCATGATGGCATTTCACCAGTTGCAAATGTAAAAACATGGACCGAAAAATATATATCACAATTGAAATGCAGCCAAATATCTTTTTTTAAGTTATTTCTTGTTCCATACATGTATGCATTCACTTGTTGTAACTTGCGAGTAGGTAAATTTGATGTTTCTGCGAATGCAGAGGAGATATAAAGCAGACATGGGATTCAAGCATGAACGACCTTATCTTGTTTTGATCATTCATGTACCAAACTACTAGGCAATTTGGGTTCCCCCTTGACCCTTAAGAGGACTTGAATTTATACACTAGTCATTTCTTACCGTAGAACAGCGGGACTTTGACTTTTGTTAAAACCATGGCAGTTTTCTCCACCATCTGTCATTTTTTACTTTATACTGCCATATTTGCCTTTGTATATCAAATGCAGCACATTTTCCCTGCACTAATAGGGGGACAATGCAAAAAGTTAAAACATGGTACATTTGCCCGGCTATACCCCCACCATGTCAGGGGATTAGGTGCGTGGTTAAAACATACTAGAATATTATACTTATTGGGAGAGAGCTCACTTGCAGCAGAAAGCTGATGCTTGAGATTTTAGTATCAGGCGTGTTCCTGGGGCATTTTATAGAGTGACAACTCTGAATAGTCCCCCTATATCATACCAGGGGTTTGGCCCTTTTGCGGAAAATGGTTTTAGAGCACTTCACAGGGCTAAAATGAGCTGTGAAGACACGCAGCATAAACACAATAAACTGGATTTTTCTTCCAAAAATCAAATTAATAGCTAAAACCCTATACTTGCATCATCAAGTTGTACACACATGCATATTTTCGTAGCTACGCCCCTGAGTATGCAAAAAAGCTTCCGCCAACGCAGTCACACATGGGGCCATAATAAAGAGACATCTATATCGACGGTTTTCATATCGTCACCTTGACTGGTGTTACACTTTTCAATTGGCGTCTTCATTAAACTAAAACCAAATTCTCGACTACATTTTTCATAAATTTGATGACACCAAATATTTACACTGACACCTGTCAAGGTGACGAAATGGAAAGTGTTGGCCAATTTTGTATTGTAATGAATACTAATTTGATTATATACCATTTTTAGTGGAAATTATAGCAATCTTATGATTTATAATAATGTCTCCCAATGATAGTTTATATATTCGGAAATTTAAGTACAGTATCACGTGAAGCCTTAACTGGCAGTGCTTCTGGTTTAAAGCGACTCAGAAGATGGGCAATGTCTTACATTACCTTCCATCAGATTGTTAGGGCCGCAGATAGAACTCAGTACCCCTGAATGCAAGGTGAGTGACTTCACTACAACACGCCGGCTTCCGCCACTGTTCCCTGGCTTTCCCAGTAGTGGGACAGGTTGGTTTATGGTTTGATGTATGTGTGGGAACACTCAAAGGTTAAACGGCAGCGGTTTGGTCTAAAACGCTCAGAAGAGGAGGGCATAGGCTAAAGTCTCACGTGATAAGCTTGAATACCCAGGGATAGAACTTGGCACCCCTGTGTACTAGACGAATCGTTTATCTATTACACTATGCTGACATTCAACAGTATAAATTAATGAGTTGAAAGCCTCACAACTATTGGTCCTTTGATGTAAAAACATCCAACTTCATGAACCGTAAAATAGTTGTGGAGATAGACAAAAGAAGCTGAGATGTACATATGTTAGTTAAACATTAAATCTGAACTAATATAAGTGAAACACTTTTCAATAAATGTATTTCTACTATATTGACACATTTTAAGGTGCACCAAACTGCACTGGATAACTTTGGCAGGAATAAAAGTATAAAAAATAAATGGCCTACCTTGTTTATCTTCACACAGACACATTTTAACGCTTTTGCAAACAGAATTGACCCAGATCAGGCTTCTCTTGTAAGAGCGGCCTGATGAGGGTCTCCTCTGTTTGATCAAATTGAAATATGATATATCTGTAACTACACAAGTGACGTGACAAGTAATTTCTTTGTTCCATGTACAAATATGAAAGTTTATATATACTCATTTCCAATGAAAGCGCATCACTCTTCAGATGTGCATTGTTGTAGCCTATCAAAAGCTGTGCAAAATTGTATTATTTAAATTTATTGTTTGGGATAAATGCAATGTTTTCGCACAAAAATCGCAATCCAGTGACTCCGTTGACACATGACGTAACTTCAGCTCGAAATATCTTTAATTAACAACATAACAACCCCCTTAGAACAACCAGCAGCCTAAGCCACTGGGGGCCTTAAATGCTACTGGTACCAAATCTTCGCCCTAGATTCTGCAAGTGTTGAAGTACAAGAAATGTCCAGCTCGCATGGAAGACTTCTACGTATATCAGAATGCTCCATATGAATTTCTACTTCAATTGCACCAAAATTCTAAACTGAGTCCTCTTGCACGAAAGGTCCAATCAAGGATCTGAATAAGAGTGTGCAAATGAAAGTGATTCTCCTTTATTTCTGCAGTCAGACTCAATAGATTGAATATAATTTCGGTTTCTAGTGCAGAAGTGGAGGTTGAAAACTTTCTCTCTAACAGAGTCAAACCGTTGCATGAATTTGAGTCTGTTCTAGATTCATTACGTTTACTTCCATCATAAAATTAGTCCAGAGTGCATTTTAATATAATCGGCAGACATAAAAAGCATGCAACATTTTCACGACTACAATACATCAGCACTTAAAAAGCAAATATTAATCTACTGAAGGTGACTTTATTCAAGCACTTCATATGATTTCCTAACAAGAAATTAACCAAGTCACAAGTTATTACTAATGAAGTTGTTAAACGTTTCTGAATTACACTGCTGAGACCGCCCCTCTTAAATAACGTAGGTCTAAGGTGTGCTGCACCTTACAAATCCTGAGGTCCGCGGTAACTGAAAAATGTCTATTATCATGTGATGACATCTCAGTCTAACACATACTGGACAGCAGCAAAGGTGTCAAGTGAAGGTAGGTTATTATCCCCACGCTTTTTTTTAAAAAAAGAAGGGGATATTGTTATTGCCTCTGTCCGTCCGTCTGTCCGTCCGTCTGTTCGTCCGTCTGTCCGTCCGTATGCTATCTCCTCCTAAACCATTGGGCGAAATTCAACCAAATTTGGTGTGTGAGTTACTCACATGATTGGGGCGCGCAACGTAAAAAAATCTTTTGGCCCCTTTCCCTAGGGCCCTGGGGAGGGGTCAAAAGGTCAAATATCATTTAATTTCAATTACAAAGTCAATTTCAAAGATTTTTATTCCAAACTTTGTTTGTGTTCTCACAAATGAAAGATACAAACCATATCAGACGTTTTTTTTTATTCTGTAACCTGGGTCATGCCCTAGGGGTGGGACTTGTGGGTACTTAGGGGCCAAAATCGAATTTGGTCCTGCTGTCTGTCCGTTATGCTATCTCCTCCTAAAACATTGGACGTAATTCAACCAAATTTAGTGTGTGATATACTTACATAAATGAGGCGCGCAACGTAAATTTTTTTGGCCCCGTCCCCTGGGGCCCTGGGGAGGGGTCAAAAGGTCAAATATCATTTTATTTCAATTACAAAGTCAATTCCAAAGATTTTTATTCCAAACTTTGTGTGTGTTCTCACAAATAAAAGATACAAAACATAACAGACGGGATTTTATAATGTAGCCTGGGTCATGCCCCAGGGGTGGGACTTTGGGGTGCTGGGGTGCCCAGGTGGTCAAAAAAAAAATTTCAAACATGGTCATGTGGTATATCAAATCGACGGGGATGACGAGCAGAACAGAAAACAAGTAACAATTTCATCCTAGGGTCAAACTGGTGACCTTGGGGCGAGTTCATAAGGTCAAATATCATTAACATGTCTATTTCAACGATTTTTATACCAAACTCTTTGTGTGTATTCTCACAAATAAAAGATAGAAAACATATTGAACAGAATTTTCATTCTGTTGCCAGGTGCCCCGGGGTGGAACTTGGGGTGCTTGGGGGAGTCAAAAGCTTAAGCGTGGGGATTTGCGATGGCGCCCGATCGACTGCCCGCTCTAGTTGACTATTGTCCTGTGAAGACATGTCAGTCTAACACATACTGTACAGCAGCAAAGGTGTCCTGTGAGGTAGGTTATTGACCATTGTCCTGTGAAGACATGCCAGTCATACACGTATTGGACAACAGCAAAGGTGTCCTTAAGAGGTAGGCTATTGACTAGCGTCCTGTGAGGACAGCAAAGGTGTTCTGTAAGATAGGTTATTGACATTTGTCCTGTGAAGACATGCCAGTCTAATACGTACTGGACAACAGCATAGGTGTCCTTTGGAGGTAGGTTATTGACTATTGTCTTGTGAAGACATGTCAGCCTAACACATACTGTACAGCAGCAAAGGTGTCCTTAAGAAGTAGGTTATTGACTATTGTCATGTGAAGACATGCCAGTCTGACACATACTGGACCGCAGCAAAGGTGTCCTGTGAGGTAGGTATATTGACTAGTGTCCTGTGAGGCCATGCCAGTCTTACACATACTGGATAGCAGCATAGGTGTTCTGTGGAGGTAGGCTATTGACATTTGTTCTGTGAAGATATCCCAGTCTAGCACGTATTGGACAACAACAGCAAAGGTGTCCTTTGGAGGTAGGTAATTGACTATTGTCCTGTGAAGACATGCCAGTCTAACACATACTGGACAACTGCAAAGGTGTCCTTAAGAGGTAGGCTATTGATTAGCGTCCTGTGAGGACATGTCAGGCTGACACGTACTGGACAACAGCAAAGGTGTTCTGTGAGATAGGTATATTGACTAGTGTCCTGTGAGGCCATGCCAGTCTTACACATACTGGATAGCAGCATAGGTGTCCTGTGAGGTAGGTATATTGACTATTGTCTTGTGAAGACATGCCAGTCTTACACATACTGGATAGCAGCATAGGTGTTCTGTGGAGGTAGGCTATTGTCATTTGTTCTGTGAAGATATCCCAGTCTAGCACGTATTGGACAACAACAGCAAAGGTGTCCTTTGGAGGTAGGTTATTGACTATTATCCTGTGAAGACATGCCAGTCTAACACATACTGGTCAACAGCAATGGTGTCCGGTAGAGGTAGGTAAATGTTGGTGCAATCTCATTAAAGACACGTTCCTAATGGTATCTATTATTATTTCAACAAAAGTGAATAAATTTGTTTTTGTTTCTGCACTAAATAGATGTCTACTAATTTCACCACCTGACGTCACGTCTTCGAGTGATAAAACGACATGTACTCGACCAACCTTCTATACGCACTTACAATGATCAAATAAACAGTTGAGCCATTGAACGAAATTTTGGTACTTGTCCAAGTCACTTTCAAATGTGTAGACTCTTCTGGGCATTCAATATGATAGTGTAAGTAGTATACAGGAGCACAAACTGGTAACTTTGAATAGTTTTAGCCAAGTTGAAGTTCGAATAAAAAAGCAACACAAAAAACTGTTTTTAATGCTCGATTTTTGCTTTTTGCTTGAATTTGAATCCTGAGATTATTACATGTATCTATTATAAGGCATGATCGGTAATATTGTTTTTGTTTGAATGCCTATGTCAAATTCTGGTAACTAAAACGTTTTTTAACTTCTGCTGTTTTAAATAGTTGAACCCTTTTTAGGCAAGAGGAATTTTAAAAAAAAGCTATATACAATGTTCACACCCAGATGTAATACCGCATTGTGCGGCATTTTATTGGATCTGAACGGTTTACCAAAGTAGCCGCTAAGTGGTTTCCGGTCTCCAAAGGGTAAAAGATAATGATCATTGACTTTGTGTAGTTTAACCTTTATACCATATGCTATATTTCGAACATTGCATCATTTTCTAATAATAATTAAAATTTTCAAATGATTTCCAAAAAATATTTTTTACATTTCAATAGTTTTGAAAATATTAAGGAAAATGAAACATTTGCTCCTCAGGAGCAAATGTTTCATTTTTCATAATCATTTCAAAGGCGTCCAAAGGCGCTTGTGTGGAGTAAAGGTTTATTTGATTTGACTTCCAGTGAACGAATGCTACACTAGTGGTCGCTCGAACATGTAC
This sequence comes from Loripinus fragilis, assembly GCA_964019695.1. Lineage (NCBI taxonomy): Eukaryota > Metazoa > Mollusca > Bivalvia > Lucinida > Lucinidae > Loripinus > Loripinus fragilis. The sequence continues at coordinate 8,008,058 of OZ026516.1, forward strand.
CAGGGTCGTCGCACTTGCTCTTTCACTGGCAAAATATGTCAAAGATGGGACTCTCATGGTTACACAAATGCTGCTCTGTTTCCCGATAGCAGTGTAGCTGCTGCTGGCTCATACTGTCGAGATCCTGGAGCTACCAACGGCCAGCCTTGGTGTTATATTGACACCGACGTTACGGAGATTTGTGAAATACCTGAATGCTCAAGTAAGTTTTAACATTTTAATGAGCATTCTCCCTAAGAATCATGCAGATGGTGATAAGTGACTAGTCACAGAAATCAATAATTTTACCTCCATTTAATCAGACTTGTTGAAAAACTTTCACAAAACAAAGCATTCCCTTTTTCTGACAGTGGTTGCCATGGAAACCGGAAATAAAGATTTCCTGGAGATTGGCCAAGAGTTGCCCAAGGAAAATTGTGAAAGTGACACTTTTCAGGATGGATTTTGTGATACTAGTTTTATTTTGATTAAATTCACTGCTGACTCCCTTTAAAGGACCACATTAGTTGTACACAAAATTTTAGTGAAAAATGAAATATGCCATTTGTATTGTGTTGCCTAGCAACAAATGTGACACCATGGAAACCAATTTTCAGAAAACTAAAAATAGACCATTTTCTAATCCGATTATCTTTTTACAGCAAAGCTGTATATGAACGACATATATAGTGTCTAAATAACCCATGTCTGGTTTACAAATGCCATGAATAAAAAAACTCAAAATGTTTATAATTTTTGTTTCCATGGCAACGAAACTAACTGACCGTCAGAAATTTTACAAAATACTCCAATTTCAAAGCAAATTATCTTGCTTATGCAAACAGAAGTATGGATAATTTATATACATTCTGGCAAGTTCACATCTTATGAACAAAATTCAATAACTGAAAATAATTATATTATTTGAATAAAGGTTACCATGGCAACCAAACCATCAGATAATCCGTGATTTTGCGAAAAACGAGCATTTTCAAAGCAAAATATCTCCCCTAAACAAAGGATTGGATTGTTTATTTATGTTCACATTATGTAACTAGCACCTGATGTTCAACATCAAATTCAAATTTACAAATGAATTATCTCAATTCATGTTACCATGGCAACCAAAACATCATACCATCAGCGATTTCACAAAAACGGCATATTCAACGAAAAGGGCATATTCAAAACACCCTATCTCCTTCCAGCACGACAGAATATAAATAATTTTAAACATATTTTACATAATATACATATGCAATGCAAACACAAAATAATAGTTTTTAAAATTCCTGACAATAGTTACCATGTCAACAGGAATTGCCCAAAACGGTTATACTCTGTTAGCAAAGAAAAATGACGAAAAATGAATTTTGCATAAGAAAAATGTTAAATTGACACTTTTCAGACTTGCTTTGTGATACAAGTGCTTTTAATAACATTAACTACAAGGTCTGTTTAGAGACCCAGATTAGTTGTACACAAAATTTTAGTGAAAAATGAAAAACATGCCATTTGTATTATGCTCCCTAGCAACAAATGTGTCACCATTGAAACCAATTTTCAAAACTCTAAAAATTGACCTTTTTCAAATCTGAATAATTTTTTTACAGCAAAGCTGTATATGAACGACATATATAGTGTCTAAATAACCAATGTCTGATTTACAAATGCCATGAATAAAAAAAACTCAAAATGTCTATGATTTTTGTTTCCATGGCAACAGTACTAACTGACCATCAGAAATGTTACAAACAGCTGCATTTCTAATGCAAATTATCTTGTTTCTGTAAACAGAAATATGGATCATATAAACACATTCTGGCAAGTCTACATCTGTTTAGCAAAAAGGAAAAAAATTGAAACTAATGAAATTATTTGAATATAGGTTACCATGGCAACCAACCATCAGATACTCAGTGATTTTACCAAAAAAGAGCAAATTCACAGCACAATATGTCCCTTAAACAAAGGGTCAAATTGATTATTTATCCACCTATTATGTAACCAGCACCTGATTATCAACACCAAAATCAAATTTACAAATTAATTATCCCAATTTATGTTACCATGGCAACCAAAACATCATACCATCAGCGATTATACAAAAATGGCATATTCAACGAAAAGGGCTTATTCAAAGCAACTTATCTCCTTCCAGCATCACATCATATGAATAATTTTCAACATATTTTATATAATCCACATCTGATATACAAATACAAAAAATAATAGTTTTAAAAACTCCAGATTAGAGTTACCATGGCAACAGGATAAATGTTTTACTCTATGGCTAAGAATTATTACAAAAAACTGAGATTTGCCCTAGGAGAAATGAGAAATTGACACTTTTCAGACTGGCTTATGTGATATGAAATTTATTTTGAAAACATTTACTACTAGCTCTGTTTAGAGGACCACATTAGTTGTATTCAAAACTTTAACTAAAAAATGAAATATGCAATCTGTATTGTGTTGCCTAGCAACAAACCTGTCACCATGGAAACCAATTTTCAGAAAACTAAAAATTGACCTTTTTCAAATCTAAATATCTCTTTGCAGCAAAGGTGTATATGAACGATATATATAGTGCCTAATTAAACCATGTCTGATTTACAAATGCCACGAATAAAAAGCTCAAAATGATTATAATTTTTGTTTACTTGGCAACGGAACTACCTGCCCATCCAAGATTTTACAAAAATACTGCAATTTCAAAGCAAATTATCTTGCTTCTGTAAACAAAAATATGCATAATGTACACACACTCTGTTTAACAAAAACGAAAAATTGAAAATAATGCAATTATTTGAATATAGGTTACCATGGCAACCAAATCATCCATGTTGTTGTTTTCAAAGTAAATTTTCCCCCATGCAAAGAAGTATTAAAAACTTCATATACATTTCAGATTAACAAACACAATTTTGCTTAAATTTTAGGGGTGCATCCACAATCACACAAAAACAATTAGTCTTAGTTCCGTTATCTCAGTTTATTGCTCGTTGCCATGGTAACCAACAAAGAAGAATTTGGCCAAAAATTGCCAAAAAATATGTAAAAAGACAGTTTTGCACCTTCACATGTCCAATAACACACCAGTTTTGATTGTGATCTTTATACGCTGACGCATTATAGTTAAAAGGAAGTAGATTTAAAAAAAATGTACAATATATGATTTTCGTACAAGTTATACCAGACTATCAAAGGTGGGTGGGGTAACCAAGTATGGAAAACCCTTTTCAGACATTTTCGAACTGCTACAGTCATTTTCCCCGCCTTCTAAGAGGCGCATACAGTTATTGATAAATTCTAAATGGTATTCAGCATTCAAAACATAAAAGAACATACGTGGGGTCTACCCCTCTCTGGTCGTTACCATGGAAACAATAGCTGTACCATACAGAAAATCAAAAACTTGTTTTGGCTTCAAAGTTATAAAATCCTTTTAAATTGATTTATCCAAAACTTGTACTAAAATTTTATACTCAACTATCTTTAGGCACATTAAATTCTGTAATATCGAAACTAGGTGGACCAATTCTAACCTCTATGAAATGCAATTAATTTCATTTCCATTCTTTAAAAGGCTTGAGATTGTTTCCATGGTTACAACCAGAAGCAGGTAAAACCGGATTCATGTTTGTACAGTTTATGAAGCTCAAAGGTATTACGTATTGACACAAATTAGCAGTATTCAAATATGTCAGCATTGCTGCCACTATTTGGGAATTTGGGATACTTGCTAAAAAATATTAAAATAAGTTTTTGTTATATATCTGATTACCCCATCGACTTCAAAGGTCTGTAATTGTTACAAAATACTAAACTTATAAAGTTTCTTATCATTTTGATAATGTCGATATGACTCAACTCAATTCTCCTTTTAGCTCATTGAAAACTTATTCTTATTAGCTGGAACATTTTCAACACACAATCAATTTCCATTTCCACTTTATGACAGACTTATGCTTGTTACCTTTGTTATGACCAGAAGAAAGTAAACACCCACACATATTTTTACAGTTTATAAAATCGGAAAGCTCCCATTAAGTCTTGGCATTCTGTATGTCAAGATTGTCACCACTATTTGGGATACTTGCTAAAAGTTACTAAAATAAGTTTTTTGTTATATATGTGGTTAACCTATCCACTTTAAAGATCTTTTTTTTTGATTTGATTTGATTCTTTACGTCCCATCAACAATCTTTCAGTTATATAGGGACGGGTCTTCCTGGGTTGAACCAGTACTAAGCTAGGATAAATGTGTCTTGCTCAAGGACCACAACGCAGTGACGATGATGAGGTTCGAACCCGCGGCACTTCGGTCTCGAGTCAAGCACTCTACCACTGAGCCACTGCGCTCCTACTTTAAAGATCTATAATTGTTACAAAATTAATACGTTACTTATTGAGTTTGCTTATCAAATTGATAATTTCGATATGTCCCAAATCAACTATCCTTGAAACACATTGAAATCTTATTTTAACTAGCTCACTTTGAGACGCAATCAATTTAATTTCTATTATGTGACAGTACTCTGAATGTTTCCATGGTTACAACAAGAAGGAGGTAAAACCCCACGCATGTTTTACAGTTTATGAAACAAGAAATCCCTATCAAGTATTAGAAGTGTGCAAATATGTCACCATCGCCACCACTATTGGGAATACTAGCTTAAAATGACTAAAACGTTTATTTGTTATATATCTGGTTACCCCACCCACTTTTAACGTCTATAATTGTTACCAAATAAAACATAACATTAATTTTGTTTAAATCATATTGATAATGTTACTATGTTTCAACTGCAACTATCTTTTATGCACATTAAAAATTGCATTATAACCATTCGTAAATTTTAAAAGCTTAAAGACGCAGTTTATTTAATATCCATTTTATAACAGGTCTGTGATTGTTTCCATGGTAACGGCCAGACGGAGGTAAACCTCACACATGTTTTTACAGTTTATAAAACCTGAAGGCCCTATTAAGTATTGGCAGTATGCTAATATGTCATCATCTCCACCACTATTGGGAATATTTGCTTAAAATCACTAAAACATTCTTGGTTATATATCTGGTTACCCCACCCATTTTAAATGTCTATAAATATTACTAAATAAATTTAAAAACTTATTGATTTTGCTTAAATCATATTGGCAATGTTATTCTGTCTCAGCAAAACTATCTTTTATTTATATTGAAACTTGCATTATATCCATCTGGAAATTTTAACCACTTTAAGATGCAATTAATTTATTCTTCATTTTGCTACAGTGCTCTGATTGTTTCCATGGCTACGACCAGAAGGTGGTAAAACTCTACGCATGCTTATGAGTTTTATGAAAGCTGAATACCATTTAGAACTTATCATAAACTGTAAATATCTCTATGTAGGCCAGAGAAATGGCTGAAGTAGTTCAAAAATGCCTAAGAATAGGCTTTTTCATACCTGGTTACCCCACCCACTTTGGTCGCCATGGTTACAAGGGAAATGAAATATTTTGAGCATTTTTATTTTTTTCATTAATGACACATTGCATTAGTGGATATTCCTAAAATCAAATTCATCCCTTTACTATTTCTTGTCTCAACAACTATCATTTAAAAATGAACAAAAAGAGCAATTTTGGGCCAGTAGCAATATTCATGTTGCCATGGAAACCAATTTGAGACACAAAACCAAACTAGAGAGTGTGCAACTTTTCAAGTTTGTATGGATGCTTCATATGCTATGTAAACTAATGTCTACACATTTGCGTTTGTTGGTCATTTTATTCCATAAATTAAGGCATTTTACCAATTTTGCTATTAGGTTGCTACTTTGGTTGCCATGGATACCGAATATAGAAACATTTTGACCTTTTTTATTCTTTCATTTAAGACACAAGGTATTAGTGTAGATTCCTTATGCTGACACCTTTAATCTCACCTTTGCTGTAAAAAGATAATTTGGATAGAAATTTGTCAATTTAAGCTTCCAAAAATATTATAGAGATAGCCCCTTTTCGTTGCCATAGAAACATACTCTGCAACTTATTTTTATCCTTTTCCATTTGCGATATTGAAAGTTAATACCTTATTGATTTTTTTTCATACAGCATAAACCATTAGACTTTAAAAGATAAATAGGCTGCATTGTCTTCAAAAAGTGTAATTTTTCACTTTACCAAAACTAGAAAACATGCTTCTGGAGGCAAAATCTTTAACTGGTCGTTGTCATGGTAACGGCATGACAATAACCATTTCCCTTTGGCTATGTGACTTTTATGTTATAAGGAATCTATTGTGCCAACTTTTTTTGGCCTTCTGAAAAAGTCACTTATCAGCTTTTCTACTGTGCCTGCATGATTCTTAGGGAGAATGCTAATTAATACCTGTTTTGGGTCACTCACATTTTTACACCTGTTTTGGGTCATACTCGCTTGTTTTACTTAGTTGAATAAACACTGTGAACAACATATTGATAAGGCAGTGTATTATGGCATTTTGTCCAACTCACTTATAAAGCTCTATCGTATGTCCGTAACTATTATTTATCATTATGACCTCGCATCTGGGAGTGACATAACGCCATGCAATAAAATCGATAAACCTCTAGTGGTTGACAGATTCACGGAAACGATATGACGTCCATAACAAAGTTGCTAGTATAATGGCAAAATTATAGCGTTTTTTACACCAGGAATGAGATTTCAAAGTGCTCTGACGTTGCGAAAAATAATTCTAACACACCTCGCCTATATAGCCAATGGTTAAACTCAGTGATTTATTGAATGATAAATCACTGCACGGACTGGGCACGGACCGGCTTTACGTCATTCGGTCGCCAGTTTGATTTTCATGACGTCATCTATCATATACGGCATTGTAACGTTGACAATAGACGGCGTAACGTCGTTTTTACAACTATTAGACGCTAAAAACGTACATGAAATACGCGTTTCAGTCTAAACAAGGATTGCGGGAAATTCTGACAGTCTGTTAAAGATTGCGGAATCTTCATAGACTATGAAGGATTCTGTCATATTTTTATTTTTTTGTGTGTGTTAGAATCGAAACAAATTCGCACTGGCAGTGATTTGTTGCTTAATATATCACTGTCTGTCGGTCAGTCGTAATTGTATAAATCATTCGCGCTACGCGCCCATGATTTATTCACTTTAACGACTGACCTCCAGCCAGTGATATATTAAGCAACAAATCACTGCGAGCGCGAATCTATTTCTTAAATAAAATGCTCGACAAGCCTCGCATTTTATCTCTTTTCTCGAACTCGTTTAACAAATTTAATAAAACATGAGCACTCACGTAGGATCATCTATATATCGTATGTCTTAACTATTCTGTTAGATTTTTTTTATCATATGATGTTACGCCCAGGAGTGATACAACGCCATCTATTTAAACCAGTAGACTAATATAAGTAAGCTACTCATATTATAATTTTGTCTTGAAAAAGGTCTTATATGACCGAAACCGGTCGACGATTAAACGCATTCTGATAATCATGTCCGTTGTTGGTTGTTTATTCTGTTTTTCTCCTGAATTCCCTAATATAAGTAATGTTATGTAATGGCTGTCATAACAACATCGCGTATATATACTTTGGAAAAATCTCAAACTATGCACACCAAAACGCGATTTCAGTGATTTAAGTGTTATGTGGCAAAATAATATAACATTCGAGCTTATCTATTATTGAATTTATTAAACCCGTTGCTAAACATCAATGAAATGCTCGTCAAGCATCGCATTTCATCTCTTTTTCACAATGCATTTAATAAAGTCAACAATACATGAGGACTCATGTAGGATCCTCTCAGTCTATTATAACCTCCCATATATACACTAATTTTTCGAATATTGGAAGCATTCGAGTCAGTGCATGACGAGACCATTAAATGATTTGTGCGCCCAAGCTATATCTAAGTACGCATAATTCCAGATGTCTTAGGATTTCATTAAGTTTATCCACATGTGTTTAACTTAAAACGGGAAATAAGCTGTATTGATAATATATCAATGTCATCAGGGCGAATATTCGGTACCAGTAAAAAGCAAATGAGTATGATCAGGAAATACCAAAATCCCATACTGCAGACTAGCCCATAGCAACGTTTCGAAGAGCCACATAACACTGACTTTCATAAGACATCAGGAAGACAATAAAAGTAAAGCAACCAGCTCTCTCCTCCCCATCACGATGATTGCAAAACCAGAAGGACACAAAGTACTGGATAACGAAACAAGGACCAAACACACTGAGAACCCCCACAAGCAATGGGAGCAACAACAACAGAACCTCCGCCTTAAACCGGACAGCAGACATTCTAGGTGGTGGTTCTGTTGTTGTTCATTTGTTGTTCATTAATGCTCCCATTGTGGGGACAGACGATGCATCGATAAGTTAGGGATCTTTCATGCGAACCAAACATCTATGTGTTTTGATCCACATCAGAATTAAAGGTGAGTCTGGCGCCGTTCAATATGTTTAAGCCATACAGTGATTTTTATTGTCGGTCCAAAGTGGTGCTTCTCTTGTGGATCATTTTTATGCTATTTATATTTCAAGTTTGTTTTATTATACCATCATGTCTGTTTCTTGCAGCCTTGTGATCACCTGCTGAGAAAAGGCTGACCTCTTGGCTGCCATGTGTGTTGTGTTTGTCACTTTCCCAAATGTGTCCTGGTCCATATCAGAATCAAGGGCGAGGTTGGCGCCGTGAAACTGGTTTAAGCCCGCCAGTAAAATATTTCTGACCGTTCCAAAGCAGTACTTATTTTGTGGATCATTTATGTTAATTCTGTCTTGTGTTTGTTATGCTTTCATGCGCGTCTGTTTATTGATGCCTTATGGTCACCTGCTGGGAAAAGGCTGACACTTTGCTCTCTTGTGTGTGATTCCTACTTGTGGCGTTATCTATTTCCAATATGGCGTCTCTGTTCAGGTGTGGACATGGTTGTATTGATTCTTTATATTTGCCTTCTTCTTTCTTTACTTCTGTGTTTGTTCCATGTTTTGTTGTGCAGTGTTTTGTGTCCTTTCTAGTTTGCAATCGTTTTGATTGAGAAGAGATAGTTGGCTGCTTTACCTTTTCTTTACATGGTTGAATTAATGCTAATACAAAGTCACTTTGCTTACATGCGACAACTAGACGTTTATGCTGAGTAGAACCATCCATTATTGTTAAACAAATCAGTGAAAAAGTTCATTTTTCATTTTCGCATTTATGAGAAAATACAGTTAAATCTTTAAGGAAACACTTTTATGTAGCAATCTAATCTGGGTCAAGACTATTTGATGCTATCCTAATTTTGAGCCACTGTTTGTTAAAGGTAATGTATTATATACATGTATATATATAATTTTTTAATTCTCAATTAATCTTTATTGCAGCACAAGAAGTAAATACTGGATCGTGTACTGTTCCAGTCACAGTCCCACGTAAGTAGCGAATACTGTTTTAACTAGTTAATATTTTTGAAACTTGGATGTAGAGCGTCAAATCAAAAGAAGACCAGCAGATGATTGCTATAAGACAGAATATTAATGATTGCACGATGCGAAACTGAGTAGTTTCAGTATGTACTATAGTCACCTCGTCTGCCAGTCTGTACGTTATTGGCTAGCAAAAACGCTGATTTAAAAAAAATAATCAGATTATCAATATTTGGGCTTGAAAAAATGAATTGACTTTGTCTAAAGCTAAGCTGAGGCATACAATGATTTTAATGTTAAATATCTATGTGACACGTTAACAGGAAATGGCAAGTCACAGACCTCAGAGTATCGCTCGGATGAGATACAGAACGCTTGCATTCTTATCTCAGCAAGAACACAATTAACACAGGCAACCATCTTTCTTCCTCGGTTGATAATTGCAAAACTAGAAGGGACACTAAGTACTGCATTATAAAACAATACAAGGACCACACACAATCCCCAACAAACAAAGGGGGCAACAATAAACAATCAATCAACAACGACAGATCCAGCGCCATAGAACGCCACTTGGGAGTCTTAAATTATTTTTTACTGGCCAAATCATCGCCATAGATTCTGTTGTCACAACATACACATGTTTAGCTCACGTGGAGGCTTCCTAACTTATGCAATGTACCATCACAGGGAAAGAATTAAATCAAATTAACATACTGCGATGAAACAAAGAAAATATCTTATTTATTGTTGCTCCCATTGTATGTGTGGACTCTGTGTTTGGTCATTGTTTTGTGATGCAGTGCTTAGTGTCCTTTATAGTTTTACAATCATCTTATTTGGCAAGCGAAAGTTGGTTACTTTACTTTGTTTTCCTAGTGTATTGTGACTGTTAGTTTTCTGTGGTTCTTCCTCATGGTGCTGTGGGTTGGTCTGCAGTGTGTGATTGTGGGAGTGTGATTGTGGTATTCCATAATCATATTCACTTGCTTTCTTAATGCATAGACAGTCAGAGCTAAAGAAAACCCCTAGTTGAGCCACAGAGGACCCAGCCAAAGACAAACAGCAGACACTGATTAACTGGTGAAAGTGTTTAGGTCAGGCTCATCATAGAGTCTGAGACCTGTACCAACATATCGTAGTTAGAGAGGAAAACATAGCTATAAAAAAGTAAGTGAATGCTACCAGAAAATACCACAATCACACACTGAGGACCATCCTATGGCACCTCTAGGAATAGCCACAGAACACTAACAGTCACAATACACCAAGAAGACAATTAAAGTAAGGCATGCAGACAGGCATATACTATCCATATTATATATACCACCCTTTTATAAAGTTTGATGATCTTTTTGAATCGACCAGGAAAAGAAAGCTTTCCAACGATTCGTTTTGAATCAATATATTAATTGCCATAAAATGCTGGCTCTGATATTCCTTGTTGCAGAAACGTTGTCAAGCCAACATGAATGATTAACTCCGAATGGTTTTCGTAGAATTTAGCAAATGCTTTGTAACGATAGCCTTGATTTAGTAGCTTGGCAGTCAAAACCTGATTTCTTTTGTTGAAGCCACTTATATCTGAACATGCCCTCACAAAATGAATAAAGTGTGAAATATATATATACGCTGGATGTTCTGAAAGTTCTAATCCAGGTGTGATATCTCTGTAACCAGCAATGCTACATGCCTGGAAAGTGTATCAAAAAATAGTATAGTCTTTGTCAATACACCACTCTGACAAGTTTTATGCAACTTGAAGGAGTGACCTGAAATCTACCCCCAAACAGCCATACCTTCAAAGCACTGAGCTAACAAGCAGACTGTGCATATTAGAGACCTCACAATTCAGGCAAGAGCAGTCTCAGCAATTTGTTTTATGGCTGCTCAATACTGTACATATGGCAAACTTTTTATATGATCTGGGTTTCCATGACCATTGAATGTATGGCCATACAGCTGTCAGCTATAATCAAATTTCGGACCACTTGAAGTTTTGACAGCTGTATACAAGATAAAAATGTTCTATCCAAACTTAGATTAACTTACTTTTGTCTGAAGCAATCATGAATAGTCGGTATCGTCAGAGACTGATTTTAACCCACATAAAAATTAAAAAGAGTCCACAAATTAGGTCGATATTCGGATGTACACTTTGCATGTGTATATCTAAAATAAAACCCAATCAATTGTCCAAATGTGCCTTATATCGTAAAATGATTCAATATGGGATTAAAATGAGCACAAAGCATCCGTCTGAAACCAATAACAAACTTGAAAATATAGTCGTAAATATTTTGCCGATATTAGGTTCAGAATGTTTCTTGTCCAACTTGATAGACACAAATAGAATAATTATTCTCGGAAATGAAAATTCTGCAATGAATTTAAATGACGTTGCTATTCATTTTAATGACGTCATAAGAATTGCGTATTGTGCTTTAACATTGAATCGACACAAACTGTCACCCACCATTCTAACATTTGAATGGCCATTAAAAGTAACACAAAGTAAAAATACAATGCAGCTTGAAAGATTCAGATTCAAATATTATTATAATTCTATAACTTAAAAACAGGCCAGTGGTATGGAGTGGGCGATGAATAATGTGCTGTAGTTATTAAACAAAACAGTACCGTGGAAAAATATTAGCATCATTAAAAAGGTATTCGTTTGATTTGATTCTTTACGTCCCATCAACAATCCTTCAATTAAACAGGGACGGGTCTTCCTGGGTTGAACCAGTACTAAGCTAGGATAAATGTGTCTTGCTCAAGGACCACAACGCAGTGACGCCAGTGAAGCTCAAACCCGCGGCCTCTCGGTCTCGAGTCAAGCACTCTACCACTGAGCCACTGCGCTCCCTTCATTATAAAGGTAAAATATAGTTCTGTTGAATGGTGCATAGTATGCCTCTCAATATGTCTCTGAGCAAACAACCCTCGTACAATAAGACAGCTCCATCCAGAAATGGAAAACTAACTTTTTAAAAACTAAAATCAACTCGTTTATTATAGATTTTACTTGAAACCTTACCATTTGTTATGGGCAAGTCAAAGTACAAAACGGGGGCTTCAGTATCAAAAACATCACTTTATTTAACTCAAGTTCTGTGGAATATATCTGGCTTACCATAGTTTCAAAATAAGGGTTAACAATGTTCAATAATTCATCTAGCTATAGGGAAGAAGAGTTCTAGCACCAATAATATCAGTCTAATTTTTGTCAGAAAGATACATCATCAAGTGTGTCTCATAATAAAATGGAGGCAAACCTGCAACAAGAATTATATCAGTTTTTCCATTTCGAGTTGGCTCTTCGTAAGGCATATATGAGCTATTCGTCAGGGTTTTTGCATTGCAAAAAAACATTTCTTATAATTCCACTTTTGTAACCCAACTAGCCCATACTCTAATGATATTCTTAACCCTATGCATGTGTACATTTTACGCCAACTGTGCGTGACCTGGTGTTGCTGCCAATTAAGTTCTGCCCAGCTATGCCCTGTTCTCTACCATGTAAGAGTCAAACGATGGAAGTAATGATATACCTCTCTAATGGATTTTATCGTAGTCAAAACAATTTGTCACCTCAATCAAGTGATACGATGATGAATTGGAATTATTACAATCACAGATTGAGCTTTGTCATGTGACGTCGCATTCAGACGTGTAATATTGTCATGTATCAAAACAATATTCTAATGCACTTGCAAATGCAACGCAGCGTCTGATTGGATAACGTCATAAATTTGCGACAGAATATATTGCGATTTATTGTCGCAAACAAGATGTCATTAAGTAACGTCGCTTTTCATTAGTTGACATGTGCATATATACAGCTGGCAAGCAGTTTTATGCAGCTGGCTGCTGCTGGACGTATAGGCACAACAAAGAACATTTCACTCTCATTTTGAAGGAAACAATGTTAATAGTGCATTAGAATGGGGATAACCATATTCAAAATTTTTATTTGGGGAAGTATATCGCCGGATATACGTTCAGAAATCATGTTTTACGGCTCCACTTACATGTCGCCATAAACTAAATTTCCCACTGTATATCCGACGATATACCTCCCCAAATGAAAATTTTCAATACAGTTATCCCCTAAATATACTAGTGTTTAAACATGCTTGTGTAACAATTATGCAAATAAGCTAGATAACGTTGTCCAATGAATGACGCCCATAAGAACATCACGTTAAATTTTGTCAACAAATTGAAGTTTTTCATCCATAAGATGCAATAACCCATAGAATTTCTGCTATACAGCAATCGACACATGCCTTAAATAATTGCTGTAGCTTAGTTTTAAACTTTGATTTACCTTTCTTTGCACCCTTACTTACTTCAAGAATATTACATTTTTTATGGTAATTATGATCCAAAATTTATGCTAAAGTACCTTTGAATTTATTTAACTCGTTAAAAATGGCAATAGCATTAATGTATTCCAACAGACTGCATGTTTCATGGTCAACCCAATCACGGTTGGTAACTTTGCTTTCCTCTTTAATTGCACGCCGGTGGGTCGGACTTCAGACTCTATGACGGTTCCGACCTGAAGAGTTATCTATTGATGAGATGGTAGGGGTCTGATGCATTGGCTGTTTGCCGGGCCCACCGGGGCTTATCTGTTGGATTTCTTTTGCTCCTGTACTCAGTTTTATTTACTGTTGAGTCTTAACTTTGCCGTATCTCTTTTTATATCTAGATTTATATGTTCTTTGCTTTTACTCCTTTTGATATCTTGATTTATATGTTTTTGGAGATGATGCATTGATAAGCTAGGGGTCTTTCGTGCAAACTAAACATCTATGTGTCTTGATCCACATCTTAACTAAGGGTGAGGTTGGTGCATTGAAGCCGGTTTAAGCCCTCCAGTAAAATATTTTTATTGACCGTTCCAAGGCGGTAATTCTTTTGTGGATCATTTGTGTTTTTTTTTTGTGTGTTTCTCTTGCTTATGCGTCTGTTCATTGCTGCCTCGGTTTATTCGGTTTTAAGCGATATGTTCAATTTTGAGCATTTGTGTGAAAATGAAATGTGATGGTGCCCTTATACAGTTTATCAATTGAGCTGTATTTGATTTTTCCATATTGAGGTGGTTTAGCAGTTTCGCTCAGTATATGTTTGTGAAACAAGTGATAATTTGTCATTCTTTCACTAATGTGAGAGGTCGATTGATTCTACACTACCATAAGCACACCAATCCATTTAGTGATTTTAAGAAAAGCAAACAGACAAACTATTTTGATTTAGGTGGCTTAGGCTGCTGTCCGCTCTAAGGTGATGGTTCTGTTGTTGTTGACTTTTTGTTTATTGTTACTCCCATTGTGGGAGTCTGTAATTGTTCTATGTTTTGTTGTATGTTACTTTATGTCCATTCTAGTATTGCAATCATCTTGATGGGGAAGAGGGATCTGATTGCTTTGCTTAATTTGTCTTCCTGGTGTCTCGTGATGGTTGAGTGGCTCTTCCTTGCGGTGCCGCGGGGTTGTCTGCAGTTTGTGATTGTGGTATTTCCTGATCATGCTCACTTACTATTTTACATGTAGTACATATTATTTAGAAAGTTATCGCCTTAAAATGCAAATAAAGACATACACAGAGGATTAAATTTCTAGATTTTAAAGTTACTATAGAAGCTATATGTAACACTATCTCCACAGCCTAGCATTTCGAATACGTGTGTACAAAAGCTGAAATGCCACAATCAAATACAAGATATTTGCCGTGTCTAACCTATTGGCTTGATAGGGTTATAAGATTGTTTTAGCTTAATATGCTTTAAAGAATTATATGAGCTGCTGTTTGAAAACATCATCAGTGATGTGTTTCTTATATTTCATGTTCTTGTAGCAGCCGGAACTACTGTTTCTACCACACAAACCACACCGACACATATACCAACAGCTACACCAACATCTACACCGACACCAGGTGAGTAACCACAGAATTTCTGCTATACAGCAATCGACACATGCCTTAAATAATTGCTGTAGCTTAGTTTTAAACTTTGATTTACCTTGCTTTCTCTTAAAACAGTACTATAAAACATTTGATTTATAATCACAGCCTACGTATTGGCGAAAAAACTGTCCTAGCCCTGTCATTTACTGGTTTACGGATTGACAAGTACATTTTTCTGGTTCACTTTAAATCAAATTCTTTTAAACAACCAGTGGTGACTCATTATGGGGGTCTTTGATCTGAGCATGCGCTATTTGTCTGTGTGCTATAAATAGTATACTAGTCAAATGCAATTTTCAGGTCTGAGGTACCTAACATATGGGTAATAAGAAACATATATAGGAGGATAAAGCAAACACATCAGCCAATTATCTCATATGGAAATGAGGTGAATGTCACTCTATAAACGACAGAAAAATCCAACCTTAAACCAGGACCATACACGAAATCATAGCCATGATGTGGTTTCTGAAAAACAAAACAAAAAAACAAAAACAACAACAACAACATAGTTATGGCAGTCCAATAGTAACAATTACACTGAACACTTGACAATGACCTTTGGCACCTATCTATAACTATTGTCTCATTATATTACACATATTTAGTAAGTATATTTACTTTGTGCTTCTTTGAAGTACTTCTTTTTTGGATCATTTGAGTTTTTTATGTCTTGTGTTTGTCACGCCTTTGCGTATGTTCATTGCTGTCCTGTGGTCACCTGCTGGGAAAGGGCTGACCTCTTGTTTGTGATGTTTGATTGTGTTGTGGCCCCCTTTTCCATGTGGGTCAGGTGTGGTTCTTGATTGTATCGATTCCTGATCTTTGCCATCTTTCTTACTTTGAACATAATTCAAAATATCATTTTTTCTCGAGTTTCCCCATTTAAATGCACAAGAGGGGTCAGGGTTAAGGTTCCTAACCCATAACTTGACCTTGTCCAAATGTGTCAACCTTGGACTATCAGTTGTCAAAATTGGTAGAGTCTTTCTCCCTATTTCTACAAATCAAGGCTCAAGGTCATTGGCTTATTGGTTTCTGAGAAGAAACTTCGTGGATACCTGATATATGGACATGGCGCCATCTTAGTTATATGGTCAAGTTCATTTGAAGAACGTTTCGTTCCCATACATAAAGGCTCCCGTTCCTGACGAGCTAAATTTTTTTTTGGGTTTTACAACAGCAGAAGCTAGGGTGGTGATTTGGTCTGTTAAACATATCTAAGCCCCTCAGTGGCCTCGACTGCCGTCTGTTCTAGAGCAATGATTCTGTTATGGTTGGTTCATTGTTTGTTGCTGCAGGGATTTTATGTTTGGTTCATGTTTTGTGATGTTGTCCTTTGTGTCGATTCCAATCTAGCAACCATCTTGCTTAGAAGGAGAGAGCTTGTTTCTTGATTTTAATTGTAATTTGACTGTCTGTGTTCTGTGCCTGTTTTTCGCAGTGTCGTTGGTTGCACTGTGGTCTGTGAAAGTGGTATTTCCTAGTCATAATTGCTTGCTTTTTGCAATCATCCCGCTTGGGAAGAGAGTTCTTGTTGTTTAACTTTTATTGTATATATGTTGTCGCCATAATGTTGTGGTACCTGCTTCTTCCTTGTGGTATCATTGGTTTGTATGTGATCAGTGATTGTGGCATTTCCTAGCCAAAATTATTTTCAACCGTATAAAAATTAGAATTCACTTGGCCCAGAGAAGATTTTATATGAAAATGATGAAGGATGGACAGACGTCGGATGACATAGTCATTAGATCACTCAATATACTTTGGATACGGCAAGCTAATATAAATGCTATATGAATGAAAGACATGGCTAGCTTTAGTTAATGATCAAACAATATTCTATTTTTAAGTGAAAAGTGTTCAACATCCATCAAAAATATACATTATATTTGTTTAGTGTTTGATGTAGAAGTAGTCAACCTTTATAGTAGTTATGTTGTTTCAGTAGTTGATGTAAAAGTTTTTAACCTTTCTCGTAGTCCAAACATCTGTGACATAGGTATATGTTTTATTGATGGGCTAAAAAAGGTGAACTCAGTCATAGACAGACTAGGAATTGCGTAGGCTACTTAGCGATCATTGATTTGCACTATTGAATGTAAAAGTTTGCAAATTCTATCGTAGACAGACCACCAATAACTAAACAACAGAACAATATATACTACATGTATATGTCAAAGAAACAATAAAGATAGGATTATAATCGTTAAATGTACGATTTTTTGTCCAAAAGTCGTACACAGGCTTCAGCAAAGCACCTCCTGTAAAGCCAATGACGCCAATACACACGTCAGATCAAATAAATGTAATCATCATTAAATTCCACTGGCTAACTTAATAAGTGCAACCTATGACGACAACAAAGTGGCATAAACTCCATTGTTTTGCAGGGACGTCAAACTCTGATATTATATCCCTTTAATCTGTCGACACGCTTACCGGGTTGTAATTTGTATGCAAGATACTAAAAAAGCGGCACTAAAAGATATAGAAATATTCTAAGGCATGAATTAGAATCAAAGTGGATAAAATTATTGCAAACACCACATCCACTTGGTTTTAATGATAATATTTACCATGAGGGTAACATTTCTAGATTACCTGATTTTGATGTTTTTTCTCTTTTAGATATACGTAAAACGCAATAACCTATCTCATGGTAAACCCAAAAATAGAAATTTAAAATGCAAAAATAAACATGTTTTAACTCTTTCAGAATTAAGTATCCTCTTAAACATTCTGGCCGACATATGGCCCTTTTACGTTTGTGTAACTCTTTCTATATCTTTACTTCGTAATTTGGATATTGAGGCTAATCAATTCTATGATAGAGCTCATCGACTTTATGATGCAGCAATTCTACCGGGTGTTACACTCAACATGCTCTTAGGCCATACATAGACTCCGAAATTAATCATATAAGGCATTTTATCAAAATTCAATTTGTCAACAAGGGGATTGAATTCAATAACTTACCCAGTATATTTAAAGATAAATCTGTTATCTCTTCTATTCCTACTTATTTTGAAAATAAGGAATCCCCTATGATTTGTTATAAGTATAATAAACCTATTCGTAGTACTTTTTAACTATAACAAATTAGTAACAGAACTTGATATCGAAAATTCTATTCCTGACTCTTAAGATTGTAAAGACTCTGAGTACTGCTCTCAACCTGCTGGTCATATAGTCACAGGGGGTTTTAAAATCATAACTGATTCAAGAATTTGGTCTATTAAATGTAAGTGGCCTAAATATAGGTTTCCTGTACCAATAGACTTCAAATCATGTCGTTAGGAAATTGCAGGAGCCTTACAAGAATTTTGTAATCGCTTGTGTAAATGAGAGCATGTTGAGTCGAATGCCTTAAATAGTTGGAAACTAAATATTTTAAAAATTATTGATGGTTGAATTTCATTTTATTAAAATAATTTAGATCTTCTACTACCTAAACCTAAATTCACTTTTAGACACTTGAAGAAAGGGATCCAAGAATTCCATAGGAGGTTTGTTTTGGCCCATGCAGATAAGGCTGCTAACAAAGTTGTGGTCGTTTGAAAAAGATACTATATTAACACCCTAAAGCAAGAACTTAGCACTGCAAAAACATATGTGCATAACAGGCTTGATGAGATGTCTATCGTTGATAGGCATCGATGCCATATGGCAGCTAAGTTTGGGTTGTTTGTTGATGAGGACCATAGCAAGCTTCCTACGTTATACTGGTTACCTAAAGTTCATAAATGGCCCTATAAATCACGTTTTATTGCTAGTTCTAGTGCATATACAACTACTGAGATGTCTATTCTTTTGACTTCTTGCCTCACTGCGATTAAAAACCATGTCATTAAATATTGCACAACTGTTTATGAAAGAAATGGTAAAAAAATATTTTTGTCTATCAAAAATTCAGGTGAAATTCTTGATAAGTTGAAGTCTATAGGTTTTCTAGCATCTGGTGTGTCTACCTATGATTTCTCTACTCTCTATACTACATTGCCTCATAATCTAATCAAAGCAAACTAACAGAATTAATTGAACAAACATTTAACAGAGAAGGCTCACTTAATTTGACTTGTAATGATAAAAATTCCTTTTTACTTCTGAACAACCTAAACGATATAAATTGTGGTCATGTCAGAAAATGTGTGATGCGCTCCATTATCTTTAGGACAATATATTTATAAGATTTGGCTTGAAATTATATTGACAAATTGTAGGTTAACCAATGGGTTCTAATTGTGCTCCTCTTGTTGCAGATTTGTTTTTGTTTTGTTATGAGAGAGACTTTATGTTGTCTCTGTCTGACAATAATCCAACTGATATTATTGAAGTTTTGAACTCAACCTCCAGATATTTAGATGACTTATTTAATATTGATAATCCTTATTTTGAACAAATGACAGGACAGATGTATCCCACTGAACTTCAGTTAAATAAGGCGAATTCTTCAGAAACTGAAGCTCCGTTTATGGATTTGAACTTGTCAATAACAAATGGCATAGTTTTTCTAAAATTTACGATTAATGGGATAATTTTAATTTTGAAATGGTAAATTTCCCCTTTCTTGATGGAGATGTTCCTCGCCCTCCTTCATATGGTGTATATATTTCTCAGCTTATTCGTTTGGCTAGAGTGTGTTCTAATGTTGATGACTTCAACAACAGAAACTTATTTTTAACTGCATAGATATTAAAACAAGGTTATAGGTATCATAAAATTCGAAAAGCATTTTCTAAATTCTACTACAGACACTCAGAGTTAATTGTTAAATACAACATTGGGTTAAAAATTCTTCTGCAACAAGGCATATCAGAACCTATATTTTATGGTGATTTAGTTTATAAATTCAAACGAATTGTTGGAAAACCTTTTAGTGATCAATTTAAAAAGATAGTAAAACATTATATAAGGGTTGGATATAACTTGGATATCATGCAACAGTCTGCATGACTAGTTTTAAACCCAATCACAGTTTATAGCTATGGCTTCCTCTTTAATTGCACGGCGATGCGTCAGGCCTCAGACTCTATGACGGCTCCGACGTATAGCTTTAATCGGTTGGTTGTTGTCTGATGCTTATCTGTAGCTGGACCCACTGTGGCTCAATTGAGGTTTTATTTAGCTCTGACTATGTATGAGTAATGAGCCCTTTTTTATTTCATCATGGTGTGTTAATTTGATTAGAGTGTTTCCCCATGATGATACATTGGATTAGTTAGATGGCCTCCATGCGAGCTGAACATTTCTTGTACTTCAACAACAGCAGAATCTAGGGCGAAGATTTGGTACCAGTAAAATGCATTTAAGCCCCCCGGTGGCTTAGGCTGCTGTCCGTTCTAAGGCAATGGTTCTGTTGTTTTTGACTTCTTGTTCATTGTTACTCCCATTGTGGGAGTCTGTAATTGTTCTATGTTTTGTTGTACGTCACTTTATGTCCATTCTAGTATTGCAATCATCTTGATGGGGAATAGAGAACTGGTTGCTTTGCCTTATTTGTCCTCCTGGTGTCTCGTGATGGTTGAACGGCTTTTCCTCGCGGTGCCACGGGGTTGTCTGTGGTTTGTGATTGTGGTATTTCTTGATCATACTCACTTACTATTTTTGGTCTGTTTTAGTCCAAATTGATAGACATCAATAGATTATTCACCGAAATGAAAATTCTGCAATGTTTTCAAAATGACGTTGTTGTCAGTTTCAATGACGTCATAAGAGTTGCATGTTGTGCTTAAACTATTGAATCGAGTCAACCTTTCCCCGTTATAACGTTTGAATGGACATTATAAGTAACAAAAAGTAAAGTACAATGCAATTTTATTTTGCAGTTTTAAAGATGCCGGGCTTGAAAGATTCAGATTCAAATGCATCATAATTCTATAACATGAAAACAGGCCAGTGGTATGGAGTGAGCCATATATAATGTGCAGTAATTATAAAACGAAATAGCACAGCTAGAAAATATTAGCATCACTATTAAGGTAAAATCTCGTTCTTTTGATGGTGCTTAGTATACCTCTCAAAAATGTCTGTGGACAAAGCTACAAGGTAAAGACCATAACGTTTGGATCATCCCTCGTATAGCTACTTAGTTGGACAAGATTCAGTCTGAACCCCTTTATTCTACTTCACTACTTTATATGTGTGAGAAATAAATGTTCTAGCAAGACTGTGCATTTGAGTTGGCTCGTCGGATCTTTTGCTGCTAGTATATATGGTGAGTGTATCCTGAACTAGATGGTGCACTTTCTAGAAAAAGTTGTTGGAATACTAAATCGCTATTGGAGGCAAATCTAATATTTTCAGTGATCAGTTAAAATAAGATTTACTTCTATTGTTAACAGACTACACAAATTTCTTAACTATCTTGTATTTTTCTAGTGTAAACAGACCATGCAAATTTTAACCTATATTGTATTTTTCAACTGTAAACATACCCAACAAATTTCTAACCTATCTTGTATTTTTCAATTGTAAACAGACCACACACATTTCTTACCTATCTTGTATTTTTCGATTGTAAACAGACCATCTCATGTCTAACCTATCTTGTATTTTTCTATTGCAAAAAAGCCGCACAAATTTCAAACCTATTTTGTATTTTACTTTTGTAAACAGACCACGAAAAATGTTCACCTATCTTGTATTTTTCTATTCTAAACAGTACACACAAATTTCCAACCTATCTTGTATTTATCTATTGCAAACAGACCATGCAAACTTCAAAACTATCTGGTATTTTTCTGTTGTAAAAAACCCACACAACTTTCTTCCCTATCTTGTATCTTTCTATTGTCAACAGACCACACGCATTTCAAACTTATCCTGTATTTTTCTATTGTAAACAACCCACACAAATTTTAATATATCTTGTATTTTTCTATTGTTAATAGACCACAAAGTTTCTAACCTGTCTTGTATTTTTCTACTGGAAGCAGACAACACAAATTTTAACCTACTATTCCACAAACAGTTTATGGCAGTCACGTAAGGTAAATCCAAAAACCGTTATAACTTTCAATAATAGTGAGTATGAATACTACGAATAATTCAAATTTACTACCAAAACATATTGAGACCTCACTGTTGGAATCTCCTTGTTTAATTATATCTTGTATTTTTCTATTGTAAACAGACCACACACAATTTTAACCTACCTTGTATTTTTCAGTGATAGGTGGTGAAGAAAAGTCCAACCATTATCGTAAACAGACGACCAATCACAGCGGATTCAAGTTACAGACGACTATGTTTAACGTCAAAAGTGCAACCATTTGTGGTTTCATGTGCAGTGAACATTTTAATTGTTTATTTTTTACTTACGAACCGACTGTGAATTGCAATTTGTATAAACAAGATGAATTGAGTACAGCTGTAATACCATGTTCGACAATGAAATGTTACAAACATTATTCTCTTTTATAATGAGAACTTGTGATAATGGAGTATTCTGAGGATTAAACTTTAACATCTATTGTCCCTTTCTTGTTGGGTAAGCAACAGGTAAATATTGTAGGTGTAATTTTATGGTTTTATTCAAATTTTGCTAATCCGATGCCACATTGTTGGGCATCTGATCAGGTTCTGTACTATTTGCTTTCGGAATTCTATTAAAATTTGAATTTAAATATAAAATTACACCAAAAAAAAAATCCATAGAATTTTAAAGCTACTCATCCTATTAATAAGGATTATGTGAGTTGGTGATGATGATTGTCTTTGTCTGGGTTTACCGTGGCTCATCTTGAATTTTTCTTTTACTTTCACAATATGTGAGTCTGAATCATTTTTTGTTTCATCATAGTGTGTTAAGTTAATAAGATTGTTTCTCCGTGATAATACATTGCATAAATTAGAGAGCCCCTATGTCAGCTAATCAAATGTTGAAGCTTAACGACAACATAAACTAGGTCAAATATTTGGTACCGATAAAATGCATTTAAGCACACAAGCGGCTCCTAGGGCGAAGATTTGGTATCTGTAAAATGCATTTAAGACCCCCCATGGTGGCTTAGGCTGCTGTTCGTTCTAAGGCGATGGTTCTGTTGTTGTTGACTTTGTGTTTATTGTTACTCCCATTGTGGGAGTCTGTAATTGTTCTATGTTTTGGTGTACGTTACTTTATGTCCATTCTAGCATTGCAATCATCTTGATGGGGAAGAGAGAGCTGGTTGCTTTGCTTAATTTGTCTTCCTGGTGTCTCCTGATTGTTGAGTGGCTCTTCCTCGCGGTACCATGGGGTTGTCTGCAGTATGTGATTGTGGTATTTCCTGATCATACTCACTTACTATATTTAATCTGATTTCCATTCTGAGGCAGCGGTTCTGATTGTTGTCGTTTCATTGATTATTGTTGCTCCCATTGTTTGATAGAGATTTGAGTTTGGTCCTTGTTTTGTTATGCAGTGCTTTCTTAATTTGGAATCACATAGGTGGGGGAACCTGGTTGAAGTACTTTGTTTTTCTGATGTCTTGTGACTGTTAGTGTTCTATTGCTTCCTCAAGGTGCCGTGGGTTGTTCTGCGGTGTGTGAGTGGGGTATTTCTTCTTCACACTTATTTGCTTTTGTTTTTGTTGAAAAGCAGAGCATTTTTCATTTTCTGTAATTTGCATTACTTTATAAAACAAATGAAAGTTGAATTCGCCGTTTAGGAAATGCGAGAAGAAAAAATCAATAGACCAAAGAACAATCCACGGCATCGCGAGGAAAAGACACAGAACATCAACAGCAATTATACTACGAGGGCTGTTCAAATATGAATCCAAGTAGCTTAATACTTTTCGTCACATATATGCTACGACAAAATGGTATACGTTTTTATAAAGGATTATATGTCACCTTTAAACTGGCACCAGACCTTAAGAAAAATACAGTATACTTATCGAGGTATAGCCCTTTGAATGAGGGTCACTTTAGTATACTAATAAACTCAATGCTTCGATCATACAAGTGATATAGACGAACGTATAATTCTTCGATAAATTCGTGAAATTTCTTGAAATTTCTAAGGAAGTATCTCTATATAATTCTATATTGATTCTGTGAAAGTTGCGAAAATCCGACACATTTTTGTTAAATTAATTAGAATCGTTTTCGCTAAAGTCTCCTTATGTTTGCAAATAAATGGTGAACAAAACACCACCTTTCAGTTTTCAGTCAAAATTGTCTCTAACAGAATACACGAAGCAACATTTAAACTAGTTTTAACTCAAAGACAATATGTTGATCGCTCATACTGAGTTGTTACTACAAATCATTGAAGGATAGTGGGAAATTTTTAAACGCTGAAAATCATTTTTATTAAGTCAAAACTGTCTTAAGTGAAGGGGTTTTAGAACTTTTACTTAATTTGTGTTGCCATAACATTGCGGTTTTAATCTAAATTTGAATATTAACTTTAAGTTTTACCAAAATAAGCATTATTTACAATAAAATTACTCACTTGGTCTTGAGGACTAGACAGATTGAACACATTTAAATTAATGTAAACACGTCATTTAGAAGCAGAAAAATTCTTGAAAAATGATATAAAATGTGATAACTCTGTAAATGAAGGACGGAGCATTTTGAAAACTTCCTTATGCCATTTTAAGCATGTGTAAAGCAAAACGCAAAGAAAAAGACACAGCGATGTTCATTATCGCATCACCAGTAGATACCTCAAAATGACGTTTATCATAAAATTAATGACGTCAAAAACGTGCCTATTTTCTCGAGATTGAAACATGATAAACTTTTTCTTGCAAGAAACTTTTTCAATGTACCTTAAACGTGCATTTAAAATTTGGTACCATTTTGTCTCAAACTTACACAGATATGACACTATATCCGCAAATGTACCAAAACGTGTTTGGCAATTTGCGTCAGAAAAACTTCAGTATACAGGAATGGCCTTTTATTTAAGCGTCTGTAACTCGAGACATATAGTGGGTGTTTCTTTATGTTTGGTGCCATTTTAAAGGCGACAAATACTTCTTTCCAGAAAAGTTTGACATTGTGTCGTGGCATATATGAGAAGAAAGTTATGAAGCCACTTGCGTTCATATTTGAACAGCCCTCGTATTAAAGTAAAACAACCAGTTCTCTCGTCCCTAGTGAGATGATTGCAAAACTAGAAAGGACACTAAGTACTATATACAGGACCAAGCGGAGAGCTCTATCACGCTATTAGAGCAATAGTAAACAATGAATCAACAATTGCAAAACTACTACCGGTATATTAGGCTAAGCAGCAGCCAATACCACCAGAGGCTAAAATAATTAGATTTATATACCAAATATTGCCCTATATTCTGCTGTTGTTAAAGCACAGATATTGTCCAGTTCGCATGGAGGTGTCCTATCATATGCCGTGTCTCATCACAATAAGAATAGACAACAGCTGAGTCCACCAGGGGGGGGGGGGGGCTTAAATATATTTATCAACCAAATATTTGCCCTATATTTCGCTGTTGTTAAAACACAAATATTATTCAGCTCGTATAGAGGTATCCTATCATAGGTCATGTATCATTACAGACAAAAATCAAATCAAATTCACCTTCTGTGATGAGACAAAGGAAATTGTTCCATACACACAGACAGTCGTATTCCTTGTTGGGTTACGATTGGCCTAGCAAACGCCAAGCAACAGGAACCAGCCCAACGATGGAAGTTTAAGGTCAGGATAGTCTTTAATCTAAGGCCTGGCCTCCATGTTGTATTTTACTCTTGACCAGTTTCTGCGTAACCCATGGACATTGACTCATGTTTGATGAAATAAAAATGTAACAGAAATAATTAGAATACATTGTACTGTTTGCCATACATGTAGTAGAAAAGACAAGTGATCATAGCCAGAAAATGACACAATCACATATCATAGATAAACACAAGGTACCATAAGTAAGAGATATAAAGCAGTAACAACCAAATGGCAGCAAGAGCACAATAAAACGTCTGTCTTCATCCCAGCAAGATGACTGCTATACTAGAAAGGATACTATGAACTACAGCCATTAAACCCCCGAAGAACCAACACAAAATCATCACACTCAATGGGAGCAACAACAAACAATGAATGAACAAAAACAGTTTCATCACTTTAGAAGGGAGATCAGCTGGTGCCACCATAGGGCTTAGACCACACACTGGCCAAATACTCGTCCCAGACTCTATTGTCATCAAAACATAATCAAAACTGTTCAGCTCGTATAAAGGCTTCCTAACATAGACAATGCATCACTTCAGGGAAACAATCAAATCAAAGCAACACACTGCGATGAAGCAAAGAAATGGGTCCTTAGCAACTCACACTGCGATGAAGCAAAGAAATGGGTCCCTAGCAACTCACACTGCGATGAAGCAAAGAAATGGGTCCTTAGCAACTCACACTGCGATGAAGCAAAGAAATGGGTCCTTAGCAACTCACACTGCGATGAAGCAAAGAAATGGGTCCTTAGCAACTCACACTGCGATGAAGCAAAGAAAAGGGTCCTTAGCAACTCACACTGCGATGAAGCAAAGAAAAGGGTCCTTAGCAACTCACACTGCGATGAAGCAAAGAAAAGGGTCCTTAGCAACTCACACTGCGATGAAGCAAAGAAATGGGTCCTTAGCAACTCACACTGCGATGAAGCAAAGAAATGGGTCCTTAGCAACTCACACTGCGATGAAGTAAAGAAATGGGTCCTTAGCAACTCACACTGCGATGAAGCAAAGAAAAGGGTCCTTAGCAACTCACACTGCGATGAAGCAAAGAAATGGGTCCTTAGCAACTCACACTGCGATGAAGTAAAGAAATGGGTTCTCAACAACTCCTATTTGAGCAACGGTTGGCCCAGCAAAAGATAAGCATCATGCACCAACTCACCAAAGAGAGCTCTATGCCAGAGTCGCCACTGATTCCAAGGCCTTAACACATCCGAGCAATTTGAAGAGGAAACCACAGCCATCAACTATGACTGAGTCCACTATCGGGCATGCAGGAGGGTCTGGATGGGGTATAATGATTAGTGAATAATTGCCTTTTTTATAATGAATAGTGAATAATTAGCCATAAAAGTAATGAATATTGAATAACGAGGGCCTAAAAATTAACGAATAATCCTATCTTTTTTAATGAATTGAAGAAAAAAATGAATAGGGAATAATCAGATTTCTTTGCCACCTTTCTTACTTTTAATGAATTAATTGGTCTTATTTTAATGAATAGCCCAAACTTTTAATGAGATGAATAATGGGCTTAATTTTTAATAAATAGTGAATACCAGACCCTCCCATCCAGACCCTCATGCAGAACACCGCACAATAGCCATGCTACATCCCACCCAACATCATAATTGCGCCGTGACATGAAACTTCCAACACGTGCTTTGTGCGACCATCAAAGGCTCAGACCAGCCTGTGCATACGCACAGACTGATCAGAGTCTATGCTATTCGCTTGAATATTCGTTGACTGTTAAACAACTGACCAAACATCATTCGAAATTTCTAAGCCTAGCAGGAGGCTGCACAGGCTCGCTCGAGCTAATATTTGTCAAAATGCCACATTGTTGGAAATCACATGTCGCGGCTCAAATGCTAAAAAACTAACGAGTCTACCCAGAAAATGTCGAAATGACATACCACAGACCTACCCATTGAGCAATGAGGAAGAGACCATATCACAAACAGTCACACGACAGTAAGAACACATTTAAAGTAAAGCTCTGTCTTCCTCATTGAGATGAATGAAAATCTAGAAATGACACTAAAAGAAGTGAGTATGATCAGGAAGTACAACAATTACATACTGCAGACCAACACACGGCACCGCGAGGAAGAGCCACCCTAACATATACAGTTACAAGACATCCGTAAGACAATAAAAGCAAGGCAACCAGTCCTCTCTTCCTCTTCCAGATGATTGCAAAACTAGAAAGGACACAATGTAATGCATACCAAAACAAAGACAAACACAGAACCCGGAAGGACATAAAACAATATATCAATAAACTAAGAACGGACAGCAGCCTAAGCTACGGGGGCGGGGGGGGACTTAAAAGCATTTTACTGGCACCAAATCTTCTAGATTCTGTTATTGTTAATAAAACACAAAATTGTCACAGATAGTCAGAGCCAAAGAAAACCTCAAGCTGAGCTACGGTGGGTCCAGCCAACGACAAGCATTAGGCACCAACCAACGGATTAAAGCTTTACGTCATTGAGTCTGATGCCTGTCGTGCAATTTAAGAGACAATCATAGCTATAAACCGTGATTGGGTTTACAACCAGGTAAGTAGACTGTCGTATGATATCCATGTTTTATCCCACTTTTTTATAACGTTTAATAATATTTTTAGATTGATCACTAAAGTTATGCTTTTCAAAAATTCTTTTAAATATATATGCTAAATCGCCATAAAATACAGGTTCTGATATGCCTTATTGCAGAAGAGCCTTTAAGCAAATATTGTATTTAACAATCAACTCAACGAAGTTGATGGTATCGATAAATACTGCATTAGAAAACAAGAACCAAACACATAAAACACATAATCCCCTACAAAGAAATCACAGAGTAAATAAATACAGAGAGATATATTGAATCAACTGAGCCGATATATGCTGTAAATATTTCGTCCCTAGCGAGATTCAAACCCACTACCTCGACAACACCGCCTTGCACTACACCAGACATTAACGCTACCAAATGCGCCACTGAAATATATGTACATATTTCACTGTATCTATATATACTCATGCTATTAAAAAGAAGGCCACCTTGAGCTTTTTATAAGTTTGCTTAATTTGCATAGTAATTCTTGGGTCACTTTCAGGCCAACGCTATGCGATTGAAGTCATTCTCCCACCAGTCACCCTGGTAAACGTATACGTCGATTTGGTGGTATTCACGCGTATTGCCGGTACTTCATAGACCGGAAGTGGTAGATATTGGTGTTAATACTATATATAAAAACATGCCATATGCTTAAAGGACTATAGACTTTAATCATTTTTAAGTATTCAGTATGTGCATGGCGATTTATGTAAGCATTCAAGAATAGATTCGAGTACCGATCATCCAGATCCAGATCGGTACTCGAATCTATTCTTAAATGCTTACATAAATCGCCATGTGCATTCCGAATACTTAAAAATGATCTAATTCTATAGTCCTTAAGGCATATGGCATGTTTTTTCTATATAGTATTAACACCAATATCTACCACTTCCGGTCTATGAATTACCGGCAATACGCGTAAATACCACCAAATCGACGTATACATTTACCAGTGTGCCAGTCTAGCGAATCTATCAGACTGTCGGAAACAATTTTCTCTTCCAGCAAGTCAATGCTATCATACTTGCAATATAGCAAGGAACTGCTGGTCATGTCATACCATCTTGACTGGCCTTCGGGATCCCCATCCATCTCCGATCGACCACCCCTGGGATATTCTAGACCATCGGGTACATGATCGTTTCCCTTCCCAGCTGCCACATTTCCCGAATCCGAACAGGAGCTGGTTGAGCAATGACAACGCATTCCACAAGGGGTGGGGTAAAACCCCAGGCTTCTTTAAAGCATACGCGAAAGGCTCATAGAATGCTTTAATAAAGGTGGCGGTCATACGAATAATCACTTACAATATATAAATTTGTAATCATTACATGTTCATGTATGCATGTATCTTCAACAAAGCCCGTGCATTTGGATGGCCTTCTTTTTATAATCAAAGAGTCGCAAAACATTCCTCATTCTTAGCTTATTCAGGCACAATGCTTCTTATATCTTGACCAATACAGTCTCCATTTACCGTAAACCACTCTGTACAGAATTATGTAAACACCCCATCATATGTTTGCAAACATTATTTTTATGTGAATGTCTGCAACTCACATCACCTGAATACAGGATGTAACTGTGATTAATTCGTAACACATCTAAATGAAATTTACTTAAGGAATAAAGAAACGCAACAAACAAAAATATAATTTTGCGTGTTTAAATGGCGGTTTAGTGAAATCTTTATTGAAAATTTCTTATTGAGTATTTATAGCATGTGATGAAATACAAAAACGTCATTTTAACGCTACATTTTACGCTACAAGATTAAAACATAATATGTTATGAAAATGTAAAATGTGACGTTAACGTCAGAATGAAGATCAAGAAACCCCGTCTTTTCCATGTTTGGTTATTTAGCGTCGACTTGACAATGTGCAAATTAAACAAACGTCCAATCATATTCGTAATGCAGTCAAATATTGTCTCAAAACACGCTACTTGAATGGCAAGATACACAAGTATTAGCTTTTCAAAAAAGCTGGCGGTCGTTTAGCCCTATCATTGTATGTATTCTTGCCCACTGCATTCTTCCATTTTGAACTTCTAGAGCTTGTACATGTAGATTTATTCTAAGCTCTGATTTTTACATCTGAACTTTGATTTGTTACCATTTAACACATGCTTCCAGCGAGGACGTTGATTGATCTTTTGAAAGCACTCAGGCTTATGCATGGTATGTTATGGTAATGTATCTAGCATGCGACACATTTATGTAAAATCATTTGACAACACTTGACAGCACATTTTTCTTGAAACTGATGCAAGAGATTCAAGGTCACAATGGTCGCTTAACTGTATATGTACAGACTCCGTGACCAAAAAGTGTGTTCACAAACCAAATTTGGGATTCCTAGGATTTATGCTCGTGACACGATTTTTCTAGATCTGATGGCAGTGGTAAAGGTGCGTGACGCTCCATGACCCTAAATGCATTAAGACACGAATTTTGACATTCCTGCCTAAAATAATATAGGAGAGTTACTCCGGATATGATATGAACACTCAAACACTTAGGACACTAAAGACAGGCAGTTAGATTACTATATGCCTCCATTTGGGGGAATAAAACCTGTTTGTCATGTCCGTCATAAGACAGTGCCTGAATTCATAGTAATTCTATGTGATCAGATGTGGATGACAATCATATAAGGGGATACGTTTACTGATGTGAAGTTCGCTCGCACTCTTTGCCAATCAAGGACGTTTTGACTTTGGGACGTTTCACTTTCGCCAGTTTTTTTTTAAAAGCTAATACTTATTGCGTTGATGTAAGCAACAGGGCAAATTGTCGCCTCCTTTGTGAAAATTTAATTCGCAAATGAGCTTGTCTCGCTCTATAGGTAATCCTACAGATTTCACGGACAGTTTACTTCGCGCTGTAGGTCAACCCACGATATTTGGTACCCCACTCGTTGTTCCGCAGTGAATAAAATAAAGCCTGAGCACGGCATAAAGGTTTGGTCAAAACTGAATTTGATGTGTGTTTTGATTGAAGTTTATATAAGCGGCCGGCCATGGCCGACTGCAACAATGGTAGTGAATAAACGATAAACGTCACTTAGAGCCGTCGGGTTTCGGTCACGGGTGAATATACGGGATAAGATAAACCTAGAAACAGCAGAACATGCTTTCTTGGGAAAAACTGACATTTCAGATACCGTAGAAATATGCTGGTAAGGTGTTTATATTGACGTTAGCCAAACAAAACACGCTATAATGCAAGAATCAGCGTCTAATTACATGCTGAGAGTGAACACAAAACTTGTTAACTGTAACCTAAACTTTGTCACTTGACCATTAGAAAAACACATAAACCTCATGGAAACCATTAAAACGTAGGATATCGAAGTTTGGCGGCAGAATTGAGTTTTTTTTTGACGTCTGAAGATCTCAAGTCATAACTCTTGAACAAAACGTGCCTGTAATGAATAAATCTCAAGCAGAAAAGAAAGTTTACGCGTTTCACGCAATATTCAGAGTTGACGTTAATGACGTTAAGCTGTTTCAGAATCCTACAGAAACGTCGCCTTTTGATCATTTCCTTGATCCACAATCTATGCCAAGACTTTTTAAAACAATGAACCGATGGTTGAATCAAACTTTGCTTTTATTGACCCTGTTTCAGCAGTTTACTAGGGGGTCAGGCTGGTTCCCCGCATACCAAAATGATTGCGTAATCGATAATTACGTTAGACCTGTTGTAATTTCACGGACACATACTGCTTCTTTGGATACATATCGTTTGCACTAAAAACTTGCATCATATTGCATGCTTATAATGACTCGAAGTGTTTGTTGCGTTTCTTTATTCCTTAAGTATAGTAATGTTGGAACTTTTACAGTTGTTTTTACCAATCGATGGTGCAAAAACTATTAAACTGCGACTGTAGGACACTGGTGTCAAATATGACATATTACCTTTGTATATAAATACACAATTCTTCTAGTCACCATTTGAATCCCAGGGGGGCACTCTGATATTTTCATATATACGTAGGATTTTAGGGTTCTAAATTTTAAATTTCAATACTTTTTTTTCAGAAAAAAATGTATATTTTTTGGGGTATGAAGATTGAAGAGAAAGTGAAAGCTGGTTGCTTTGCTTTTATTGTCTTACAGATGTTTTGTTACTGTAAATGTTCTGTGGCTCTTCCTCGCGGTGCCAAGGGTAGGTCTGCAGTATGTGATTGTGGTATTTTCTGATCATATTCACATTTTGGTACTTGATTGTATTGATTCGTGATATTTGCCTTCTCCTTTACCTAGATATACTTTTATGTCTGAACAACATTATTGAAAACTATTATAGTATAATAAAGATAATATGGCTGTTACTTGGAAACGCCCAAACTGCCAGATAGCTTACATACGTCGTTTCAGAAAATCATAGTGTATTATTCTCCTTGGATCATGTGAAGTCAAGTGCTTCATGTAGTCTACTTAAAGCAGACGGCAAAGACTATTGTAAGACTTGAAACATAAATCAAGACAAAAATACACAGCCATGTTTTAACAAGACTAGACAAAAAACACTGTAAGATGTTTTTGTTTTTGTCACTTCCCATACGGTGTTCTGGTTCAGGTGTGGTAATTGATTAGATCGATTCCTGATCTTTGCCTTCTTTCGTACTTTGTCATCAAAGCATGAGTAGTTGTTATATAGGTCTACGACACGACAATATTTTATTTACGTTTTATACATTTTCTACAATACATATGGCACTCAGGTGTATTCCTTATCTGCATTCTTTGATCAATGTACTGCACCGTGATGAAGAGCAGCAGAACACTAACAGTCACAAGACACAAGGAAGATAAATACAGTAAATCAATTTGCGCGCTCTTTGTCGTCAAGATGGTTTGAAAACAAGATATGAAACAAAGAAATGCATAGCAAAACAAAGACAAGCACACAACCCCTACAAACAATGGGAGTTACATAAAACAATGAATCATTAACAACAAAATCATCGCCTTAGAAAGGACAGCAGCCTAAGCTACTGGGGCTTAAATGGTTCCTGTTACAACACAAAAAATGTTTACGTCGCATTGAGGCTTCCTTACTAATCAATTGACAATCTAATCAAATTAACACACGATGAAAAAAGGGGCTCATGACTCACAGATAGTCAGAGCTAAAGAAAACCTCGGGTTGCGCAACGGTGGGCCCAGCCAAAGACAAGCACCAGGCACCTACTAACGGATTAAAGCTTTAATATGCCAGGGCCGTCATTGAACCTGAAGCCTGACCCACCATCGTGCAATTAAAAAGGAAACCATGGCTATGACCGTGAATGTGTTTACAACCAGGTATGTAGTGTAGACTGTTGCATGATTTCATGTTATATTCCACTTTTTTATGTATGTATTTATAGTATCATTTTAAATTGATCACTAAATTAGGCTTTCCAACAATTCTTTTAAATGTATAGCCCAAATAACCATAAAACACCTGTTCCAATTTACCTTGTTGAAGAAGAGTCTTTAAAATAATATTTATTTAACAATCAACTAACAGTGTTTGTGATAAAATGTAGAAAGACCTTTACGAAGTTAATGGTATCGATAACCTTGTTTTAATAACTTAGAAGGTAAAATAGGTTTCTATTGTTGAAGTCAACACGATTAGAACATACTCCCGCCAAAAAAAATATTTAGTTGTGAAATATATAAAATATAGGAAGGGGAGCGAGGCACATTAGAAAAATTGGAAATTAACTATTTCAAATTTAAAATGAAACTATACCATCAGTCATAGGCAAGTCCAAGTTCATAAAAGCTTCAGTACCAATGGAATTTGTGTTACTTAGCTGAAGTTCAGTGGGATACATCTAACTTACCATTTGTATCAATATTAAGCGAAGTACGGGAGAAGCTGTCGATGCTGTCGTAATTTGCCTCTTTTTCACGGTGTTGTGCATTGGTCCTTAGTGTGCGAGTGTAGTTACGAGTGTTTTTCTTTATCATTATGTTTGCTAATAAAAAATATTTATAGTACTGTTTTAGATGATACAAAACACTGATCTATAGACAGTATTTTTGATACCTATATGTCACAAGTTTACTAATACAATATGGGCCTCGATGCGAGAAAACCTGTCTTCGGGGGTTTGCGAACAACCAAGGCACAGACCAGCCTGCGCATCCGCGCAGACTGATCAGCGCCTTTGTTATTCGCTTTTTGGAAAGTAACATAATGTAAACTTAATACAGGTGAAATTTCAATGATCTAGTTAGTCTCCGTAGCTGAGCGGGCTGGTCTGAATCGCAATTTGTCGGAAACCCTGAGGAAAGGTTTTCTCACGTCGCGGCCCATATGATATCCGCATGATACAGGTAAGTTATTATATGTTTCTGGAAGCGAATAAAATGCGCAGACCAGACTGCGTAGATGCTCACATTGGTCTTACCCTGTGTTTCTCATACGCAACAAAATCACGTTAGCTTGCGATCAGGGCCCGGAATTACAATGCCTCCTTAGAGTTAAGGAAGACTTAAGTTAAGTGTTGAATTTTCAAGAAGTGAAAACTAGCTTTTCAAACTGATTAAAATCAAAATAGTTTCATTTTTTCTGTAGATCACAATGATATCTTTGACCACAAGTATTGCGTCGATCCAGGCAATCTATTTAACATCTAATATAGTATGTTGAAATATCAATTCTTAACATAAGTCTTCCTTAACTTTAAGGAGGCATTGCAATTCTGGGCCCAGGTCGTTTTATGAATTAATAAATGATTATGTTAGTCAAACAATAGGACATTTTGTTTGAAAACTCTCGATTCTTAAAACTTACTATTATAGCTGATAAATGTGTATGGTGTCTTTCGTTAGAAATGACAAAACAATTTGGTTGGTCGTCTCATCATATGCTATAGCCTGTGTGTACTTATCTAAACAGCCCTCCTTTGAAACTATAATCTTTTGCTCAGACAGGTCTTCATTCAGTAACGCTACCTCCGAAGACCAGCGATAACATACATAAATCTCTCCATTGCTATTTATTGTTATACCAGAACAACCTCTACCAATGACTTTTCTTCTAGTTACAACCTCGCCACTGACACCATCCTTTATCCTCACAGACGTCAAGGTTCTGTGATCATTATCTGATATTATCACAGACGATGTCTCACCATCACCACAGCTACAAACGTAATAGGGTCTCTGAAACAATTCTTGTCCTTGGGTATCTGCTGACAGTGTCCAGAGAGTATCCCCATTCATGTCAATAATGTTCATTGATGGTGGAGTGGTATCTCTAGATACACTAACCAACTTGTCCCCGATTTTCGTTATCCCAAATGGCATAAAGTTTAAATCAATTTTATGCTTGACAGTTAGAGTTTCAGCAGAAATCTGAAGAAGTAGCAGCTGCTTATCTGATGTTGTAACCACAGCTTCCTGGTCATCAGTGACGATAACATCCCAAGGTTGACCAAAAACTGACAAAGAAGAAAGATACCGCATGTCATTTGAAAACAGTTTTACTCTGCAATTGAAGTTGTCAGCAAATATTTTTCTCCCATCTTTGGTAACAGCTATACCAGTGATATAGCATTCTATCAAATCCTCATCGATCTTCAGACTATGACTACCAATCATAATTGCCGTGTCTTCTTCAGGCGTCTTCTGTTGTGATGCTGATGTCACGGTTCCCATTTCTTACCTGATATAACTGGCTCTTAATAAGGTTATTGGTCTGAAAAAAAAATACAGTGTACATCTCTTGAAATGCAGTTTGGCTTCCTTAAACCAACACGAAAAACGATAAAATATTAGCTTTAAGATTTTGATTAGTTTTTTAACTCGGGAGATAAGTCACTTCAATGCTTCATTTGTCACGTCAATATCTGATCACTTTGTTCATTACTAAAAATTCTTACCATTTCTAAGCCACTTCAATTATTATTATAAATGTAAGAAAGGGGCAAATATCAAATATCGATACAATCAAATATGTTCTTAAAAGGGTATCCTTTGGAAGCAAAGACTTCACCAAAGAACTGAAACTAGAGAATGCATATTTCCTGGGCCAGACTAGCTAGTTTCTGCCATTAATGCGTCATCAGTGAACCGGTTTCATAGCGCCAACCTCACGTTCAGATGTGGATCAAGATACATAAATGTTAGGTTTGCATGAAAGACCCCTATATAACTTATCCATACATCATCTCCTAGAACATATAAATCAAGATATAAAAAGGAGATAAAGCAATGATAAGGTCTCAACAGTACATAAAGCTGAATAGCGGAGCAAAAGAAATCCAACAGATAAACCCCCAACTTAAAAAATTGAATGGGCATATTGGTTTGGGCATGTCCATGTGTCCATGTGTCAGGGCAGATGCCTGGTACATTATGAGGTTAGGGAATCTGAACCGCCATGTTTAGTGAGATTAGGGCTAGGTTTGGGTTAGGGTAGCTTGATGTTATGGGATTAAAATGACGCATGTGGGGTTAACCCTCGGGGCTAACTTTAATGGTCATGAACAGTTAGAAACCTAAAAACGTCCATCCTGTAAATGCGTCCATGTGTGCATACAAAATATTAAATTAGGGTTTTGAAATTGCATAAGCGGAATCCCCAGCAAAACAAAAATGGCTGACCCATATTTTGAATTATCTCCCCTTTAAAGGATCAGAATGGTGCTTGGTTTTATAAATTCATAATCGTTGCCATCTTCTTTACTTTAGCCAGCTGATAGAGGAAGATGAGCAGATTACTTGGTGAAATTAAAAAAAAAACTTTTTTTTTCTTTCAAATAATTGCCCTTTGAAATAAGGCTATTTAAAACTTCTATTCTTGATATATAACAATATTATACACTTAACAACACTTGTAAGTGTGCACATATAAATAGACCCATATCTTCATAGATAAAAGTCAGATTATTTTGAAATTTTTCAACAGATATAGATGAAATTCATGAAATGATATGCCATCGATTTTAATTTTCATTAAACTTCAGCTTCTAAAATGCGATATCAAAATTCAAATATGTCGTAAAATCACACACTTTTCTTTGTATTAGAATTTATCTTTCTATGAAATTTCATTTATGCATATCATTTTATAGTTAAGCATTTTTGAATTAAAATAGGTGGGGTAAGATTTCGCTCAGTCCAAGGGATAACGCCTGTGGAATTCTTACTGATAAAACTTGCTCATGGTTTCAAAAAAATCGTGCAACTACAAATAATAACAGCAACAACAACACAAAAGGCATGAGAAATTCGGGAAATTGCCGGGTATTTCCCTCATTGTGCATTAGATGCTTTTCCAAGTGCTCCAGTCCATCGGGCAAGGGCCACCACTACACAACGAAAATTTCGTCAACTTTCCCCCCAAATCACCAGACGTAAACATAATTGAAAACATTTGGGATGCACTAAACCGCCGTGTAAGGAGAACAGGGGCTATTCCGACCACACTGAATCAACTGAGAGCAAAACTTCTCTACGAGTGGAACAACCTCCTTCATTATTACGTTCAGCGTTATGTGACGTCAATGAGATGCCGTTGTCTTGCTGTAGTGAGCAGTGCGCGGGGACATACCCGCTACTAAAGTTACATGGACATGGACGCCGCTGCAGGATTTGGCTTAAGACCATTGTGATATTTACTTAGTGTTGTCATATATTCGGTCAAGCTTGGTCTCTTCTTTAGTATTGGAAAAATGTGAATTTTGATTTGTCCATAAATTTGAATTTTGCATTTGCATTTTATAACTTTTTATCATATTCGAAATAAAATAAACGCAATTTTATAACTCACATGCAGTTTATATTTATTGAAAATTTGAAAATGATTTGACCAGTATTCGCGGAGATAAAAGCCCATTTATATGTGCACACTTGTAAGTGTTGCTAAGTATAGTAAGGAACTTCAGATTTGGAAATCGAATACAGAATGGTGAGCTGTATAGCTAGGAGCTTCAAACTTATGGTAATCCTTGTCCTTAAGAGTACCATCCTTATGGAAAAGCAAATAGTTAAATACACAGTGATTTATTAACACAATTTCTAGTCATATCTAAAATCCAGTACTTCGGTTTTAACTATTACCAAGGTTTTGGCTCTATGAGGTATTAGTGTCAGAACTGTTGGAACAGAAACTAGGCATAACCGTAAAACAGATGAAGTAATGCTACTTACGATTGTTAATCAACACTTTTATCAGATAAACCACGTCCTAAATGATTTACTGATATAATTTAATCAAATAACCCCGTGTATGATATATCTTAACACAGTATTTAGTTGTGTTATTTTTGCTAATATACTTAAAACCATTAAAAACGCAACTGGTGCAAGTGTTGATTTTCTTATAAAAAGCAGCGTAATACACTTTGTCTAATGTATTCACAAACTGCGCTATCGTACGAGAACGTTTTAGCAAAACCTCATATCGATTGCACACTTCTGCTAAAGTTTTTGATGAAAAATTGCAAATTTATCAAATTTGTTTGTAACTGTCTTAAATTTTAAAAATCTACTCATTATCAGTGTAAAAGTAATGCATTTTATCAAGATTAAAACTGCATAGTCTGTAACTTTTGATCTTCTAATTTTAGAAATAATGTTTCTATTTTTTAAGAAAACAGCAAAAATACTCAAATTATGGTAAACCTTTACCATTTTCATAAATCTTAACAATTTATCGATATCAAAACAACAGCATTTATGTTAAATATCAACTGTCAAGAATTATTTGAGGGACGTAAACAATTACAAACAAGAGAAAAACAGCTGTTTTAAAAAGATAATTCACTTTTCCATGCAGTTTTCAGCTGTACTGAACATATTTATTGTGAAAACATAACTTAATTCTATTTTTACAAATGATTTCAAAAGAAAAGATTTTTTTTGGAAAAATGTTCAAAGTTACAGCATTAGCCTCTTTACTAAAAATGCGGAATACAGCACAAACTTCCATTTGCGAGAAGATTTAAAAGTTCAGTTTTTCTCAAAACTTTCGATTCATTTGAGAAATAACTAAAACTTTAACTTTACTGAATCATTTCATAACTGGCATACGGAAGTTTTAAGGTCATTAACTATGGAACGCAAAAGATGTCCGATGATGTGATAACTTTATTATATTATGTGATAACTTTATTATATTAAGTGACAACTTTATTATATTACGGTAAATCTTGTATTAGTTCGTACACTCGAATAGTTCGTATACCATAAATTATTCACGACCGGTAAGCTCAAAATGTCATGTATTAGTTCGTACAGTGATCATTTTTCTGGTATGTAATTTTATAAGTTCGTACACAACGCCATCAGCGTAGCTACCTACGATATTTTCCTGTTAACTTTCGAGTGCTTACACCAAACAGATCTTTTCGCCTGTCAATCTAACGACTTGGGTCGCTATTGTAACTCCAGCTTTGACGTCGCATGTTAATATTTCTGAAAACGCTAGGTTCAATGAACGTCGAGCGAATGATAATTATCGTATGCGAAGCCTTTATTATATTATGTGATAGCTGTATCATGTTATGTGATATCTTAATTATATTGTGTGAGATATTTATTATATGATGCGATAATTTTATTATATTATGCGATAATGTAATTATGATGCGAAAAATAATATAATTTGACAACTTCATGACACAGAAAGAGGAATTTTTCAAATTTGACAACCAAAAATCTTTTAATGATGTATTTGATACAGTGTCGTTTTGACTATGCATGCTCTTTTTGGTATCCAATTTGAAAAACAATTTTCAGGTTACCCCAAAAAAAATTATACGGTTTGTTCTTAACATGGATTCAAGGGCACATGTAGGCTCTGAAGTTTTCAAGTCTCTTAGATGGACTAACCTATCAGTAAGAAACACCAACAAATTGTATTTTATGCATAAAATTAACAATG
This sequence comes from Loripinus fragilis, assembly GCA_964019695.1. Classification (NCBI taxonomy): domain Eukaryota; kingdom Metazoa; phylum Mollusca; class Bivalvia; order Lucinida; family Lucinidae; genus Loripinus; species Loripinus fragilis. The sequence continues at coordinate 8,048,669 of OZ026516.1, forward strand.
GAATGGTTCCAACATATATTTCTGAACTTAATTCCTCCTTAGTAAGTGAAATTTCAGGGTGCCCCCTAAGAAATATAATATTTTTTTCTGCACCATTCACTGGAACAAATGTTCCAACAAGCTCAAGTATACCATCAGCTAACAGAATGTGGAACAACCTTGATGAAGGTCTTAAAACCAAACCAACAATATCATCTTTCAAGCATAATTTACAAGCCACTACTTTTCAAAAAAATACAAGTACCTAGTTACTTCGCATTTTGAAAAAGACATCTGTCTGTATTGCATGCTAGAATTAGAAATACTTATAGTAATTAAAATAATGATCTATTCCATAATCCCCTCTGTAGTTGTTGCAATGAAACAGAGGATGGTAAACACTACTATTTTCATTGCAACAAATACAGAAACGAGCGTCACCAATTCTTTTAAATAACTAGAAACGTTCAACCATTTACCATCAACAAAGTAAAAATTGAATTTTCAACTAAATATAGAACTATTTAGTGTAGTACATGAATATATAAAGGACACTAAACGTTTTGACAATACATGAGCCCATTTCCCATTGATTAGAACGTTTAAATGTTATCATATCACCTGTCTTTTCAACTATACCTCTATATCCCATTGTCTGTAGAGCGAGTCTGCTCCTTGGAACTGGTGGGTTAATTTTTTACTATGAAAACAAAGAAATGGAGTATTCAATCATCAGACTAAAGTTTTCATGAACTTTGAGTGCAACATAAAAAGAAGATTCAATGTCGATTTGTTCTAATTTTGCACTCAATGTTTACATATTTTTTTATTTATTCATTTATTTATTAATTTGTTTACTTATTGTTGATAATATGTTTAAAAGCCATGTTTACATGCTTAGAGTTTAGATTTAGATTGGCATATGTAGGGGAAGGGTCGTAACTAATGTTGCGAGAACTTGTGACCCAACCCCATTGATGTTATTTGTTGCAATAAAATATGTTTAAACTTTCAACTATACTTTCCCACGTTGGAAGACCCTGTATAGCAAACAGCAATACACACAATTGAAATGCAACCAAACATATTTCGACTGCGCCATATGATATCAGTTTCATTTGCTTATTTTATCCCATCAGGTTTAGTTGGAATTTGCATTTTAGAGAACCTGCTTAAATATGAAAAATCTCATTGGTTAATTACCAGACTGTCCACTCGAACTTATTTTGTGTTCCAGCGACAGCTGGAAAATAACAACTGTTTTAATGTCATGACCTTTTGCATATTGATCAGTTAGCCGTTGTGTCAAAAGTGGCTGTCCCTACTGAGATTCTTATGATAATTGATGGTGAATTCCACCAAAGTTTTGTGTTTGTATTTGTGTGTCCTCTTTGCACCCTGGTTAATTTTGCACGCTGTTTGTCATTAGCATATAAAAAGAATCTTTCGGAAATACCATCAGAGTGTCAAACAGTTAGGGATCCAGATCAGGCCCGACATTTTATTACCAGTACATGTAACGTAACAAACCCTCCACGACTGAACATGGTCCTTTCGAGACGTTATCAAGGCTACTAGTGAAACAAACGGCTATACACATGCGCGGATCCAGAAAGTTTTTTTCAGAGGGGGTCCAACTTTTTTACATGTTTTTTTTAGTTGATTAGGGGAGAGAGAATACCAAAATAAGTGGGCCATCATCGGCCCGCCAGCGAAACGCCATTACAATGGCGTTTCGCTGGCGGGCCGATGGTGGCCCAACACTGCAAGCAAGACACATTTGACCTAGCTTCGTGGTTTTACAGGGGATCCGGACCGATATTGCTAAGAAATCAAATTATGATATTAGAGGGGAGGGGTCCGGACCCCCTGTCCCCCCTCTGGATCCGCACATGTATACATATATAAAACGAATTCCACAATTGAAATGCAGCCGATTATCTTTTTTTTAAAGATATTTCTTGTTAGCTTGGTTTTCAGAAAATGAAACTAGAATTTGATCAATAATCTAAATATAACAGGCTGATACAGGCCGATATAATTACGCGGAAGGAACTCGTTTGTGAAAAAGAAAATATTAGTCAGGTGAGTTATTTGACTTTATCAGCTTAAACTCAATTGTTTCAGCTTGAGTTTTTATTGTATTAGATGTCTTGTATCGTCTTTTCAAGCTGTCTCTCTTTTGGCCACACCTGTATCCTTTTGGCCACACCTGTATCAGGAAATGTGTGTCAATGTAAACATCTTTATATTAGAATTGTGTTACTCACAATGCTGGGTTTGACACTTTAATACTTACTAATTGTAAATAATAAACAGCATTCCATGTTAACAACATGTTTAATTTACAAAATATATTTATTTCAATCCAGGAAGTTAAATTCTTTAGTTTTCAAATTTCAGCATACGTGTAGTCAGTTTACGTGTAGGCCTACTTTCACTTTCTACTTTCATTTTCACTTTCTATGTATTTTATACGATCGAAATACTGGAATGTTTTTGTCGAATATGAAAAGTCTGAAACTAGTTTTAAAGAAACAGAACAGGTATTTGAAAAACGATTTAATGTTAGGGACACAATTCATATATATATAAAGCGAATCCGGGTGATATATCCGCAAGAAGACGCAATTAAACAGATTTGCATAGCATAACTTTTCACAAACTCTTGTTTCGTTTCATAGTTTCTTCCGTCACGGCCTGTCAAGATTATTTTATCTAAGCTAAGCTGATTCTATAAATACGGTTGGGTAAAAAGGAAGGTAGATGGGAAATAACAACCTGAGCAAGATATAACTACTTCTTACCAGCGTTAGTATGCCCAGGAAAAATAATCATGATAATGGTATAAATTAATTTAACCCTTAATGCGCCAATCACAACAAAAGTCGTCTGCTTTTCTCGTCTGCTGAAATGTTTAAGAAGCCTCTATGGCAATCAGTGTGGACCCAGATCTGACTGCTCCTATATGAGCAGTCTGTTCTGGGTCTACGCTGTTTGCTTCAATACTTTATTCGTCAGTAATGTTAGGCAAATAATGGTGCTTTAAGGGTTAAGGTATTGAACGAAACTCTGGTTTAAGACATCGAATAATAATCTGGAAAAACGGAATGCAGCTACCAGATAACCCTCCCGACTCAACAGAATGTGCACTAGGTTTATTTGACGACTGCATATATTCATTAATCATTGAACGCTTCGAAATGTATTAGGGACACAGTTAAACTTATATTTAATCCTTAAAGTGTCAATCACAACAAAAGTCGTCTGTTTTTGTCGTCTTCTGAAATGTTTTAGAAGCCTTTGCTGTCCGTTCTTATGCGGTATTTCATGCTGGTTTCATTTAACTCCCATTGTTTGTGGGGATTCTGTGTTTGGTCTTTTTTGTTATGCATTACTTAGTGCTCTTTCTAGTTTTGCAATCATCTTGCTTGGCGAGAATGAGAAGGCTGGTTGCTTTGCTTAATTGTCTAGTTTTCGAAATATTGAATGTATCGATCACTATTGATAGAATAAGTAAATAAACTGCGTTGTTGCACACCACCGTTTAGAAAAAAAACCTACAACAACTATAAACAACAACATGAGCCAACTTGGCAAGAATGGCACTGGATGTTGTATGGATCGATGTGCCGTTACGAGCAGCGCAAGGCTATGATGCAGTCAAGTTAATAGCTGAATCATACCTACGAGTATGACCAGGAACGCCACAATCTTATACTACAGGCCAACCCACGGCACACCGTGATGAAGATGCAACGTACAGCGACATGACATTCAGAAGACAATAAAAATAAAGCAACCAGCTATCTCTTCCGCAGCGGGATGATTGCAAAAAAGTAAGTAAGTATGATCAGGAAATACCACAATCACACACTGCAGCCGTGAGGAAGAACCACAGAACACAAAGACATCAGGAAGACAATTAAATTCAAACGAAAACAGCTATGAGGGTCTGGATGTGGGTCTGGTATTCACTATTCATTAAAAATTTAGCCCATTATTCATCTCATTAAAATTTCGGGTAATTTATTAAAATAAGACCAATTATTCATTAAAAGTAAGAAAGGTGGCAAATAAATCTCATTATTCACTATTCACTAATTTTTTCTTCAATTCATTAAAAAAATAGGATTATTCATTTATTTTTAGGCCCTCGTTATTCACTATTCATTATTTTTTGGGCTGATTATTCACTATTCATTATAAAAAGGACCATTATTCACTAAGCATTATACCCCATCCAGACCCTCAGCTATATCTTCCCCATCAAGATGATTGCAAAACAAGAAATAACACAAAGTACAAAACAAGAAGGCAACAATAAATAAGGAATAAACAACGGAATAACCACCGCGTTATAACGGGCAGCAGCCACCGGGCGGGGCCGGGGGGTGTTACATTAATTTTACTGGCAAAAGCTTCGCCCTAGAGTCTGCTGTTTAAAAAACATACACGAGTTTAGCTCGCGTGGAGTCTTCCTAACTTATGCAATGTATCATCTCAAGTAAACAACCTTAGCAATTATCAAAATGTGATGAAACAAAGAAAAGGGCTTCAAACCTAAAGAAAACGCCCAAATAAACCACGATGGGCCCAGCCTTAGACAAACACTGACCCGCCGATTAAGGCTTTAAGTCAGTGTCGTCACTGAGTCTGAGGCCTTGTGCAATTAAAGAAGACAGCTGTACACCGTGATTTGGTTTATAACCAAACTGCCGCCTATCACACTCTTTTATGATGCTTGATGATCTTTATAAACAGATCATGAAAAGAAAGCATTTCCAACGATTCTTTTAATTTGTAAACCAATTCGCCATAAAATTCTGGCTCTCAAATGCCTTGCTGCAGAAGAGTTTCAATCCAACATTGTATTTAACCACCAACTGTGAATGTCCTCGGTAGAATTTAGAAAATGCAATACGAGGTTTATGATATCAATGGCTTTGTTTCAGCAACTTATCAGTCAAAGATTATTTTCTGTTGATGAAGTTACTTATATATTGAATACCCTAGCACTAAAACGCATTAGCTGTTAAACACCATACGAAGCAGCGCGAGGAAATTAACTATATGTCATCTCATTTGTTGTAAATTTTCGATAAAACTAGTCCAAATCCAAAAAGGGTGCTTCGATATCAGAATTTGTATGATTAAATCCTTTCAGAACCGGAAACTCATACGGGTACTTTGGCAAACAGTTAAGATCAAGACGAAATGTATAATGCAGCATTTCATCAGGGTCTGTATTGTTTGCTAAGACAAAATAGATCTTCAGAGAAGGAAATATAATATTTTGGAAGTTATAACAGTTGATTCCTCAGAATATACAATTAACCATCCTGACTTAACTGTATCAAACTTTGCACCCTTACTTACTTTGAGGGAAATTACATTGGTACATAATGGGTTAAATGAAGTTCAGTTGGATATATTAGACCTATTACTACTTGTTCAAAATAAGGACAATTTAGTTTGCACACTAAACTCCAAGTAACAGTTCTATCGCATTTACCATTTGCGAGAAATATGTAAAATTATGGTAATGCATTTTCAAAGTCCTAATCCTGCTTTTGTCGTCTGCTGCAAACTTTTGCTAACATTATTTAACATAGTTAAGTATATAGACAAACAGTGTGGACCCAGGTCAGACTGCTCCTACAGGAACAGCCTGATCTGGGTTCAGAAGCTTCTAAAATATTTCAGTAGACGACTTTTGTTGTGATTGACGCTTTAAGGGTTAAAAGTTTTATGTCATACGATTACATGTATTGCAGACCCACTTCTCTGAAAGACACAATGTCTCATCCTAGAAGTAAAACGAAAGAGCGTAACTGGTCACCAATACGTTTGCCAGGGGAAGATGATAGGAGCAAGAAGGATGTCAGGGACCATAATGGTGGGTGTTTCCATCTAGGACTTTACAATTTAAAAGGTTGATGCTGTTTAGCTGTGCTTGGGTTTGACAACCCTTCGACAACTTTCAGATCAGCTCAGCAGTTTCTATAATCAGTAGAGAAGCGAAAAGGTTGATTTTTTTCAATGAGTTGAACTCAGGTTCCCTTGTATTCCAAGCAGACTTTGCACGCGTACTCGAATGAGCTACTACGCCAGACAATAGCTCATTTAAATCATCAGTGAAATTTTGGCCTTGTGGTATTCAAATTACCAGTCTTTGGATGGATAGTCAGTCACGCTTCCAGCAAAGCTAAAAAGCATGGCGTTAGACCTGCACACATATGTTCGGCATATATGTAACGATTAACAAACAAATAACTGTAGCATTAAAGTGTAGAAAATAGCATGTTTAATCTAATATATAACAATAGTACTATTCTTTTAAGAAGATATTTGGCTACATTTCAACTGTGTACTTTATCTGTATAGTTGTTTGTAACTCTTGTAAATTTGATGACTTCTCAACGACATCTGTGTTCCTTACACTAATGACTAATTGATAATTGGAAAATATAGTTGATACTCTTACAACATCCCCATAGTTTTATTTTTGAAAGGGGTATGGCTCAATTCTTTGCCTTCTAGTGTCGTCTGCAGATAACCTTTGCAAACTGTTTGGACCCAGATCTGATATGGATCCAATCTGTTTGACACTCAGATGGTATTTCTGAAATATTTTTTTCTAAAAAATTGATTTTGAAAAAAAATCAGCCAACAACAAAAACATGTAAATTAACCCAAGGGGCAATGAGTTAATCCAAAATAGGACACAAATACAGAATAAATCAAAATTAATTCACTTTTAATTATGATAAGAACACCCCCTTTAAATGTAATACTCAATTTTCTCCGTTGAATCCTCATACTCAATATGCAATAAGTCAAAGGTTTGCAGACGACATTTTAAGATGGTTTGGAAATTTAATGATATGGAAATGTTGAATTAAGTAGGGTAAGAAAAAGAGTTTGAGTGAAAATGGTGATTTTCCATGACTTAATATTGTTCTATTCAATTGTAACTTGTCTAATCGCCATTACAATAAAAACATTTGTCTAAAGATAGAGTCCACTCTCTGCTTTGTTGACATTTTTCTAAGAAGAAAAGTGCAGAAGTAGTCTGTATCCCAAACTTTTGTATTTATCTTCAATGAGTTTGTATTGACAGTCTGGGTATTAACCAATGAGATTTTTCATACTTTAGTAGGTACTGTAAATGCAAATTTCTGACCAAACATGATTGGTTGAACTATAGAAACGAAATATGATTGTATACAGCTGCAAGCATCAGAAAACTCTAATTTCTTGAAAGCATGGCGCTTAATAAATTTTTGGACACTTATGTACTATATGTAAGTAACTAAAATACTACTGTATTATTTGAGCCAGTGCATGAGATTTCCAGCAATGTGGCATGCTCGACCAGCAAAGCCTCAGATCAGCCTGCACATACACAGAGTCTGGTCAGAGCCTTTGCTAGTCGTTTGAGTATTCTATGAGTGTTAAACTACTGACTGAACACCATTTGGAGTTTCTAAGCTTAAAAGTAGGCTGCAGAGGCTTGTTCGAGTCTACACTTGTCAAAATGTCAAATTGTTGGAAATCTTATGCCGCAGCTCGTTATTTTATTATCTATTATAGATAGAACGCACAAGATAATAAAACTAAAAAGAGATGAACCACACTACCAGCATCAAACAAGACCCTGTGATACCGCTAGTAGTACAGAGTCGAAAACAAGAAAAAGAAAATGGTCAGAAGAAGGAGACTCTAAAGATAAAGATGATTCTTCACATACACGGAGAAAACATTCCAGTAAGTATATATGAGTTTTGTCATGTGATTTCTGATTAGCAAACCATGATCTCTTAAATGTGACTTTTAAATGTATATGTTTTAGCATGTATATTTGTTATCACATTGTTGTTGTAACATGTATTGTTGATCTTTTATACCGAAATAAATCAATCAATCAATTTCCAACAATGTGGTATTTTGACAAGTGTACACTCAGACGAGACTGTGCAGCCTTCCTTTAAGCTTAGAAACTCCAAAGTTTGTTTAGTCAGTAGCTTAACATTAATAGAATATTCAAGCGACTAGCAAAGGCTCTGATCAGACTGTGCGTATGCGCAGGCTGGTCTGAGCCTTTGCTGGCCGCACATACCACAATGTTGGAAATCTCATGTCGCGGCTCATATGGGCTGTATCATGAGAAAACCTGTACCAGGGGTAAGAGACCAGATCCGACACAAACCGAGCTGTACAGCTGTATACAAAATATAGTTAGAGGCTTGATGTTCTGGGTTTTGGAAGTGAGATTGCACTATATTATTTTAAAATGTTCCAAAAACAAAGGCACAGGTCAGCTATGCGGCTATGGCCTTTGTTTTCACAAATGCAAAACACAGGTTTTCTCATGTTGGGGCTCATATTTCATATTCAGTGAAAATTAAAACAAATTTAAAATTAAGACAAACCGTTATATTTGTAGCTCTTTGGAAATTGTTATGTATGGATAATATAATAAATTGGCACAATAACGTTTAAGCACTGAAGCTAAATACTAATATTAAACTCCTAGGATGCACAAATAATCACGAGTGTTACAATATTATCTTTTTTTTTAAATTAATTATTTGAAGACAAAGCTAGTACTATGCAAGTAGGCCATAAATAAACATAAACCATTTATAAATCGGTTTATGGTCATGAGCTGTTTATTTATTTTCTACTTTAAAATGTGATGATTCTTTTAAACCAAAAAAGATCAAACAAAAACTAGCCATCTTCTTAGCACCAATATCGGCTCACTTACAATACTACTACATCCAGGCCTCCAGATAAGAGTGCGTATTGGAAAATTATTTTCTTTATTTCTCATCCAAAACATATGTTGTGGGTACTCAAAAGAACCGTCTCAATGAGACGGTTCTTTTGAGCACCCAAAACACATGTTCAAATTAATGGGTAAGGAAATAATTAAGATTTTACGCAAATAAAATTTCCTTATCTGGACCTATGTGTAACATCCCACTCATAGTGTCTTTGGTAAAAATTGAAAAGGCTTTGCAGAGCTTTTGCTACAAATAGCCTTGCTTTAGGAGCTTGGCAGTTAAGATTTGTGTACCACTTTTACAGTCACTGACATGAGATGATACCTTATCAAAGTGAATAAATTGAGATAAATAGACACCATAAGAGGGGCGTCAAGGGTCATTAATAGTAATGGGACCACTGTTGGTATTGGGACTTTTAAGCCTGACAAGAACTTGATTTTTTTCAGACTAAAAGTCTTGGTACCCATAGATGGCTACACTGGTAAGCTTGAGTCCAACCAGAACCATATCTCATGACCTATTGGCAAGATTTGATGCATTTAAGAAATAAATTCAAGTTTTGGTCAGTTCATAGAATCATGAACACATTGAGTCGCTTGCAAAGTAAGAGAAGCACGCTTCGCGTTACTTTTGCAAGGTACCTGATTTGTTCATGATTCCATGATTCCATGAACAGGCCAAAATTTGAATTTGTTACTTATATTTACATTTTATTATAAATATCTAATATATAGAAATAATATATAACTTCGGGAAAACAATTTTGAGTTTAATATAATCGTACTAACGGTTTTGTTTGAGTGTAAAACGGAAAAGCGTAACAGCCAATGTGAACGCAGACAGCCAAGACTCGTTTTGCAAGTGCACATTAGGTGTGGCTTGCTGTCAATCACAACAACAGTTTCACTTCTGGCGAATGAATTCGGTGTTCACAGCGTATTACACGGGCAAGTGGGCGTGGCAGCTGCCAATCATAATGGTACCATTTATGAGGCTATAAACGGTTGCAAAAGTCTAAAGATTCTAAGACTTACTTTGAAAATGTAAATATTCTTGGTATGAATGATAACCAATATCCTATTAGTTTCGTCTAAATTGACTCATTAACGCTTAAGATTTTGATTGTGACATAGAATAGGCAATAATAATGCAAAAGCTATATTGACGTTTTGTGTAGTGAACTTCACATTTTCTCAAAAGCTATTATATCTGACAATTTCTCGATATGGGCCATAATTGCTCATTTCGTGTAGATAAGCATAACTGTGTCAAAAAATTATTAACCACCTTACCCTTAGGCAGGATCAAAGATCAAAAATTAAAATTTCGCAATAACTAAATCAGTTGTCAATTTGTTTATGGAATTTTTTCATGGATGAATGATGATATCGAACATATCAAAACATATCAAAAAGGATTTCAGTTTGAAGGCCCCTGGGTCGATTTATAGGGTAGGCGGAGGTCAAAATTCATTTTTTAGAATATGATCATATTGTATATTAGATTATAGGGAACGACGCATACAACAACATTGTAGCAACTAGTTTGCCCGCAGACATATCCTCGACCCCAGGGTTATGATCAAAATGTCAAAACATTTTTCTCTGAAAGTAGTCATGTTGTAGTCAAATTAAAAGAAAATACAGCATAGAGCACCGTGAAAGCAAATAGTATGTGCTCACACACACCATCGATCCCTGGGGTGGGGTAAAAAGATAAGAAACTTTTTTTCTGAAAGTGGTTATGGTGCATATCGAATTTAAGGGAAAGAAGAGTAGACCAATATACAAGCTAAAACTTTGATATTGTACATACCTTGACCTCTCGGGTTGCTTCGAAAGTTCAGATATTGTTTTTGTGCGGATAAGACTTTTTTTTTATTTGTAACTATGTATAACATATAAGTATGTTGGCACAAAAACATAATTGACACAGGCTTTTGTTAGAATCTGAATGATACCCTATGTGAACTTAAGGGTTGGAGAAATGGGATTTATGTTTTGTGAACTACGGGTTTCTTTGCTTCGAAAGGATACCCTTTTAAGAACATATTTGACTTCACTACAGCTGGTGACTGGGACTGTTTGGCGGCGGTAGAACGTCTCCCTGCCCTTCACTATAGTGTATATTTTATTTTCGTGTCCTTTTGGATCATGGGTTTCATTGTGGAACTTTGAAACTAGTAGAGGGTCACTGATGAGGCCTAAATGGCCGAAACTAGCTAATCTGGCTCAGAAAATATACACACTCTAGTTTCAGTTCTTTGGTGCATTCTTTGCTTCCAAATGATACCTTTTAAGATTATATTCTCTTAAATAACCCTTCGTTCGACGATTTTGCCTTGTCTGCACTGATGTATGCCAACATGAAGGTTTCTAATGTTCCCGAACAGCATGAACTGGCATTTACCTCAAACATCCGATTGAATGTGACGATACATTGCATTAGTTAGGACCCCACCATGCGAGCTTAACAATGTTTTTGTGTTTTAACAACAACTGAATCTGGGGGCGAAACTTTGGTACCAGTAACATTATGTAACCACCAGTGGCTTAGGTTGCTGTCCATTCTAAGGCAATGGTTCTGTTGTTGTTGTTTATAGGGGTTTTGTGTTTGGTACTTGTTTTGTTATGTAGTACTTGGTCTCCTTTCTAAGTTTGCATTCATCCTGATGTCTTACTTGTTACTGTTAGTGTTCTATGACTCTTCCTCACGGTGCCATGGGTTGGTCTTAAGTGTGTGATTGTGGTATTTCCTGGTCACACTAGTACTCGCTTTTTTTTTGAACTTCATAGAAGTAAAGACAATACTAATAGTATCGTAAATTTGGTTTAATGTCTATGAGGTGCCAAAAATGTTGAAAGGTTTATTACCCTTCGACGCAACGTGCTTAATCTTTGCTTAATAAATGACAATAGTTCAATCTCATATCTAAATTAAAATAAAAGTTATAGTATTTGTACATATATCTTTTGATCCCACCCCATTTAGTAATTTTACCTCACTTCCTACACTTTGAACTTTGAAATTAATGCACACCGATTACAAATAGAATATCCAGAAATGTAATATTATTTGAGCCATGGCATGAGATTTCCAACAATCTGGTATGTGCGACCAGCAAAGGCTTAGACCAGCCTGCGCATACGCGCAGTCTGATCAGAGCCTTTGCTAGTCGCTTGAATATTCTAAGATTATTAAGCTACTGATCGAACAAAATTAGGAGTTTCTAAGCTTAACAGGAGACTTCAAGGCTAGTCTGAGCATACACTTGTCAAAATGCAACACTGTTGGAAATCACATGTCACAGCTCATTTTATATATTCTGTGTCAGGTGGCTCGAGCTCGAAGAGAAGATACCGCAATATTGTTGATAGTGACGATGATGACCAGGATATTAGGAGCAGCAAACGACAGAGGCGTCATCATTCCCAGTCACGCGGCCGTTCTGCGTCGATAGATTTGAACGAAAGGTATAAACTGAATGGTTAATTTAGTAGCCTAAATTATGTGTTTTGCTAATAATTAGTGGATAATTTTGTCGATTCTTCATAAAAACATAAGTGGAGGTTGCTTATTAGAAGCGCTTTTTATTGCGAAACACAAAACTTAATGGAGTGGCGTCATGAAAAAAATGCATTTTACATATGCAAAAACAAAGGCACGAAAATAGTCTTATCGAGATATACATTGCCCCTCGGACCAGGTCCAAGATTGACCGCATAAATATGACTATATCGTTTTATGTACATTACAGCAATTTTGCGAATAACGTATTCAATGGAGCGGTGGTCAATGTCTAACAGCACACAGCTGTGATTTTTTCCGCTTTTCATCGGTTTGTATCGCATTCACAATGAGATTCTAATAGATACCCACACACTTTAATTTATAGAGAAATGGCGGTGATAATATCTCATGCAATATAGAAAGTTTTATAAGTACTGAACTTTTAAAAGCCTCTTGTTATTTAAGTTTCAGAAGAACAGGAAAGATGTGGATTTAATGATGATTATGCGATACGTTTTATTATTTTTGTTCACTAAAACCATTAAAACCTATTAAACATAACATAGGTTTTGATGAAGAACTGACATACATGTATATGATATCTTGCAATTAGTATGGGATATAATCAAATACACTGACACCATATCTGTTATTTATTATAGTCTGGAATTAATCATCATCGGGAAATCTCGTAATGCTGGACAGTTCTGTGTTCTTGGTTACGATGGCAACCACATATACAGACCAGTCAACTTCTCTAGTGGTAGTCTCTTCTGGCAGTCGGACCGGTTTGAAGTGGGTAAGATGTACAGATTCTACCTGAACAGAGACGACAGAAGCTTCAAAAGGCTATCCTTCCACCCACACAGATATAACGACATCAACGTCACAGATCACACAGAGTCCATGCACGACAAAGATAAGGCGAAATCATTGATAAAGAAACTGATAAATAACGCCAAAACACGAATTGATTTTCATGATATTATGGAGAGAAAATTTGTGGTTGAAGACACGGAATGTCCATCTGCCTGTTTGTATCGCTGTAGTTCACGTGATGTCGAGCTTTATCGCAGTAGAATTGGCAAGCAGCGTGTATCAGTTTCAGGGTATGATTTCCCTTTTGCAGGGATTTATAATGACATTCGGAGGACTTTTGATAACTACGACAGAAATGCTGTAGTTGTGCTAAGCCTAACGAGACCATTTGGAGGGTTCAGTGACCGGGTGTTCAATCCAAAGAGATGTTATATTTTGGTTGTTGGTATACATTCTTATTAAGATGAAAACTGGTAATTTGTCTAAGTGAATACCAAATCAACTGATTGTCTGTATGTATGATCCACACCAAAATGAATGACGACAGAAATGACGATATGACGTGTTACCTCCACCAAATGTAGTGTTTGCATAAAAAAAGTGTAAAAAGTTAATAAAAGTGGACAGTGACAAGGAACTAGTACAATCAGATCCAAATCCTGTCCTTGTAATCGAGAGAGTGGGAAACAACTAAAATTGAATATAGACAGAACCAGAACGTAGGTTAACTAAGTCACAACTCTCTACCAAAATGTGGCTTCTCAGCCAACTTAATCAAACTTAATATCATCTAGATTTATGTATAGAGCCCACCGAAATCAGCATCAAAACACGTAACGTAAAGTGCCACAAAAAAGCATGATTGCAATGTCTGAAAGGAATCAACAGGCTATAGAAAATGTTACAAGTATTTGTATATTGGTACCTTACAAATATGCCTTACGGCCATTAAAAAACATGGTAAACCAAGACCAGATGTCACATTCTAATTGACTGATAAAGTTCTACTTTCATTTTCATAAATTAGTATTTAAAGCTGCATAGTCTGTAACTTTTGATCTTCTAATTTTAGAAATAATGTTTCTATTTTTCAAGAATACAGTAAAACTACTCAAATTCAGGTAAACATTTTACCATTTTCGTAAGTCTTAACAAATTATCACTATCAAAACAACAGCATTTATGTTAAAAATCAACTGTCTATAATTATTGGAGGGACGTAAATAATTACAAACAAGAGAAAAACACATGTTTTTACAAGATATTTCACTTTTCCATGCAGTTTTTAGCTGTACTGAACATATTAATTGTGAAAACATAACTTAATTTTATTTTTACAAATGATTTAAAAGGATTTTTTTTTTCAAAAAATGTTCATAGTTACAGACCTAGTCTCTTTAATTATGAAGTTGTCACTTTCTCATTGGTATCCTGGGCCAGGTGTGGTGCATAATTGTATCTATCCTGATCTATGCCCTCATACTTACTTTAAATTTTTGATAAAATTGCGTTACGATCCATGAAATATTAAATGTTATATTTAAGGTTCAGTTTGATTTGGCGTTAGAAGTGTTGTTCGGTATATATGTTAAGACAGGGTTTTATTTATGGAATACATGACATACAGTTATTTAAATGAAATATATGATATACAGCTCAAAGTATGAGGCAATCCTTAAAATGATGTTGCTGTACCGAGTAGAGTAGGTATGGAGGAATGTTCTCTAGATTTGATTTTTTAAATTAAGGACAAATCATTTGCTTGCTGGTAGGGGGTGGGGGGGGGGCTGTTTTTTCCAACATCTTAAACTAGATCTTTTGAGACAAAGTGAAAGCATTTGTTTTTGTAACAATGAAAAGTCTTTTTTTTATTAGGCCCTATACGCATGATTAACTTCAGTTTCATCAAGTAAGTATATAATTGATCAGCATTCTTCAAAGTATAAGAACAATCAGCTAATTAACTAGAGAGAGAATTACATACCAGACGCGTAGACAGCCCTGTAACGAGGTGGATTCACACTTGTGCTAGGGGGTTTCGAGGCATGCTCCCTCTGAAAAAAAAATGGTGCGATATGGTGCATTCTGTGCGTTCCAAATTATGCTATTACCAACCTAAAATCAACTATTATAAGGATAATTAATCAACAACGCCATAATTTTCTGCAATATCAATGCAGACCTTAAAAGACATATGCGGCTAATTTTTATGTGCATCATTAACGCGCCAGGAAGCAGGTAAAGTTATCTTGGTCCTGTCTTTCGACCTTTTACGGATTCGGATCAACACAGCTTTCAGAAACTCTAATGTCATCTCGATGTTCCAACATTTACTTGACAAAATAAAGTAATCAAAGTGTGTCCGAAATATCTATTGTCTTTTTATCAGAACGGATTGTCTCAGTACCAAAGACAGATAAATGTAGCTCAGACGAAATCAAACGATGTACTGAATTACCCTGGTTACAAATACAAAAATGGCCGAGTCTCTTCTATTTGTACGGTTATTTAAAGTGGCGCTCGACCTGCCGTCGTGGCCAAGTGGTAAGCGTGTCTGGCTAAGAAACCAGAGAACCTGGATCGATTCCCTGGTGCGCACCTATTTTCAGTGTGTTCTTTCTTTCTTTTTTAGCATTATAATGTTAAATTGCTTCAAACTAGTAAAATGGCATGATCAAAACGACCGAAATGGTAATTTAGGAACTTTTTATATTGAATTATGCATGACATCTATTGGGGCAGGGTTAAATTCGGCCCTCCTGAAAGAGAATTAGTTCGGTGACCCGAGGTTTTTATTCTTGTTTCTGAAAGGTATAATAATAGTTCACGAAATGAAAATAAATTCTTAAGATTTTCAACATCAGACTTTTTTAATATACGATTTATTCTAAAAAAATCCAATTTCCACGAATTGCCAAAATTTATTATGCAGTATCTTGTCAAAACTTGGGATAACAAATAAACTTTCACATTTTCTAAAAGGTTTGAGGTCATGTGCAATTATGTAAGTTGAAAAGAAGCTGGCTGAAGATTACAATTATTTTAGCTCGATATTTAGAACTAGTGTTAATCTTTCATCTGTTTAGAAAATTGGTCAAATGTTGAAAACTTCCAGATGAGATTGCGAACAAATAAGCACGGTGACATATCCTTTTTTTCAAAAATGGATAGCTTATGCATAAAACAAACTGTATGCAAAGTATTGAACAGATTTAAACATGGGAAGTATTTAGCAGCATATGTCCTTAAGGTGAGATTTTTTCAAACTTATATTTAACTTTTTGGCAGGGCTCCCTAAACCCCAAACACTATGAGCTTGCTCCCCACCCCCCCCCCCTATAATAATTACCGAAATTCCCCATCTCCCTGAAAAAAATAGCCCTTCTCTTAAGATCCCCCAAACCCCTAGGTGCCCCACTGTTTTCTAGGCCTATATTAGCCATTCTCATCCATTGACAATTCAAAAATTTGGTACAATTATTTTTGCTCGCTTGCTGATTTTTTGTTTAAAGAAAAAAAAAAAAGTAAACCATGAATAATAGAAAAGAAATAGAAAAGAAATATTTCTGAATACAAACTACCTGTTTATGGAAAAATATAACTTTCAGAAGCCTGTAAATTATAATCTTTTTTGTTGTTGGTAACCCCAACTATTCCCTGATTTTTTTTAGATTTTTTTTTCTTAAATTTCCCTGACTAAAAATGAAATACCCTGACCACGAAAATTTTCCAGACTTTTTTCTCTGACCATGGCAAGCCTGTGATTCTTTAAGACAATTATAAATTAGTGGGCAGACTACCGTCCGATTTTTTTTAAAGAAAGCACTACAATATGATAAGTTTATTTATCATGCCCTGTGCATTGAAAATCCGGTTGTTGGCACTTCTAAAAATATGTCAAGAGCCAGGTTATGACGTCATCAAAATGTCAGTCATCTTGAATATCTATGAAATTTTCTTTGCATAATAATGTCCTTAATACTGGGTCAATTATTAGGTCTCAAAATGATCAGAATGATAAGTACTGTCTATTCATTTCTGAAAAATATGGCGGAGCCAAATTGTGACAAAATCACAATGGAGACCAACTTGAATTTGAATGAAACTCTTTTCCGCCTTATATTTTCATTTTTACTCGGCCATTTTTTAAAGCTAATACCCCAGAATGTTCAGAGTGACAAGTGCTATCGCTTCATCTCTGAACAGACGGCAGAGCCAAAATATGACGTCATCAAAATGACAGTCATCTTGTATTGTAATGAAATCTTCGTTGCTTAATTACAAGTGTGAAAGCAAGATAACAAACGGTTATAAATGAAGTTTATGTTTATGTTTAAAGCGATATTTTATTGAAAATACATTAACTTCATTTATTCTGCTGAACCCACATGCCACACAACTAATTTTCCATACGCCAGTGCCGGCTAACAAAACGGAGATTTTTGGTACATAGTACTACGCATAATGCTCCTTATATACACCCGAGGCATGATTCGATTCTGGAATAGTGACAGACTTTCCCGAATGAATGTTCAGTATGCTATGTTATTCCTGTACACACAAGAACAATATAAACTGATAAGACCATTTTAAGATGGAATTGAATGTTAATATTGGTTTTATTGGTTTTATTATTACCGTTTATGAAAAGCTAGGCACATTTGACATCGATTGTCGATAATTTCGATTATTCATAATTGATTAAATTTTGAAAGCATTTTTTTTTATCCTGGCATTTCCTTGATGGGTTCCTATGGTATCCCCTTGTTTCTCCAAATACGACACAACAGCAAAGCTAATATGAGGCATGGTGAAAAAATGCAAATAATCATCTCATTGTCTTTACAATTCGGACAATAGATATGTTCAAAGTTAAAAATTTGATGCGGAAAGCCTGAAAATTGTTCGAAAGGCAACTTAATGAAAATGGCCATCGGGCGTAGTTATCAACTGAAAGATAAGGATCGAAAAGAATTAGTGAAAATAGAAAGAGAATATTGTTGCAGGCTCTCACCTCTTGAATATGTCATTTTCTTACAGATAGTGTTTTAGAATACTTGAGATCCCCGTGACGTCAAGCACTCGAAAATACCGATGGGGAGTAAAAACTGGTTTTACCTTCTAGGCGAAATTACCTTACTCGACTATACCTTGTTTTAGGTTGCAGTCCTCAGTTGCGCAGGATTGGCCCTGAGGAATTTTACATATCAAGGGGTAGGGCTGTATCAAGTGTATGTCAGTCTGTAAAATGTTTTTTTTTCTTCTAAATTTAATGAAGAAATGTTGGTTTGCACCTGGCATTCCAAGCTGCAATAGTCCTGAGAAGTATAAGATATCTTAGACAGTGTATGCATTTGGGCAGTGATAATGAAAAATGAGCCGTGACATGTGATTTCCAACAATGTGGCAATTTGACAAGTGTAGACTCAGTCGAACCTGTACAGCCCACTATTAAGCTTAATAACTCAAAATGAAGTTTGGTCAGTAGATGAACAGTCATAGAATATTCAAGCGACTTGCAAAGGCTCTGATCAGACTGCGCGTATGCTCACGTTGGTCTATGGGTTTGCTGGTCTCACAAACCACATTGTTGGAAATCTCTTGTCATGGCTCATATATGAGAAAAAGTCCTGCTCAGGCCTCGAGCAAGTACCCTACTCTTTTTTTATTTTAGCATACGCCGATGTTATCCTAACAGTATTTCTCCATGTGGTAGTTATCTTTACTTGCTGATCAATTTTGGTTCCTTTAAAGTAATAAGGTTGCAAAGATCAGGAATCGATACAATCAAGTACCACACCTGACCCAGGATACCAATGGGAAAGAGACAAACTCACAGAAGACACCACAAACGAGAGCCAAGAGGTCAGCCCTTAGAAAGTCAAAAGTATTGCAGACTGCTACCCTTAAAGCATTCAGCAATACTTAAAACCTTCACTAAGCAATAATTTGTCTGGAAAACCAATTTTTGGTCTTCGTTAAAGTCTCCTTTTAACAAGTCCTAAGTTACTTTATATAAATCTATGTAACGCGCATAACGCTATTGGAAGCTGTAATTTTGTCAAAATGTTTTATGTAGGCTAGGCATCCAGACTGCAGCGTACATATGCAATTTGAATAATTAGATAGATAAATGCCTTTTTACTATAGCTCAAACTTTCATTTTACTTTTTGTCATATTTGATATGGTAACATATGTAGCACCCCAGCGCACAGAGTGCAAACATCTCTTATTCGACGCAGCTTGAAATTCGCTTGGAGATCGTATATGTCTGCTAAATTCCCTAAGGGGATGGGGGCAGGATATTTTTAGCTTGAAGTAAGTAAGGGTGCGAAGATCAGGAATCGATACAATCAAAACCACACCTGACCCAGGATACCAATGGGAAAGTGACAAACTCACAGCAGACACCACAAACGAGAGCCAAGAGGTCAGCCCTTTCCCAGCAGGTGACCACAAAGCACATATAAACAGACGCGCACAAAGACATAGCAAACACAAGACAGAACAAAAACATAAAAGATCCACAAAAGAAGTACCGCCTTGGAACGGTCAGTAAAATATTTTACTGGAGGGTTTAAACCGGTTTAACGGCGCCAACCTCACCCTTAATTCAGATGTGGATCAAAGACAATGTATTTTGTATCGACGACTTAATGTATGTATACCTATTTCATTCATATGCCTTTTTGCTGGGCCGCGTTGCGCAGTCGGTAAAGTGTCTGACTGCAGATCTTGTACGTCTGAATGCAGATCCTGGAGTCGCGAGTTTCATTCCGGCCAGGTTCCATACTTTCGTGGAGATTGATCATGAAATAATTTGTACGGTCATTCTCCACCCTTCCCCTGATTCAAAAAGGGTTGTTATCAGTTACAAGTGAAAGTATGTGCACGAAGAATGTTGGTAACCGCTTAGTCAAGCTTGCCCAGGTGAAAAAGTGTTTTGGTGAACTGACCGTTCTAACATGACCAAAGCTGTTGACTGGGGCGTTAAACATCAAATCAACCAAAAAATCACATACCTTCTTAGGCTATGAGCTACTAAGGGTTTTGCTCCCTAGGGGAAATTTTGTAGACTATGTTTTTCTTAAAGCATGACATCTGACGAGCTTTTTGCAACATGTTGGCCATCTGGCGGTGTGTTGGGGGGGGGATGCTACAGTGTGTTAAATACGTTACCTTTCATTTCTTTGAAAAACAAAAATATAGAATTAAGGCTGTTAAAGTGGTACTTGAACTTTTTCAAATTATTAAACAGTCATGTAATATGTAAGAACAGTTAATTTCCTGCAGATACTAATGTTTGTTAGAGTAATTTAGGCCCACTTCGGTGTCATTTACGTTACATTTTCAACTACACCCTATAAAATCAATGATGTTTTGTTATATAGTTTCTTTTTATGAACCTCACAATAAATATTTTATATTAAAATATATGTTTCTAAAAGACAATTACATATTGACTTATAATTTACTATTTCAAAACTGCAAACAGCTTGCTTCTATCACAAACTCTTCAGGAGTTATATGCTGTTGAATATGACAAGCCCTAAGAAAACGTTCTGTACTGTAAGATCCTTTTCATTTAAAAACTAAGAGATTTATCCTATCTGTAGTCTTTCAAACACCATAAATGGTCACTATATTCCTAAACTAGAACACATTCGATTGCGGGCCATCGCAAATCCCCACGCTCTCGAAGAAATCTAATGGTAATTGACCCTTTGACCGCATCCAAAGGTCACCATGTTTGATTGTAGGTTAAAATTTTTCAGTGTATCCTGGTCTACTGCTCATCCCCTTTAATTTGATATGCCACATGATCATGTTCAGAAAATTAAATTTTTGACCCCTCCCCAAGGCCCCAGGGGCTGGGGACCAGCAAAATTGTGCCGGTGCATGTGCAATTCATGTAAGTAACTCACACACCAAATCTGGTTGAATTTCTGAATTTTTTTTTACCCCTCCAACCCCCATGGTACCCCCAAGTCCCACCCCTGGGCATCACCCAGGCGGCCAAAGGAAAATCCCATCTGATATGTTATATATCTTTCATTTGTGAGACGATACACAAATTTTGGTTTCAAAATCTTTGAAATTGACTTTGATATTCTGATTTAACGAAATTTGACCTTTTGGCCCCTCCCCAGGGCCCCAGGGGATGGGAACCCAAGAAATGGTGCCGTTGCATATACCATTCATGTAAGTAGCTCACACACCTAATTTGGTTGAATTTCGGAAAAAAAATCGGACCCCCAACCTCCCCCCCCCCACGGTACCCCAAAGTCCCACCCCTGGGGCATGACCCAGGCGGCCAAATAAAAATCCTGTCTGATATGTTTTATATATTTCATTTGTGAGAAGACACACAAAGTTTGGTTTAAAATTTTTGAAATTGACTTAGTAATTGAAATTTAATGATATTTAATGATATTTGACCTTTTGGCCCCTCCCCAGGCCCCAGGGGGCGGGGCCAAAAAATGTGTCGTTGCACGCCCAATTCATGTGAGCAACTCACACACCAAATTTGGTTGGACTTCCTCCGATGGTTTAGGAGGAGATAGGGTGACCGACAGACGGAAGGACGGACAGACGGAAGGACGGACGGAGGCGATTGCAATATCTCAACGTATTTTTTTTTTTAAAAGCATGGGGATAATAAGAGTGAAAGGGGATATTAAACATTGCTTCTGATGTAAAGTATCAGTTTCATTTGTTTGTTAAGCAATATGTAACGTATGTTACAAACATTAAGGCTTTCTATATATTGCTTAATTCCAACTATGATACATCTAGGGTATTTTATTTCGTTTAAGGACTTATTTTTGTGTTAAATAGACATAGAAATACTAGTTTGTCCACAATAGAATTTATCGGTTCTTATATAGAGACTTTGCCAAATTGTCAAAGCATATTCACTTTTGTGAAATAGTTTATTTTAGAACTTTTTTAAAAACAAAAAATGTTGATTTGGCCAAAGTTTTAGGTTTTAAACCTCATTAATAAAGACAATTTTGTCCCCAAGTACCAGTTGAATAAGGATAAGTTCCCATGTTCTGTAAAAAAATTGTTAAAATAACATATATAGAGGATCTTACATGAGTGCTCATGTTTTATTGAATTTATTAAAATAGTTGGGGAAAAAGAGATAAAATGCGAGGCTTGCCGAGCATTTTATCTCTTTTTCGCAATGAGTTTTATAAATTCAATAATACAAGAGCACGAATGTTAGATTCTATTTATCATATGACATAGATATTACTTTGAAATTTCATTTCTGGTGTAAAAACGTGATAATTTTGTCATTACAGTCGGGACGCGTAGTGAAGGCGTATGAATATTATCAAACATGCATAGCAACAAAAAACGTTCGAATTTTTCGGCTTTCTCGGCGAAGCGAGGAACGACACCCCAAATCTAACGGCTTGTTGCACGAATGTACCATATCCGATTCTGTTAAAAAATGGCCAGTTGTGTTCGTCGGTTGCTCAAGCTTTCCCATGGCGTATGTTTTTTTTTAAATCGACGACAACACTCTGAAAGAACGAGACAGGCGAAATGGAAACTTGCAAGATGGATATGACCGTCAAAAATAGGTTCACGTTTGGCATCAAATTTCTCCTTTTTTTTCGACTTGGTCCCGCTGCGGCTTATATATCATGAAAAAATATAGGGTTTCAACTACCGATGTGCCAATTTTTTTTATCGAAATTCGTTCTGGAGACAAAATTCGTTCCATTTTCTTCGAAAGGTCCCACGGTCTTCTGGCGACCAAACCTGCAATATGGTGGAAATACAAGGAGATGGGTGCGACTGGAAAAGACAGTTCATATGGCATAAAACCCATCCATACCGTAATAAATGTATTAAAATTCAAATAAAAATGTAGATCTATTAAATAATACCTCCTATTAATGTTTCAATGCTCTCAGTCATAATATTGAACGTTATCTTTCCTGACTGTCTGGTTAAATGATTCATTAATGACGACAACACATCGATAAATGACGTAAGCAATCTTTCTAAGTGCACACGGTATAGACAGCCGTTCTTGTCTTATTATTTTCAATAATCTTGCTTGTCGTGCACTATTTAAATATAACCTGCAGATTGTTTCTATGGAATAGCTTGAGAATACCTTGAGAATCGT
Source organism: Loripinus fragilis (assembly GCA_964019695.1). Classification (NCBI taxonomy): domain Eukaryota; kingdom Metazoa; phylum Mollusca; class Bivalvia; order Lucinida; family Lucinidae; genus Loripinus; species Loripinus fragilis. Next base: position 8,071,923 of record OZ026516.1, read on the forward strand.
TGCTGGGCTTTGAGGTTGATAAAACTTGAGATAGTCCATTTTACACCGAATTATGTACTAATTAATTGTTTATAAACTTACTGAGGCCCTTCCAGGGATGGAGGATGGTACCTGTTCCCTTGCCCCCCTGTTCCACAATATTGCCCTTTTGTCTTTGTTCCCCTTTCCCTGTTCCCCTGAAAATTTGGCCCTTTGTTCCTCTGTTTCCCCTGTTCCCCAACCCCTTGGATGGCCTTAGTGATAAATCCCCCCTCAACAACACAGACGTTGAATCGACATGAATATAGTATACCAGAACATTTTAGATTTAATTTTCAGAACAGGTTATGTGTAAGCTACAATGTTGTTGCAGTCCCAATTATTAAAAGTGACCCAGGGTTTTTTCTCCTCATTTTGGGAACATGACCCAATCCCCAGATTTTGGAATTTTTCACTTTGTTTTATACAAAATTGGGAAAAACAAACCCCATTTATTATAATCAAATTGACATAAAATTTACTAATAAGAACATTTCAACATAATGAACTTAAAAAGTACAATTTATTGTGGTACAGTGTTACAAAATAGTGACATTTTTTTGTTTATTAATTTGGAAATTTTCTCCTTGATATTGGAAAAGGCATACCTTTTTGCCATAGGGAACATGACCCAAAAGTAGTCTTCAAAATGTGCCAAAAACCCTGATTAGTTTATCAGAAATATCAAGAAAATTACTACATACTCTAGAAAGACAAGGATTTTTCTGGCCCAATTTACTGACTGATTCTTTAAATATGATGAATACCCATGCCCTTATCATATTTCAGTGTTTACCTGACCCCAATAAATACAAAAGTTATTTGATCCAAATATCATATAAACATATGGGTGCTCTTTGAGACGGTTCTTTTGAGTACTACCCAAAACATATATTTTGATTAAGAAATAATTTAATCACACAATAATACTCTTATCTTGGGGATAGGTGTTGTGGGGAGATGAGGCTTTAGTGGCTTGGGGTATAAAGTACCATATTATTCATAATAAGCATACTTAAATTCATTTAATAGATGTCTTTATTGTAGAAGACCTCCAAAATGAAAAAGAAATCTATAAATAAATTCTTCTCAAAATATGTGTAACACACTGTTTTTAGACTAAAACAAACTCAATTTACTCTATTAATTACCATCCTAACCCTTTACTCCATAGTCTATATTTAGATCATGATATTATTTTCTATTTTTAGACAACATTGAAACAATTCAAGAAAATTTAAGCTTAGTCTTGAATACATTATCATACATATGAAAATATTATGGAAAATGGAGCATTTGCTCCAAAAGAGGAAATGCTCCATTTTCCATAATATTTTCAAATACATGATATTGCAAAGGCTTAAAGCTGGTTAGATCTCTCTCAAATTTGGGACCATGACTAGCTGGCATCAGTTTTTGATTTTGGGGGTCTCTGACTCTCAGAACCAACAAATCGTTGAAAAAAAAAATGTACAACACAGACTTGATACTGAATAACAGACATATTTTGCAATTTGCATTAATTGAAATTAAACAAGTTATTTTGACATCTTTTCTGGTACTATTCAGAGCTGAAATAGTAGCATAGGTCTAGATGAAGTAATACCATATATGTCTAGATGATAAAACACAAGTGCACAAAATTGTTAATATGTTGTTACCAATCAATACAAAAATATGACACTGCGTTTTAGGGTGCTCTTTGAGACGGTTCTTTTGAGTACCCACAACATATGTTTTGATTTCGAAACAATTTCAATCACACATTAATATTCATAAATATTGATGATAGGTGCTGTGGGGAGGGGAGCTATAGTAGCTTGGGGTATAAAATACCATATTCTTCATAATAAGCATACTTTTGTACAAATGATGTAACTATTTCAAAAATGAGGAAAATTGGTATTCCAGACCAGCTGGCTTCATTCTGATTAACTGTAAATTTTACAGGAACTTCTTCTGAGTAAACAATAATCAGATCAGTTAAAAGTTGATGAAATCTCTCTAAAATTTGAAACCAGTGCTTAATTATACTGCCATCCAGTTTTGAAGTTCAAGGCCAATTAATGTTTGGGAGTCTGTCTAAGAATTCCTTTAAGACAGTTAAATATTCCTATATTGAATCCTTTATCATTGTTGGTTTATGATAAGAACATGTGTGCTTATTACATGTATATATAGTGGTTCATGTGGTTGGTATGCTGCATCTTGGAATAATACTTAAACCTCTTTTTATCCAGATTGAAAGCAATCTCAGTCTACACTTTATAAAAATGATATTTATGAGGCTCAGCCAGTGGGGTTTGTGATATGCTACATAATGTTTACCTGAATACATTAGCCTGCTTCCCTTTCTCCAAGAAATAATTATGTTTTCTTACTAAAGTTGTCTTTGTTCCAAGCCCCTAGCACCTCATTTAAAAAATAAATAAAGATAAAAAAACCCAAAACGTTTCTCTTAATTAGGGTTAAGGCCCTGTCACACTACGACGTATAGCACCAACGTATGCCGACGTATGAAAAATTCAGCAAGTACGTTGGTATACGCTGAATACGTTAGAAATAAGTTTTAAACACGTTACTAATACGCTATAGTACGGTGGTATACGTTGACATACGGCCAAGAGGTCCAACATTTTGTGCATCCATAAAAATGACAGCGTATGCGAACGTACTGTTTCTATACGCTAGGCATACGTTAGATGTACGCAGCAGGTAAGTTATGCATACGTTAAGGTACGTTAGCATCAACGTATGCGGACGTATGAGAAATTAAGCAAGTACGTTGGTGTACGCTGAATACGTTAGAGATAAGTTTTAAACACGTTACGAACACGCTACTGTACGTTGGTATACGTTGTCATACGGCGAATAGATCCCAAAATTTTGTGCTTGCATAAAAAATCTTCAGCGTATGCCGACGTATTGCTTATACGTTAGGCATAAGTTAGATGTACGCAACGGGTAAGTTATGCATACGTTAAGGTACGTTAGCACCAACGTATGAAAATTTACCAAGTACGATGGTGTACGCTGAATAAGTTAGAGATACGTTATCAATACGTTACGAACACGCTACAGTACGTTGGTATACGTTGCCATATGACAAAATGGTCCCAAAATGTTGTACTGTTTTATACGTTTGACATAAGTTAGAAGTACGCTACATGTAAGTTATGCATACGTTAACGTACGTTATATGTACAATTCAGCATACGTTAGACGTTCGTTGTGCATAAGTTTCAAGAACGCTAGTGATACGCTGGGCATACGCTTTTATACGCTGATACAAGTATAAGTTATGTTACGTCGGGGATAAGTTACTCATAAGTTACTCATAAGTTAGACATACGTTATATGCTCGTTTCGCGTACGCTTTGTATAAGTTCAGAGAGAGGCTTCCTCCGATTTTTTTTATCAGATTTCAGCGTATGCCAGCGTACTAGATATATATTTCATACGTCGGCATACGTTGGCTAAAACGTTATGGTGTGACAGGGCCTTTAGGTCTAGTTTAAAGGTTTAATAGGGTATGATTCAATATTAATGATGTATTAATTGGGGTCTGGGTCATATGGGGATGCTTTTATCAATAAAGAATAGTATATTGTATTTTAATTTCCTACTTAATAGCAAGGTTCCATCTGACTTCTGAAGTAAGAGTTATACTGGTTCTCATTTTCTTAGTTTTGTACCCCCCAATATATAGGCCTGAATAAGAAGATTCACAAATCAATATAGGGTAAATGGGAACTCTGCGATTATAGGCTTTTTATAAACTTTATCTTGTGTGTGTGTATGGGGGGGGGAGTTTATGAATGCGTCAACTTTCTTTGAAATCAAGTATATGAATGGGATATTTTTGTATATAATTCAGATTGGGTTTGGTCTGAAAATACTTGCTCCCACACCCATACCAAATTACCCACAAGTTACTCCCCCACGCCCACACCCCCCTCCCCAAAAGAGATTTATACCTTTCTTAAAATATTCTTTAAACGTTTTCATAAAAGAATCAAGGGTTATTATTTTCAGAGAAAAAGATAAAATTAAGTTAACAAAACCAGAGATAATCCTTGCCCAAAATGATGACGGGCCCTTAAAATGGGACAATGACCTATATCTCATTCAAAGTCTTCAAATTTCAAAAAAATTAATGGGCCTATTGAAATTTTATGGGCACTTTGCAAAATTTGATGGGCTCAACAATTCTTAATATCCACATTAGAGCAAAATTGACATGAAATTTGAATAGCTTATATATGGGCCCCAGCCAAAAGTAAAGTCCATTTTTGAAAAGCAATAAAAATTTCTCACAAAATTGATTAGGCCCATCCCAGGATTATCCCTGCAAAATAAAGAATATTGGGGAACAGCTAGGAAAAAAAGATATAATAGAGCAAGCGAAGGATTGAGGGCAAGTGGGGGGGGGGGTGTCATGCGCGCATCCAGAAAGTTTTGTTAGAGGGGGTCCAACTTTGACAATTTTTTTGAGGGGAGGGAGGATCCAAGTACCACTTTAAGTTGGCCATCATCGGCCCGCCAGCAAAACACCATTAAATGGCATTTCGCTGGCTTGCCGATGATGGCCAAACATTGAATGCTTGCTTGGTAGCTTTGATTTTACAGGGGATCCGGACCTGTATTGCTAGAAAACCCTATATTTTTGTGATTTTTCAGGGGGTGGGGGGTTGCGTTTTGGTCCTTGAGCAAGACACATTTATCCTAGTAGGCGCGTTGCTGAAATTCATATTTTCGAAAAAAAAACTTACCTCATAGTCATAAAGGATGAAACAGGTCTTAAATTCAAGATAAATGACTCTACTTTATTTCTGATTGGGTCGTACGCTAAAAATTTGGTAGCATCATATTAAAAATGGGGAGATAACTCAATGTTTCCAAAAAACGGAAACGTAAAGTACGGGTTTTAAACTGATTTTGTATTGACAAAAAACATTCTTTTTCGCAAATAATTTTATTTGCTAAAAGTAAGTTTACTGTCATTTATATTTGTATGAATTTTATTGATTTTTATAAATTTGAACTTAGTTTTTTTGGGGGATAACTCTTACTACCCTATAAAATTGAATATTTTCCTCTATATCATTCCTTATAATACCATTATATTTAATCAGAACCCCCAAAACTTCATAGTTTCTAAAACAATTGTCTTTTCACTTTTCAAAAACATGATTTGCCGCATCCGGATATGCCTGACGCTAAGAGGTTTGCTTCTAAAGTTGCCACCCCTGTGTGGAAAAAACAGCGTTTTAATGCATTTTTCCAATACACTTGATACGAGCATATGAGATTTGCTGATTTTCTTTTGGAGAAAACTTACATTATCGTCCTAAATGATGATACATGCCTCAATTAAATATAAATATATCTGTACTATCAATTTGTGAGGATCGTACGTTAAAATCGAGTATCGTCTTCATAAAATGGGGAGGTAACTCTGGTACTTGAAATAATGTAAAACCAGCATAGATCATCATCGTTAAGTACCTCTTTGAAATATTGCTTCTCTGCTCTTTTTTTCAAAATTTTACTCACACAAAAGTACATCTAGTCTTTCTTTCTTGAATAGATAAAATAGAATTTCAGAAACATATTATGACGCAATTATAAGATGTAAGTATTATCTAATTTGCATATTCAAAAATATTAACGAAAACATAAGAAATGAGAAAAATTGTAGAATAAATTAAGGGGTGTCACCTACAAAACTACAGATAGGTCGCTGTTTATCATTCTAGACTAAGAATCTTGGTACCAAATTAAAGTTGAAACATTGGCAAAATGTCCAACTGAATAGATATACGAATTATCTAATTTGCATATTCATGAATATTAATTAGATTATACGAAATAAGAGAAAATTGGTAGAAATATTAAGGGGTATACCTACAAAATTACCTCTACACCAGCTGCAAACTGTCTTATACTACAAGATTTGGTACCAAATAGAATTTGAGACATAAAAATTTGACCAAAATGATTAAATATACGAATTATATAATTTGAATATTCATGAATATTGATGAAAACATAAGAAATAAGAGACAATTGGTAGAAAAATTAAGGCAGTATACCTACAAAATTACCTGTATGTCTACTACTAACTATCGTTGATTACAAAACTGGGTACCAAGTAAAAATGCGTTTTGATCAAAATGATTAAATATACAAATAATCTAATTTGAAGATTCATGAATATTAATTGAAAATAAGAATAAAATAAAAATAAGAAATAAGAGAAAATTGTTAGAAAAATGAAGGGTTTATACCTACAAAATGTCCTATACGCCTGCTGTTTACTAGACTAGACTATAAACTTGGTACCAAATAAAAGTTGAGACTTTGCCATTTAACCAAAATTATTAATGATGCGAATTATCTAATTTAATTATTCATGAATAATAATGTAAACATAAGAATTAAGAGAAAATTGGTAGAAACAAATAAGGTGGTATACCTTCAAAAGTACCTATATATCTGCTGCTTACTATCGCAGACTACAAAACTTGGTACCAAATTAAAGTTGAGGCATTGTATTTTGACCAAAATGATTAAATATACAAATAATCTAATTTAAATATTCATGAATATTAATGTAAAAATTAGAAATAAGAGAAAATTGGTAGTAAAATGAAGGTGGTATACCTACAAAATGTAATATGTCCACTGTTTATTAGACTAGACTATAAAACTTGGCACCAAGTAAAAGTTGAGACTTTGCCATTTAACCAAAATTATTAAATATGCGAATTATCTAATTTAAATATTCATGAATATTAAAGTAAAAATTAGAAATAAGAGAAAACTTGTAGAAAAAATGAAAGTGGTATATCTACAAAATGTCCTATACGTCTGCTGTTTATTAGACTAGACTATAAATCTTGGTACCAGATAAAAGTTGAGACTTTGCCATTTAACCAAAATTATTAAATATTCAAATCATCTAAGGATCATTGACACTTGCTATGGGTAAATGCCTATGGTTTTCAGTATAAATAAAAGTCTGTCAATTGTCCCTTTCTTCACCTTGAAGCTACCCTGACCTAAGTACTTTATGGCTGTGAAATCCGTTTTCGATATTAAATGCTTCAAAGATGTAAAATTTTGGGTAGAACAATCAGTTTTACATTAAGATCTATAGAAATCCGAAAACATTTTTTAAAATATCATTCCCCCCGTGTGCCAGCAAAAGCTTTTGCATGTATATGTGTTACCATATTTTACACATTGTATGAAAGTGGCTTGCTGGCACAAGGGGGGAAGATGTTCAGCAGCCCCAAAACCCAGAGCCTAAGCCCATAAAATGCCTTTTCTACCAAATAAGAAATTAATGACAGTAATGAAATTCTCTAGAACCAACCTCCTAAATTGCTTTGTATTCTGTGCTAGTTTAATATAAAGTACTTAACGATTAAAAGTAGAATTAGCAAGGTTTTATGCATTTTTCATAATAAAAATCTCACTGTTATTAAATGACACATTATTTTGCAAACGTCCTGTACTTATCTATTTGCATGCTAGGGAATTGTTCATGTTTTTATTTTCGTCTGCTGACTTTCTTCAAAATATTTTTTTAAAAAAAAAATAAACCACCCAGGACCACCATCAGAGTGTCAAACAGTTTGGCAACAGATCAAGACGGACATTCTGTTGGTCTTCACCTGGGTTCAAAATGTTTGCAAAAGGCTATTGGCAAACGACAAAATTATCCACTGGCATGCAAAGAGTTATAACAGGTAAATACTTTAGTGTTCAATATATTGTCTCTTATAGGGATATACATGCATATGTATACCATAAATATTCGGACACTTTAAATACATTCAACATGCTATGCCCTTTAAACAAAGCAAAAGTAATATTCAAAGAATCTAGTTAGAATCAGTTTTACTTTCCAATGCTAAATGGGACACTTTCATTCCTTCAAAAATATTTATTTCTTTTGTTGAGTTTTCAGTTTTGTATTATTTACGGTACATGTAGTCAAAAATGTACAGGTAACTTCTAAATTTTTTCCCCAAAATCATTTTATTACAAAACATATTTTGTTTTTAAAACAATTTCATCAATTATCGCGATTCGTTAATACTCTGCATATGGTATAATCAATAGATATCACCATGCCTACCAACTAAATTAAGAAAACGTGCAGAAATCACTTTTAAAGCACTTCTTATTTTCATGAAATTGTAGACCCCCTCCCCTTTCTACCCGCCATAACTCTCGAGTGCGTAGGAATTTTGAAAATGTTTTGCTAGCTGGCACTTGCCATTAGATTAATCTATTGCACTGATACTACATGCACCACACTAAAAGCTCAAAAGCAGCGTTCTGTGAATCAGAAAAAAAGGCGTATAAGGCACAAACCGTCAATGATCCTTTAAATATTCATGAATATTAATTAACTATAAGAAATCAGACAAAATTGGTAGAAATATTAAGGTGGTATACCTACAAAATTAACACGACGCTAGCTGCTAACTATCATATCGTACAAAACTTGGTACCAAATAAAAGTTGAGACATAGCCATTTAATCAAAATGATAAAAATATGAATTTTCTGATTTAAATATTCATGAATATGAATGCAAGCATAAGAAATAAGAGAAATTGGTAGAGAAATTAAGGGGGTATACTTACAAAAATACCTATATGTCTACTGCCAACTATCGTAGACTGCAAAACTTGGTACCAAATTCAAGTTGAGACATTGCATTTTGACTTAAATGATTAAATATACGAATTATCGAATTTGAATATTGATGAATATTAATGAACACTTTAGAAATAAGAGAAAAGGGGCTCTTGCATGGTATGGGAAATTAACATGGGAGTCTGCCCACGCTTGGATTTTGATAATACTATGTTATTTAATTGTCTGGGGTATAACTTTAATATGTATGGTGCGTTTGAGTTTTTATGCAATTCCATTGCTAATTTATGACGTCATGAATGATATCACTATAATACCTTAGGGTACCCAGTTATAATTATTTCTAAAGTAATTGACATATCATGTAACGGGCGGAGAAATGTTTTATTAAATAGCTATATTATTGATAAGTTCGTTGTTACTTAAAATGGCTTTGTATGTATTAGGATATTGGGTGGGCATTCATTTTTATAGCATGGTACCCCAATTTTCGACTGTATATTTTGTATTCAGTCAAATTTGGAATTAACATTTTACAGGTTGCGATCTTTGTCAAGATACCATTTCAACATATAAACTATCCATATATGTTAAGAATATGTAGACCAAATTTCATGAAATTCAAGGACCGGTAACATATTTTTTCAACTTGATGTAAACACATGGCCCTAACTCATCGAAATAAAAAAATACAATAATTATGTTTCAGTTTAAAACTTACTTGAATACTTGCTTAGTTTGAATCATCATGCTAGTACGCTTATTCTTAGAAGTTGATATGTTCAGTGTTTTCCCAATATTATGGATTGGAAAAAGAAAAAAAACAATATTCTTTGATATTAAGTGCCACGATTCCTATTTAATGAAGTGTTTACACAATAATATTAGCCAAAATGATATAATATGTTGACACCTGTACTTAACACATCTAGTTTCTAACAATAAAACTTCATCTGGCCAATGTTACACTTAATATGTAACATTATTAAGAATTTTAATTCATACATGGCAAGTCAGTACATACAGGAGAAGAACCTTATATCTATGATTTTATAATTGTAAGACTCATTAATAAACCTGCTTTACAAAAATAACCCCCTGTCAAACCTATTGGTTAAAATTAACCATTTTGGTCACAGATAACTCTTGGATTCAAAGGTATCGCTAATTCAATGCTTAAATCTTCTCTGTTCATTCTGATTTGTAAAACTGATGCTGTTTTTCATCAAATAGCAACATTTATACTTTAGCTGGCTGTATATTATAGGCATACAGTTTGTTTTTGGACCTCACTTATTCATGTAGAACACTGTTTTATGATACCTTTGATAAGACTCTGTTACACCTTATCCTGGTCACGGCACCAAAATATGGTTCTTCTAGTTCAGTTGGGATTTAAAGGAAACATCTAGTCTTCTTGTTTTCATATGTTTATTGTTAGGATATTATGTTTCTTAAACAATATCATGCAGGACTTGAGGAAGTTATACACATTGTCTTGACCCCATAGTGCAATGACACGTGGCCATGACCTTCGGCATTTCTGACCATTGAATCATTTAAAATTGTCTAAACATGTATTTCTTTTAGAAAAGTGGAAGTAGATTTAAAAACAAACTCCTTATGTCGAGTTATTGATTCATTTGAATTAAATAATTAATTTTGCTAAAACTGACCTATACCCATAAGAGGTAGGAAATGACAAAGTTACCGGTTTTGGATTTTCATGATATTTGGCGCAAACCAACAGTATATATATGGCATGTTTTTGTGATAATATGATATCTTGACAAAGGCTAGAACATATCCATCTTTTGAATTGAATGTTGAATGTTTTGTAAATTTTTGAAAAAAAATATTGAAATTTTACAATCACTTCTTCTGAAAACGTAAACCAGAATTTATCCAAATGGTTTCGTGGTACCAAAATAATGTCTATGGTATTTTGGATTCAATCTAGATGACAAATCATAGAAATAAACAAAACTATAGATTTAGGACATGGAAATTTAGAGACAGGTGCCACCTCAAAGGTGGAGTACGTCAGGGTTGCTTCCTAAACCTTATTCTTAACTATCTTATTCGATAAAAACATTTTCATAGTTCGTATATAATGAGTTATTAATATGCAAAGTTTGAAGTAAATCCATGCGTGGGCACAAATGAAAGTTCCCCTTTGTAGAAAAATAAGGTGATTTACGTTCAAAATAACCACCACTAAGTTAGCTGCTAACTATGATTAACTTCAAAACTAGGTACTTATTATAAGTTGAGACATTTTCATTTGATGAAAATGATTAAATATACAAATAATCTAATTTGAATACTCATAGCTATTAATGTAAACATAAAATTGGTAGAATAATTAAGATACCAAGTTACCTCTACGCCAGCTGCTTACTATCCTAGACTACAAAAGTTGGCATCAAATAAAAGTTGAGAAACAGGTATGCGACCTTATGATTATATGTATTCGAAATATCTAATTTTCATATTCACGAATATTAAAGAGCACATAAAAAGAATAAGTCAAAAATAGTAGGAAACTAAAGTGGTTTGACCTACAAAATAACCTATATTTCAGCTGCCATATATCCTGGACTATCAAACATGGTACCAAATAAAAGTTGAGATATAGCTCGTTAACCCAATGATGAATATACAAATGATCTCATTTGCATACTCATGAATATATAAGAAAAAATAAAAAGAAAGAAGAACTAAGACAGATAAAAATTAGTTCTAGGCTTTAATTTGAGAACAAGCTTAGAAGAATAGAATAACTAGCAACTGACATATGCGTAATTTTGCAAGTACACCCCTTTAATTTTGCCAAAATTTTCTCTTATCTAATATTTTGATTAATATTTATGAGTGATATTGTTAGAAAATTTGTATAATGGACAATTTGGTAAAAGTGCATTGCTTTGGCATTATTTGGTACCAAGAGTGGTTGCCTAAAATAATTCGCAGCTGAGATGTAAGTATCTTTGTGGGTACACCCTTTATTTTTTATGATTTCCTAATGTATTCATTAATTTTCATGAATATGCAAATTTGATCATGAGTATACTTTACCGCTGAATGAATCTGCTATGTCTTACTTTTTTTTTATCGAGGTAATACTTTAGGATGTGTTCCTGCTGAGATATAAGTAATTTTAGAGACATACCCAACTGTTTTTGAATCGCATTGTTTGTTGCCATGGAAACCACGCAATTTCACATAGCTCAAATGGAGTTATTTTCATGTCAATACTTTTACCTATTAAAGACGGTCCCACAAAACAATTTGACACCCATTAGAAGTTGTCCTGAGGACGCAAGGCTGGTCTAATTCGACCATTGGGTACTAAGGAATTTACTATACTATACCTTTGACATATAGATAGTGTGACATACCTTTGATCTATAGATAGTGTGACACTTTGTGTGGGTATTGCTAGGAAGAAGCGACATTATGACGACAGTTAAATCAAAGCTTCTTGTCGATTCTCAAAACTCATTTCTCGTTTATCACTTTTAAAGCTTGAAACTAGTTCAAAATAGTGCTATGACTGAAACATTCATTATAGTAGCTGGACACAAAATAAGCAAAAAGTAAGTGAGTATAAACAGGAAATACCACACTCACTACTGCAGATCAACCCACGGCATCGTGAGGAAGAGCAACATAACACTTACAGTCAGAAGACATCAGGAAGACAATTGAAGCAAAGCAATTATCATTCTCTTCCGCGCCAAGGTGTTAACTGTTAACAAAAATAGAAACAACACAAAGAGATGCATAATAAAACAAAGACCAACACAGAACCCCAACAAATATTCCGAGGTACATTAAACAATGAATCAAAACAATGTAAAATTCTGTATGATTGTGGCGGCTATCTTGAAAACATGCAGATAAGCTCAATAAGACGCCATTTCTCAGCTTGCAAACATTGGTTTTCGGATTAAGCATACCAAATTACCTTAAAAAATGTGCCAGACCCTTTGTCTTCAGAAAAAAGTCCATACTTGATACTTTGAAAATTCGTACTTCGTTATTCTGTTTTCTGCGAGTATAAAGTTATCTCCCTTTTTCAATATGACGCTACCCATTTCTGAGCGTGCGACCCAAACAAAATTATGGATAGACTTTTATCTTCAAGTGAAGACTAGTTTTATCCTTTAGAACGAATTTTCTCAAAAGCATTCAGAAACTGCGCCTAATAGTATATCAAGTGTATTGGTGAAATGCACGAAAACAGAGTATTTTTCACACGGGGGTAGCAACTTTGCAAGCAATTTTCCGAGCCGTCAAGCATGTCAGAATGCTCGTGTCCAACAATGAAATTTTCTAACAGGTAGAATATTCGTTTACTTCACCTGTCTCAAGCTGGTGACAATCAATAGGTAAAGGACCTCGGACAGTCTTAATGAAGGATTGCCCATAAAAATGACCAGAGAAAAGTTTCAGCGAAAATTGTATTTTTTCTATGAAAAAGATAGTAGGTTCAACCCTTGACTTATCCACAAAAGCCGTTTTCTCATTGGACAAGTACCAACTGAAAAATATGGGTTGAAAACTCCGTTTTTGCTATTCAACATATAGAAAATAGAAAAAGTTTTACTGAGGTGCTTTCCCCCCCGTGACCAAACTAATCCTTTTGCATACAGTTGTAGTTTTACATTTCACACATCAAATAAAAACGGCGTGTTTGGTCACGGGGGGGGGGGGACGCTGTCAAATGCTCAAAAACACTTTATTATAAAAACTTATTAGAAACTTATTTTGTAAAACCCTGTAGGTAAGTATCAATTTGCAATGGCATATATCAGGGCTTTAGTTATGAGTGCTTGCAAAGAAATTAATTGTCTCATTTCTTAACCAAAACATTATGTTGTGGGTACTCAAAAGAACCGTCGCAATGAGACGGTTCTTTTAAGCACCAAAATTATAGGTTAAATCTGATGTTTAAGAAAATATTACGATTTTACGCTAAAAAACTGTGTTTATCTAGACTATGATTTATACAGTATATAGCACAAGTCGCACTGGTTGAACTCGAAACATTACAGGTAATAGTCAAAAGTAATTGACAGCACACTTCTTTAGACGAAACAATGCATTCTCCTCAACCCGAATTTTATGTAAACACAGCACTTTCGTCTCAAGTTTTATGCCCCAAACATTATATTAATATGTATTTAGGTGAATACTCAACAAAACTTTGACTTTCTGTGAAATAAAATTTGGTCACAAAAATACCCCCTCCCCCTAAACCCTAAAGTCCTGGCATAATTATGCAATATTTTCAAAATATTTTTATTTTGTTAGATGCACTAAATGTAAGGGTTTCATTTAAGCACAAAACTATAGTTGCCAGTTATGCATTATGCTAGCCACAGGCTGTCAAAATTTGGGCAGATTGAATAGGAAACTGTCCGAGGTCCTTTCCGAAGACTTCGGTTGTTTGCCGGAAAGAAGCGGTGCTATGCGATGTTGAGGTGTGAAAATAATCCCTGGGGCTAGTGGTCTTTTTTTTTTTTTTTTTTTTTTTTTGATCTTTACACTTTATTCTCCCCGTCATCTGACATACAGAGGGTCGGGGAGGACCATCCCTCTGCATGCCTTACAAACTACAGTAAAGGTATTTTTTTGATTTGATTGTATCTCTAGCTCACCTCTTTCATGCACCTTTCATGCAATTTCAAAAGCCGTTTTGGAATAGTTTAAACAGCCGTGAAGGCACCATTCAGTAGTCTGGTTTTATTTCTTATAGCTTGACCAGTTTATTTGTTAGTGAGTTTTTGTGGTTCTTTAAGAGACATAAAATTACCATATTCAACCTTACAGTTGCACTGAGTACACAAACATGTTAGGTAAAATATGCTAATTGGTGCCGTCCCGGCTGTGATATACATGTAATATCTGTTAAAGGACAAGAAAGGTTAAAGATACAGTATATAAGCATACAATCAAAGCATTACTGCACCTACCCTCTATATTCAGACAGTTGGGTTCAGTTGAATAGCACAGACTTTGCTCAGACTTAAATAAGGGACAGTAATACATACTAAAGGTCTGTATAGCCTTTCATTTTGTTACCACCTCTCAATCACCTTGCTCCCTATTATAAAGATTCCATTTGAGGCAGAAATCCAATGTGTCTGAATATTTAGGGCATGTGTCTGAATATTTTGGGAAAATACCATTGGCGCTTAGCACAGGATGACAGGAGTATCAAATGAAAAAGATACATTATTTAAAAAAGACAAAAAAAAGACAAAAAAAAAAAATGAATCTCTGACAACCTATTCCTCTCACAGCATGGCAGCGCGAATGAGCTTATGTTTATGCAATAAATTTTGTTATTAAAGTGGGGGTTTGCTTTTGTCAAGGGTTTTAAATGCTTTAGCTCAATGTATTGTATCTATCAGGTCTTTGTACTTGGTCCATGTGTTTTCAAAACTATCTAAAGAACCTTTTCTGGTAGCTGTATATTGCATTAGCTTATAAAAGTATTTTAACTTATTTTGCAGTGCTACTATGGATAGGGGGTGGTTGGTGCGTTTTGCAGCATATATGTAATACTTGATAATAACAAAAATATGCAATTCTGCTGATGAGTATGTTTTCCCTATGTTAAATATAAATAATTCTTCAACGAATGTCAGATTAATATTGTTATTGTTGAGCCATCTTTTGAAGTCTCCAATTAGATTTTGAGTTTCCTGGCATTGCCAGAGCATGTGATTTATTGTTTCTTCCTCTTGACAAAAACTACACCTGGGGCTTGGTACATACTTCATGTTATACAGGTACTTTTTAGTTGGCAAAATTCGGTGATTTATTCTTGTTTGAAACCATTGCTTTTTGTACCTAATGATAGGTTAAAAGGTAAAGAATAGATTTCTTTCCAAGTTTTTTCTTCAATATTGTAAATATGATTCCATTTATACTGGGATGTAGGTTTAACTGAATTTTGATTTAGAATTGTATAAAAATCTTTTCCTCCCTTCTTTGATTTTATTAAAAGGTGTATACTTGCAGGCAGCAATGGTGTATACAGTTTTTTAGAGAAACTTATTATATTGTATGTTCTTGCATATGCCATTATTGCCTGCTTTAATCCTAAAAATTGAACAAAATTAGTTTTTATATCATAAGTATGTTCAAATTCATCCTGTGATAGAAATTCACCATTTTCATGTAACAGATCATTTATGTTCTTTTTTCCCTGCTGATCCCACTTTGGTTGCCAATCATAATCTTACTGTTATAGAAGATTGGACTTGAAAGAACAAAATGTTCAGTGTCTTCACCAGTAAATTGGAGAATATTTGAGTATGCATGTAGTACATCAATCCAAAATTTATTTTTTTATCTTGTTTTGAATAGCATTAGTATAACAACTTCCAAATACTAATAATTCATTGAAGTTTATTGTATTGTTCATGACAGATTGCCAAGGACTGTTCGATAAAATGACTCTTCTTAACCAAGTTAATTTCATACTATCTATAAATGCTTTCAGGTTTATCATTCTAAGACCACCTTCACAATACTGTTTGATAACAACATTTTGTTTAATCTTTGCTGGGCCATTCCACAAGAAGTCAAAAATATATTATTTAATTCCTTAATTGTTTGATCGGCTGGATTTGGTATTGAAATAAATAGATGATTTAATATAGGGAGGAGAAGTGTTTTTATAACTGTTATCTTACCTAAAGGTGTAAGGTATCGTCTGTTCCAGAGTTTAATCAAGGATCTGATTTTTTGAATTTTTTCTTTGAAGTTAATCTGTTGCATTTGTTCTAACTCAATATGAAAGTTTATCCCTAGTAGTTTAAAGGCTGTTTTCCCCCATGATAGTTTCCACCTTGTTTTGATAGATGCTGTACTAAATTTGTTAACCCCTATCCATACAGCATGAGTTTTTTCAAAGTTAACTTTTAGACCTGAAAACTGTGAATATTCATACAATACATTGAGCGTTGCATTAAGTGATTTACTTGTCCCGTCTAAAAGAAATAGTGTGTCATCAGCATATTGAGAAAGTTTATGTTCTTTGTCGTTTATAATTATACCACTTATGTTCATGTTATTTCTGATCATTATACCTAAAATCTCGGCACAGAGGATAAACGGAAAAGTGGATACCGGATCGCCTTGTCGGCATCCACGACCTTTACTGAAAAATGATGACAGGTTACCACATTGGTTCACGCTCAACTTAACATTGTTGTTAAATGTTTTTATCCAAGAGATAATAGATTTACCAAAACCAAAAAATTCCATAACCTTATATATAAACGACCAGGATACTGAGTCAAAAGCCTTTTCAAAATCTACAGAAAGTAGAACCCTGGTATATTGTTTTCTTCAGTATATTGCATTATATCATAAATAAGTCTGATGTTTTCTCCTATATATCTGCCAGCAATGAATCCTGTTTGGCCTGTGTGTATCAGTTTATGTAGTGTGCCCTTTATTCTGTGTGCGATGACTCCAGAAGCAATTTTATATACACAATCGGTCTATAATTTTTTACAAACTGTCGAGGCTTATTTTCTTTTGGTATACATGTAATTATTCCTTCCCTTTGAGTGATTGATAATTCCCCTTTAGAAAACCCATAGTTAACAGAGCGTACTATAAATTGACCTATCTTTTTCCAAAACATTTTAAAAAATTCAGCGCTGAAACCATCTGACCCTGGACTTCGATTATTGGACATGGCCCTTAGAACTGAAGCAGCTTCAGGATAGGTTATTGGACCTTCTATTGAGTCTGATTCAACTTTATTTAATTTTTTTTGTGTCAATATTTCTAAATAATTCAAACAAATCAATATCGGTTAACTGGCTGTCCTTGCTTGCATATAGGTCTTCGTAAAATATTTTTGTTTCATTTAAGATTTCATGCTGGTCTGTTACTATTTTCCCATTATTTGTTTCTAATTTAGGTATGATCTTACTAGTGTAATTGTGTTTCTCAAGGTTACAGAAAAAATTGGAGGGCTTTTCGTCGTCTTCAATAATTTTGGCTCTTGCTCTTACTAAGAACCCTTGCATTTTGCTTTTTCTTATGTTTTGTAGCTCTTCTTTTAAAATTTTAATTTCATCGAGATAAGCACTTGACATTTGCCTTCTAAATATTCTATGCTGCTGATTAGTTCTTTTTCTTTTTTTTTCTGATGCCTTTTTCTTGTAACTAGAGAAGGAGATTGATTTTCCCCTTAACTCCATCAAGAGTGTTTCAAGGAAAAGTTGATCATTAATTACAAATTGAATTTGATCATCTGGTATGTTATTAATTTGGTCCATATTATAAACAGGCAATGCATATTGTTTCTTAACTTCGTCTATTTTATTGTTTATTATTTCTATGTAGTCTTTATCATTCAGAAGAGAATTATTATGCTTCCAGAGAGGCTTCCCTTTTTGGAACTGAACAAAAGATATGTCTAGAATAATCATAGAGTGATCTGATCTGTAACTTCCTTCGATTGAACTTTTATTGACTGAAGCAAGTAGATCCTGTGAAATTAGAAAATAATCAAGCCGGGCTTGTTTTATAGGGGATTTTTTCCTCCATGTGTATCTTCTTAGGGATGGGTATGCCTCTCTGAAAGGGTCAACCAGACAGTAATTTTCCTTAATTTGTAAAATTGTATCGTGTGATTTCTTATTATTGATAGTTTTATAATTAAAATAATCCAATTTTTCATTTTGGACAGTATTGAAATCTCCACATAAGATTAAGCTGGCATTTCCTATTCTTTCTGCTATATTTATAAGATTGTCAAAAAAAAAATTAGGGGTGTCCTTATTGGGCCCATATAAGTTTATTAGTGTAAATCTATTTTCCTCAACTGTTAAGTCACTAATTATGTAGTTTCCCTCCGGGTCTGATATGTGTTCATGTATACTGTAGACTAAGTTTTTTCTGAACAGAATTGACACTCCTCTAGAATTTGATGTGCCAGAACTAAAAAGACAATCATTGTTCCACTGGGATCTAAACAAGCGTTCAGATGATTTGGTGGTGTGTGTGTCTTGGAGGCAATATATGTCACATTTTTATCTTTTAAGTAATTAAGAACATCTAACCTTTTTTCCAAAGAACCTAAACCCTGACAATTAGCAGAGAGTATTTTTATAGACATATTATAACAGTACTGATGGGCTGCCAGGCTGCGAGTGATGGTAGAGATTCAAAGACAATAAAAAAGGATAAACAAGAAAGCTTTGAACTTTCTCCAAACATAAATAGATACAAAAAAGCTTACAGGCCTTGTACAATTGGGCTGTATCATTTGGATATTATGTTTTAAGATTACTCAGTGCTTTGTCAGTACTTTACAGTTATCTGTCACTATATCACTACTGACCCTCAAAGAGCCAGCAAAAACAGCTGTTGTCTGCTAAATTGTCCGCTGCATGTATCCGCTAACAAACTGTGGATCTAGATCAGGTTGCTCCTTCAGGAGCAGTCCAATCCTGATCCACACCCTCTGAGCGCAAGACCACCAAAACACCTCAGCAGGTGACACAGCAGACAACCCCTGTTGTAACTGGCACTCTAAAGGATAAAGGTCCCCAGATGTACAAAATTGAGTGAACAGTTGTAGGGCAAAGAAAGGGCGTAATTTGTATGATATGGTACACTTAAATCTTATAGGTTAACCAAAACATAGTTATGTTGTGGGTACTCAAAAGAACTGTCTCAATAAAACGGTTCCTTTGAGCACCCAAAACACATGTTAGAATTGATGAGTAAGGAAATAAATGCGATTTTATGTGCACAAACTGTCGTTATCTGAACCTATAAGTCACATATGCATTCACACAATTTCATGTGTACAAAATGGGAGCATTGTTCTTTTAGCCCTTAGTGCGCCAATCGCAAGAAAAGTCGTCTGCCTTCCCCGTCCGCTGAAATGCCCAAGAAGCCTCTATGGCAAACAGTGTGGACCCGGATCAGACCGCTCCTGTAGGAGCAGACTGTTCCGGGTGCACGCTGTTTGCTTCCACACTTAATTCGCCAGGAATGCGAAGCAACCATTTGCAGCAGACGACTTCGGCAGACGACACCTTCAAATGCGCTTTCTTCCTAACACTTTAAGGGTTAAGTACATGAGGCATTAGTGCATTTGTATAACTATGCTAAAGCATACTTCTTATAATATTTAATTATGAAAAAAGTGAAAGTCCCAGATTGAATGAATGCACACGAGTTCTGGGCACCTTTTGGTCCCAGTCCAGGCTGAGCAGAATGTTGGAGCTGATATTGACACTCTGGTGGCACCACCAAAGAATCTTTGAAAAGGATTAATTTTTTTAAAGAAAAATAAGCAGAAAAATTGGCAGCAAAGTATTTGGTCCCAGGTCAGGCCAAAAAGAGTGTTTGAGCTGGTCTGGATTCAAACTGTTTGATAATCTTGTGGTGCCCCCAAAGAACACTTCAAAAATAGTGCTTTTGTAAGAAAAGGGTAAAGTACAAATAGGCAATAGTATATACAATTAGAGAATCATAAGCAAAATAACCTTCAGAGTATCTAACATGTACAATTTTGTTATTGTTTCGGATTTGTGGGTAACTTTGAGGCTAAGTATGGCCCTATTTCCAACTTCTTTTCCCTAATTTTACCTGAAGTGGGTCAACTTAATGGTAGCATGGCCTTCACAGACCCATCTCAGAGTGTTCCTTTGGAGCACTCTGATTTAGGCCCTTTTTTTTCGAAAATATTAGTTTTGGAAAGAATCTGTCAACGACCAAGACCAAAAATAAAGATAAAATTAAAAAGATAAAAATAAATTACCGATCAGCGTGCAAGTTATCATCAAGATTGTACTCCAATTCCAAAATCAAAACCAATCTCTTTACATTGAACTTGGCATGGATACCACAGGCCAATCTCAGTATACTCCTGAAGTGCATTCTGATTTAGGCCCACAGTGTGAATTACCTGTTTAATTGCCTGTAGAGACACATAAGCAATCAGTGTATATTTCTGGTTACCCCAATTAAAACCCTTTCAAAAGAAAGGGAATTTTGAGGAAACCATAGCTGTCAGGTCTGTAGTCTGTGCCTGAGTAGTCCTCTTGTCGAAACGAAATACAAGAGTAGACTACTACTTGCAACAGTTGCTTGTAACAATGAAACCTGAATTACAGCAACAAAAACACATACTATTTCCCGTTTTGTTGGTAACATTGCCAATAGTGTACATACATGGTGAGTCCAAAATGAAGTGATTGTGTCAACCCTGAGCAGAACAGGCTGATCCAGGTGTCCCCGCAAGAGGATAGATCTCAACCAAAAAACATCATGGATCAAGATCAGCCAGCTTCCTGACCAACGAGGGTCTATTCTGTTTTCCACTCTGCCTCAAGCCTTGCACACCCTCAAAACACCAGTCACACCAAATGGGGTCTGCCCCTGTGGTGTCTGTCTAAATGTTCTAGAAGCCTCTGGTCAGACAGCGTAGACCCGGACCAGAGCGCTCATGTAGTAGCAGCCCAATCCGGTTCCACACTATTTGGCTCTACACTAGAAATAGTCAGCATTGGCATCAAATATGTGCTGAGTAAGACTAAAGCAGAAGACATAGGGGTAATAATGTCCAACATGATAAGGATCAAATACACATATACACATATATTAATGCTTTAGGTCATCACACCCAATGCTCTGCCAGCCAAGGGGGACAGCGACGCCGTGCTTGCCTACACCCCACCCGAGCCAGTGGGAATTGATAGATCACATGTGCACCAACCCTATCGTGTGGACAGGATTAATACACAACGGATCCATCGATTCTAAGTCCCAGGTAACTTTGCAAACAAAACATGACCCCTCTCCCACCCCTGGCCCGCAGGGCAGTAGTAGTCCAGGTCAAGAATATTATTACAACCTTTACCCTGCTGAATTGTTCTATAGACCGAAATAGCTATCTGACATGAAAAAGATAAAAGTAAACAGTGGGGATTCCAATCAGCCGACAGAAGCAGACTGATTAGGATTCTAACTGTTGCTCTTGTACTCCTATTAATACTGAAAGGAATAATTTAATCTCATATTTTGACCAGAAGCAGTACTTTAATGCCATATTTACTAACTTCTGTCTAAATGTTCTAGAAGCCTCTGGTCAGACAGTGTAGACCCGAAGTGTTCATGTAGTAGCAGCCCAATTCGGGTCCACACTGTTTGCCTCCACACTTGAAAGAGACAACAATGACATCAAATTTGTGCAGAAGTCCATCAACTCTAAGTCCACGATAACTGCAAACAAAACACGACCCCACTCCTACTTCTGGTAGCAGTCCAGGTCAAGAATATTATTGCAACCTTTACCCTGCTTAATTATCCTATAGACCAAAATAGCTATCTGACATGAAAAAGACAAAAGCAAACAGTGGGGACTACAATCAGCCGACAGAAGTAGACTGATCAGGATTCACACTGTTGCTTTTGCACTGGTATTGATACTGAAAGGAATATTTTAATCTCATATTTTCGACCCAGAAGCAGTACTTTAATGCCATATTTACTAACCTACATGTAACTACATAGTATGACAGGCTTCTATGTATACAGTGTAGACCACTACCCTGATAGTGTAATTTTGTGTTTGACAGCAACCAGTATGCTGCATGTATACTAGTTACTCTTTCTCTGCGACTAGAAGCCTCTGGTCAGACAGTGTAGACCCGAAGTGTTCATGTAGTAGGGGCTAGTGGTCTTATCTTAATCCTCATAAAACACTGATCTATATGGTTTTAATTGAATAACGACTTACTATAAAGAGAGTAGAGTTTTAACCTTAAAGCGCCAAGAAAAGAATGCATCTTAAAATGTCGTGTGCTTTAAGACATATATTTTGTGATATATGGAATCATTAGTGACTTTACTGATAAGGGACAGTTTCAGTATCTCACAAACTTAAAGGGGCCTCAAGAGGGGACTTACCTGTATACAACACAATTTCTTTCACTAAGATAAAGATCAATATTTTATCAGAAAATACCTAATCCCTTCATGGGACCACTTTATTGCACTGTTTTTGTATTAAATATTGCATACTGCTATATCAACAACAACAAAAAAAAGCATCATTTGAATATTATGGTATTTGACAGATATCTGACGGCAAATTGACGCCTTGTCGACACCTGTGCAGCGCTATAGCCCTGCATCGGTGATGACAGGGGGACATTTCATAGTTCATGTCAGATGTGGAAAACTCTATTCCACCAATTGCTTCTGGTAAATTATTTCCTTGGTACCTACGTTTAATGTATGTATATGCTTTTGGCGAAAAGCATTTTTGTATGTTTAATGCCAATAAAGTATTTGTATTGTATTGTATTATTGCCCCCTGTAAGGAAGTCATAATCACCTCATAAAGATTAGCCTTTGATCTGTCCAGTATGACCCCTGGAGAGAATCATAATGAGTGGTACCAGTATTATTGCTCAATTTTCTATGCCTTTAAGTCGTCTGCTGCAAATAATTGCCAAGCATTTCTGACGCATTAAGTATAAAAGCAAACAGCGTGAACCCAGAATAGATAGGAGCAGTCTGATCTGGATTCACACTGTTTGGGCATAGAGGCTTCTTAAACATTTCAGCAGACGAGAAAAGCAGACGACTTTTGATGCGATTGGCGCATTAAGGGTTAAAATGAGATTTTATACTAAGCCGCATTATGAGGCGTGCCATCCTGGTCAGCACTGATTGTAGATGTGCTATTTATTGGACGCTCTACTCAAATTTATTAGATAACTTGACACTTCAGCTAAACAGTGTGGGCCCTGATCAGACGCCACATTACGCGGTGTCTCATCTGGGTTCGCACTGTTTTTATATATGTCCCGTTTAAGAGACAGGTTAGATGGATATGATGTTACAACTAATGTTGTTAACTACGACATTCAGTCAGCAAAAAGTGCAGACCCTGACCAGATGCCACAATATGCGGAGTCTCATCTGAGTTCACACAGTTTGTATTATGTCCCATTTATGGGACACTCTGCCATTTCAGCAAATAGTGAAGGCCCCGATCAGACGCCACATGTATAAAGAATGGCTTTAGGCATAAACATAAAATATTATCGGGTTTTTTGTGCTGTGCTATTCAGTTGTTGTTGTTATTTTTCAAAATTTTAACTTGTCGAACCGTTTTGAAAACCTTATCACCAGAAGAGACTCGCATGCAACAAAATCCGGTTTTCTCGAGAAAAGCTTATTATTAGACACGTGTTTACGTGTTTGTCTAAACTCATTATCATATATATATATATATATATATATATATTCCATAATTTGCTTTGTTGAAAAAATGATACCAGAGTTTCAAAAAGTTTGCAACCATGTCCAGATCTGCATACATTGTAACACGTCGTATGGAGTCCATGTAATGAAATTTATATTTGTTTGCACGGCGTTTTAAGGTAAAGGTGCGAATGGGCGCTTGTAAGCGGTTTTATGGTACATCAAGTCTAAGTTGAAAAAGCATTAAATAGTTAAGTTTCACGTGAGTTGTTTTCATTTGAAAAATGAATTTCCACGTGAAACTTTAATTGCACGTGACGACAGGTGTATAAAGAGAAGATAGATTAATATTGAATTATCGAAGCCTTAGCCAGCAGATCGTTCAAACGTGCTTTCATAGATGAGTGAATTTTCCGGTCACAAGTGGACATTTATCCGAATACAAGCCTTGTTGCAACAAGAGGTACAACTGACGGGCGTTTTTCAATGTGGAGAGCCTGGACATTGGAGGTCCTTCCGTTAGCTTGGAGGGCCACTTGGACTAAGAGAGGACTCTAAATGATAAGTATTCTTTTTATAACCAGTGCAATACAGATCTAGGGAATTCGTTTATCATGACGAAGAAATGATAAGTCAAGCTAGATATTTCACTTGATATTTTATAGTTTCAGCCTGGTCAAAACATTTTTATTCAAGGCCGCTTTTTTTTTTTTTTTTTTTTGTTTCAACTTTCCACGGTAGTCGTGTGGTTAGTCAGAATAGCTACAGATACGTAAATTGTGGGTTCGAATCTTGGTCGACCCAACTTTTAAAGACAGCCTCGGTGGCTCAGCAGGTAGAGCGGCAACTGTAATAATATGCACGCAAGCTATATGCAAAAGTTATGGGTTCGTATCCCATTGATTAGCATTTTATAGGCTTATTGATATGAGAATAAAAAGCTGTCCCGATTAGCTCTGTGTACAGAGTGTATAACTGTTAAGACTGAGATGGTGGGTTCGAAACACACTAGATGTCGTTTAAAAAGCTGTTTCAAAAGTAAAGTACTTGCTGTCTTGACAATATGGTACTCATGTTTAATATCACGTTAAATTTTACTTGCGCCGTTAGAGCATTTTAGGTCAGAAATTATTATTTTTTCGGTATAAGGGAGGCTACTCTTAATATTTTAAGCATACGAAGAAGAAAAAGGTTATCTCCCTCTTAGCGCAAGCTTTCGGAAAATATTAAAATAAATAGATAAAATTGTTTTTTTTCTGAATTTGCATGCTTCACAGATGGTGTGGCGCTTCTTGCCCGGTGAGATATATTGTTTTGGGTTTGACTTCTATTATGACGAACATTATTCTCCTAAAAAGGGTGAGATTCCTGGATACATTGAGCTCTTAAGTTATTCGAGAATAAGTAGCAATTTAGTTCCTAAAAGCAAATTATTATTGCGAGTAGACGTGAAATGCATATGATGAACTAAGCATATGCATGTTTTTAGTTTGATTACCATTGTGTAAAGCAGGAGTACAGATAAACCAAACGCTTGAAGCGTGACTATATTTACAATATTGATATATTGTTCAAGAAAAAATGGTTGCAGGCATTTATTTACATTTACTATAAAAGAAAAGCTTTGACATACAAATATGTTCCAGACAGACTGGCTCATTTTACGCATTCTGCATCTATCGTTTGAAATAAAAAGACCCAAAGGTCATTGGTCAGAGGTCGTGGTACATGTATAGTTATCATAAAAAGCAACTTAAGCGACGCAATAAGAGTATTTTGCACCTTTGTCGCTTAGGGGTATCCAAATATTTGCTATTATATGCAGGTTTAATATTATAGTAAGTAAGTAAGTAGTTTAATCACAACTTAAGCATGTACAGCTCATTATACAGACACATGTAATGGCATATACTTAAAACTTGGTTTGTGTGGATCAACGGCTTGTTGAATTCTGCTATTTCCCAAGAATGGGCGATGAGTTTCTAAAATATCAAAAATAGTAAAGTTTTACTTCTGACATGAATGGGTTCGTCCACATATTGCTTGGATATGGATTATTTGCTGGTTTGCATAGTACGCCGTCAATCTAGAGTTAGTGTTCCGCATCTCAAAAAAAAAAAAAAAAAAAAAAAAAAAAAAAAAAAAAAAAAGCTAGCTTTAAAATAAAAAATTTCTCATTTGAAATACAACAACATGTGCTTGGCGTGTTATGTTTGGAGAGACATCATTTATAAAGTCGATCTTTAGGGTGATTCCCTATAAGTTAACCTAAGAAAGGTTGAGATGCCTTTTGGTTGCATCTACTATGGCGATTAATTTCAAATTTAATGAATTTATACTAAACCATATTGAGCTTAGCGCTTCTTGCTTGAATTTAATTTGTTGTTTTTTGTGAGATTCCCAATGTTATATACCAACAAAGGGTGAGACGCTTCTTATTCTCAGTTTGAGATTAATAAAATAAACTTATGAATTAATACGAAACAAGAATGGGCTTGGCGCTTCTTGTTTGGATAGTTGATGTTCATACATGGTCTTCGCGATTCAATCACAGAGTGAGAAGTTTCTTGCTTGTTTTAGCTAGCAATCTCGATTTTGGGATTATTTAAATAAAATTTACGAATTCACATGAAACAAGAATGGGCTTGGTGCTTCTTGTTTGGCGAAACGTGGTTTATATTATGTAGATTGTCTTTCGTCAGACTTCAAAAGTGATTAAACAAAGAATTTGTGTGACGTTTCTTGGTTGTTTTAGCATCCTCAGATTTGAGATTATTGTAATGAACTTTTAAGAACTAACACGAAACAAGAACGGGCCGGGCCTTCTTGTTTGGCGAGATGAGGTTTATACAATGTAGATTGTCTTTGGGCAGATTCCAAAAGTGATTAATCTAGAATGGGTGTGACGCTTTTTTAAAATGAACTTTTAAGAACTCGTACGAAACAAGGATGGGCTTGGCGCTGCTTGTTTGGCGAGAAGACTTTGGCCACACTGCAAAAGGTGATTAACCAAGAATTGGTGTGACGCTTCTTAGTTGTTTAAGCATTCTAAGATTTGAGAATTTTAAGAACTCGTACGAAACATGGATGGGCCTGGCGCTTCTTGTTCTGCGAGAAGACTTTGGCCAGACTCCAAAGTGATTAACCAAGGATGGGTGTGACGCTTCTTGGTTGCTTTAGCTTTCTCAGATTTGAGAGTATTAAACTGAGCTTTTAAGAACTCGTTCGAAACAAGAATGGGCTTGGCGCTTCTTGTTTGGCGAGAAGACTTTGGTCAGGCTCCAAAAGTGATTAACTAAGTATGGGTGTGACGCGATTAACTTAGAATGGGTGTGACGCTTCTTGGTTGTTTTAGCATTCTAAGATTTGAGATTATTAAAATGAACTTTTAAGAACTCGTACGAAACAAGGATGGGCTTGGCGCTTCTTGTTTGGCGAGAAGACTTTGGTCAGACTGCAAAAGTGATTAACTAAGAATGGGAGTGACGCTTCTTGGTTGTTTTTAGCATTCTAAGATTTAAGATTATTAAAATGAACTTTTAAGAACTCGTACCAAACAAGGATGGGCTTGGCGCTTCTTGTTTGGCGAGAAGACTTTGGTCAGACTCCAAAAGTGATTAACCAAGAATGGGTGTGACGCTTCTTGGTTGTTTTAGCATTCTAAGATTTGAGATATTAAAATGAACTTTTAAGAAGAACTCGTACGAAACAAGGACCGGCTTGGCGCTTCTTGTTTGGCGAGAAGACTTTGGTCAGACTCCAAAAGTGATTAACCAAGAATGGGCGTGACGCTTCTTGGATTGTTTAAGCATTCTAAGATTTGAGATTATTAAAATGAACTTTTAAGAACTCGTACGAAACAAGGATGGGCTTGGCGCTTCTTGTTTGGCGAGAAGACTTTGGTCAGACTCCAAAAGTGATTAACCAAGAATGGGTGTGACGCTTCTTGGTTGTTTTAGCATTCTCAGATTTGAGATTATTAAAATGAACGTTTAAAGACATATATTTTGTGATATATGGAATCATTAGTGACTTTACTGATAAGGGACAGTTTCAGTAGCTCATAAACTTAAAGGGGTCTCAAGAGGGGACTTACCTGTATACAACACAATTTCTTTCACTAAGATAAAGATCAATATTTGATCAGAAAATACCTAATCTCTTCATGGGACCACTTTATTGCACCCTGTAAGGAAGTCATAATCACCTCATAAAGATTAGCCTTTGATCTGTCAAGTATGACCCCTGGAGAGAATCATAATGAGTGGTACCAGTATTATTGCTCAATTTTCTATGCCTTTAAGAATTAGTACGAAACAAGGATGGGATTGGCGCTTCTTGCTTGGCAAGATGTGGTTTACGCAATTTAGAGTGTCTTTGGTCAGACTCAAGGTGATTAACCAAGAATAGGTGTGAGGCTTCTTGGTTGTTTTAGCATTCAAAAATTTAAGATTACTAAAATAAACTTTTAAGAACTAATACGAAACAAGAACGGATTTGGTGCTTCTTGTTTGGTGAGATGTGGTTTATACAATGTGGGTGTGACGCTTCATGGTTGTTTTAGCATACTCAGACTTGAGGTTATTAAATTAAACTTTGAGAACTCATACGAAACAAGAATGGGCTTGGTGCTTCTTTTTTGACGAGATGAGGGTTATAGATTGTCTTTGGTCAGAATCCAAAGTGAATAACCAAAAATGGGTGTAACGCTTCTTAGTTGTTTTGTCATTCTCAGATTTGAGATTACTAAAATAATATTTTAAGAACTTGTGCGAAACCATAATGGGCTTGGCGTTTCGTGTTTGGCGAGACGTATTGGTCAGACTCCAAAAGTGATTAAACGAGAATGGATGTGACGCTTCCTGGTTGTTTTAGCATTCTAAGATTTGAAATTACTGATATAAACTTTTAAGAACTAATACGAAACAAGAATGGGCTTGGCGTTTTTTGTTTAGCGAGATATGGTTTTTACGATGTAGAATGTTATTGGTCAGACTCCAAAAGTGATTAATCAAGAATGGACATGGTAGCGCTTCTTTGTTGTTGTAGCATTCAAAGATTTGAAATTACTAAAATAAACTTAAGAACTTATACGAAACAAGAATGGGCTTGGCGCTTCTCGTTTGGCGAGAAGTGATTCATACAATGTAGATTGTATTTGGTCAGACTCCAAAAATGATTAATCTAGAATGGATGTGACGCTTCTTGGTTGTTTTAGCATTCTCAGACTAGAGGTTATTAAAATAAACTTTTAAGAACTCATACGAAACAAGAATGGGCTTTGCGCTTCTTGCTTGGCGCGATGAAGTGATAGATTGCCTTTGGGCTGATTCCAAAGTGATTTACCGAGAATGGGTGTGAGGCTTCTTGGTTGTTTTAGCATTCTCAGATTTGAGATTACAAAAATAAACTTTTAAGAACTAATACGAGACAAGAATGGGGTTGGCGCTTTTTGTTTGGCGAAATGCGGTTTATGGTTAGTCTTTGTTGAGATTCCCAAGGTGTTAGACTAATAATGTGTGTGACGCTTCTTGGTTGTTTTAGTATTCTCAGTTTTGAGATCAATAAGATTAAATTTATAAATTCATTCAAAACAAGAATGGGTTTAGAGCTTCTTAATTATTGAGATGATGTTTATAGATTGTAATTGGTGTGAATTATATCGTGATAAAACAAGAAAGGGCGTGACGCTTCTTGGTTGCGTCTAGGTGTCTTTAAATGGACATATTTAACAAATCACGTGAACAAGAATGTGATTGGTGCTTTTTGTTGGGAGATAATTTTCCATAGATTGTTATTAATGTGATTCCTATTGAAAAGTACATGAAATTCGATAACTAAGAGAAGGGGGTTCGGTCAAAAATGATTTCCGTTAAAAAAAAAAAAAAAAAAATAGAAAAAAAAAAATAAAAAATGCCAAGGTGTTTAATTCTATTATGTCAAGCACTGTAAGGATGAATGAAGAGGCTGAAAGAATTTTGTCTAAGCCAGTTATTAAAAAAGAACCTTTTACTCCTCATATGTTGCTAAAAATTGTACAAATGTTTGGTAAAGATGGTGGAAATCTTACTAATTTGAGATTCGTCCTAATGTGCATGTTAGGATAGTTTGGATTTCTGAGATATTCTGAATTGGCAAATTTCATACGTTCAGATACCAGGATTTTTCAAGATAGACTAGAATTTATCTTTTTTTATCAAGCAAAGCAAAACTGATAAGTTTAAGGAATGCACGTGGATAGACATATCCCCTACGGGAATCACAAGGTGTCCCAAAACTCATCTTTTGGGTTTATATGAAATTAACTAATATAAATGATAATTTAAGTAATTATATTTTTCAGGCAAGTGTTAAACTAAGTCTGGTTGTAAGTTCTGTAAAAGTAGGAAGCTGTCATACACTAAAGCAAGGGAGATTTTGCTGGGAAATTTGGAAAAAAGTTGGTTTGCCTGAGGGCAGTTTCGGCTTACACAGTCTCAGATCAGGCGAAGCTACAGCAGCAGGGAACGTAGTTCCTGAGAGATTGATCTAAAACATGGCAGATGGAAGGTAGAGAGCTCCAAAAACAGGTACATACACGAGCTTTACCTCAGAAAATGTTGCTAACAAATATGATAAAAGAATACATTTGTATTTTTCATTTATGACTGTTAATAGCATTTTGGTTGCCCGTTCTTTATTGTCGATCAGCTGGCTGTTGGCACATACTATATTCTTGTTAGTTTTATTTGATTGCAAATAAGAAGCTTCTGAGCATGCGCAGTAAAGATAGACTAAATGGTCTGAAGAAACTGACAGGTGAATGATGCTTCTTTATATTTTAAGAGGAAATGTAAAACAACGCTGCAATAAAATATAAATGATTTATGTTCGTATGAGAGGAGTCGAATCAGAACATAATGAAATTTATATTTGTTTGCACGGCGTTTTAAGGTAAAGGTGCGAATGGGCGCTTGTAAGCGGTTTTATGGTACATCAAGTCTAAGTTGAAAAAGCATTAAATAGTTAAGTTTCACGTGAGTTGTTTTCATTTGAAAAATGAATTTCCACGTGAAACTTTAATTGCACGTGACGACAGGTGTATAAAGAGAAGATAGATTAATATTGAATTATCGAAGCCTTAGCCAGCAGATCGTTCAAACGTGCTTTCACCCCACCCACCCACCCACATTTTTGATGTAGCACACACATCATATACTATTTTAAGCACATACGTTTCTAGAATGATGTGTGAAACATTGGCCAACAGTATTAGAAGCATAATATATACATTAAGTGGTCAATTATTTTATGCCGCATGTTCAATTATTTTATGCCACATTGCATTACAAGTTATAAAAAATTGATTTGCAAATATCACTGGAATATGAAAGAAAGATCTTTCAAGAAATTAATATGTATTTTTTATAATTTGGAAATTTATTCCCTTTATTTAAGCATATACTGACGAACAAATGAAATGCACTATTTCAGTTTTAACGTGGCCATGCTCATCAAGGAATATATATTAAGGATATTTTACAATTTTGGGGTGGCTTGAATAGATTAGAATTTGAGTAAAGAAGGGCTAATTAAGCACGAATGCTACCTAATTTCTGGTTTCGTCTATCCCATTGTTGCTAAGTATGAATGTACTATATTTATCACAAGTATTTAGTTTTTTGAGGTGTTTGAAAAGACTGGACATCATAGTCAAATTGGTATGCATCAGAGGCAGGAAGAATTTCAGGATAGGGGAATGGAAAGAAGTGGTAGAGATGGCAAGCAGATGGTGAAATTTGTGAATATCTGGAGAAATACAGATTGGCACGTATAGATTTAAGGAAAATGCACTTACAGGTAAATATATCCGCGCTTTTATTTTATAATAATAATAAAGTAAAAAGCATATAATAAAACGTAAAACAAATGATTATTCTCATGGTTATGGTAAGCAGATGCTCACAAAGCATTTCATACAGATGTACCATGACCTTTGAGTAATGAACTTTAGGTATTTCTATTGCAGAGCCCATATAATAACCTACTTGGACATGAACATCTATTCTTGTTAAATATTTCATGAAACGACTTAAGACATTCATTGTAAGAGAACTATGTTTCATATTGTAAGCGTTGTCACGCTTCAAAGTGTTTTGTCTATCCATAGAATATTATCACGCATATTTTTACATATATGCATTAGAGTCGGTTGCTTCTAATCGAATTAGATTACTGTGTTAACAGCTTACATATATATTCTGATTGAACCATCTGAGTTTATGAGTTTTATTGTAGCTTTTTTCGTAGTATTGCATAAATAAAACTAAAGCATTTTTTGCTTTATTCATCAAGAGCATCTATGCATTTCTTTCAGAACTTACGCAGGTTTACAGATTAATTGTAATGGCATCAGTGCAATTCAACCTTAAAGTTACACAGGATGTTAAAGTTCAATTGTAGTAGTAACAATTCGTTCAAAATTGTAAAAAAAAAAAAAATAAAAAAAAAAAAAAATAAGATTAGAAGACAATACTTGAAGATGATATTATATCAGTTCGTTTCAGATTTGAGTTGTAAAAGTTCTTCCATTGTTTGGGGATCGCAAACCAAGACTACGACGGATGGACTTAGAATATGGCTGTAGCAGAGCTTCAGAATAACAAACACAAAATATGCTATTCTTTTGTCATGAAGTATGCTAAATACACGTCGATCAGCTGGCTGTTGGCACATACTATATTCTTGTTAGTTTTATTTGATTGCAAATAAGAAGCTTCTGAGCATGCGCAGTAAAGATAGACTAAATGGTCTGAAGAAACTGACAGGTGAATGATGCTTCTTTATATTTTAAGAGGAAATGTAAAACAACGCTGCAATAAAATATAAATGATTTATGTTCGTATGAGAGGAGTCGAATCAGAACATAATCCTTTGTTTATTGGTAAAGACGGGTGTAACCACTTATCCATTCTCAAATATTACAGCCATAGCAGCGAAGACCCAGATTACCGGCGGCACTACGTTGTTTCTTAAAGTAGGACACATTAATCCCTGCTTAGTACTGGTTCAAAACAGAAAGAACCGTCCCGTCATAACTGAAAACTTGTTGACCGGGACGTAAAGAATCAAACCAATCAAACAAATAAACTGCGTTCTGTGACATTTCGTGAAGGTCTACAATGCTTGGTATTATAAAATCAAAATAGTTTCAACATTCGGATAATGCAAGTAGTGTAGATCCTGATGGGTTCCATTAACGTTTGGTGAATAAGCGAGCGGTCTGAATTAAGAAAAAACAATTACTGCACAATTTTATATTGCAAAAGTAATAAAATTTAATACCAAAAGTCACTCGCATGCAACAAAACCTGGTTATCTCCGGACTAGGCCCTTCTATTAGTTATGTATATGATTTTGTCAATTTTATTTTAAGCGGATTTTTTTTTATCACAATTAACTTTTGAATCCAGACCAGAGCCTATAGTTACTTACACTCCGCATGGGTCCTTGTTTCTGTTGATTCGTTTTTCGTTTGTTTATTCGTATGACGGGTGTCAAGTTGGTCCTATCTTAGCCTGGATTCCAGTCTGATCGTTTTTCTTCTTTTTTTTATTTTTCCGTTTCTTGGTCAAAAATGACAATATTAATCGGAATCAATAACGGACCACCGATACCTTTGATGGTGTATCTTTTTATTCTCTTATTTTTTTTTTTAGAATATTAGCATTAGAGAATATTGCCGAAATATACCGACTGGACCCAGGCTACTCCTACCTATCCATTTGGGCTCGAGAAGTAAAATTAAGTCCTAGACTTTATCTATATCCATGTGTATATGAGAGTAGCGAAGGCTATTATGGGTCTACACATATGCGCAGACTCGTCTTGGGCTTTCTTATAAATATGATAAAGCGGGTCACTATCGGCCCGCCAGCAAAACGCATTCAAATGATATTTCTCTGGCGGGCCGATACTGGCCCTAGCCTCCATGCTCGTCAGTGCGACAAATAATTATCATGCGCCTCCAGCTTTTAATTACTAATCCAGAAATGTTTCATATTTTAAATTCGAGCAACGGACACAATCATGATATTAATGGAGCCATGTCGCGAAAAACCTGTCGTCAGGGTAAGAGTCATGTAAGGCTCAAACCAACCTGTTCAGATACAGAGACTAGACGGAAAATTAAAATTTTGATGAAGCAAGTTAAGATATTTTACTTTCCAATAAGCAAATAACAAAGGCACTGATCACTGGCTGGTCTGCGCCTTTATTGTTCGCATTTAATATGCCAGGTTTTCCTGCGTTGAGGCCCATTATTATTTTATATATGCTTTTAAAAATATTGACATGAACATCTCTTAATATACATACAACGCAATAAAAAAGGCTATACCATAATTGACAAAATGGTTTAATCAAACTGAATAATTATATAATCTTCCGGACGTTTATTATAATCATACTGATCAAACTGAGAAATTATGATACCCTGAAGGCAAATGCAACCGGTC
This sequence comes from Loripinus fragilis, assembly GCA_964019695.1. Taxonomy (NCBI): domain Eukaryota; kingdom Metazoa; phylum Mollusca; class Bivalvia; order Lucinida; family Lucinidae; genus Loripinus; species Loripinus fragilis. The sequence continues at coordinate 8,106,379 of OZ026516.1, forward strand.
ACTGACTTGATACTCGTGATTTTCCGCCATAAGGCCGATAATCCTAAAAGGTAGAAAAAAATACAACACCATTGTTACAAATCTATAATAAGGGAGTTTAAGTTTTTATTTTATTTCAACAAATTAAATATCAAAGGATTCCCAAAAGTCTCCACTACGCAATACTACCAGCAATTTTTTTCTCATATAATTTGAAAAGGGATAATATTATGTTTTTAATAACAATCCACGGAAAAAACGGGGCATTTTTACTATTTGTTTAATCATTTCAGCAGTGGTTAGAAAAAACTTGAAAAAGGGAGTTTAAGTTTTCATCCAAAAATTATGAAAAACATATCAAAATGTTCGCAGAATAAAGTAGTTTCTAAAGCTACCAGCATTTTTTTGTATTATATTCCAGACTTTTTTAATAAGAGTTTTATTAACACTTTCCTATTCGTTTCAGTGTAAACCGCTATAATGATTAATACAGGTAAATCTGTCATGACATTTTTTCATTGTTGGGTATGTGTTAATCATGTTTTTGAAAAGCAAATTAAAATTTTTCTTCGAATTACTAAAGTTTTACGGTTTTATTTTTACTTAAAATAATGGTATTATTAGAAACGATATCGATGGAAATGTTCTATTTTATATGGTAGTAAGAATTATCCCTCATAAGTTATATCTGTAAATGAAGAAACTGAGCCAAATTTGATTTAAAATAAATGAAAGTTAAATTGAGTTTAGAAAATAAAATAATTTACGAAAAAAATAATGTTTTTAAACTGCAAAAAACGTTTCGAAATTCGTACTTCATAATTCTATTTTTTGCAAGGATAGAGTTATCTCCCCGTTTTAGATATGAAGCTACCAATTTTCGAATGTACGACCTAATCAAAATTAAAGTAGAAGTATTTGGTTTTGATTTGAGACCGGTTTCATCCTTTATGACGATGAGGTAAGTTTTCTTAAAAAGTAAGCCTTATATGAAATTCAGCAACGCGCCTATAGCTTAGTACTGGTTCAACCAAGGAAGATCCATCCCTGTTTAACTGAAAGATTGTTGATGGGACGTAAAGAATCAAATCAAATCAAACACTGTTTGACCAAGAGGCTTCTTAAATGTTTTAACAGATTGCAAAAGCAGACGACTAATGTTGTGATTGGGTCTTTAAAGTTTAAATAGCCCAAAATGTCTGACAGCCCTATGATTAAACATAACTAACATTTTCCTCTGTGTTTCAGGAAAAAAATAATGGAAAAGGTCAAACACTTAGGATCTGTTGGATACTGAGGGTTTATGCAAATGTCAGGCCCCTTAGCACTACTTAAGAGTCATTATCTGAGAGCATCAGACAGCCTCAATTATGGCTTGGAAATAGAAAAAATAGATTTTCTTGAAATTTTGCCCATTTTTAACTTCTGTCAAGAGATGAACAAAAATGCATATTTTTCTCAATTTTTCACTTCAGTATCCATGGCAACCACGATTTTCTATTTTTAGCATTTTCCAGCAATATTTTGAGCTAAAAATTACAATATTTTGGACTGCCCTACCAAAGAGGCAATGAGGCAAATGTTTGTGTTTGTGCTTTCAAACAATAAACATGACTTATTACTTTACCCTTGTACTGATTTTGTTACTTTTCCGTTGTCATGGTAACACGTGCTATGATGGATTTTTACATGCTTTTATGCATTTTTCAATGCACTAAAAATTGGCAATTTTCAATATCATTTTTCTAAAAATTTCTACGTCAGATTTTTTTGTTTTTCTCTCAATTAGTTAACTGATACCTATATTTTACCATATTGAAAAATTGGGATCGGGTTATTTTTTATTTTGAAATAAATTTTATTTGAAGTTTATTACTGTCGAAGCAAAAATATTATGTTTTTAGATGAACAAAATGATTATTATCTTTTGTATTTTATCTAAGTAGTGATTATCTGTCACAAAAAAGTACCGTTTCACACAACCATCGTGTAGCAATTCTGAATAACATTTTAAATTGTGGTTTAATGCTTATAATGATATAATATTAGGGATCAAAGTACCCCACCCACTAATGTTAAATGTAAAATTAAATGCTATTTTGCTTAAAACTGGACATTTCAAACAAATTTTATGACAACAGGAAGCTTTAATTGATAAAATAAATTTCCCAGGATTGTTTTTTAAATTTTGGTGTATCTAACCATCTGGTTGCTATGGTAACTAGCCAAAGTAATGTTACCTTAACAATGACCATATAACTCCGCTATCATGCATAACTTGATATAAATACCTTTTTCATTAATGTTATGTCATTGATTTGAGGAGCAAATGGATGTGTAACATATTGTTCTCTCTCATTCTTAGTTAAACCTCATCAAAAGCATGGTTTCCATGGCATTTGGGTCATTTTATTCCTATGGAAGCTAAAAAAAAATTCCATATTCAACTAGAAAATAACCAAACAAATGATATATTTATTACATAACATAACTTTAAGATGTCATATATAAACTACATTATTGCAAACTTACTATCGTAAACATAAAAAGGGTAGAAACAGGAATTCTATCCAGTCTTGACCTTAGATTTAGGTACTTGTTACCCCACCCACTTATACAACATATGAAAACCCTTGTTTATGTATATAGTTTTCTTGAAATAAAACATATTTTATATATTATAGAAATTGAACTGTTACAAAGATAATTGTATATGGTCAATTAAAATTTGGTGTTGAAAACAAAAACATTGTTGCTATGGTAACTGGTGGAAAACTATGCCTGGTCGTGCCTTAGCAACCACAAAAAACTTCGAAAAATCGTCATTTCTTTATTCTCAATGTTTCCACAATCAATTTTTGTGGCTTGGAATAGAATGTTAACCCATCCCACCCCCTAAACATTGTGTCACTTTGTATAAAGAGCTTGCAAATATAGGTTTGACATTGAAAACGAGCTTCTCTACATCTTCCAGGCTCTAATTTACTCCACCCATCGATTTAAAAAGTTACAAATAGATTAAAATTTTGACCAAAAAGGCAGATTTGAAAAAATGACAACATACGATGTTTTAAGAGAGAAGGCTCTCCTTACCTTGCATGCAATGACCGAAATGCATTTTTTACGCCAGAAAAACCTAAAAAATATCATGCATGGTCTTGTCAAAATGTATGTGTTGTGCTGACCTTTTTGTTAGACAACATTTTTATTCGATTTGGCACCAATCTGTATAAACAAGTAGTTGGGATTCCTATGGGCACTAAATGTGCTCCCCTGATTGCAGATTTATTCCTGTTTTATTATGAGAGGGACTTTATGATGTCTCTTTCTGATGATAAGCAGGCTGATGTCATTGATGCGTTTAACACTACATCCAGATATTTGGACGATATTTTGAATATTTATAATGTTTATTTTGACAATATGGTTAGTCAAATATACCCTTCAGAGCTCCAACTAAATTAAGCTAATACCTCTTATACCGAAGCCGCATTTTTAGACTTGCATTTGTCAATTTCTAATGATATTGTTTCTACCAAAATTTATGATAAACGTGACGATTTTGATTTTGAAATTGTCAATTTCCCATTTTTAGATGGTGATGTTCTTCGTTCTACATCCTATGGAGTCTATATTTCTCAACTCATTCGTTTTGCTAGAGCATCTAGCATTGTTGCTGACTTCAACACTCGAAATAAATTGTTAACTCAGAAACTTCTTAAACAAGGCTATCGGTATCATAAACTTCACAAAACATTTCTAAATTTTTATAGACGATACTATGATTTGATTTCTAAATTCCAAGTTGGACTTAAATTCTCTTTTGCGCCAAGGACTTCCGGAACCCGATTTCTATGGTGACTTGGTGTATAAGTTGAAGAAGATTGTTGGCTGTAATAATTTTTCAGCGCAGTTCATTAAAATAATTTCCCATTATAATAAGATTGGCTATAACATTAATGTATTGCAACAGACTGCATGCTTGGTGGTCAACCAAATCACGGTTGGCAACTTTGCTCTTCTCTTTAATTGCACGCCGGTGGGTCGGACTTCAAACTCTATGATAGTTCCGACTTAAAGACTTATCTATTGATGAGATGGTAGGAACCTGATGCTTTGGCTGTTTGTCCGACCCTCGGGGGTTTACCTGTTGGATTTCTTTTGATCCGGTATTCAGTTTTATTTACTGTTGAGTCCTTATCTTTGCTTTATCTCCTTGTTATATCTTGATTTATATGTTTTAGGAGATGATGCATTGATAAGTTAGAGGTCTTTCATGCAAACCAAATAGCTAGGTGTCTTGATCCACATCTGAATTAAGGGTGAGTTTGGCGCGACGTTAAACCGGTTTAAGCCCTCCAGTAAAATATTTTACTGACCGTTCCAAGGCGGTATTTCTTTTGTGGATCTTTTATGTTTTTGTTCTGTCTTATGTTTGCTATGTCTTTGTGCGCGTCTGTTTATATGTGCCTTGTGGTCACCTGCTGGGAAAGGGCTGACCTCTTGGCTCTCGTTTGTGGTGTCTAAATGTGAGTTTGTAACTTTCCCATTGGTATCCTGGGCCCGGTGTGGTACTTGATTGTATCGACTCCTGATCTTTGCACCCTTACTTACTTTAAAAAATGTTTGTCAGAAGACTGGAACAGTATTTTAATTTTTTGTGTCAGCAAAAGAATGGTTGCTATGGTTAATGATGAGATACTTTACACCTTTAATAGCAAATGCCAAAAAATCTTCAAAAAGTCATGCTAGTTTCTTTATTCTTAAGGTTTCTATAATGATATTAGTAATTTGATTTTAAATGTTACGAAAAACAAGAGGTCAAAGGGAAAGCATCATATAGCCAATCAAACAGTTTTAATAGTGGATCTGACAGCACTTTCAATAAAATCCAACATGAAATTGAGATTAAATGATTTTTTTTTTCATGTTTTCACAATATAAGCCTATGTAAAACATGTGACCCCCAGGATAGGGCTATACTTACCCAATGGGCATCATTTGAACAAACTTAGTAGACGTCCTCTAGTTGATGCTTCATACAAAATATCAAGGCTCTGGGCCTTTTGGTTTCAGACTCGCTAGAAGATTGTTTGAATGATTTCCCTTTATAAGCCTATGTAAAACGTGTGACAACTGTTCGTCCATCGTCATAATTTTTTTTCCCGCTCTATAACTTGAGAACAACTCTATAGAATTAAACCAAATTTTGTATGTGCATTGATATTGACATGATCTAAGTTGAGATATTTCCTGTCCTTTTTGCAGATTTGTACAAGAATTTGATTTCACCAAATTTTATATATGCATTTATATTGACAAGATCTAGCTTGGGATTGTTTCACGTCATTTTTCCCAAATTTGTACCAGAGTTATGGCCCTTGATGTAAGCAAAAAGTTTGTTTCCGCTCAATATCTTGAGAACAAATGGATAGAATTTCACCAAATTTTTAATATGCATTGATATTGACAACATCTATCTTGGGATCAGTACACGTCATTTTCTGCAAATTTTTACCAGAGATATGGCACTTGATTTACGCCAAAATTTTGTGTCTGCTCAATATCTTGAGAACAAATTGACAGAATTTCATCAAATTTTAAATATGCATTCATATTGACAAAATCTAGTTTATTACAGAGTTATGTCCCTTTATTGATGTCAAAATTTGTTCCTGCTCAATATCTTTAGATTTTCCTGCTTAGTATCTTTAGAACTTGGCCTTTTTATTTCATGAAAACGCTGCATCGGGGCTACAGCCAGATTCTCTGACAATTCTAATTTTACTTGAATATACAAGATATTTTTCACACTACATGTTTTCAAACCCTTCTGTACATTTGCTTGGTTGATAATACTTGACAATAACCATAGGGTTATGTTAACACATCCATGTGCCCTACATAGAAACCCCTTTGTGCCAGTTTTCAAATGCTCGTTCTCTAGCCAATGAGAGAATAAAACGCTTTAAAAGATACATGTTTGGGACAAAAATGTAGTACAATTTCGTGTTAATACTTGAAACGTTTTGCATCAGAATCTGCAAAAGTGCAGGGCTAGCATTTCCGAATTCTACAGAAGACACTGCAAGTTAATTGCTACTTGTCACAATTAAGTATTATTGCAGACAACTACGATCTAGCAATTTTTCGTCCTGAATAAATTCTGAGTGAGTTTACAAGAATGAAAATTCTACTAAATAAGTATAGAAACCAAAATAAGCATACAAACTATAACGTTTCATGAGGATATCCCAAACTGTTACCAAGTTATGGGGCATACAAGAACTTTTGGAGAAATGAAAAAAAAATCAAAAAGGGGCATAACTTGAAATCAAATAAAAGGGGGAACAATGATGCTTGCGCACCACAAATCATCTTAACATGATACATAATCCTATTGAATTTCATGACGATATCCAAAAATGTTACTGAGTTATGGGGAGTACAAGAATGAAAATTACACAAAATAAGGGAGAAAAATCATTCTTGCACATGACACATTGTATTTACCTTAGGCACATTTCTAAAAAACTTCATGAAGATATCACAAGTGGTTATCGAATTATGGGATGTGCAAGAATGAAAACGACACAAAATAAGCATAAAGCAAGATAATGCCATACGTCTGATATGAAAAAATGTAAAATAACCATAAGTGTATGCAAAACTTTGTCTTGACCCCTATACACATGCTATAATTTCATATCTATAAATGACTGTAACTGAGTTATGGTGAGTACAAGTTTTTTTAAAATATTCAAAGGGAACTCGGCAATTAAGGGGGAGCAATCATTTATGTGTGGGACACATTGTCTTGACCTACGTAATATACATTTCTATAAAATATCATCACAATTGTTCACTGACAGACGTACAGGGGCATGCCATATAGTGTCCTTTTTCAAAACAGGCATATAACAAATGGCTATTTGTCTTAAACCTCGCGTTTCAAACATGTTGTGTGATAAAATGAAGTTCTGATTGATATCAATAATTTGCCAAGAAAAACCCCCTAAATCTCCTTACATCATGGTTGCTATGGTAACTATTCAAAATATTGTTAACTTTAAGATGACCACGTATCTCGGGTTACACTCATAATTTGATCTGAAAGCCTTTCATTGGGATGTTTGACAGGTTTTTTTCTTTCCTTCTTGGTTACAAATTAATAAAATGTTTCTCTCCTACTTGGCTACAAATCAATTAAAGCAAGATCCGGTCTTCTCACATCCATCTCATAGAAACATCATTTGTTATCATTTTTCCCAATCTGCCATTTTGGGCAAAGTTTCCATGTATTTACACCTTTTAAATCGATGGGTGAAGTAAATTGATGCCCGGAAGATGCAGAACAACTTTTTAATGTCAAACCTGAATTTGCAACATCTTAATTCAAGGTTACAGAATGCTTAGGTGGTGGGTTGGGTAACCATTCTATCCCAAACACAAAATGATTATGGCCACCTTGCAAATAATAATAATAATAAAAACATGCATTGTTTTTCGAAGGTTTTGTGGTTGCTAAGGCATGATCATGCATAGTTTTCCATCAGTTACCATAACAACAAGGATGTTTTGATATCAACCCAAATTATAATCTACGAAAAACAAATATCTTTGTATCAGTACATTGTCTATGATATATAAAGAATATTTTATTTGAAGAAAACCATATACATATACAAGGGTTTTTATATGTTGTATAAGTGGGTGGGGGTAACAAGTAACTAAATTTCAGGTCAAGACTGTATAGAATTTATATTTCTACGGTTCCAATGTTTACGATAGTAAGTCTGCAATAATGTAGTTTATCTATGACATCTTAAAGTTATGTTAAGTAATATTTAGACCATTTGTTTTGCAATTCTCTTGTTAAATAAAGACACATTTCAGCTTCCATATGAATAAAATGACCCAATTACCATAGCAACCATGCTTTTATCAAGGTTTAACTAAGAATGAGAGAGAACAAAATGTCACACATCCATTTGCTCCTCAAATCAATGACATAACATTAATGAAAAAGGTTTTTTATATCAAGTTTGCATGACACCGTAGATATTTAGTCGTTGGTATGGTAACATTATTTTAGATAGTTACCATCACCAGATTGTTAGTTACACCAAAATTTAAGATTTTTTTCTGGGCAATTTATTCATATAAATTAGAACTTTCTGTTCTCGTTTGTTGTGTCTAACTTTCTGCTCACGTTTGTGGTGTCTAAATGTGAGTTTGTCATTTTCCCATTGGTATCCTGGGTCAGGTGTGGTACTTGTTTGTATTGATTCCTGATCTTTGCACCCTTAATTACTTTCTTGTTGTCATAAAATGTGTTTGGAATGTCCAATTTTATGAAAATAGCATTTAATTTTACATTAACAATAGTGGGTGGGGTACTTTGATCCATAATGTTATATCATTATGAGCATTTAACCAACATTAAAAGTATTATTTAGAATTGCTACATCATGGTTGTGTGCAATGGCATTTTTTGTGACAGATAATCACTACTTAGATAAAATACAAAAGATAACAATCATCTTGTTCATCTGAAAACATCATAATTTTTCTTCAACGGTAATAAACATTAAATAAAATTTATTTCAAAATAAAAAATATACCGGTCCCAATTTTTCAATATGGTGAAATATAGGTATCAGTCAGCTAATTGAGATAGAACCAAAATATTGATAGAGAAATTTTTAGAAAAATCATAATGCACCCTTACTTTCTAAGGTTACTTTGAAATTGCCAATTTTTAGTGCAATGAAAAATCCATAATAGCATATAAAATCCATCATAGCATGTGTTACCATAGAAACGGAAAAGAAACAAAGCCAGTACAAGGGTTAAGTACTTAGTCATGTTTATTGTATGAAAGCACAAACATTTGCCACACAGCCTCTTGGGGAGGCTAGTCCAGAATATTTAAATATTTAACTCAAAATATAGCTAAAGATACTAAAAATTGAAAATCATGGTTGCCATGGAACTGGTAGTGAAAAATCATTTAATCTCAATATCCTGTTGGGTTTTATTGAAAGTGCTGTCAGATCCATTATCAAAACTGTTTGGTGGGCTAATTGATGCTTTTCCCTGACCTTATGAACAGACATTCTCAGGTGAGCAACCCAAGGCCCTTGGGCCCTCTTGTTTTTTGTAACATTTAAAATCAAAATACTAAAATCATTATAGAAACCTTAAGAATAAAAAAACTAGCATGACTTTTTTAAGATCTTTGGCATTTGCTATTAAAGGTGTAAATTATCAACATTAACCATGAGTGGAAGCTCACCACAGTTGACCCACAAGAAAGGAGCATCTGGAGATCAGGTGTGAGAACTGCTATGCGTGCAGCCAGTTACCTGGAAAGGGGCCCACTGATGTGGAGGATGCCCCTGCACCTGCACGTTAATCCAAAATCCGATTATGATGATATGATATGATCAGAACCATAGCAACCATTCTTTTGGTGACACAAAAATTAAAATACTGTTCCAGTCTTCTCACAAACATCTTTTAGAAACATCCTCTTTTGTCATTTTTCCGAATCTGCCTTTTTGGGCAAAATTTCAATTTATTTGTACCTTTTAAATCGATGGGTGGAGTAAATTAGAGCCCGGAAGATGTAGAAAAGCTTATTTTCAATGTCAAACCTATATTTGCAAGCTCATAGTTCAAAGTGACACAATGTTTAGGGGGTGGTATGGGTTAACATTCTATCCAAAGCAAAATAAAACAATTGTGGAAACATTGAGAATAAAAAAAATGATAATTTTGAAGTTTTTTGTGGTTGCTAAGGCATGATCAGGCATAGTTTATCACCAGTTACCATGGCAACAATGATGTTTTTGTTCAACACCAAATTTTAATTGACCATATACAATTATCTTTGTAACAGTTCAATTTCTATAAAATATAAAATATGTTTTATTTCAAGAAAACTATATACATAAACAAGGGTTTTCATATGTTGTATAAGTGGGTGGGGTAACAAGTACCTAAATCTAAGGTCAAGACTGGATAGAATTCCTGTTTCTACCCTTTTCATGTTTACGATAGTAAGTTTGCAATAATGTAGGTTATATATGACATCTTAAAGTTATGTTATGTAATAAATATATCATTTGTTTGGTTATTTTCTAGTTGAACATGGAAACTTTTTTTAGCTTCCATAGGAATAAAATGACCCAAATGCCATGGAAACCATGCTTTTAATGAGGTTTAACTAAGAATGAGAGAGAAAAATATATTACACATCCATTTGCTCCTCAAATCAATGTCATAACATTAATGAAAAAAGGTATTTATATCAAGTTATGCATGATAGCGGAGTTATATGGTCATTGTTAAGGTATCATTACCTTGGATAGTTACCATAGCAACCAGATGGTTAGATACACCAAAATTTAAAAAACAATCCTGGGAAATTTATTTTATCAATTAAAACTTTCTGTTGTCATAAAATTTGTTTGAAATGTCCAGTTTTAAGCAAAATAGCATTTAATTTTACATTTAACATTAGTGGGTGGGGTACTTTGATCCCTAATATTATATCATTATAAGCATTAAACCACAATTTAAAATATTATTTAGAAATGCTACACGATGGTTGTGTGAAACGGTACTTTTTTGTGACAGATAATCACTACTTAGATAAAATACAAAAGATAATAATCATTTTGTTCATCTAAAAACATAATATTTTTGCTTCGACAGTAATAAACTTCAAATAAAATTTATTTCAAAATAAAAAATAACCCGATCCCAATTTTTCAATATGGTGAAATATAGGTATCAGTTAACTAATTGAGAGAAAAACAAAACAATCTGACGTAGAAATGTTTAAAAAAATGATATTGAAAATAGCCAATTTTTAGTGCATTGAAAAATGCATAATAGCATGTAAAAATCCATCATAGCACGTGTTACCATGGAAACGGGAAAGTAGCAAAATCAGTACGAGGGTAAAGTAATTAGTCATGTTTATTGTTTAAAAGCACAAACACAAACATTTGCCACATTGCCTCTTGGGTAGGGCAGTCCAAAATATTGTAATTTTTAGCTCAAAATATTGCTGAAAATGCTAAAAATAGAAAATCGTGGTTGCCATGGAAACCGAAGTGAAAAATTAAAAAACATATGCATTTTTGTTCATCTCTCGACAGAAGTTAAAAATGGGCAAAATTTCAAGAAAATCTATTTTTTCTATTTCCAACTGATTTTGACGCTCTCAGATAATGACTCTTAAGTTGGTATGGGACACAAGTTTGTTTAAATTATACATCCCCCTCTCGGTTGAATACCCAGGAATTTTCTGCATATACTGTGCATTTCTTGTCACCAATGAATTTGTCTAAGTAAACGTTTCTTGAAGGTGTTTAAGTAATAGTTATACCATGGGTTGTCCGCCTGTACGTGGAGATAATCCACGAGCTTTAGCGAGTGGATTATCTTACGTACAGGTGGACAAACATGGTATAACTATTTTATACCACCTACATCAGTGTAGACCTTGCACATCATGAGATATCTGGTGGTAAAGCTGGTAAGGGTGGTATAAAGTTGGGTGCTCTTCATCACGGTGCCGTGGTCTGATCTGCAGTGTGTGATTGTGGCATTTCTAGACTGGTTCTCTCCCATATACTAGTTAGAGTAATTAAGGGTGCAAAGATCAGGAATCGATACAATCAAGTACCACGCCTGACCCAGGGTACCAATGGGAAAGTCATAAGGGATTTGGGAGTGGTCGATTTTAAGACATTCTGATACAGGGGTCAAAAAAGGTTCTATTTGGCGATTAAAAGTGTGATACATGAATACATTTTGACATAAAGCACTTAGGACTAGGGTATATGCTTCTACAAGTTGGAATGAAATACGTAGTCATTGCTTTCTATTTTATAGCTTTGCTTCAGGTTAGGGATACAACCTCAGCTATAGCTGTAAGCTGATTTCAATCAGCACTTAAGGTGTCCTGTTTTCAGAAAGATTTTGAATAAAATCTAATTGGTTATTGGTATGTCTCCAATAAATTTTGGATATTCTGCAATGTTGATCTAGAGAATGAAACTAAGTGGACAGGGCAGGTACTTTATGGTTTCCAGGTAAATTGTGGTGGGGTCAGTGTATTTTTACTATAGAAAAATGAGTGTTCCAAAGTATGTTATTATCAACCAAAAAATCAACAATTTTTAGGATAATAAATCAACAACCCAAATATTGTGCCATATTTTTCTCCAAGACCATTCCAGATGCGCACGTTAGTACAAAAATAAATACATTCATTTTTACACGGGGGGGGGGGGGTCTAGGTGGCAATAGCCTCCGAAGCCAAAGAATGTAAAAAAATGGAGGCTTTTCCCTTTTTCCATCAAATATTACATATCAGGCGCGTAGATAGCACAGTAACGATGTGGATTCAGATTCGTGCTATTGGGGTCTGGATTTTTTTTTTATATCAAAATGGTGCAATCTGGCGCATTCTGAGTGTTCTTAAATATGTTATTATCAACCTTAAAATCAACAATTTTAAGGATAATTTTCCACAGAAGTAAAATTATTCGCCATATCAGTCACCAATACCAATCCAGATTAGCATGTTAGCACGAAAGTAAATACATTTAGATTTGCCAAGGGGGTACGGGGGCTCCCCCCCCCCCAGAAGCCAAAGATTTAAAAAAAAATCAAACAAAATGAAGGCTTTTCCTTTAAGGTGAGATTTTTGCAGGGCTCCATGTATCCCCAGAACTATGAGCTTGCTCCCCAAATCCCTGAAAATAATTACTTGTGCTCCTCAGCTCCCTGAAAATAAATAACCATTCTCCCCAGATCCCCAAAATCACTGGGGGCCCAGTAATGTTGCAATTAGTCTTGACAGTATTACCAAGGGTCATTACTCTGGTTATGACAGATAAAAATGAATATATTCCGAAATGATGTTTAAATTGATTTTTCATTGGTATTTTTGTTTCCAAACACAGCATATGATTGGCGGACCAAAATACTAACCAATCACAGCCTATGAAACCTTATGGATTACCATGTGTCAAATTAACTTTGTGTAGCTTGGTACCAGTTTATGGCAATTCCTTATCATACTCAATTACATTATTTTTGTTCATGAAGTCAGTTCTAGGGAGAAATCATTCTCACTGAGTAAAAGTTTCTGTGAATTTCTTTCTAATGCTTTTTACCTTTTATTTGAGTGCATGACCATGTATATGATTTTCATTCAATTCAAAGAATCTAGAATATGAGATGTCTTCAAGATTGTCTCAGAGTTTGTACACTTGAATTATGCCAGCACGGTGTCACCAGGGTTGATTGTTAAATACAACATTTGCTTAAAGACTCTTCTGCAACAAGGCATATCAGAACCCTTATTTTATGGCGATTTAGTTTATAAATTTAAAAGAATTGTTGGATAGCCTCATTTAAGTGATCAATCTAAAAAGATTATTAAACGTTAAAAGAGTGGGATACAACATTGATATCATGCGACAGTCTGCATGCCTGGTACTGAACCCAATCACGGTTGATAGCTATGCTTTTTTCCTTAATTGCACGACGGTGAGTCAGGCCTCAGGCTTAATGACTGCCCTGACGTAAAGCTTTAATCCGTTGGTTTGTGCCTGATGTTTGTCGTTGGCTGGGCCCACCGTAGCTCAACTTGAGGTTTTCTTTAGCTCTGACTATCTGTGTGTCATGAGCCAGTTTCTTTGTATCATCATAATGTGTTAATTTGATTTGATTACTTCTCTGTGGCAATACTTGCATTAGTTAGGAAGCCTACATGCGAGCTGAACAAGTTTGTGTTTTAACGACAGCAGAATCTAGGACGAAGATTTAGCGCTAGTAAAATGCATTTAAGCCCCCCCCCCCCCCCGATGGCTTAGGCTGCTGTCCATTCTAAGGCGACAGTTCTGTTGTTGTTGATCTATTGTTTAATGTAATTCCCATTGTTTGCAGGAGTTCTGTGTTTGTCTTTGTTTTGTTATGCATTACTTTGTGTCCATTCAATATACTTTAGTTTTGCAATCATCTTGAAGAGGACTAGAAAGCTGGCTGCTTTGCTATTATTGTCTACCAGATGTATTGCTACTATAAATGTTATGTGGCTCGTCCTCACGGTGCCGTGGGTTGGTCTGCAGTATGTGATTATGGTATTTCAGAGAGAGAATAAGCTAATTGGTTTACTTTATTTTAGTTCTGTGTGTGTGTGTGTGTGTGTGTGTGTGTGTGTGTGTGTGTGTGTGTGTGTGTGCGTGTGTGGTTTTGTCTTTGTTATGGTATATCTTCTTCACGGTTCCATGGTTTGTGATCCGTGATTGTGGCATTTCCCGGTCACACCTCATCGGGTTTTCATGTTTGCCGAACATCTGTAACATGTGCCTAATAGCTCAGATCATAGATATAGTATGTGTATGTCTCGTTTTAGAACTACACGTAGTTGCGAGAGCATGTTCTTATGGGAGTACCTGCAGGCAATAGACGTAACGTTACTTAATCATGACTCAAGTTCCTAATTGAAGGGTAATAATTTCATATCTTGTAAAGCATTTTCAAAATTCTATCGCAGGCACTCAGAGTTGATCGTTAATACTATGTTGGTATAAGACTCTTCTGCAACAAAGCATACCAGAGCCAGTATTTTATGGCGATTTGGTTTATAAATTCAAAAGAACCTTAGGGAAGTCTTCTTTTCCTGATACTTGTAGCCAAACGTTATAAATACTGTAAATCCGGAAATTTTCGCGAGAATTCTATTTTCGCGAATAGCGTTAAAAGACATACTTGCGACGTTATCAAATCGCGACTAAGGCATGATTTACCTAGATCAGTAAACGGTAGAGCGATGTCGCCATTTCGCGAGAATTTTATTTTCACGAAACTTCGCACATGCGAAGTTTCGCGAAAATAAAACCCTCGCGAAAATTTCCGAATTTACAGTAGCAGGATAGAGTATAGATACTATGCGCCAGTCTGCATGCCTGGTTACAAACCAAATCACGGTATACTATATAGTAGGTAAATTTTCCTTTTTATGTACATGTTGGGTCAAGCCTCAGACTCAATGACGACCCTAAAACTTTCATTGTTGGTTTCGAGCTTGATATTTTTTTTGGCTGACCCCCACCCCCATGTGGCTCAATTGAGCCACGACATGTGATTTCCAACAATGTGACTTTTGTTAAGTGTAGACTAAGAGGAGCCTGTGAAGCCTCCTTTAAAGCTTAGAAGCTCCAAATGCTATTCGATCCGTAGTTTAACAGTCATAGAATATTCAAGCAACTAGCAAAGGCTCTGATCAGACTGCGCATATGCACAGGCTTGTCTGAGCCTTTGCTCGTCGCACATACCACATTGTTGGAAATCTCATGTCATGACTCATTTTTTTTCTTTAGCTCTGACTGTCTCTGAGTTAAGAGAGACTTCCTTTGTTTAATCACACTATGTTAGCTTGATTTGATTGCTTCCCTGTGATGATACATTGCAAAAGATAGGAATCTAGGGCAAATATTTGACTACTGTCGTGCCAGCCAAGAGTGACAGTGACTTCATGCTTTGTTTACAAAGTTATCAGGGACTTATAATCGATAGATTACTTGTGTATTAATCCTATCCTTAGGATAGGATTAATACACAAGTGATCTATCGATTTGGTTAGCTCAAGTAAAGTGTCCACGTTAGTGATTTACTTAGCAATTGTAAACAAAGTATTACGTCACTGTCACTCTTGGCTGGCACGACAGTAGTAAACTTAATTTAAGCCCCAGTCCCACCCGGTTTGCATCAGCTGCTGTCCGTTCTAGTTCGATGGTTCTGTTGTTTATGATTCATCGTTTATTGCTGCTTCTGGTGTTTGTGTGTGTGTGTGTGTGTGGGGGGGGGGGGTTGGTCTTAGTTTTGCAATTGTGTTCTAGCTGTCATGTGGCTGTTCGTGATATATGTCTCTTCCTTATGGTGCCATGGATTGGTCTGTGGTCTTTGCTTGTGGCATTTCCGAGCTATTTTGATCATTGGATGGCCAGCGTCTATTGAGCATGGTCCGTCGTCTGTCGTGTGTCATCAACAATTGCTTCAAAGGACATCTCCTCCTAAACCTCTGGCTGGAACTTGATTTTAAGAAGAAAATTTAAAAAAAATTCGCCGTGTTTGAACCCACAAGATTCATAGAACCTTGACATTTGGTTTGTGGCATCACTAAGTAGACCTCTATCAAATTTGATCAAAGTATGCCCCTGTGGTCACATGCTTTACATAGGCTTAATTCATATAGGGAAAACTTATAAGCTCATCAATGCCAAAACACCAACAGTTGTTGACATTTTAACATTTATCAGCAGGATATTGTTTGAAAGCAAGAAATATCGTTATTTTTCAGCATTTTGGTTTATGAGTAATTGAAATTTCATTCTCAGTTGAGTTGAGCATGAGCAACGTTTTATAGCCCCGGGATCAGGTCTCCACATTGACACCAACGTTATTTGGTTACTGTCTCATCATATATGAGCCTGTGCATGAGATTTTCAAACAATGTGGTATATGCGACCGGCAAAGCCTCAGATCAGCCTGCGCAAACGCGCAGTCTGATCAGAGCCTTTGCTTGTCGCTTGAATATTCTATGAGTGTTAAGCTACTGACTGAACATCACTTGGAGCTTCTAAGCTTAAAAGGAGGCTGCACAGGCTCGTCGGAGTCAACACTTGTCAAACTGTCAAATTGTTGGAAATCGCATGCCGCGGCTCATATAATGAAAATGTTTTCAATTCTGCCAGAAATGGTGTATTCACATTGTATAGCGTTATTGGTAAACTTTTCATGTCTTACTACAAGGGCTGTTCAAATATGAATGCAAGTAGCTTCATAACTTTCGTCACATATATGCTACGACAAAATGGTATACGATTCTATAAAGAATTATTTGTTACCTTTGAACTGGCACCAGACCTAAAGAAAAATAAATATACTTATCGAGTTATAGCCCTTTGAATGAGGGTTACTTTAGTATACTAACAAACTCAATGCTTTGAACATAACAGCGATATAGACGAGCGTATCATTCTTCGATAAACCGGGGAAATTTCTTGAAATTTTTAAGGAAGTATCCCCATATACTTATTTAATGATTCTGTGAAAGTTGCGAATATCCGACACGTTTTTGTTAAATTACATCGAATCGTTTTCACTGTTTTTAAAGTCTCCTTATGTTTGCAAATAAATGGTAAACAAAACCACCTTAAAGTTTTCAGTCAAACTTCTCTCTAACAAAATGCACGAAGAAACATTTAAACTAGTTTTAACTCAAAGACAATATGTTGATCGCTCATACTGAGTTGTTGCTACAAATTATTGAAAGAAAGTAGGTATTTTCAAACGCTGAAAAGCATTTTTATTTAGTCAAAACTACGGAAGCGTATATGCGCCACCACTTGCTACTTAAATCCGTCAGAAAAAGACTGTTTTCTGGCGAAAATGTCAGAAATAAGTGGATTTGATGCGATAATATTTAGAATATTCAAATATATTGCGTTTAGATAGTAATTTTTATTTCGATGGTCGATCTTTTGTCGACAAACGAATTAAAGTAACAGCATGCACGTATTATTTTCTTGTCTGGCAAATTATTTTCTCAATTGACAAAAAAAGTATGTAGCTCCTCGCAAAAAAGATATTGCTGTAAAGGAGTTGTAGTAATATTTTTGCATCTAGCTTAAAACTATTGCTTTTCGTTAGAACATTTAGCATCTTGACAGTATTACTTCCTGCAATAAGAAGAAATAAGAAGCAAGCTATATAAATGTTTAGCTGAGCCTGTTGAGTATGTTGTTTTGATAAAATTATATTTGGCACTTTGAGATTTTTTAAAACTTTTAACGAAATTAATGCTATTTATCAAAGAACTATACATAATTATGACGCGATCACAAAATATTTTACTTTTGATAGCATAATTATCGCGTGTTGTTTTTAAATAAGTTTCGTGCCAAATAAATAATTAGCAGTGCTAATGATTTTAAAGTCTTGCTTCTAGTTATATCATTTTTGCCAATAAATATATTGACATTATAGCGAAGAAAACGCAGGTGATAGTTGTTTTCACATTTTCTCTCTTAAATATTGTGAAATAAGACGATTGTTTTAAACGCAATGTTGATGCGATCAAGCAGTTGTAGAAATTATTTCTCTGATTTAGATCTGATCAAGCAAATGTTGAAATTATTTCTTTTAAATAATAAAAGTACATGAAAATAAGTAAGGGTGCAAAGATCAGGAATCGATACAATCAAGTACCATACCTGACCCAGGATATTAATATGAAAGTGACAAACTCACAATTAGACACCACAAACGCAAGCCAAGAGGTCAGTCCTTTCCCAGCAGGTGACTACAAGGCACATACAAACACAAGACAGACAAAACATAAAAGATCCACAAAAGAAGTACGGCCTTGGAACGGTCAGTAAAATATTTTACTGAAGGGCTCAAACTGGCCCCACGGCGCCACCCCCCCCCCCCCTCTTAACTTAGATGTGGATCAAGACACATAGATATTTGGTTTGCATGAATGGCCCCTCACTCATCAATGCATCATCTCCCAGAACATATAAATCAAGATATAACAAGGAGATAAAGCAACGATAAGGGCTCAACAGTAAATAAAACTGTATACTGGAGCAAAAGAAATCCAACAGGTAATCCCCGGTGGGTCCCACAAAAACAGCCAAAGCATCAGGCCCCTACCATCTCATCAATAGATAAGTCTTTAAGTCGGAACCGTCATAGAGTCTGAAGTCCCACCCCACCAGCGTGCAATTAAAGAGGAAAACAAAGTTGTCAACCGTGATTGGATTGACCACCAAGAATGCAGTCCGTTGCCATTAGTTCAAAGACCTTGCAGAGTTGTTTCTTCAATTCTCATAAAATCCTTTCTGCATATATAAGTGTTAGAAGAAACAGCGGACCAGGCCTGGGCAACAAAGGAACAGTGTCGAGTCTAATAGGTCTGCCGTGTTGTGATCAGTCTGAGATTTAGGGAAAGTTATACGTGCACTATATGAAATGTCCTTACACTATGGGCCTTCATCTATAATACTTTCGAAATATAATAAGATGGGAATTATACTGCACTGTAATGAACACGCTAACTTCTTCAGAAAGTAAATGACTATGATCAGTAATGACAAATCATACACTACAGCCCTGAACACTAACAATCACATGCACTTAAGAAGAAAGGAAAAGTAAAGCCAAACAAGAGGACTGCAATACTAGAAAGGACACTTAATACTACACAACAAAAATGGACCACCATCAAGAACCCCGCAAACAATGGCAGTCCCAGTGAACAATGAGTTAACAACAACAGAACCAACGCCTTAGAACGGGCAGCAGCCGATGCCGCAGATTTGTCTGCTATGGGTGCATTCTTAGTACCATAATCGTCAATTCTGTTAAGTTAGGCGAAGAAAACATTTAAAAATTGTGACGATTCACTGAAACTTGTTAGATATTTTAGCCACATGGATCTGAAACTGAGGACTAAGAGAGAAAAAAATATTCTAAACTTTCAAAAAGTAAAGAATAGGGAATATTGTTTGCTTTATTACCGTCAACAAGATATACTTGTGAAATATGAGAGTCAGCCTTGTGAAATATGAGAGTCAACCCCTGGTCGAAATATTGTTGTCTGAGAAACACATGACTGGATCAATCCTATATATGCATGAGATCACTTGCTAATTAGAAAATGTAATACTAGTTAACATTGGTTGTGTAAGTGATATAATTTTTAATGTTCGAATTTATCCTACTTTGTGCGAACAGTACATACACTAGCCAGGCCTCCATGTTCCTGTAGCACTCTTACGTGTAATCATCAGTTACCATCATTATAGCATATAAGTAAGCTGTACTTCACACAAGGTAAGGAAGAAAGCAAAAATCAGGAATCGATGCAATTAAATGCCACAAATGACCCATGAAACCACACAGGAAAGTGACAACAACGAAAGAGAATATCACGTAAAGAGAGCCAAGAGGTAAGCCCTTTCCCAGCAGGTGATCGCAAGAAACAGACAAGACAGCATAACTGATATTAAATTCAAAAAACCAAAAAGGGCCACAGAAGAACAGCCAGTAAAAAATTACCAGTGGGCCTAAATATGTTATAGGGTGCCAACTTCACCATTATTTCTGAAGTGAATCAAGACAAATATATGTTTGATTTGCATGAGAGATCCCCAACCCATCGATGCATCATCCACTAGATAATACAAATTGAGATATAAAAAGTAGATGAAACCAAGATAAGGACTCAACAGCATATACAACTGAATACTGGAGCAAAAGAAATCCAACAATCAAACCCTGGTACGCATGGACGCCTTCTAACTATTGCAATGTATCATCATGGAGAAACACGCTAATCAAATTAACACACTACGAGCCCCGCTGTCAAAGACTTTTCACTATTACCTATAAATGGCTAACACATAGATTATACATGTTATGATTCCAGCTCAATCAGTCTGTCCTGTTCACTAAGGTGTATCAGAACTGCATACTGTATACATGCAATTGTAAATTGATGATAAGCTACATGTTTATACAAAATAACGCTTAATAAACTTTTGTAATAATTTGTTTTTAAGGATTTTGACAGCCTTCACACCACCCCACCGCACCCCATACCCTGTCATATTTTAATCAATGATAAACTAAATGTTCTGATTGAACGAAATTTCCAAAGAGAAGGCTCTCCCTACCTTGCATGAAATGACAGAAACACTTCAGAACAGCCGAAAATATATCATGCACGGTCTTGTTAAAATGATTTTTTGGTTGGAATGCATTTTTATACGATTGGGGTCACTTAATTGGATAGACAAGTCGTTTGGATTCCATTGTGCTCCCCAGATTGCAGATTTATTCTAATTTTGTTTTGAGAGGGACTTTATGATGTCTCTTTCTGATGATAAATAGGCTTACATTATTCAGGGGTTTAACACTGCATCCAGATATTTGGATGATATTTTAAGCATACAGAATACACTTTTTGACGATATATTAATTCAGATGTACTCTTCAGAGCTCCAACTTAATAACTAATACCTCTGAAACCAAAGCTGTGTTTTTGGACTTGCATTTTTCCGTTTCCAATGATATTGTTTATACCAAATTTTACGATAAATATGGCGGTTTTGATTATGAAATCGTTAGTTTCCCATTTTTAGATGGTGCTGTTACTCACTCTACATCATATGGAGTTTATATTTGACAACTTATCCGATCTGCTAGAGCATCTAGTCATGTTGCAGACTTCAACACTCGTAAAAATACTTAACTTTATAAAACAAGCCTATCTGTATCATTAACTTCGCAAATGTTTTTCTTAGTTGTATTGCCGATACTTTGACTTGATATCTAAACTCAATGGCAGACTTAAATCTCTCTTGCGCCAGGGTCTTTCCGAACCAGAGTTTTGTGGCGACTTAGTGATAAATTAAAGAAAACCATTGGCATTAAGAATTTTTTATCACAGTTTATCAAAATAAATTCTTATTATAAAAAAGATTGGCTATAATATTTATGTATTTCAACAAACTGCGTTGCTTGGTAATTAAACCAATAACGATTTGCAACTTTGCTTTCCTCTTTGATTGGACGTCGGCTGGTCGGACCTCATATTCTATTATGGTTCTGACTTAAAGCCGTATCCATATATCAAATGATTGGTGCCTGATGCTTCGTCTGTTTTCCGGCCCATTGGCTTTTAAGTGTTGGATTACTTTTGCTCAGGTATTCAGTTGTAAGTCCTGATCTTAGATTTATTTCCATGCTATATCTTGATTTATATGTACTAGGAGATGATTAAGGTTTAATTATGGATACTTCCTGCAAACCAAACATCCATGTCTTGATCTATGTCAGAATTAAAGGCGAGGCTGGTATCGTGAAACTAGTTTAGCCTTCAAGTAGTTTTCTTATTTACCATTCCAAGGCGGTGCTTCTTTTATGGATCTTATTTGTGTGTTTTTGTCTTTGTCATACTGCCATGCCTCTTTTCTGCAGCCCCTGTGGTCATCTGTTGGCTAAGGGTTGACTTCTTGGTTTACTTCTGTGTAATGTTTTCTTGTTCTGTCACTTTCCCATATGAGGTCCTAGAGTCCTACTAATACTACAAGTCTTTGTATCTATTAACTCTCTTACGTCCTATTCTGTGAATTATTGAAAAATAAAATTATCCAGTCGACAACATCTCTGTATTATCCTGTCACCCACAGTCCTTACGCAGCTAATAACACAGAGGTCCTGAAAAAAAAATCAGCTCTCTCATGTCCGCTGAACATATCCAACAGTTTAGTGCAGGAAAGGTTATACAGCAAAGGTGAACGTAGATTCGTGATAGTTTTATGAGTCTCCTAAGTTAGGGTAAGGAAGTGTTTTTTTATCGTTAAGGATTATAGTTTTTTGGTTTCTTTTGTTGCTTTACGCCCCAATTCAACAGCTATGGTCATGGCAGGACGTTCAGTAAACCTTACCACACTTTTTCCAAGCCAGTACTTCATGCATATACTTTCGCTTGTAACTGGCAACGACCCTTCTTGGATGATTTGGGCCAAACGGAGAAGAATGACACTAGAAACTATTTCATGATCAATTTCCACGAAAGTATTTGAACGGGCAGTATCAAATTTGTGACCCCTTGATCTGCAGTCAGACTCACAAGTGTAGCCAGACACGTTACCAACTGCACTACGCAACCATGTAGTATGGATTATAGTTAGAAATGGTAGGTAAAAATTGGTTGGAAGGCACGGTTTTAGGTTTAAGATCATCTATCATACCCCTACTTATCGCACTCTATCAACAGTTATCCAATACAATCATCCAATCTGTCTACCAAAATTAGTCTGTTAATTATAGTTTAGTTTATGGTCCGCTAAAAATAAATCTTGTCATGTCTTTCGTCTTGTCACTTTGATACCTATCACTTCCACCTGGCTTTCTTGAATTAAATGACCTAACCTTCCCACGCCACCCTCTCAATTCCTTCCCTCTTAGAGAATGTATAAAAAGTAACATTGAGACTACAAGCATATATGGCATTCGGGTACATTATAACCACACAGTGGTGCCATGACAAGGATAAAGTGTAACAGAGTCTGGTGAGTGATATCACAGAACAGTGCTCTACATGAACAAGTGAGACCAAGGAACGAAGTTGTATGTCTGGACTACGCAGCTAGCTAAAGTATAAATGTTACTCTTTGATGAATATCTTCATCCATTTTACAGAACAATAGCTTTGTGGCCAAATGCTTCTTTGAACAAATGTTAATTTTAACCAATAGGTATGATAGGGAGTAACTTTTTGAACTGGATTTTTAATGAAGCCTTTGACCAATAATGAAATCATAGATGTAAGATTCTTCTTCTGTATGAATTGACCTGTCACAAGTTTTGTCTTCTGTATGAATTTAATAATTTTACATATAAAGTGTAAAATTGGTGCCAGATGTAGCTTTAACGGTAGAAACTAAATGAGTTAAGTAGAGTTCTTATCATATTGTATCAATTTGGGCAATACTATTGTGTAAGTACTTCATTAAACAAAACTCGTTGATTTCTACAATCAAAGAATGGTGTTATTTATTTGCGAATCCATAACAGGGAAAATACTGAACACATCAACCTCTGCCACTGAAATAAGCATGGCTATTCAAACTAAGTCAGTATTCAAGTATGTTTTATAATGAAACATAATGGTTGTTTATTTTTATTTTTACGAATTAGGACAATATGTTTACAAGTAAGAAAAAATGTTACCGTTCCTTTATTTTCATGCAATTTGGCCAACATATTCTAAACATATATGGGCAGTTTTTATGTTGAAATGGTATCTTGACAAAGATCGCAACGTATTTAATTGTAATTCCAATTTTGACCAAATACAAAATATACACTTTGCAAAATTTCTAATTGGTCTTCTTACATTTGTACACTAGTTTTGAAAGTAAGATTGGCTTATACAAAATGCATGCTTCTATAGACCAACCAAAACTCTGCAGGTCATTTCATTTAAAAATGACTAGTACTTCTTGCACAGATGATGCTAGAGTAAAGGTACCCCCATTTCAAAATGTCACATTTTTTCTACAATATGAAATATTCCACAGAGACGCCATCCATTTGTATTTTTGTTTGTTTGAAGATGTGTCTGACTGCCATGATCAGAAACAAAAATGCTTTAAATGATTTGCTCCAATCCTCGTTTCTGTTACGTAATAGCATGAAGACAAACACTACCAGCGGCTAGATCATAGAAATCAAGCTTTAAGCATACAATTTTGATAGGAAGTTGGCACTGTTCTGCACGCCTTATTATCTGCAACACGGCATTGAAATTTTCAGCAAGTATTCATTACTACTAGATGTCACTGTTCTACTTTAGAACTTGAAAAAAAAATAATGCAAAGTACAGTCAAATTGACTTTTAAGATTTACATTCAAACCAGAAGTGCGCAGCAGCAGAGGAATGTTTGTCACCATAAAATGCATGAATCAAAGTTAGAAAGATGGCAAAGTTCTATACTGTTTGGACTGTCTTGTAAAGATAAAATAAAATGCGTACAACAATTTTAGCACAAGCTACAAATGAATTTCAAAATACTATAAAAATATGATATTTTAAAAAATGCGTAAGACATGTACTTTTGACACAAGTTCAAGTCTTTGTTGTTATTTTGAAGTCGGCTAAACCAGTTTGTTACCAACTGAAATTAAATTTGATATAAAGCTTCACTCAAAACCATTTTTGCTTCTAAAAAGCATATTTTTGCATTTTTAACCAAAAACAACGTGGATCAAGAGACAACTTTTCTGAAAGACCACTTAACTTTTGCCCATTAAACCGCACAAGGAAAGGCAGAATGCTTAACCCAGCCAACGCCCCAACGCCACCACTTTTCAGTCGTTTATTGATTGTTCATTACTATAATGTACTGACCTTTCCAAACATTTCATCAAATAGATTGGAATGTATGACGGTAAGGTTCATCCAGTATTGAGTAAATTGGGATTTTCAGTCAAACTATACCTTTGTCACAAGTGCTAGATGAATGGGCATATGGAAATAATTAATGAACGGGGCAATTTTAATTCATGAGATTTTTCAAATCATTTAATTGTGCTTACAAAATTGGTATAGCCTTGAAAAAGGTTTATATTCTGATGATATCAAAATTGATCACTGGGTGTTGGATTGCCACCCCTCCCAATGAAGGTAATCCACAGCTTTTATACCTCTTGCACAGGACTGGGTTTTGCTGGACGGCAAATACATTGCATGGGGTGATCATATATTGTTATTATTTTTATGTCAAGTTCTCATTTGTTTACATTTGATCAGATCAATTATTTCATTGTGTACCCTCCATGTCTCTGTAATAGTTAAAACAATCTTTAGTTAGTATAGAGGAGACTATGATATTATGACAAATTAAAAGCTACACCATTAGAATATAGCTTGTCATTTATTCAAATCATGAGGCTACATCAATAGAATATAGTTCTTTAGTCCTTTATCATTTATGCAAATCATGAGGCAAATTCATTTCATGACATATAGCTAAAGGTAAGATCATTTACCTGTTCAAAGCAGAGATCACTTTCCTATTGTCTGTATCTAGTGGAATCATCTGCCAAACTTGGTGAGATCAGTCGCCTTTCATCATTAAGAATTAATCTAGGGCGCGATAATTCACCTTCTGCATTAATATTCCATAAAGGGTCGGGGTCATCCTACCCTAGGCAACAGATATGATCACTTCCATGTTCCATGGTGAGATTACCATTCTATTGGCTGTATCTGGTGGGGTCACCTGCCAATTAAGTGAGCTAATACACCTTATGCCTTGGATTAATCAGGTAATTGTCATGCCCTATTCCATAGACAATCTTTAGTTGTTTCTTCTGGGATCTCCTCAAGCTTTAGTTTCAATCGAATTTGCAAGGGTCTTTGGGGGAGTGAGAGGAGACCAGGCAACACAAATGGAATATTAATAAACTGTTATTATGCATATATTTGTCGCTTGTATTACTGATTATTAAATTAGCATTAACCTTTATTTGTTATCTTTGATTTTTGTACATCTAACTAAATCAGAGTGCAGTCAAAACAAGAATGTTTCAATCATTTGTAGCATTTGTTAAGTGATATGCTACGATTCTGTTTCTCCTTTACCATGCTTGGGAATTAAGGCATTTCCATTAGGGCATCCCCTCTTGGGTCACCTATTCTTAGGAAGTATACTTAACCATACCATGTGTTCAAGAGACGAGGAATGTTTCTCAATGTTTTCTAATTGCAATGCCAAATGGTGTGTCTGTTGCACACATTTATGTACAAAACGTACCATTACCTCATCTGTATATAGAAGACAGTTCTCCATAATCAATAATTATGATTTGAACTTAACATCATCTGATCTGGTTTATTTTATACTAATTGTGGCATGCAATATGTTTGGCAGTCTGGTCGATCCTTAGAGACTAGATTTCATGAGTAATTTATTAAGATGAAAAGGCCTTAAAATTGACACTTTTCTGTATTGCCATTTATACCAAACAGGCCATTCACCTAGCAAAGTTGAAAACTGAAAACATCATTTATGATCCAAATTCTTCATCTAAATTAAGATATAAAAACTCGAAACTGAATTAAAATGGATAAAATTATAAGATACAATTATGCCAAAAATATCATATTTCTAAAATGTCCGATTTTGATGTTCTTTCTCTTTTCAATGTAAGAAGCGTTAAGTTAGATCTCATGGTTAACGTAGAAAAAACAACAACAACAACGTTAAGTGTGAATTATGTGCTGAAGAAAGCATTAATACTTCTCTAAAATATCTTTCAGTTGTTTTGGATAAGGACGGTAACCATAGTTTAGATTCATTTCTTAGTTATTTACCTTGCTCAGTTTTACGTAATTTAGAGTTAGAGGCTAATAAATTTACTATAAAGCTAACATATCATAAAACGAAGCCCTTTTTACAAGGTGTTATGTTATGTTCAGCATTTTCTTTGTCCTAATATTGATTCTGAGGTCATCAATAAATGCCATTTTATTAAAATTCTACTCATTAACAAAAGTATGAAGTTTTTCGATTTACATAGTATCTTTAAAATAAATGGATCCGTGATTTTCTTTGTTCCAAATTACTTTATTTGTGCAGAAATTCCTAAACATTAGCCATAAATAAAATAAATTTATTAGATATACTATGTATAATTTTAATAAAATCATTACCAATACCTATGTGAATATTGATTCCAATACTATCAAAAAGCATGTAATAAGGTACCACGAAAAAAATATGAAAGATCTGGTAACAATCTATTTTTGTCTATTAAAAATTCACGTAAAGTAAAAGATAAATTTAAAGCACTGTGACCAATTTGTCTGCATTTGATTTTTCAACTCGTTACATTACTTACACCATATATACAATGCGACCTTTTGGTGGGACATAGGCAAACAGTCTATACCCAGATTAAACGACGCATAAAGAAACATTAGCTCAGGGTTTTATGACCATTCCAAGACGGTACTTCTTTTGTGGATCATTTGTGTTTTTGTGTCTTATGTTTCTCATGCGTTCGCGTCTATTCATTGCTACATTGTGTTCACCTGCTGGGAAAGGACTGACCTCTTGGCTCGTATTGGTGATGTTTGGTTTTTTGTTACTTTCCAATGTGGTATCCTGGGTCAGGTGTGGTACTTGATTGTATCGTTTCCTGATCTTTGCCGTCTTTCTTACTTTTAAACTATACTCAGAAAAACAATTGAAGGATATTTAGATTCAGTCCCGTCTTTAACATCCAATACAATAAAAAAAATACCAATTTTGCATGCATTTCATAGTTCAAGACATCTGCAATCAAAATGGATGCTTTTTTATAGTCACGCTTCAATGGTTTAAGTACAGTGCAAATCCAAATGGTTCAACCCTCTATACTGAAAAGTCACAAACGTTCAAAATAATTGAAACCCATTTTTATCATTTGTATTCCATAATGACTGGCACCCAAATCATCGCTTGTTCTCCCTCTAAAAAATGGCACCTAATTTTGAAGCTGTTGTAAGTGTTTTGTTGCAAATCTGTGGTCAAATTGCCGGGGTATGCCATATCCGTGTATTTTCGTTGAAGAAGTTGTCCCATTATTAGGGGAAATGACTGATGAATTGGTGTTAACTTTTGTCTATGGTCGGAATTAGAACATAAGCAATGACCAGGTAAAGGTTTCAGCAAAAATTGTGAGCGCTAAATTTTTTGCTTGTGAACTTTGGGTAGAGAGGGTCGGTACATTTGGTGTAGTACTGTATCGTAACCAATGATCCGTGAATTTCAATTTGCATTTTGTATGAATTGCCTAGTGATAATTCTATCTATGACAAAATAATTTGTTTGAAAATTATATTCCCAAATGTTATAAAGTCAAAAGAATTTTAATATCCTTCAATTGTTTTTCTGAGTATATTTGCTTACAGAATATTATATTAGAAATTGAATAAAGATAAAAATACCACCCAACAACCATTGCAACGGAAATCGATTGGTCCCATTGATAAGGATGGGAAAATACATTATGTATAAATGGGTTGACTCAAAATTTGATTTAAGATAAACTTATTGGTCCAATTAAAAGATATTTCCATATGAGAAGTGACAAAAACTAAAAAAAACGCCACACACAAAAGGGGTCAGCCCCTCCTCAGGCATGAAACACAAATAGCAATAAAGGATCAACAAAAGAAGCACCTTCTTGAAATGGTCAGTAAAAAGTTACTGGAGTGCCCAAACATGTTTGACGGCGCCAACTGCACCCTTATTTTTGATATGGATCAAGACAAATGATGTTTGGTTTAAGTGAAAGATCCCTAACTGATCGATGTATCGTCTCCTAGTAAATATAAAACAAGATTAAAAATGAGATGAAACAAAGATAAGAACTCAACAGTAAATTCATCTGAATACTGAAGTAAAATATTCCAATCGTTAAATGTAGGTGTGCTCAACCACAGACAAAGCATCAGGCCCTAACTCTCTCATCTTTAAATAAGTATTTAAATCAAAACCATCATAGAATCTTAGGTTAACCCGCCAGCGTTAAAATAAAAGAGGAAAGCAAAGTTGGGAAGCCCTCCAGTAAAATATTTTACTGACCGTTCCAAGGCGATACTTCTTTTGTGGATCTTTTATGTTTTTGTTCTGTCTTGTGTTTGCTATGTTTTGTGCACGTCTGTTTATATGTGCTTTGTGGTCACCTGCTGGGAAAGGGCTGACCTCTTGGCTCTCGTTTGTGGTGTCTTCTGTGAGTTTGTCACTTTCCCATTGGTATCCTGGGTCAGGTGTGGTACTTGATTGTATCGATTCCTGATCTTTGCACCATTACTTACTTTTGCTAACGGTTATTTGGTTTACAACCAAGCATGCAGTTGGACGCCATGCATTAATTTTTTTTAACAAATCTTATATTGAGCAATTATTTAAATAAACTGCATCAAAAAATTATTGGAGCCAACAATTTCCATTCATTTATACACTTAGTCGCCGTAAAACTCTGGTTCTGAAGAGAGATTTAAGTCCAATATTGAATTTGAATACCAAATCATAGCATCAGCGGTAACATTTTGAAAAAGTTTTGCGAAGTTTATGAGACATATTACCTTGATAAAGAAGTTTCTCAGTTAACAGTAAATTGCGAGTGTTGAAAGCAGTAACATAGCTAGCTCTAGCAAATCGGATGAGTTGAGAAATATAACCACCATAGGATGTAGAGCTAGGAACATCACCATCTTAAATGGGAAACTGACAATTTCAAAATCATAATCGTCACGCTTATCCTAAATTTTGATCAAATGTAAGCAAAAAACGAGGCTTCAATATTACTGGTATTGGCTTTATGTAACTGAAGTTCTGCAGGGTATATTTGACTTTCCATATCGCCTTAAATTAAATTATGAGGTACAGTAGTGTATATGTAAACAAACTGGTCACATTGGAATCCCTACCTTAAAGTTTATCTAATATTTCAAAGACTTTAAAGATTTATCTATAGATGGGAAGGTTGGGACCTGATGCTACGTCTGTTGTCAACCCAACAGAGGTTGAACTATTGGTTTATTTTGCTTTTGTATTCAGTTTTAAGTACTGTTGAATCCTTTTTTTTCCCTTTTTAATATCTTGAGTTATATGTTCTAGGAGATAGTTCATGGATAAGTTAGGGATAATTCGTGCAAACCAAACGGCTATGTGTCTCGAATCACCAAAACAAATGGGAAGGCTAACAACGTGAAATTAGTTTAAGCTCTCCAGTAATTTTCTTACTGACCGTTCCAAGGTGGTGATTCTTGTGTTTGTCATTGCCTTCTGTGATATATTTTAATTGCAGCCTTGTGGTCATCTGTTGGGAAAGTGTTAACATATCGCTCTCTTATATGGGATGGTTCTTATGCTTTGTCTTTTTCCCAAATGGTGTCCTGTGTTAAGTGTGGTACTTGATTTTATAAATTCCTGATCTTTGCTTTCTCTCTTACTTTGGTATAAATGGGGAATTTTAGTCTGGTATAGAAACGCCCTACCCCCAAAAAAACAAAATATCAAAAGCATGCAATTCTATGCAAAATGTTTTTTGCATTTTTGTAAATCAGTGGTATTGTACATTACAATTGATGAACAGTATTGTACTCCATGTGGTGGAATGGGATTATGTGGCTCAATATAAAAACGGACAGGAATGCGCGACTCACATAAATTCAAAGACAGCAGAAGTAATTTGAGAAATAAATGTTTGGACCATCAATTTTCCATTGTCTTCACAAAGAATCTCATAAAGTTGCACGAAAGTCTAAACAATAATTTAAAGTGATGCAGCCATGGACGGGCTAATGGGGTAGAAGGACAGAGCACAAAAAGCCAAAATATCAAGCAACTTTTCGTTAGAGGATCAAATACTTGCAAAAGTGTCTTGAGAGTCATGTATATCCATAGCTGATGTCCTTTCTGTCCCAGTCCAAACTCTCCCATGCCCCCAAATCTAAATATGTCCTAGATTTTGACCTCTTGCAAGTAACCATGTGTCTAAAGTAGTCAAGTGGAAGCAAGCCATGCATGATACCAAATATGAATATTGTCAATGTTGGTAAAATATCTAACCAAGTCAGTAAAATAAACTAGTACTTTTTAAAGATGTCCAAATTTGACCTCTAGCCCTACCCTGGGTCATAAATTACGAGGACTGATATAGTGGAGAGAAAGTCAGCCTGAAAAAGGTAGGTTGTTAAATTCAAATGACTACATACAAAAAATCTTTAAGATGTCATTGACATAAAATTTGACCTCAAACCCACCAAAGAGTTTGAAGCTGCCCAGTTGAAGCCTGTCATAAAAGATATCAAATGCACATAAATGTTTATTGGGGATAAGATGAAAAATAAAATAAGCTTTCTCAAAGGTGTCCTAGATTGTGACCCCCCTACCCTGGTTTAGCCCCAGGGGTGGGCATTAATGCTTTCTAATCAATGGTTGGTAAATATATGCATAAGTCAGAAAAAATAAAATAGCACTTTAAAGGGTTAGATTAATGTTGACCTCCAGCCACAATCTGTGTCATGAACCCTAACGTGTGAGGTCACACAAAGTCAGTCTTCATTAGTATCTATTGTTCAAAACAAATGATTCTATAAAGAAAAAAAATAAGATGATCTAGATTGTGTCCTCTAACACCACCCTGGGGCATCAACCCAAGGCTCTGAATCCGTCAAGTCAAAGTGAACTATAAATGATACCAATTGTCCACGGCTCGAATGCTTTCTAACAAATGGTAGGTAGTTATCTGTGTAAGTCAGAAAAGAAACAAATCACGTTTTAACGGTGTCCTAGATTTTTACCTCCAGCCTCGCCCAGGGACAGCGATCCTTATATCTGGAAGCATGAAGTAAATGCCAACCATACAGGGTTACTATTGTCCAAATATGAATGATTTCTGATATGGGTTTACAGAGATATGTACCACTCGAGAAACTCTTACTAAAACTTTGTCATACTTTTTAAAGATGTCCTATATTTTGACCTCCAGTCCCACAGAGGGGCAAGGTTCCTGGGGTCTGAAGTCATGATGTAAATGCCAACCCTCCAGGGTAACTATGTTTCAAATATCAGTGCTTTCTGATCAATTGTTACTGAGATACACATCACTGGAAAAAAATAATCAAAACCGTTGTAATTGTTAAGAATGAATGAACAAACTTACTAACGGACAAACGGATTAAAGGAAAGATGAAAACTATATACCCCTCGGCATAAATGTCGGAGTATAAATAGGTTATAACTATATACGCTGTAAAATTAGTGAACTTTACATCCAATGGTGTGGCATCTGAACTTTCTCTGCTACTGGTGTAGACTTTTCACTGTTTGTAATCTATGTACTGTTTGATTGTTCTGGTCCATAGGTAACTGCAACAATGACAGGTAGTAATGTTTAGCATGAATCCGCCCATGCTTTGCTTTATTATTGAATTATGTTTAGAATTTTGTTTGTACAACTATTTGAAATATTGTATTGTGGGAAACTTATCCATTTCCACCAATTTCATTGTTCAGTCAATTATGGATAATTATCAGTTCGACAACATATCAGTATGTATTTGTCACTCATCCTTGATAAGTTAATCCTTATAGCGATAATCCTGCGATAATGCATCTGAAAATGGTGTCTGCTGCATATATCAGAGATATGCAGCAGACACCATTTTAGATGCATCATTGCATGTAGATTACATGTACATGTACTAAAAATACTGACTAATGCAAGTTGTAGACGCAGCCTGATCATTTCAGCAATAAAAAAAAGAGCAAATGACATTTGTTGTAATCCGCGGCAACAGGTTAATTTATTTTTTGACACAAAACACACAAACCTTTGAATCTTAAATCCTGGTAATTCATCACCTGAAATTATTTGAAATCAGGACAACTATACTCATGAGAATATGTACTTAGCGTATATATGTGAGAATCGAAGGGTTGGCTGAATCAGCCCAAAAAGTTGTCGGCTAGCCACAGCAAATACATCATTTTATTTTTTTCAGCAGGGGACAATATAAAAAAGGGTGAAACTTTACAACCAATGTGGTGGCAGCTGAACTGCCACTGCTACAGTAGAAGCAAACTTGTTGCGGAGAAGTAAATGAAAGTACAGACTAATATTTTGTCAGGGGGTGGGGATGGCAATATTCCTCGAAGCCATATCAGTGGCTCATCTATGGAAGTTTGTATGGGATTTCACGTGAGGTATAATTATATAGGTGTCAAACATGATTTTCTATGCATTAACATCTGGTGGGCCCCAAAAGTGGCACTGAAACCTGAGAGTGTAAAGCAAGGGTTTTCAGAACCCCCAGGGGCACACTGGTCAATGTAAACGCACCGGTGGTTGCTACAACGAGCTGGTGGTTGCATTTTTCAGCACAGGTGTTGGCGTAAAAGGTAAAAAAAAATCTATACCTTTTGACCTATGATTTATTTATAAACTTGCATTTATTTTATTTGTGATGACACCTGGCGCACAGACCACCGGTAACATTGCAGTTTATGTCTCTGCCAAGCAATTGGTGATTTAATTCATGGTTTGGACTGCAAATCCAACAAAGTTCTGGAGTTTTGCCGTGACAGGTGCTTTTTTCTAGTGTAACTGCCTAAATTGAGGGGAATATGCAGGTCTAAGCACAGCTGTTATCATATTTACTTGTAATAACATCCAAAAAACGATTACAACTTTGTATCTTTTCTTCTTGGTAAACTAGCTAACGTTTTATTGATGAATTTTATTACAACGCACTGGGAGCATTTATTGACGCGCTGATACAACGCACTGATGGTTGCCTAGATGTACCATGGTTGCTGGTGCAGCCTCGCCACAGCATTCACTGTTCTTATAAACGGTACATAAATCGTTTTTTTGAGCCAGCACATGATATTTCAGTACCAGGACGAAGACTCAGGTGAGCCTGTGCAAATGTACAGACTTGCAAGAGCCTTCTCTGCATAGAAAAATAGTGAGTAGTAATCGTTTTTGATGTTATTTCATGGGAATATGATAACATAGCTGCAGCTGTGCTTAGACATGCAGAATTTCCTGAAGTTAGGCAGTCACTATAGAAAAAAGCACCTGTCACTGTCAAACTCCACAACTGTGTCGGTCAAACCATGAATTAAAACAAGCCATAAATTGCAATGTTTCTGGCGGTTTGTGCGCATTTGGTCTTCAAAAGTAAAATAAATGCAAGCTTATAAAGAAATCATACAGTCAATAGGCATAGATTTTGTGGTTTTTGTACACTGATGAAGGCTCAAGCGTGACTCTGCAAATGTGTAGCCTCACCAGAGACGCTCCAGAGCTAGCCCTGTTCGCACTTTGGGAGTGTTCACGCCTATTTTTCAGATTGGCACCAAACTTTTAATTTAATGAGATTGTTTGTACGTTTTGATACATAACAATAGTCAAGAAGCCTCCATGCGAGCTTAATTTGTTTTTGCTTCAACAACAGCAGAATCTAGGGCAAAGATTTGGTACCAGTAAAATGCAATTTTAGCACCCCAGAGATATAGGCTGCTGTCTGTTCTAAGGAGGTGATTCTGTTGCTGTTGATTCGTTGTAGATTGTTACTCCCATTACAGGATTCTGTAATTGTTCTATATTTTGTTACTTTATGTCCATTCTTGTTTTGCGATCATCTTGATGGGGAAGAGAGAAGGCTGTTTGCTTGCTTAGTTTGTCTTCCTTGTGTCTCGTGATGTTGTGTGGCTATTCCTCTCAGTGCAATGGGTTTGTCTGCAGTTTGTGATTGTGATACTCACTTACTATTTTTGGGTGTCCTTCATGCGAACAGGGATGGTTTTGGCAATCTACACATTTGCTTGGTCTAGTCTGAGCCTTCGTCACAGTTCAAAATTCTCATGTGGTGACTCAAATGGCGATTGAATGCAATTTTGTGCGAGCAGCGAAGGATCTGGCGAGTCTGCACATTTGCACAGGCTTACCTTAGCCTTTGTTACTGTACAAAATCTCTTTTGCTGCCTTTAATGGCGATTTGTGTGCTATTCACGCCAGCAGCGAATGCTCTTGTGAGTCTGCACATTTCCGCAGGCAGTCACTGGACAATGCAATAAATATCAAGATCTCTTGTGCTGTCAGAAAAGGCTCTGCACGTTTGCACAGGCTCGCCTGAGCCTTCTTCACAGTATCGAAATATCATGTGCTGATTGAAATGGCGATTTTTGTAACGTTTATGTGAACAGCGAATGATGTGGTGAGTCTGCACCAGCAACCACAGGACTTCTGTGCAACCATCAGTGCGTTGTATCAATGCGTCAAAAATGCTCCCAGTGCGTTGTTATAAAATTCCTCAATAAAAAATTTCCTAGTTTACCAAGAAAAAATACAAAGTAGTAATCGTTTTTTGGATGTTACTTCATGGGAATATGACAACAGCTGCGCTTAGACATGCAGATTTCCCCCAATTTAGGCAGTTACACTTGAAAAAGCACCTGTCACGGCAAAACTCCAGAACTTTGTTGGATTTGCAGTCCAAACCTTGAATTAATTCACCAATTGCTTGACAGAGCCATAAACTGCAATGTTGCAGATGGTCTGTGCGCCAGGTGTCATCACAAATAAAATAAATGCAAGTTTATAAATAAATCATAAAGTCAACAGGTATAGATTTTTTTTACCTTTTACGCCACCACCTGTGCTGAAAAATGAAACCACCAGCTCGTTGTAGCAACCACCGGTGCGTTTACATTCACCAGTTTGAGGGGCCTATAAGATGTTTATGTAGCAGTAAAGCATGTTTATACTCACTTACTGTTTTTCATCACTGTTATCTGATTATTGCATTAAGATATGTGAAAATGCTTGAAAATTTTATGGTATTCTGAAGCCAGCAACAAAGACTGCCGAGAGGTTGCGTTCTATGGCATCCAATCTGGGTCTTAACAAATAACTTATGTCCCCAGTTCGGGACCCAGTTCAGCGGATTATTCAATAAAGCCATTAAGTATTGAGTAATTCAACTCAAAATTATGAGAAAAGGAACAATATAAAACATATGTAGTGAAAAACTGGATTAACTCTGCAGTTAAACTGTCTTAGCCATACTGTGACTATCTTAGCCAGACCATGA
The DNA here is from genome assembly GCA_964019695.1 of Loripinus fragilis. Lineage (NCBI taxonomy): Eukaryota > Metazoa > Mollusca > Bivalvia > Lucinida > Lucinidae > Loripinus > Loripinus fragilis. The sequence goes on from OZ026516.1 coordinate 8,142,626, forward strand.
CTATATCAAAGTCCAATCTTTGACATTGTCTTAAAGAGACAGTGATATCAAAACTCTGATCGCTGTCCAAACCATCACAATGCTGTGAAAAATGCAGTTGGCGTTGTTGTTTTCTTTTCATCAGAGACGATTTACAACTAAGAAATTCGAAGTGGGAAATACATCTTGCACTATTTAAACAATTAAAGCAGATATTTGACATTTATAGCAGATAAAATGTTAAATTAAATTTAACTGTCTCTTTCTCTTATCCGCCCACATTGTTTCATGATGACCTGTTGGTGATTTTTTTCAAATATTTGTGAAGGAGTTGGGCACCAGTGGTGCAGTTGCTCATTGTCAGTCACTGATGCTCGTACTGTGGACTCCTTATTCATTTTTATAAGGTGGTGTTGATATTTGGAACAACTATTGCCTAGGGATGTTAATGGCAATATGTTATTTAGGTGTAGTACTTGATTGTATCGATGCTGATCTTTCCCCCCTTTCTTACTTATGTTCTTTCGGTCACTTATATGACCTCGGGGCCAAATGACAAGGTCGCATAAAGTTAAATCTTCATTTTTAGATTAAAATATTTGGCACAATGAACGCTATTCAGATTACCAATATGACCTTGCGGTCAATGGTCAATGTCAGATATGCTTAAAATCTGTCTAAAACTCGTAAGGTGATCTCATTTTCCTTTTAGACTCATTGATGTTCATATCTCTCACAATAATTGCGTATGGGGTGAAAATGACAATAGGCTATCTATCACATGTATGACCTTAGATGGTCACATAATAAAATTATCTTATGGTGTATAACGTTATTCTTAAATCCCAGACAGCCCAGCCTCCGAAAAGTTCAGATGGAAAGGCACACTTTACCAACTGGTCCTATGGATCTTCTCATGGGTCCAAACAGTTTGTGTTGATAAATTGTTCGCAAAATACTAGGCATATGCTTTAAAAGAACATATACGCTAGAAGATAAGCTTAGAGATGACAATTTCCTGAATGGCGGGGAAAAGATAAATACCATTCCTTGAACTATGTTGTGCAGTATTCAGTGCCTTTCTATTTTGGGGAAGAGAGAGTTGGCTGCTTTACTTAAATTGTCATCTTGACGTCACGTTACCCTAGTTTGGTATACAGTGTGTGATTGTGGCATTTCCAAGTCTTACTCAATGTTTGCCTCTACAAGTTAGAGTTTATAACTTATGCGTAGATCAGAAACGGTCGCAGAATCTTTTTTTCAGAACTTTCTGTCATAGGACTTATTTTTAAAGACTCATGGCATTGACAGGAACCCCAAAAACAGCTTTTCTTAAGCAAAGGCTATATGATGTTTGTTAACTGGGTTCTTACTCATATATGAATAAAGTATCAGAAGCATTTTTGACGCGTGAGCAAAACCATAAATTGAAGAAACGCTATGTTTTGCACAAAGAGAATTGTCTGATATGCTTAGTATAGGCATTTACACAGTCTAATCAGGAGAGCCTTTGTTGCCTGTAGAAAGAAAGCTAAGAATTTCAGCTATGAGAATCGCGTATCACCAAAGACTCCTGTCAGATAGTGTATGTACTGGTTGTCTGAGTCTTAACTGAATGCTTAGTGTAATGCATTAAAATCTGAACGCATACATGGCTAGAATAGAAATTACAGTCTATTCAATGAACATTCTGAACTCTTGGGTCCATTCAATAGAATCAGATCTAGGATGTATATAGAGGGTAATTTTCATAACATTATTATAACATCATAGAAACCATGTTTACACAATAACATGTTCGATTTTAAGCAAACTGAGTATTATACATCTTAGATTATTTATTCTATTTGAGCTTAAAAATGGTCAAACTATTTTTTTTCACACCAATAGTTTGTTTACCGAAACCCTTCTATTCCGAAAGTTCAACAAATAGCAACACAATATATGTTTCAAAATCTAAATCTAGTGTGCCACAACCATAGGAAACAGCTGGGTCAGGGCTATACAGGTTATACTATGTTATGTACGGGTTATGAAATATTTACAATGGAGCTGATAATGTATTTTATATATTATATACAAAATATAACCTATACCTTTATCATAGAAACGCAAAATAGTTAAATAAACCACATAGATGACATACAATCTTGCTTAATTTATAAGGTACTGGGTTGTTTCCTAAAACTGTGCAAGCAATGCCTTAAAAAGCAATACATTATCCTCTGACGACTGAGGAAGTAGAACCATCTCTGATACTTCTGCTTTTCGCCCTTATATTGATCATCACAGTTATTGTATGGGACAGCACATCAATATTGATCATCACGCATATAATTGACTCATACCATTCACCCATTGTACACAATTGTAGTGAGAAGTAGTCACTAGAGCAAAGTACAATGAATTAATGATATGTAACATCTTGTGTTCCAGACTGCACGTCACTGTTGTTATTGGCCCTGATTATGTGGCAGTTCAAGTAACTATAGAATATGTCTAAGTGATGTTTTATAACATTTGAGAGACCAATCCATGATGGTCGTAGCTAGCACTATAAAATGTTATCTCATCTACCAGATCTGTCTTCTAAAATGCGCATTACACAGCTCCACAATGCTTCTTTTAGCTGATTTGCATAAAGAAAAGCTTCTTGATCCTGCAACTTTATCATCATGTTGATATCTTAGTAGAATTCGAATGTCTTTCACAAGCGAGTTTTCTGTGCCAGCCTCTCTTCTTATCATCCTTGTGATTCTTCTGATTTGCTTTGTGTGCTTGTAATCGTAATACAGTCATGCCACATACTTGGGATTTGTTGGTGTTAAAAGTCTTAGCCCCACAGTATATCCTTGGAGAACCCATCTTTAGCACCAGGAATGGGAAACTCTTATGGTAGGAGATTGTAATAACTATCCATATGTACCAACAAATCGGAACCACGCCTACTTTGTTTGTGAATACTACAAAGTCGTTCACCATCAGGATCCATTGTCTTCAAAATAAGCATTGCTGTTTTCTGTTGTACACTCACACCTCATATTGTATCCATAAAGATCTACAACCTTGACAAACGTAAACAATAATTTCATTACTTTTGATACAGCAGCTCTGATGGAACTTTGACATTGTCAGCAACACGAATTGTGTCTTGTTGATATTCGTTGTTGTAATGTCCTGACACCGATTGATATACAGGATGTCTGTATTGATGTAGCCTTGTTCAAAATAGTACCAAACAAAATCTGTTAAACTTGTATTTTACCAGGCTCTGGGAACACTGCATCCACACATTTATTAATAATTTATTTCAGAAACATCATATAAATTGTGCAAGCACAAGTCGTATAAGCATGCACAAGTATAAGCAAAATGTGAATTTTAAGGTATCACAACATGGGTAAAACATGAGAAAATGTATTCATAGTATCGATTCCTCCCATCAGTCTAAGACCCTTGCACTGACAGACACTTAAATACACAGTGGATCATCGTTTAGTGGGAATCCTGTCCAACTTTGAAAAGAGTAAAGATCCTGTCAGCGTGAGTGTAGCTGAACCGTCTGATGTATTTCAACCAAACGTGCATAGATATTAACTAAGGCCAATCGAAAGGAATTATCATATTTTCATGACATTGACCTAATACTCGAGGTCACCAGGGTCATATACAAACGTAGCTATATGAATAAGCTTTTAAGGCGCTCTCTCTTCTGAACCAATGAATAGATTCAGACAATACTGGTAAAGATATACCATTGGGAGGGCATAATGGCTGATTACATTTTGATGACTTTGATCTAGTTTAAAAGGTCGCCAGACTCATTTAAATCTATAGAATAGCCTTGTCTGTTCTGTCTTCTGAACTAATAAAAAAAAAGACTGAACCGGTAAATTGTCTGTCCTGTCTTCTGAACAAATAAGAACATTTTGACTGAACTGGCACAGATATAATATTGGAAGGACTTATATATAAGAATATAATTTAATGATAACAGGGTTTCACAAAATAACTGCCATGGTGGTCATTTTGAAATACAATCGATTTTCATATTTTATTCCCCAACTTCCAGTTGTATAATGCTGGCATTTTGTTAGTTGCATCTAGATATTATAGGGGCTCAAAGATGTAACATCAAAATGCTATCACCATGGTGGTCATCTCTATAATGTTTCATATTGACACATTAAGCTGATATTTTTGGGCATCGGGTCATCTGGTAGTTTTATTCGGCCAAATGACAATATCCAATATGGCCTCTATACTAGAATTAGATTTAAAACTTTTTTGTCATTAATGCGGTTCTTTTAAGTACCAATAGCATATGGGGAAAATTAGATATACTTTAGATTATGCACCGTCTTACCGAAAATGGCTACCTTCGAATTGAGATACTTGATAAGCCGATGCGTTTGAGTAGCTAAATTCGAAGAAGAATTGCAACTATTAAACCTATTGCTTAATATATTTATATAACGTATGTAACTATACTTTACACTAGAAAAGCGTACCGTCCTTCGAATCGTTAAGTTGATACCCCCTGTGCAGGGAAAGACACCCCTTGTGCAGGTTAAAGAATCCTGCGTTAATTTAGATATGGTTACGTGTACGCCTCTATGACAGTTCGGACGTAAGGACTTATATATGGATGCGATGGTTGGGGCCTGACGCTTTGGCTGTTGTCAGACCCACGGGGGTTTAACTATTGGATTTCTTTTGCTCCAGTATTCAGTGTTATGTACTCTTGAGTCCTTATGTTTGCTTTAACTTCTTTTTCAAATCTAAATTTATATGTTTTAGGAGATAATTCATGGATAAGTTAGAGGTATTTCATGCAAACCAAACATCTATGTGTCTTATTCCACATTAGAACTAAGGGCGATGGTACTGTGAAACTTGTTTAAGCCCTGCAGTAAAAATTTTTCCTGACCGTTCAAAGGCGGTACTTCTCTTGTGGATCAATTTTGTTATTTATGCTTCGTGCTTGTCATGCTTTCTTGTCTGTTTATTGCAGCCTCGTGGGCACCTGCTTGGAAATGGCTTACCTCTTGGTTTGCTTGTATGTGAAGCTTTTTGTGCTTTGTCAATTTCTCATGTGGTGCCCTTGGTCAGGCGTATATTGATTTATGATCTTTGCCTTCTTACGTTCTTTCATCTCGCTACCCAGTGTGTACAAAGTATACCTGACGATCATGCTTTTGTGAGGGCTTCATGCAGTATATATACACTCAGACATAAGTTAAGCATCACCCAAACATTAATTCAGAGACGTTTTCCGCGTACAAATTTCTTCAGAAGAACAACCAAGTAGTAATATTATGTTACCCTTGTCTTCCTGTGGTCTGCTAAACATATCAGAATGTCATTTGATCATTTTGCTTAATTTGTACGGTGCCCTGTATACACCTACCCCTATTTAGGGGGTGTACCCTTAAAAAGTGTCACAGCTTAACCCAAAATGCTTACGTTGAATTCAAATAAACGCAGAAGTTATCTAGACTTATTTTTCAAAAATAGTGTCAAACTGATTCTGTCAAACTTCAGGTTTCATGTCAGTTATAGAGGATCATAGTGAAAGTTAATCGCGTGTTTATAATTCTTGCATTATCACTATATGACAAACCATTCTTTACACATCCATAACTTTTATTCTTTTAGAGATATGAATCTGAAATTTTCAGACCAAGATTGTCTTTGATATTGTAACAATGTGACACTTACACTTTACATGTCTGAGCGTTTTGAAAACATCATAATGGGCTAGAGAATATGGACATTTTTAGGGGTAAGTGTGCATTTAACATGTCTGGTTGTTTACCTTTGTGATAATTGAATCGAAATTTGCTGTAAATTGTCACCACTTTATCTATTTTAATAAATAAAACAAGAAAATATTCATAACAAAAAAATCTTCCTTCGTTTTCTAGGAAAGTATTGAGGCGATGCTTAACTTATGTCTGACTGTATAGATAAAGGGAAAGAACAAAAAGTTTATTGGTTTGGGGAATGCTATAACCAAAGCAACATTGTCTCACAGAATAGCTGCTATGAGTTTTGATTAAAGTAAGAGTAAGTCAATAATTTTTAGCAAGGATAGCTGTATTCGGTGAAAACATGTTATGCTTCTAGATATGTATACAGCTATGGTATATTCGAACGCTTCAGTAGGTGTATTCTTAGGCTACGCAGTAGCTGTATTCGTAGGCTTCCTTCGAATACAGCTACGGAGTAGCTCTATTCAAAGTTAGCCTTGTTGAACTGTAAATTTATCATTTCGTATGGTCAACGATAAAAGATTTTGGGTGCTTTCTGACGTGTGAATAACTTCTATTAAAGAACTTGTGTTACTTTTTTCCCAGATACATGTGAAAAATGGTACAAAATCCTCATACATGTGAAATATTTATTGATACTTTCTGGCATGGAAAGAATTGTTAAGTATTCGTCACATCTGTGACCTGGTTTTTATTGTGCCTCCTGCAAAGGGATCATGACTCCCGTGGCGGCGTCATAGTCATCCGCGGCGCCACACTTTTTATTTTCGATCGAAAACTCTTGAAGGGATGCATCAATTTCATTTAAACTTTACAAAAGAGTCACGCAAAGAGACCCCCCCCCTACACCCCGAGCCTGTGGATGGGATCAGTAGGTAAAAAATCATTTTTTTCAGTACATTGTCATGTTACTTATCAAATTAAAGAGAATCACAAATGCTGCAATATTTTGCCCGCAGACATCCTGGGCCCTATGGATGGGGTCAGTAGGTCAAAATTCAACTTTTTAGAACATGGTCATTTTGCATATCAATTTAAAGGGAATCACTAAATCAGCAGCATGGTAGCAAATATTTGCCCGCAGATCCCTACCCAACTACCCCATCCCCACCCTGGGGATTGAGTCACTTGGTCAAAGTTCATTTTTTTCAGAACATGGTCATGTTACATATCAAATTAAAGATAGAATCACAAATGCATCAACATTGTAGCACATATTTTGCCCACAGTCATCCCCGACCCTGGGAATGGGGTCAATAGGTTTAGGTTCAACTTTTCAGAATATGGTCACGGTGCATATCAAATTAAAGAAAATCACGAATGCAGCAACATGGTAGCAAATATTTTGCCCGCATACCCCCTCCCCCAGAACCCTAGGGATGGGACAATAGGTCGAAATTCAACTTTTTTCAGAACATGGTCATGTTGCATATCAAATTAAGTGGAATAACGAAATGCAGCAACATGGTAGCAAATATTTTGTCCGCAGCTCCTCCCACACACACACATACACACGCCCCTGACCAGGTCAATAGGTCAAAATTCAGCCTTTTCAGAGCATGGTCACGTTGCATATCAAATTAAATGGAATCACGAAATGCAGCAGCATGGTAGCAACTATTTTGCCTGGCCCCATGCCCCTGACCCGGCCAATAGGTCAAAAGTCAACTTTTTCAGAACATTGTCATGTTGCATATCATATTTAAGGGAATCATAACTGCAGCAACATTGTAACACACATTTTGCTCGCAGACACGCCCCCACTCAAGGTGAACTTAGGGGTTGGAGAAATGGGATTTATGTTTCGTGATTTATAAATTTTCTAAGGTTACCCTTTGCCGGGGATATAAATTTGACATATTTGCCTTGTTTGACTTCTGTTTGGCAAGGCAACACATTCTAATCTCGGAATTTTAATGTGAATAATTGGTACTAATTTTTCCTCTTTCATGTGTGAAACATTGGTACCAATTCATCTTAAATATGTAGAATTGGTACTATTTCCTCTTACATCAAAACCAAAAAATTGGTACCAGTTCCTCACGCATGAGAAGAATTGGCACCAATTCCTTACTTAGAGAAGAATTGGTACCAATAATTCACACATGTGAAGAATCTCATTTTGATATATAGTTGCCTGCGACTTCTAATTATGAAATTCGTGCCAATATAGAATGCAGCAGCTTTGTGGGGTACTTTGTCGATGTGAGGAATTTGCATGATTGCCACATGAATTTTGACTACGTGCATATTTCTCTCACACATGAAAAATATTGGTATGCAATCGGTGACGTATTGGTATCAATTATTCACGCGATGTGAGAATTGGTACCAATTCATCGGCCTGAAATTTACGAAGTGTAAAAAATTACGGTTGAAAATAGCCCTACAACAACGCACCTTGTGCTAGTCAGGGTGGATTCTAGTCATAATTATAAAAACACTCAATGGCACACCACGTTGAAACTTTCCACAACCAACCCAATTCAAACAACCACGCCACGTGACACGTAGAGGAAAAACAGTTATCCAAAATCTGTGATTTACACAGTTAATGTATATATATTATACTTTACAGTAGTCACCTTCTCTATATTATGAGATATATACTACTATAAAAACACTTTGAAATGATTGGATACTTACCATTTGCCCCAGAAAAAAATCTTTTTTTCGACCATCGTCAAACCTCCTATCTTCAACAGCCTCAGAGTACTAAAGGTATGGCGTAGACAGCTAAAACTCTTCTCGCAAAGAGCTTTAATGAATTGTTTAGTAGCGATATCTCTTCGAATTGCGTAAACATTTTCTTGAAAGAGTATTAATTATGTAACAATAAACGAAAATATTAAGACAATGCGACTTAATAATAGCACATTGCAATAACTTAATGCATCGTGTCGTGTTTTTTATTCGCTTTTTCAAGTAAAACATATCGAAAGGTTGATATTAACGCCAGAAAAAATAAAATATTTAGTGCGAAAAACAGTCTTTTTCTGACAGATTTAAGTAGCAAGTGGTGGCGTATATACGCTTCCGTACAAAACTGCTTTAGGTGAAGGGGTAATAGAACTTATACTTAATTTTGTTGCCATAACATTGCGGTTTTAATCTAAATTTGAACGTTAACTTTAAGTTTTACCAAAATAGATCAAAATAGGCATTATTTACAATTAAAATACTCGCATGGTTGACGACTAGACAGATTGAGCATATCTAATTAATGTAAAACGAGTCAATAAGAAGCAGAAAAATGCTTGAAAAATTTTATAAAATGTCATAACTCTGTAAATAGAGGACATGTTCACTGTTATGTTTTGAAAACTTCCTTATGACATATTAAGCAAGTTTTAAGCAAAACGCAAAGAAAAAGACACAGCGATGGTCATTATTGCATCATCAGTAGATAACTTAAATGACGTTTATCATAAAATTAATGACGTCACAAATGTGCCTGTTTGCTCGCGATTGAAACAGGATTTTATAAACTTTTTCCTGCAAGGTACTTTGCCAATGTACCAAGTAGACTTGCGTCTAAAATTTGGTGCCTTTTTGTCTCTAACTTACAAAGATATGACACTATATCGGCACATGTACCAAAACGTGTATGGCAATTTGTTTCAGAAAGACTTCAGTATACAGGAATGGCCTTTATATAAGCGTCTGTAACTCGAGAAATATAGTGAGTGTTTCTTTATGTTTGGTGTCATTTTAAAGACGACAAATAGTTATTTCCAGAAAGGTATGACATTTTGTCGTAGCATATATGTGAAGAAAGTTACGAAGCTACTTGCATTCATATTTGAACAGTCCTCGTATCTATGAAATGGTTGTTCAGCCATTTGTGTTATTATATGACTCCTATAAAAGACCTCCTCTGATTGGCTGAAACAGGCTTTCTTTGGTTGTGACAGATCTTGATGTCAACCAGTGATGAGCTTAATTTAGCCCAGGACAGGCAGACATCAGGATTTGTCAGTGCAGCCAGACTGCTAAAATAGATTGAACTAAATTTAGCCGAGGACAGGTAGACATCACTTTTTTGACTGCAACCTGACAGCTAAAAATAGATATTTGAAAACTGACTAAAGAAATAGCACGATATCTTATAAAATGAACAAATAATTAATTCTAAACGTTTGACCTGTGAAATATTTAGAAATGTTTAGAATTAAGAAGGACCTCGGACAGTTTCCTATTCAATCTGCCCAAATTTTGACAGCCTCTGGCTAGGATAATGCATAACTGACAACTATAGCTTTGGGCTTAAACCAAACCTTTATATTTAGAACACATAACACAATAAAAATATTTTGAAAATATTGCATAATTATGCCAGGACTCTAGGGTTTAAGGGGTGGGGGTATTTTTTGTGACCAAATTTTATTTCACAGAAAATCAAAGTTTCGTCGAGTATTTACCTAAATACATGTACATATTATGTTTGCGGCATAAAACTTGAGACAAAAGTAATGCTTTTGCATAAATTCGGGTTGAGAAGATTCCATTGATTCATCTAAAGAAGTGTGCTGTCAATTACTTTTGACTATTATCTGTAATGTTTCAAGGTCAACCAGTTTGACTTGTGCACTGAGGTGTATTATAACTGCATACTGTATATATCACAGTCTAGATAAACACAATGTTTGAGCATAAAATCGTTAATATTTTCTTACACATAAGATTTAACCTATAATTTGGTGCTTAAAAGAACCGTCTCATTGAGACGGTTCTTTTGAGTACCCATATTATATGTTTTGGTTGAGAAATGAGACAATTAATTACTTTGTAAGCACTCCTAACTAAAGCCCTGATACATGCCAATGCATATTGATATTTACCTACAGGCTTTTACAGAATAAGTTTCTAATACGTTTTTATACTAACGTGTTTTTGAGCATTTTGACAGCGCCCCCCACCCCCCGTGACCAATCATGCCGTTTTTATATGATGTGTTAAATGTAAAGCTACAACTGTATGCAAAAGGATTAGTTTTAGTTTAGTTTTGGTTTCATAAAAATATCATTTTCTTTGAAACTTTTCGCTGGTAATTTTTATGGGCAATCCTTCATTAAGACTGTCCAAGGTTCTTTGTCCATTTTATGAGAACAGTAATTTAAAAAATGGAATTCTTTTGCACATCTCATAAGAGTTTCAGAAACTTGAAAAGCAATTGTTGAAATAATCTTGTGAACATCTGACTTGATCTATGTGTCTTCACCATTAAACCGGGTTAAGCCCTCCAGTAAAATATTTTTACTGACCGTTCCAAGGCGGTGCTTCTTTTGTGGATCATTTATGTTATTTCTGTTTTGTTATGCTTTCATGTACTTCTGTTTGTCGATGTCTTGTGTTCACCTGCTGGGAAAGGGCTGACCTCTCGACTCTCGTTTGTGATGTCTAATTGTGACGTTGTTGCTTTCCCATTGGTATCTTGGGTAAGGTGTGGTCTTGATTGTATCGATGCCTGATATTTGCCCTCTTTCTTACTTGAGTAAATTTATAAATATGAAAAGACTTTATATAAATAATCAGGAAAATGGATCCCTCAGAAATAGAGAGAACCAATACTATAAGAAAATAGCAGACTCGATTTTATCGAGTCTGATCGTGAGAACTAATGGAAAGTGCAACAAATCTCACGCTCCCTAGCACCAGCTTTCAAGAGCGTTATTCTGCTTTCCGTCTGAACCCAATATGCACGAAGGACCAGAGTATGAAAAATATAAACACTCTATCGATGCACGGGGAGAAGTTTTACCAACTCCACACCGATACAACGATAGCTGTTGCGACCTCTAAATACTCTGGAAAAACGGATCCCTCAGAAATAGAGAGAACCAACACTATAAGAAAACAGCAGGCTTATTTTTATTGAGTCTGTTCATGAGAACGAAAGTGCAGCAATTCTCACGCCCCCTAGCACCGTCTTAAGTGGTGTTCTGCTTTCCGTCAGAACCCAATATTCCCAAAGGACCAGAGTATGGAAAAATATCAACACTATATCGATGCACAAGGAGAAATGAGAAGTTTTACCAACTCCACACCGATACAACGATAGCTGTTGCGACCTCTAAATAATTTGGAAAAACGGATCCCTCAGAAATAGAGACAAGACCAAACTCTGCTCTGGACCTGCGTCGCCGATGCACATCTTAAATGTGCGAACAATCATTCTGCAAAGTTTGAATATAAAAGAATCAAATCTGTTTGAATTGCAGATAGCACACAAATAAACAATGTAAGCACTCCAAAGGTGGTATAGACGTAATAATGTCAAAGTTCAACAATCCCAAAAATATTATCAGATATGCACAAAATATAGGGTGCACACATGTTCAATGTGTGCGCAATCATAACATATTAAGTTTGAATATGAAGGAATGAAAACTGCTGGAGTCACATATTACACAAATCAGACACCCCCTTAGCATTTCGGATGGATGTGCACAAAATATAGGGTGCACACATTTTCAATGTGTGAGCAATCATAACATATTAAGTTTGAATATGAAGGAATGAAAACTGCTGGAGTCACAGATTACACAAACCAGACACCCCCTTAGCATTTAGGATGGATAAAATATCCAAGTTCAATAGACCTAAAAAAAATAAGAAAATATTTATCAAATGTGCACAAAATAGGAGGTGCACAATTTCAATGTATGAACAATCATTATGTCCAGTTTGAATATAAAGGAATGAAAACTGTTGGAGATACAGATTACACAAACCAGACACCCCCTACGCATTTTGGATGGAACACATGTCTAAGTTAAACAGTTAAACACCCGTAAAAATATTAATCAAATGTGCACAAAATAAAAGGTGCATATCTTCGATGTGTGAACAATCATTATGCAAAGTTTGAACATAATGGAATGAAAACTATTTGAGTTATAGATTACACAAACCTGACACCCCCTACGCATTACAGATGGAAAAAATGTCTACGTTCAACACCCGTAAAATAAGAAAATATTTATCAAATAGGAGGTGCACATCTTCAATGTATGAATGATCACTGGGCAAAGTTTGAATATAAAGGAATATAAACTGTTTGAGTTAGTTACAGAATACACAAACCTGACACCCCTACCCAATACGGATGGAAAAAAAGGTTTCAGTTTAACACCCGTAAAAATGAGAACTATTTATCAAATGTGCACAAAATAGATGGTGCACATCTTCACTGTATGAACATTCATTAGGCAAAGTTTGAATTTAAAGGAATGAAAACTGTTGGAGTTACAGATTACATAAACCTGACACCCCCTACAATTACGGATGGAAAAAAGGTTTAAGTTCAACACCCGTAAAAATGAGAAATATTTATCAAATGTGCACAAAATACATGGTGCACATCTTCAATGTACGAACAATCATTAGGCAAAGTTTGAATATAAAGGAATGAAAACTGTTGGAGTTACAGATTACACAAACTAGGCACCACAAAAGTGTTGCTCTCTCTTTCCCATCAAGATGATTGCAAAACTAGAATGGAAATAAAGTAACGTACAACAAAACATAGAACAATTACAGACTCCTACGATGTGAGTAACAATAAATAAGCCTGTTGTTCATACCTGGCTGCTAGGGATGTTAGTTTGATCATTTGATTGTTTCTCAGAGATGATAGATGGTATCTATGCGTGCTAACCAATTTATGTATATCATATAAAGGATGGAGATTATGTTGATGGTGGTTCATTGTTTGTTGTTCATGCGCGGATCCAGAAAGTTTTGTCAGGGAGGGGGGCGGGGTCCAACTGTGACGTTTTTTTGTGCTTAGTTGATGAGGGATGGGAGCATCCAAATACCTCTAAAAGCGGGCCATCATCGGCCCGCCAGCGAAACGCCATTTAAATGGCGTTTCGCTGGTTTGCTGGTGATGGCCCAACATTCAACGCTGGCTTGGTAGCTTTGTGATTTTCAGGCGATCCAGACCAGTAGTGCTAAGAAACCCTATATTTTTGTGATTTTCAGGGGGTCCGGACCCCCTGTCCCCCCTCTGGATCCGCACGTGGTTGTTGCTCCCATTGTGTGTTACGTCCCTCTGGTTGTGCAATCATCATGCTGAGGATGAGAGCGCTGGTACCTTTAATTAATTTAGCCGTGACATGTGATTTCCAGCAATGTGGCATTTTGACAAGTGTAGACTCAGACGAGTCTGTGCAGCCTCCTATTAAGCTTAAAAACTCCAAATGATGTTCGATCAGTAGCTCAACAGTCATAGAATATTCTCAGAATTATCGCGACGTCACGGCAACCATAAACTACAGCGTTTCGATTTTCTTAATGAATGAAAGCTAAATGACGGGACTTGTCAATTTTATCTTTCATATAATTAAAACATATTTTTTGACAATAAATTAGCATTTTAGCAGATGGTGCGTTTCTAAAGTCCTCCAGTATACTTACAGGACGCATAAAACAAAGTACCTACAATAGCCGATTTTCTATGACATGGCTGGCCTAAAAATTGTCCGGAGATGGGAGCACAGTGGCTCAGAGTGCTTGACTCGAAACTGAAGGGCCGCGGGTTCGAGCCTCACCGGCGACACTGTGTTGTGTTCTTGAGCAAGACACATTTATCCTTGCTTAGTACTGGTTCAACCCATGAAGACCCATCCCAACATATCTGAAAAATACATGCATGTCTTTTTCTAGCATTTGCTTTTCCGGCATTTATGTTTTACGGGAATACAAATGTACCATCAAAGTGCCAAACTAACTGGATCCAGATAAGGTACGACAAAATGTCGGGCCTGATGGGTCCAAACCTTTTGCAAAGGTTATCAGCAGTTATCTGACCCTTTTTGCACTGAAAACACCTGAACGGGTACTTCGGCGAACAGCGAAGACCCCCGATTCATAGATGTTTGGAAATAACAACCTGTGACCCCTTAATATATACTCAACTACAAAAGAAACCCATCAGTCACTTTTCGGGGCAATTATACAAATCAGAATTAAGAAATGAAAATATATTTATACCACATTCCGTAGCAATCAGTTCTGCATCATTTCATTGAATAATATAACAGTTTTACTTAAATTTGTTCATGCTATTCGCCAGTGTTTAGACAAGGGGTCATTTTCAAAAATGACACGTTTTTCACTTGAGAATGAATATCTCATTCTCGTCTGAATCAGTTCACTTGCGTTCTGAATCAGTTCACTTGAGTTAAATTCGTCCAAAAACGGACATGGCCCTCTCCTGCAGCAATAACTGCCTCATAACGAGGTCGAACACAATGTTCTTGGGAATCCGAGCTCATTCTTAATGGAGAGCAACCTGAAGCTGTGGAAGATTCCGAGGTTGCACTGAACAATCCCGGATTCGTCGCCAGAGCTCATCCAGCAACTGCTCTATCGTATTGAGATCTGGGCTTACTAAACTTACGCGGTTTGTTTTGGCTTTGGCGCACAACTGATTGCCTCGTCAGAGAGGGACATACCGGTTATTGGACGAGGTGAACTGATTAAGACTAGAACTCGAGTGAAAACCAATTGTCTGAAACTTGTCATTTTTAGAAATGACCCCTTGTCTATACCCTGGCGTACAGCATAAACGGGTTTAAGTAAAACTGTTAGATTATTCAATAATTTGATGCATAATTGATTGTTAAAGAATATGGTATAAAATATATTTTGAATTCTTTATTATTTTACCATAATTGCCCTAAAACGTGACTGATGGGTTTCTTTTGTAGTTGAGTATATATAGGGATTATCCTGACTTAACTGTATCGTCTTAACCCTTAAAGCATCAATCGCAACAAAAGTCGTATGCTTTTCTCGTCTGCCGAAAAGTTTAAGAAGCCTCTATGACAAACAGTGTAGACCCAGATCAGACTGCTCCCATAGGAGCAGTATGATCTGGGTCCACCCTGTTTGCTTCATGCTTAAATTCTCCAGTAATGTTAGGCAATTATTTGCAGCCGACTTCAGCAGACGTCATTTTTCAGATGCATTTTTTCTTGGCGCTTTAAGGGTTAAAACAGGGTTTTAACTGTTTATAGCTCAATGTAGTATTCCGCTGACACGTGATTTCTCAAAACGCACGAATAGGTGGAAACGTGAACATTTCTTTTGTTCAGAAATACAGGTATTTTAACTTAGGTTTGGCGGTTAAAAATGGAGATGGAAAATTTAGTCAAATTCAGTTATTTTATTTTGTGAAACCTATGAAGAAGAGGCTGAAGTTTGGGATTCTGTGAGTAGATTTTATGCATATTTGAATATTGAATTTTAAGGGCTTGTTCTAAAAATGCTAAAATCTGTTGCATAATGCAGGTGTCAGAAGCCAGGGAATGCCACAAAGTGACACATTTTGGTAGAGTGCGTAATTGAAAACTGGTTTTCTTATTCCTCTGACAAAACATATTGTTGGGTCTCAAAAGCACCGTCTCAACGAGACGGTTCTTTTGAGCAACCACCACATAGGTAAGAAATAATACAATTTTACGCTAAATATCGTGGATATACCCCACTTTCGTAAACATTGCCGCGATTTCTTGCTTAGCTTAAGATGAAGCCAAAGTGTTTGGGGTTAGAACTGAAACGTAGACATGGCGCTATTGTCGTGGGGCTCAACAATTTTTCAGTCATCTTACTACGGCCAGTTATCATTATACACTGGTCTTGGCCTGGTCTCGGAAATTCCGTAAACCGGTGGTTGGGAGATAAAAAATATGATAGTATTTGGTTGTACCAGGGTTCGAATTTACCACCCACCATAAAAGTCAGAATATTACGGACTCGATACCAAATGCGCTTGGCGTGGCGGCCAAAATGTAAACATGGACTTGTTACACGTAGCTCATCTGAGCATAATATGCCAAAAGAGGCCAAAGTACAGTTCGGCTTTGGTAGCGCGGACAGCGAAAGTTTGGTTTGGAGATAGTCTTTGCATATTGATTTGCCTTTCTCGTACTGGTGGATGGACTCGTCCGCTCTTTATACCGTCTGAGGTCGAAATCGGACCGTAATTTTCTTAGATAAATTAGGTCTCGGCGCGACAACACCTGTCTTCAGGGTTTTCCACAAAGCGAGACTCAAACCAGTCTCCTCACCTATAGAAACTAGCTGGAAAAACGAAATTTCGTTTGCAGCAAGATTAGATATGATACTTTCCAAAATGCGAAAAACAAATGCGCTGATCAGTCTGCGCGGAAGCCCAGGCTGGTCTGCGCCCCCGAAGACCGGGTTTCTTGCGTCGAGGTCCAATTGTTTTACATTTTTCTTCAGCAGTTTGAACTAAGTCAGAGGAACAGATAAGCCGCTTTTGAGGTCAATTAAGTAATTCAATTTGTGAATAAAGCAATTGTTCTTAAAATCATGGGGTAACAAAAAGCAATCGAATTTTGGTAAAAGCAAAAGAAAAAAACAGAAATTCTAATATAAAATTTAGCTACGACATGAGTTTTCCAACAATGTGGTATGTGCTAAGTTAGCAACGGCTGAGAGCAGCCTGCACAGTCTGATCAGAGCCTTTGCTAATCACTTGAATAATATAAGACTGTTAAGCTACTGAACATACATCATTTGGAGTTTCTTACCTTAAAGGTAGCCTGCACAGGCTCGTCTGAGTACACTTGTCAAAATTCCACATGGTTGGAAATCACATGTAACGGCTCAATATGAAAATGTCCCAAAAGTACCTTGGCAGGGTAGCATACTAGAGTGTACATCTGGCTGAAGGTCAAGATCAGGCCCGAGGTTATAAAACTTTTTTCATGCTCAACTCAACTGAGCATGAAATTTCAACTGCTCATATAAACTAAATTGCCCCAAAAATAACAGATTTTCTTGCTTTCAAAGTCTCAGATGTTGAATTTATCATGCTAATAAATGTTAAACTGCCAACAATTATTGGCATTTTAACATGTATGAGCAGGATCAATTTAGTGCTCAGCTGAGTTGAGCACGAAAAATGTTTATAACCTCGGGGCTATGATTAGATACGAAAGCCTAGAAGGTCCACTTTTAAAAAAGAAAAAAATATCTCGATATAACGAGATAACTAACTCGTAATAACGAGATAATTAAGTCGTAATAACGAGATGATTAACTCGTTATAACGAGAAAGTTAAGTCGTTATAACGAGAAAAAATATATATCTCGTAATAACGAGATAATTATCTCGTAATAACGAGAAAACTAACTCGTAATAACGAGATAAATAAATCGTAATAACGAGATGACTAACTCGTTATTACGAGATGATTGTCTGGCACCAGAGATTCCTGGAAGTCTGCCAGGGCGCCAGAGACAGTCGCAGACTGGTGCAGTGAGCTTAGGGGGTCCATAGAGGTCGACACTGGTCTAAACTTGTTTGGCACCAGGGATTCCTTGAAGTCTGCAATGGCATCAGGGGCAGTCGAATACAAGTGCTTGTGTCTCGGGGGAGTCCAGAGAGGTCGAAACTGGTCTTAAGTGTTCGGCATCGGAGATCCTGAAAGTCTGCGACGGTGTCAGAGACAGTCGCAGACCAGTTCATGAACTGGAGTAACTCCCTAGAGGCTTTAAATAGAGATCTTAAACTGGTCTTAGCCCGATTGGCACCAGGAAATCCTGGAAATCTGCGAGTATAAAGGGGTCCCTAGAAGTCTAAACTGGTCTTACCCGATTAGCACTAGGGATTCCTGGAAGTCTGAGAGGAGATGACACAGAAAGTCGGACATCGGTGCATTTAACATGGGAACAGTCATAGAGGTCGAAACTGGTTTGAGCTTGTTTGGCACTGGAGATTCCTAGGAGTCTGCAACTGTGTCAGAAACAGACGCAGACCAGTCCATTGAGCTCGGGGGGGGGGGGGGTCCATAGTGTTAAAACTTGTCTTAACTTATAAAGTGAGAACTAACTCGTTATAACGTGATAACTAACTCGTAATAACGCGATAACTAACTCGTAATAACGAGATAACTAACTCGTTATAACGCGATAATTATCTCGTAATAACGAGATAACTAACTCGTAATAACGAGATAATTATCTCGTTATAACGAGATAATTATCTCGTAATAACGAGATAACTAACTCGTTATAACGAGATAACTAACTCGTAATTACAAGTTAACTTTTTTGGCACCAGGGATCCTGGATGTCTGCGACAATGTTCGAAACAGTCGCAGACCAGTGCAATGAACTCGAGAAGGTCCCTATAAGTCTAAACTGGTCTTAACCCGATTGGCAGAGGGGATTATAACCCACTTATCGCTCAAGACAAGATGTTCTATAGGCAAAACTGTTTAATTTGATTATTTACGTCCCATCAACAATCTTTCAGTTAAAAAGGAACGGATCTTCCTGGGTTGAACCAGTACTAAGCTAGGATAAATGTGTCTTGCTCAAGGACCACAACGCAGTGACGCCTATGAGACTCGAACAAGCGGCCCCTCGGTCTCGATTCAAGCACTTTACCACTGATCAACTGCGCTCCCTATAACAATTTTAAGCTGCGCCTAAATGTAAATATTATGTATAAATACGTAATTCTCACATTGTTGAATGACGTCATAACATTTCTGACGTCACTTAAATGCAATTACAATGTGACGCAAGTTATTTACACAGTTTTCTTTCAGTTTCAGTTTCAAATCCCAATAATCAGGCACAAGTCATTTGTATCCCCCGCCCCTTGGGGCCGGGGAATAGCGGGGCTTTTAACTTTTCATTTTTAAAGCCGCACTTCGGGGCCAAATTTGTGGTAAAATTCCTTCTAAATGCCCCACCCCTGGGGGTTGACAATAATGACATTTGATTCCACCATGATGTATTGTTACAAGGAAATCTCGCCCTCGGACCCGATTAATTTGGTCAGAAACTCGATAGAGCCTTCTTACTGACGAATTATTCTTGTCCTCGGATGGGATGTCCTTGTCTCACAACAATACATAGGCCTATGAAGGATTCTTTTAATCCAGGAAGTTTGTGACAGTCCTAGAGAGAATCCCAGCCCGGTGCATTTCTCTTGGGAGGGTCCATACTGGTCCAAACTCATTTAAGCTTTCCTGTAAGCAAGTGACTGTGTCAGAAGTTAAGACCAGTTTAGACTTCTAGGGACCATCTCGAATTTATTGCACTGGTCTGCGACTGTCTCTGGCACCGTCTTAGACCTCCTGGATCCCTGGTGCCATAGAACTGTAGACTGGTTTCGACCTCTATGGACCCTCCAAAATCAATAAGAATATCCCTGACACAGTCACATACTTATAGCAATTCCTCGTGTCAAACACGCTTAAACGAGTTGTGACCTGTATGGACCCTCACATGAGCAATGCAGACTCTTGGACTGTCACAAACTTCCATGATTTCCATGTGTCAATCAGGTTAAGACCAGTTTAGACGTCTACGGACCTTCTCGAGTTCAGTGCACTGGTCTGCTACTGTCTCTAACACTGTCGCAGACTTCCAGGACACCTGGTGCCAAAGAAGTAATCTCATAATTACGAGCTAGTTATCTCGTAATAACGAGCTAGTTATCTCGTAATAACGAGATAGTTATCTCGTAATAACGAGTTAGTTATCTCGTTATTACGAGTTCGTCATCTCGTTATTACGAGTTAGTTATCTCGTTATAACGAGTTAGTTATCTCGTTATTACGAGATAATCATCACGTTATTACGAGTTAGTTATCTCGTTATTACGAGATAATCATCTCGTTATTACGAGTTAGTTATCTCGTTATTACGAGTTAGTTATCTCGTTATTATGAGTTAGGTATCTCGTTATTACGAGATGTATATTTTTCTCGTTATTACGACATAATTTTCTCGTTATAACGAGTTAGTTATCTCGTTATTACGAGTTTACGAGTAAGTTTTCTCGTAATAACGAGATAAAAAATTTTTTTTTTCTTAAAAGTGGACCTTCTAGGCTTTCGTAATTAGAAGTATATTATGTAGTATAATAAAACAAATTAAGCAATTGTTTTTGAAAAAAAAAGCAATCGATAAAATTCTGATGGGGCAAACTGAAAGCTTATCGAGACCTTTGTAGACACAGAGCCAAAGCAATTATAAAGATCTCAAATTGCCACCAAGATCAAGTATTGGCCGCTTAAAAGATTAAACAGCTGCGAAATCCTTAAAATGCGCTCACCTCGTGCGCGTGCGAATAGTATGTTGCACGGATGTCATGCTTATATAAACCTCAAGCAATATACATACCCATAGGACAGAGACCAATTGCCTTACTAGATTCTAGTAAGTCAATTAACATTAAATCCAAGTCAATTAACATTAAATCCATCTCCACAGCAGCAACTGTTTATTTAATGTCAACTGCTCTTCAAAACTGCAAGATGAATTGTTTATACTGTGTGCTCCCTGGGAAAATGGAAGATATAATGTGTATCACATTTATAAATTGGTATAAAAGCTATTTTTTCCATTGTCACAATATAGATCACAGCAACAACAATAACAGGTAGAGATGTCTCAGCTTTAGTACGAAAATAAGTGTAAGTTTATACCAAAAGGGATGGCAGTTCAGCTGCCACCTAATAAAAGATATGTATTTGTACTGAAACAATACGAGGTTAAACATTTTCCGGCGATAAATCCTTCACATTTCCACCTTTTATTAGGTGGCAGCTAAACTGCTATCCTTATTGATATAAACTTACCACTATTATCGTACTAAAACAATATGTGCTAAAACATTTCCTGGCGATAAATCCTTAAAGTTTCTACCTGTTATTAGGTGGCAGCTGAACTGCCATCTCTTTTGGTATAAACTTCACTTATTTCTATACTGAAACAATATGAGGTAAACTTTTTCAGGCGATAAATCCTTAACATTTCTACCTGTTCTTAGGTGGCAGCTGAACTGCATCCCTTTTGGTATAAACTTACACTTATTTTCGTACTAAGGCAATATGAGATGAAAAAATCCAAGTGATAAATCCTTAACATTTCTACCTGTTATTGTTGTTGCTGTAATCTAAAAGGGGCAATCGAATAAAACATACCTTTTAAAGCAATTGTTATGCTAAACAAGGATCAGTTGCAGTTCTGCTGTCACCAAATTCTGAAATGTATGCTATATACCATAAGGGGTGGCAATTCAGCTGCCACCTAACTACAGGTATATAAATTAGGATTTATCATTGGAAAATGTTTTACGGTATATTGTTTATTGCACAAAAATAAGTGTAAGTTTATACTATAAGGGGTGGCAGTTCAGCTGCCACCTAACTACAGGTAGTAGAATTAAGGACTTATCACTAGAAAATGTTTTAACCGCAGATTGTTTATTGCATAAAATAAGTGTAAGTTTATACCATAAGGACCTAACTACAGGTAGAAAATGTTCAGGACTTATCACTGGGAAATGTTTTACCGCAGAATGTTTATTGCACAAAAATAGTGTAAGTTTATACCATATGGGGTGGCAGTTCAGCTGCCACCATATTACAGGTAGAAATATTAAGGAATTATCATAGGAAAGTGTTTTACCGCAGATTGTTTATTGCACAAAAATAAGTGAAAGTTAATACTATAAGAGGTGGCAAGGGGTGGCAGTTCAGCTGCCACCTAATTACAGGTAGTAATGTTAAGGACTCATTACTGGGTAATGTTTTACCGCAGGTTGTTTATTGCACAAAATAAGTGTTAGTTCATATTATAAGAGGTGGCAGTTTTGCTGCCACCTAATTTGGTTTAAAGCTTACACATTTGTTTTACAAAACACACATAAATTAGGATTACTGACTGTTATGTAATTTTTTCTTCAAATGAAACAGTATTTAGCCACTTATCGTCTGCTTCACTAGTCTGTTGATTTTTTTATGTAGCTCTTATGTAGCTTATATTGCAAACAATATGGACCCAGATCAGACTGCTCCCCCAAAACATTGTCTTCCATGAAAAGAAATCTCCATGAAAAAATCTAGTCTGAAGTGCATTTTAATGTGTGCAGCAGACTAGAAATGCAGACAACATTTTGAGAAAAAAAGTTATTGCTGGCTAAACATTAATTAAGCTTCTTGGTGTAGATTTGTAAAAATGCTTGTCACAATGCAGGATGCAGATTGTTATTTTAACAACTGAGAGTCTTGCTAGCAAATTGACATTGACAGATTTTTACCACTAAAACAAACACTGATTTTGAAGCTCCTCCCCACATTTTAAACTCTGGTCGTGTGTCTCCTGGGTATACACATATAAATTGCTTCGAGTATAAACGTCCAGCAATATGCAACTCGACTTAACAGTTAATTAAACCACAAAGCTCAAGATAATTCTTTTCGAAAACCACGACCATTTTAAGTCAGTGTCGTCTGCTGATAAACTTTGCAAACGATTATTTTTATTTCAAAAATCAGTATTAGCATTCCCTGGAACATGATCAGGCAGGCAGGCAGGCCCAGATCAGGCCCGACAAGTTGTCAAGCCTGATCTGAACGTCGGTCCTTACCACTCTGGTGGTGTTCCTGAAAGAGTTTTTGAAAGGGTTCATTTTGGGGAAAAAGTCAGAGGATGGCGAAAAAGTATTATGGTTACCCAGCGTGCAAACAGTTAATTACACGTACGTGCGTATTTTATGCAAAACGGTATGCCAGATTCATATTAAAATATCCATTTTTGCACGAAATGGTGGAAAAACGAACAAATAAATAAAAAAAGAAAGGGTACCGGATTCGAACCCACATCTTTTGAATGCTAAGGGCAGCCTGTCATCCATTAGAATTCTTTCATTCAGATAAGCATACTTCCACAAAACGCTTGGAGACATGACTGTAACGGTATATGCATTGAGTGAACCGAGGGTCATTAATCAGAGGTCGTGGTAAAAGTATAATTGTTTTACATTTCACGATGATTCCCGAAGATTGGGTGAAAGGTCATTGAATATTCATATGTCTCACTGGGCCACTTCGAAACGAACTATAATTCCAACATAAGTTCTTACGTAATAGATGCGCGCGCACGCCAAGTTTACACCCGAACGGCTATAGATAAACAAAAAACTTTGAGGTGTGACTGTATTTACAATATTGAAATACGGATCTAGAAAATAGGGGTTTCGCGCGATTACTATCATTTACTATAATATTTTGACACGCATAGTTGTTGTAACCTGACTGACTCATTTTACGCATCAACCTGTTGAAATAGAATGACCCAAAGGTCAGTACTCAGAGGTCGTGGTACTTCTGTACAGTTGCATACTTAGTTGGTTGGCAAGTAAACGTTTAAGGCCGACTAAATAGCCAGGGCTTATATCCTGTATGCCCCATTTTAATTCTTCATCGTAGACGAAAAGGATGTGTATACTGCACAGCCTACTCTAATTAACAATACTGACGAATAAGTGGGACTGCAAATAGAGCACAGCAAGGTTGTTTTTTTTGCAAAAAAAAAAACAACAAACAAACAAAAATTCATTTTGAGGCTACTGACAGATCTGGAAACCATCTTTCCAGATATGTCTAGAGGAGGGAACCAGACAAGCTACTAGAGTAACGGTGCTCTGACCCACCGTTGATCTCTAGTAGGTTCGTGACGTCACGATAGTAGCGACTATTGATGTTCGAATCGAACTATAGTTACTATATATATTTTTTTCTAGTAGGGACTATATATATAATAGTTCGATTTGAAGTTGCAATGGTAAGTTGAATTTTGAGTGACACTCAGATAGCAGTAAAAGTCACCGTGTGTGTGTGTGTATGTGTAAGGGGGAGGGGATTTTTCTGTATTTTAGCGGTCAAATCTTCGCCCTAAATTATGCTGTCATAAAAACGTAAAAAAACGTTTAGCTCGCATGCGATGTATAATCACAGAGAAACAATCTAAGCAAATTATCACGCCACGACTAAACAGAAAGGGCTCATGACTCAGAGATAGTTAGGGCTAAGAGATCCACGTTGGGTCCAACAATTTTTTTAAAGTTTATTTTTATTATCATTTCCTAGATATTGAACCCGTATTTATCGTGATCTTTTTGTGGCCGTGACCAAGAAAACCTGTCTTCGGGGTTCATGATTAGGTATCATACCAAAACTAGCCTGCTCAGCCATTGAGACTAGCTAGAATAGTTATATATTCCAAGTCCTGCTATGTTTCTCCTCATATGTCAGAAATGGAGATAAACACGCTAGAGAACCTCTGTACTCGAACAGCGCAGTCGTCGCGTGGTGGTCACAGTCGACGAGTGGAAAAATTGGTGCGTTTATGTGCACCTTGCTGTTGAAAAGGGTAAAACAATTCTTAATATTTTACTCCTGAGAGTATTTTTTGCTGATTATTGTCACTAATATATCCAGCATTGTATATGCGTAACAATACGTGTGTGGGTTAAGCGATAGTCAATACAGCGCCTGATTTATACAAAGAAGGTGATTTTTCTCCAAAAAAAGGATGAAAGATTTTTTTTGTTTATATTCTGAAATTTATGCTTACTTTAGATAAAACGCTAAATACCGTGGCTTTAATGTGCCAAAGGTTGAAATCTGTGGGTAGAGCATTTTGAAAGTTATTAAAGTATTAAATACTGTACGCACAGTTTTCTATATCGGGTGTTCTGGCCCAATGATCAGGTGCTCCTGTACGCAGTCGTCTGGATTAGATAAAAGAGAACTGTACGCATATGTCGCGGATTGTCCTTGCTATATTTGAGCCAGCACATGTGTTTTGGGGTACGTATTGCATTTTCGACCAACAAAAACCCAGGCAAGCCTGTGCAGACGCGCATTTGCCTTTGTTACTAATCATACACAAAGTATGGATGAAGATAAAGACTCGAAGCAAAATTTGGACCTCTTGTCCAACTAGATGCGTCGAAAGTAACGCAACGACACTTTAGCAGGTGGCATGCCCCCATTAACAAATTCAGACGTGTTCAATCTTCCAATCTAATCTATGGCCAGTGGATTTAACTCGTTGCATGCTGGGATATTTTCTATGCTTTTTGTCATCTGCTGATTTTACCTGATCTGGGTCCAAAATGTTTACTAAGGTTATCAGCAGGCGGCACTTGCACTTGTATATAAAGAGTGTGGTCAGACGCCCTTATCAACTAGCTCCCCGGGCAGTACAAAATCACTTTAATGGTATTGACCAATTCGCGCCGGTTCAAACCGTGGGGGGGGGGGGGGGGGGAATGACAAGTCAAGAACTCTTTAAAACTGTAGGTATGCTTAGAGTATCTCACTTCTGGAAAACGGAACAAACCTTAGATAGTCCACGCGTCATGACGCGTTGAACTAAATATTTTTCACGTTTTGGTAAATTGTTGGCATTCCTTTGCTAATTAACAGCCACAAAGCGATCACGGTCCACCCAGGGGGTGGGGTACTCAGACAATTTGATACATGCGTAGATTCGGGCCCTTTTTTGGTTTAAATTTTTTGAACTACATTATTCTTTTTTTTTTTGGGGGGGGGGGGAAATATTAATATTTTGGGGGTATGAAGATTCTGTGGATATTTTTTGGGGGTCGGGACAAAATTGGACTAGTTTTAGGAGTCTCTTCTATGTATTCTAGGGTCTTTTCTTAGGGTAAATGTACAGAATGAGAATATTTTTGCGTGTCAAAAATTTCAAATATTTTTTGGGGTGCTTGATATTCCCGATATTTTTTGCGGCAAACGGTAGATGCTGGGCCCAATCCTACGTATGAAGAAAAAGCGCGAGTACCCCCCCCCCCCCCACACACACACACACACTCACCCTGGGTCACAGTCTATGATGAGAAGTTGCTAGATAGGTGATCTGTGATGGCGGATTGAGATAATTTCTTGCGATTTTATAGAGGATGCTACTTGTTTATCATACGGGCCGCGTAGCGCAGTCGGTAACGTATCTGGCTACAGATGCGTGTCTGACTGCAGAACCAGGTGTCGCGAGTTCGATCCCGGCCCGGTCCCATACTTTCGTGGAGATTGATCATGAAATAATTTCTACGGTCATTCTCCTCCCTTCCGCTGATTCATTCAAGAAGGGTTGTTGTCAGTTACAAGCGAAAGTATGGGCACAAATTACTGGTTAACCGCTTGTTCAAGCCTGCCCAGGAAAAAGTGTGGTTAGGTGAACTGACCGTCCCGCAATGACCATAGCTGTTGACTTGGGACGTAAAGCAACAAAACCAACAACCAACCAAATATATGTATTAAATCTGAACATAATTATGTTGATCTATGCTCTACGGGAGTTGGGCTTATTCTATATTCTTGAGCTCCTACTAAATGGTCCGTGATCGTAGTAAAATTATGGGTTAATCTCACGATAGTTTTCAACCCCGTAAGGCCAAGCTACCTACACCATAAGCAGAACCGGTCTCGTCCCAATACTGTTACATGGCAATGTATCAGCGGATGGACAACGCCAAATATCGCCCAAAATTTTCGGAGGATAAGATAAACAAGAATATTTAACAATGAACTTTAAAACGTATTACATATTTTCCTTTTTCAGTATAAATGGGTTATATGTAGCACACGAGATCTTGGCGTGAAGTTATATAGCTCTCTAATGAGAATAGGCCCGTATTTGGGATAAAAATTGCATCTTCATACCTGTTCAGCGAATGCTCGCATGAGCCTCGGCTGTTCGTCCAAAATCTCTTGTGCTGTCTTAGTTCCAGAAGAATTTGTAATTAGCCTGCGAATACTTAATAAGCACGTAAAATCAGGCCACTATCGGCCCGCAAGCAAAACGCCATCCTAACGGCGTTTCGCTGGCGGGCCGATAGTGGCCCGAGATTGGATACTGGCTGGGCATATCATCTGCCGAGGTCGACCGTTAAATAGTTTTGCTGTCAGTAGAGCGGCAAACAGTATTGACCCAGATCAAACTGAGCCTACACTGTTTGCAAAAAATATTTCTAAAATGTTCCAGCAAAGGACAAAACAAGTTTTATTGTGATTAGCATATTTTCGACATTTAATAGAGATTTTGTTTATTTCCAAAATGTAATGCTTTTCTCTGAAAAGTGTGCAGACCCTGATGAAAAGTCGTATTATGCTTGCGGCAATTCATCGCGGCCTTCACTGTTTGCCACAGTGCCTCTTTTAGGAGAAAGTACAAAGGGCCAACAGAATTACTTTAGATTGCTGTAGACTGCAAAAGTGGTCGTTAGTTTTGTCATACGTATCGTTTTCCAAATATAGCAACGTTTTTGTCTTAACTCTTTGGATGCTGAGTAAGATTTTTTTTTTGTCCTAATCATTTCTTAAATCTTACGGACCTTTCTCCTTCGGGTCCTGCCAGACGTTTTGCTGTGTCTGATCTGGGTCTAATGTTTGTATGATCAATCTCAAACATTTTCATCTTAAAATGCTTCCAGAAACACACTATTAACGTTTTGCATGCTGATTCTTTTTTTTCCACATACTATTTTGTCATCATAACCAGATTACAACTATATCGAGCCAAGCCACTATCGGCCCGCCAGCTAAACGCCAGTTGCTTGATTTCTAATATAATAGGTGCTTACTGGGTACAGGCTCGAACAGTTTGGATCCAGATCAGGCTCCAAGTTTTTATGTCAAAAATAGTGAGTATTCAAGAAAATACCACAATCACAAACCGAAGACAAACCCATGGCACCGCGAGGAAGATCCACACAACCATCACGAGACACCAGGAAGACAAACTAAGCAAAGCAACTTGCTCCCTCTTCCCAATCAAGATGATTGCAAAACTAGAATGGACATAAAGCCTGGTCTCAAAGCCCCCGGAGCAATCTGATACCAAAATCGACTCTTCCCCGCTAGTGTCAAATAGTTTGATCCAGATCGGGTTGACATTTCAAGCTTTCGTCCAACCAAACGTTTACTCGCAGATCGGCCATCTATTGGCCTCTTTTTTATTCTACGTGGTAAGCATATGGCTAAATATGACATCCACATAATGGAGTCCCTCCCAGGGGTTTGGGAAACATGGGAAGTGACATTTATTGCAGGGGAACAGGGAACAAAGGTCACATTTTGAGTGGAACAGGGTACAAAGGCAATATTGGAGTTCATGGAACCTAAGAAAACAATTTTCAATTTTTGGGGAACATAGAAACTAGCCTATTTATTTCAGGGGAACAAGGGAACCGTTATCCCCCTAGGAGGGTCTCATAAGCGTTCCAATTTCCAAACCATCCACCAATTTGTTTGTCTGTTCATCCGTCTGTCAACACGTCATATTTTATTGTGTCTCTGAAGCACTGACAGCTGTGAACGTCAAAACATGCATATTAATTGTCCTTTGCATACTCTTCAAACATACACTGTAATTTGTGACCCCATTCCATGATCAACACCACATTTGCAGTAGAGTATGCAGCAGAGATATATGAAGTGTCATTGTTGTCCTGGGCATACTCCTCAAGCACACACTATGTCATAAATCGCACGTTTCATTGAATTTTATGATTCTGTAAATCGCATATATCTTTTTTTTATGAAATCCATAAAATTTTAACCTTGATCTAAGTATCACCCGGGCGTGTCACTCGTCAGTGACCCTGGTTATTTTATGCACTAAAATGCATGTATTGCCCAGCAGTGATAAATTAAGTAGCAAACCTTGCAATGGTTATAAGAGAGTGTGACACAGCTTGTTTTATGTATTGGTATTGCTTTGAAATTGTTGCCAAGACGGTTTGGCATCGCTGGGGACAAATAAACAGCAGTTCAATCGCTCTGGCTTTGTTAAAACCGCTCGTGCTCCCATCGACTGCGTTCAGATACTGCTTGACGAATGCGTACAAACTAAATATTTAGTCACTCGACATATGGGACAGTCCACTTGACTACTCAAAATTTGCGTACAGAAGAAAAATGACTTGCCACTTCGCAAATAATAAACAGAAACAGTTCAAACTTTCTAGTCCTCCACTTACACGTATTCTTCATTATTTGATGACATAACATGATAATTGATGACTTTAATAGAACACTTATAAGTCATTGAACACATTTCAGGCACATAAAATCCAATTGACTAGCCAGAAACTGACTGGTACTCTGCTGGTTTTAAAATTTAAAGGCTCTTATTGGGCCAGAATGGACTACAATACCTAAGCAATAATTCCAAATGAATAAAATATCGTGAAAAATAAAAGCTGTAAAGAACTGGCTCATAGAATGGATCACATTAAACCAAAATAGTATATTTTGTGCACCCGTCGACTGCGAACACCACGCGATGACTGCGCTGTTCGAGTACAGAGGTTCTCTAGCGTGATAAAGGAACCAAAAATACCAGGATCTGCAAACCAAGAAATAGAATACGAATATCTTGTAGAATCGCTTCTTTTCATGTATTTGTACTTCGAATCTTAACTAAATTCGACCCATGAAAGACAAACGACCAAACGAATATACCTTGCAGCTTATGCTAGGTTTACACTATGTTCCCGGCAGCCACGGCAGTCACGGTAGCCAGAAACGTAGCTCGCCGTGGTGTTTTTAGTCATTTTTTGTCTTTGTGTTCAAGTTCTGTTAAGTCTCGCTACGTTTTCTCACGGTCTGTCAAGGTCTGCCGTGACGGAGGCTTGCCGGCGCGCTACGGTCTGTCACGGATGGTTCTACGTTTCATCCCGGCCTGCCACGTTCTGTTGGGACCTCTCACGTTTTGTTACGTTGCGGTCAAGTTCTGCTACGTCTATTAAGTTATGTCAAGGTTTTCTACGATAAAACGTGTTTGAGCCCCAATATGCCCACGGTATAAAGAGGAGGTCCACAAATCTGCTGCAATCGTTTTATTATGCACCCTTGATCAAAAACATCATTACATGTAATGGCAATGAAGAAGCCGATTTCGTTTTTATATAATTGCTAGGAGCTTACATCTAGCCTTTGTGGCAGCAAGGAGGCCACCGGCGGCTGTATAGAAGAATGATCGTCTAGCAGGAAGGTTAAAGACAGATGCAGAGTGCGGGCATGGTTTTCGGAAGAGCGAATGCAACAATTGGGATATTTTTCACTTTTTATAGCAAGAGAGCTTCCCATCGAAGATGTTAACGCATTTCAGGCCTCCAAAGCTCTTCGAAACTGTTCAATGAGAGTCTTGAAACAAAAACACCAGTCATTGGTACAGGCATTAACCCTTTGTACTCTAGTGACTCATTTATGAGTATTTTTAAAAACACAGAAGATTCTAATGAAATGGCGCACAATGCAGCATTTTATCAATGTCTACACTAACTGATCTTCAGAGAAATAAATGCAATATTCTGCCACGGGAAATTATAACCTACGACACCTCTATAATACAATGAAACTACCCAAGTCGATTCAGTAATGATTATTTCTACCCTTGTCACTACTTTCCTCCTCAGATGCATCTATCTTAGATTCTTAGACTCCATGTTCAGGTTCGAGCTGTGGGGTCGGGTTAGGACAACGTGGCAGACCGCAACAGAACTTGATAGACCTGGACAGACCTTGCCAGATCTTGCGTTGCCGTCTCGTAACAAGCCGTCCAGCTACGGACATACTCCAAGTTGTGTTAAGGTCTGTTACGTTCCGTCACGTTTTGTTGCGTTCTCCCCGTTCTACTACGGCACATTTAAGTAGGTCAATCCCGCCGTGGCTGCCGTGGCAAATTTTTTGACTGTTTAAAAATCTGTCCCGGCGATCACGGCAACCACGGCGAGCTACGTTTGTCGACCCCGTTCCCCTACGTTGTGTTACGGTCACCCCGTTTCGTCCACGGTGGCCGAAATCGTGACTGCCGTGGTCGCCGGGGACATAGTTTAAACGTAGCATAACGGGAACAAAATTAGTATCTTATATTAGATAAGCAAGAATTATAACAAGGACATTCCTGTTACACGTGCCACAACGCAGACTAAACCAAGATATTGGATATACACATATTGAAGGGGTTGACATTTTGGGACAACATCTATAAAAACTTTGTGGGCACGTGCACATGACTGGTAATTACATTAGTCATATCTTGGTCTAGTCTGCGTTGTTTTGTTTTGTTCGTTTGATTTGGTTCTTTACGTCCCATCAACAGTCTTTCAGTTATATAGGGACGGTTCTTCCTGGGTTGAACCAGTACTAAGCTAGGATAAATGTGTCTTGCTCAAGGACCACAACGCAGTGACGTCGGTGAGGCTCGAACCCGCGGTCCTTCGGTCTCGAGTCAAGCACTCTACCACTGAGCCACTGCGCTCCCTAGTCTGCGTTGTTGCACGTGTAAAAGGAATGTTAGTGAAATATCATGTTAACACTTTTATCTAATATTCACCCAGTATATTACAATATTGCAAACGGAATAAAACCAGGAAGTAACTCAAAAGTGAATGATAAGCATGCTGCTGAGTACTCAAAAACTGTTTGTTGGGGCGTAAAGTGATCCGTGCGAGATGTATAAATTGTTCATACAACAATATAGCTCCTTGACAAAATGACCATTTTTGCTTACACAAGAAAATTTGCATACAGGTAAGAGCTTTTGAAAGCAAAGTCCCCTTAAGTTAAGAGTGCCTAACAAAAAAATCTTATTTTTCAACCAAAACATTTGTTGCAGGTATTTAAGCGCACCGTCTGAGATATTTTTCTGCTGTGCCGTTTGATATCACTTTCCAATTCTTATTTAAACCAATCAAGGTTAGTCAGAAGTTTGCATTTTAGAGTACCTGCTTAAATATGAACAATCGCATTGATTTTACCAGACTGTCCATTCAAACTTATTTTGTGCTACAGTTAGCAAAATCTAGGGATACAGACTGAAGCAGCCGATAATTCTGTTTTTTTTTCTCTCTCAGAAAATACCATGGAAACAGAAGTAGACTACATGTACTATATTTTAGAAAAAAATCCCTTCATTTCAGATGTCACCCTTGGATAGTATTAAAAATAGTGAGTATGATCAGGAAATACCACAATCACAAACCGCAGACAACCCCGTGGCACCGCGAGGAAGAGCCGCTCAACCATCACGAGACACCAGGAAGACAAATAAAGCAAAGCAACCAGCTCTCTCTTCACCATCAAGATGATTGCAATACTAGAATGGACATAAAGTAACGTATAACAAAACATAGAATAATTACAGACTCCCACAATGGGAGTAACAATAAACAAAAAGTCAACAACAACAGAACCACTGCCTTAGAACGGACACCAGCCTAAGCCACCGGGGGGCTTAAATGCATTTTACTGGTACCAAATATTCTTTCTTTCTTTCTCTATATACTGCCAGACCCTCTTTCGAGTATTATCGGCAGATGTACTTTGTACACTCCGGGTTGCAGGATGAAAGCCTACAAGTAACCATATCGAAATTACTGTAGGGTTCTTTAACCTGCACAAGGGGTGACTCTCCCTGCACAGGGGACATCCAGTTAACGTCCCGATCCGAAGGAAGATGCACTTATCTAGTGTCATCCCTGCAAATGACACTAGAGAAAGCGTGTTCGGACACCGAAATTTTCCTCGCCGCGAGCGGGGATCGAACCTTGGACCTCTAGCACCAGAGGCAAGTGCCTAACCACTAAGCTACATTCGCCCTAGATTCTGTTATTGTTGAAGTACAAGAAATGTTCAGCTCGCATGGAGGCCATCTAACGCATAAAAAATCAACATTTTAACTAAATTCTTAATCCATGTTTAATCTAGTATTTTCATATCTAATGTTAATATGTCGTCTGCAAACCGTTGACATATCGCATATTGATCGAGCTGGCAGTTACGTTTAAAAGGGCTGTCAGTGTGTCCTTACTGAGGTCCTTATGATAATGCACCGAAGTTGTGATTTTGTGTGTGTTCTCATAAATTAAAGATATATTACATATCGACCAGACTTTTCATTCTGTGGCCTGGGTCATGCCCCAGTGCTGGGACTTGGGGGTGCTGGGGTGTGAAAAACTTGAGCGTGGGGATTTGCGATGGCGCCGCACCCGCTGCGCGTTATGTTTTTTTTTTTCTTTATTTTGATGCTCTTTAAAGATATCATGTAGACACAAGTTGTTATGCTGTCGAACTCAGGTTAAACCACAACATGTAACACACCCTCCACGATGGAACACAGACTCTCTCCATTCGGGAAAGCCCGGCACAATTCGAAAATCAAATCAAGCATCAGGTACACATATGTAAGGCGCATTACGCGTAATACTTTGTACAATAAAACTTCATGTTGTTAGCCCAAACTATTGTAAGGAAAATTAGTTCTGTAGCATGTTGGTTCAGCTCTATTAAAATCCATTATTCTGACAAAAGAATAAATGCAGTTTATATTTTCTCAATAAAATATAGCTATAGCAATATTTTATTGGGAAAAAAACACTTAGACTTCACTTATGGCATCTTGTGGATTGTTGTAACCTTTTATTTCGCTGCAATCGAACTTACTATTTATTGTATTGGCATGGTTTCTGTGACGTCAGCGTCACGTTATTTAACGTCAACGTCACGTTATCAAAGTAGACCCTCCATGTACATTCGAGGTCTGATTCCACGGAATTCAATGGAATTGGCCGAGGCAGTTCCGATTGAGATTCTCTCGAGTGGTTATCAAGTTTACAATTGTAACAAACAGCTAAACTCGTTCATATTAAAGACATATGCGGCTATTTCCAATGCGCACCTATCCCACGTCTGGAAACGGGTAAAGTTGTCTGGGTCCTGTATTTCGACCATTAGCGGATTCGGATCAACATAGCTTTCTGATATTCTTATGTCATATCGGTGTTCCAACATTTTCTTGGCAAATTAAAGTAATTAAAGTGTGTCCAAAATATCTATTGACATCTTATTAGAACTGTTCGTCTCAGCACTAAAGACAGATAAATATAGCTTAGTCGAAATCAAACGACGTTCACAATTATCCTGGTTACGAATACGATAGTGGCCGAGTCTCTACAATTTGTATGGTTATTTTGAGCGGCGCACGACCTGACCTCGTGGCCTAGTGGTTAGCGTGTCTGGCTACGAAGCCAGAGGACCACGATCGATTCCCTGGTGCGCACATATCTTCAGTGTGTTTTTTCTTTCTTTTTTAACATTTTAATGCTAAAATGCTTCATATACTAGTAAAATGGCATCATTAAAACGACCGAAATGGTCATTCCTGAACTTTTTATATTGAATTACGTATGAAACATGTGGGGGTGGGGTTAAATTTGGCCCTCTTGAAAGAGAATTAGTTAGGTGACCCCAGATTTTTATTCTTTTTTCTGAAAGGTATTATAATAGTCTATGAATTAAAAATAATTTTTTAAGATTTTCAATATCAGATTTTATAATACATGATTTATTCCAAAAAACAAATTCCAATTTTCGACGAATTGCCAAAATATATCATGCAGTATTTTGTCTCACCATGGGATAACTAATAAACTTGCACATTTTCTAAAAGGTTTGAGGTTATGGACAGTAATTTAAGTTAAAAGAAAGAAGCTGGCTGAAGATTACAACCGTTTTAGCTCGATATTTAGGACTAGTGTTATTATTTTATATTTTTAGAAAATTGGTCAAATGCTGAAAACTTCAATATGAGATTCTGAAAAATTAAGCACGGTGACATATCCTTTTAATTTGATAAATGGATAGCCCATGCATAAAACCAACTGTATGCAAAGTATTGAAAATATTTCAATATGGGAAGTATTTAGTAGCATATGTCCTTAAATCCACAATTAAACTGCAGCCAAATATCTTTTTTTAAAGATATTTCTTGTTTCTTTTGATTGCTTTTCAAAAGCAGCCAACTTGTTTTGTGAAAGATGAAAGCAGAAACCAACTTTTGATCTACAGTCATGCTTTTCATACAAAATGGCCTTGGGGAAATTCCTTTGCAGACAGAGTGAACGCTAGAAAAAATATGAAAAATCTTTTTGCGATTTTTTGTGTTTAAATCTGTAAAATCTGTTTTATGGTCGAGGGATTAAATCTTTGCCTACTCATATGCATATGTGTTAATCAGTCTTAAAACATGCATACCTAATGGGACTGCAAACCTATTATTTTGGCACACTCACCTAATTCCATACTCTATGTAAGTGAATAGCAAAGGCACTGATGAGACTGAGCAGATGCGAAGGCTCGCTTGAGCCTTCGCTATACACTTGTATGTTAAGTACCAGCATCTCCATAGCTGGAACAAATACTGTTGTTATTTTGCAAATATGGTTTAGACCGTTTTAACTGACAATCTTATTATATTTAATTAATTTCAGGTCCAGACGACTGAAAACTATTGCAGCTACAAGTCCGTTTGAACAAAAGAACAGAAAGACGACACAAAGCAATGCTCACAAGTCTATTGAAATGGTAGGTATTTTTTCTGTTTATATTGTATTCTAATGTACAATATGCGTCCATCCTTGTTTTGTGGTGGGGTCAAAGGGGATTTAAAGTTGAACTGGTCGTTACAGGTACCTACTGCGAATTGTTCACGTGTATTAGCGCCGTCGTGTCCGTGAGGGGTATGATAAAAGGGACTAAAAATGCGCTGTCGTTAGAGGTACCTCCTCCGATTCGTATCGTGTATTAACGTCGTTGTTTTGTGTGTGTGTGTGTGTGGGGGGGGGAGGTATAGGGAATTTAAAACTGCTGCGCTTGTCCTTAAAGGTACCTCCTCCAGTTCGTTAACAATTATCAACGACGTCATTTTTGTAAGGGTGGGGAAAATGAATGTAAAACCACGCTTTTCGTTACAGGTACCTCCTCCAATTTGTTAACATGTATCAACGTTTTTTTTCTGTTTTACATATATATTGTCAGGTGACGTGTTCTAGAAAATAGACGGCAGACAGAGAAGAAAGTCTCATTGAGGTGGAAGACGTATGGTATGTATTGGCTTTGTAAGCTTTCTCTCAAAATTCTTTCAGGAATAGCCCCAAAGTGTCAAACAGTTTGGATCTAGATCGGGTTGGAAAAAATTGTTAGGTCTGATCTGGATCCAAACAGTTTGCAAAGGTTATCAGCAGATAACAGAAGTCATCAAAGTATTTCACATGAGTATGAAGGTGCTTTGCATTGGGTCAAATATTTGTTGAAGTTATGTTTAAATGTAAGACCAAGCAAATATGAC
This sequence comes from Loripinus fragilis, assembly GCA_964019695.1. Classification (NCBI taxonomy): domain Eukaryota; kingdom Metazoa; phylum Mollusca; class Bivalvia; order Lucinida; family Lucinidae; genus Loripinus; species Loripinus fragilis. The sequence goes on from OZ026516.1 coordinate 8,179,378, forward strand.
CAAAAAATCCACATTCACAGATTATAAACCAGAGTCTGCATCAGTAATAACATCATTGATTGCTTGTAATGGATACTTTGTATGGTCACCGAATGGATCAAGTATAGGTTAGCTTTGATTTGTAAAGCAAGGGGAAAACCCAGGGAAGTTCACAATGAAGGGTTGTTGTCAGTTACAAGCGAAAGTATGTGCACAAAGTACTGGTTAACTGCTTGTTCAAGCTTGCCCAGGAAAAAGTGTGGTTAGATGAACTGACCGCCCCTCCATGACCACAACTGTTGACTTGGGACGTAAAGCAACAAAACAAACAAACAAACAATCACTGAGTATGAACCACATGAAGAAATAATATCATTAAATGTTGGTTAAGCAGATTTTGTATGATTATACAGGACTCAAATATAAGTTGGCATGTAAAAGCAAGTGAAAATAACCAGAAAATTTCACAATCACAGGTCGCAAATTGATTTAGCTTCAACATTGGCCATTCTGATAATATATTTTATCACCAAAGCAAGCACAGATGGGCACTGCTGTGGCGAGTGTACTTGCTGGAGAAACACCATATATGCCTCATCTTCATAAAAGATATGAAGTTGTTGTAACTATTTCATATTCGTTAATCAGTCTTAAAACATGAATACCTAATGGGACTGCAAACCTATTATTTTGGCACACTCACCTAATTCCATACTCTATGTAAGTGAATAGCAAAGGCATTGATGAGACTGAGCAGATGCGCAGGCTCGCCTGAGCCTTCGCTATTCACTTGTATGCTAAGTACCAGCATCTCCTTAGCTGGAACAAATACTGTTGTAATTTTGCATAGATGGTTTAGAACGTTTTAACTGAAAATCTTATTATATTTAATTAATTGCAGGTCCAGACGACTGAATACTATTGCAGCTACATGTCCATTTGAACAGAAGAACAGAAAGATGACATGAAGCAATGCTCAGAAGTCTATTGAAATGGTAGGTATTTTTCTGTTTATATGTTATTCTGATGTACAATATGCGTCCAGCTGTTTTTTGTGGTGGGGTCAAACTCAATTTAAAGTTGCGCTGGTCGTTACAGGTGCCTACTGCGAATGGTTAACGTGTATTAGCGTCGTCGTGTCCGTGGTGGGTGGGGCAAAAGGGACTAAAAATGTGCTGTTGTTAGACGTACCTCCTCCAATTCGTAACGTGTATTAACGTCGTCGTTTTGTGTGTGTGTGGTGGGGGTAAAGAGAATTTAAAACTGCTGCGCAAGTCCTTAAAGGTACCTCCTCCAGTTTGTTTACATGTATAAACGTCGTCATTTTTGTAAGGCTGGGGAAAATGAATGTAAAACCACACTTTTTGTTACAGGTACCTCCTCCAATTTGTTAACATATATCAATGTTTCTGTTTTGTTTTCCATATAAATTGTCAGGTGACGTGTCCTAGAAAATAGAGGACAGACAGAGACGTGTCCCATTGAGTTGGAAGACGTATGGTATGTACTGGCTATGTAAGCTGTCTCTCAAAATTCTTTCAGGAATAGCCCCAAAGTGTCAAACAGTTTGTATCTAGATCAGGCTGAAAAAAAAATTGTTCGGTCTGATCTAGACCCAAACAGTTTGCAAAGGTTATCAGCAGATGACAGAAGTCAGCAAAGTATTTCACATGAATATGGAGGTGCTCTGCATTGGGTCACATTATATGTTGAAGTTATGTTTTAATGTAAGACCAAGCAAATATGACAAAAAATCCACATTCACAGATTATAAACCTGAGTGCGCATCAGTAATAACATCATTAGATGCTTGTTATGGATACTTTGTATGGTCACCAAATGGATCAAGTATAGGTTAGCTTTGATTTGTAAAACAAGGGGAAAACCCAGGAAAGTTCACAATCACCAAGTATGAACCACATGAAGAAATAACATCATTAAATGTTGGTTAAGCAGATTTTGTATGATTATACTGGACTCAAATATAAGCAGGCTTTGGCATGTAAAAGCAAGTGAAAATAACTAGAAAATTTCACAATCACAGGTCGGAAATAGATTTGTCTTCAATATTGGCCATTCTGATAGTATATTTTATCACCAAAGCAAGCACAGATGAGCCTACTGTGGCGGGTGTACTTGCTGGAGAAACACCTTATATGCCTCATCTTCATAGAAGAAATGAAATTGGTCTTAATATTTCATATGCGTTAATCAGTCTTAAAACATGCATACCTAATGGGACTGCAAACCTATTATTTTGGCACACTCCCCTAATTCCATACTCTATATAAGTGAATAGCAAAGGCACTGAGGAGCCGGAGCAGATGCGCAGGCTCGCCTGAGCCTTCGCTATACACTTATAAGATAAGTACCAGGATCTCCATAGCTGGAACAAATACTGTTGTTATTTTGCAGAGATGGTTTAGACGTTTTAACTGAAAATCTTATTATATTTAATTAATTTTAGGTCCAGACGACTGAATACTATCGCAGCTACAAGTCCATTTGAACAGAAGAACAGAAAGATGACACGAAGCAATGCTCAGAAGTCTATTGAAATGGTAGGTATCTTTTCTGCTTATATGGTATTCTGATGTACAATATGCGTCCATCTTTATTTTGTGGTGGGATCAAAGGGAATTTAAAGTTGCGCTGGTAGTTATCGGTACCTACTGCGAATTGTTCACGTGTATTAGCGTCGTCGTGTCCATTGTGGGTGGGGTAAAAGGGACTAAAAATGCGCTGTCGTCAGAGGTACCTCCTCCAATTCGTAACGTGTATCAACGTCATCGTTTTTTGTTTGTGTGTGGTGGGGGGGGGTAAAGGGAATTAAAAACTGCTGCGCTTGTCCTTAAAGGTACCTCCTCCAGTTCGTTAGCATGTATCAACGTCGTCATTTTTGTAGGGGTGGGGAAAATGAATATAAAATCATGCTTTTCGTTACAGGTACCTCCTCCAATTCGTTAACATGTATCAACGTTTTTTTTCTGTTTTACATATATATTGTCAGGTGACGTGTTCTAGAAAATAGACGGCAGACAGAGAAGAAAGTCTCGTTGAGGTGGAAGACGTATGGTATGTATTGGCTATGTAAGCTTTCTCTCAAAATTCTTCCAGAAATAGCCCCAAAGTGTCAAACAGTTTGGATCTAGGTCAGGCTGAAAATAATTGTTCGGTCTGATCTGGACCCAAACAGTTTGCAAAGGTTATAAGCAGATGACATAAGTCAGCAAAGTATTTCACATGAGTATGAAGGTGCTTTGCATTGGGTCACATTATAAGTTGAAGTTATGTTTTAATGTAAGACCAAGCAAATATGACCAAATAATCCACATTCACAGATTATAATCCAGAGTGCGCATCAGTAATAACATCATTAATGCTTGTAATGGATACTTTGCATGGTCACCAAATGGATCAAGTATAGGTTAGCTTTGATTTGTAAAACAAGGAGAAAACCCAGGGAGGTTCACAATCACTGAGTATGAACCACACGAAGAAATAACATCATTAAATGTTGGTTAAGCAGATTTTGCATGGTTATACACGACTCAAATATAAGTTGGCTTTGGCATGTAAAAGCAAGTGAAAATAACCAGGAACTTTCACAATCACAGGTCGGAAATTGATTTGTCTTCAATATTGGCCATTCTGATAGTATATTTTATCACAAAAGCAAGCACAGATGTGCACTACTGTGGCGAGTGTAATTGCTGGAGAAACACCTTGTATGCCTCATCTGCACAAAAGAAATGAAACTGGTGTAATTATTTCATATGCGTTAATCAGTCTTAAAGCATGCATGCCTAATGGGACTGCAAACCTATTATTTTGGCACACTCCCCTAATTCCATACTCTATGTAAGTGAATAGCAAAGGCACTGATGAGACTGAGCAGATGCGCAGGCTCGCCTGAGCCTTTGCTATACACTTTTGTGATAAATACCAGCATCTCCATAGCTGCAACGAATACTGTTGTAATTTTGCAAAGATGGTTTAGAACGTTTTAACTGAAAATCTTTTTATATTTTATTAATTTCAGGTCCAGACGACTGAATACTATTGCAGCTACAAGTCGATTTGAACAGAAGAACAGAAAGGCGACACGAATCAATGCTCATGAGTCTATTGAAATGGTAGGGATTTTTTCTGTTTATATGGTATTCTGATGTACAATATGCGTCCATCTTTATTTTGTGGTGGGTTCAAAGGGAATTTAAAGTTGCGCTGGTCGTTACAGGTACCTACTGCGAATTGTTAAAGTGTATTAGCGTCGTCGTGTCCATGGTGGGTAGGGTAAAAGGGACTAAAAATGCGCTATCGTTAGAGGTACCTCCTCCGATTCGTAACGTGTATTAACGTCGTCGTTTTGTGTGTGTGTGGGGGGGGGGGGGGGTTAAAGGGAATTTAAAACTGCTGCGCTTGTCCTTAAAGGTACCTCCTCCTGTTCGTTAACATGTATCAACGTCGTCATTTTTGTAGGGGTGAGGAAAATGAATGTAAAACCACCCAAAAAAATAGACGGCAGACAGAGAAGAAAGTCTCATTGAGGTGGAAAAAGTATGGTATGTATTGGCTATGTAAGCTTTCTCTCAAAATTCTTTCAGGAATAGCCCCAAAGTGTCAAACAGTTTGGATCTAGATCAGGTTGAAAAAATTGTTCGGTCTGATCTGGACCCAAACAGTTTGCAAAACTTATCAGCAGATGACAGTAGTCAGCAAAGTTTTTCCACATGAGTATGAAGACGCATTGCATGGGGTCACATTATATGTTGAAGTTATGTTTTAATGTAAGACCAAGCAAATATGACCACAAACCAGAGTGCGCATCAATAATAACATCATTAAATGCTTGTAATGGATACTTTGTATGGTCACCAAATGGATCAAGTATAGGTTAGCTTTGATTTGTAAAACAAGGAGAAAACCCAGGGAGGTTCACAATCACTGAGTATGAACCACATGAAGAAATAACATCATTAAATGTTGGTTAAGCAGATTTTGTATGAATATACAGGACTCAAATATAAGTAGGCTTTGGCATGTAAAAGCAAGTGAAAATAACCAGGAAAATTCACAATCACAGGTCGCAAATTGATTTAGCTTCAACATTGGCCATTCTGATAATATATTTTATCACCAAAGCAAGCACAGATGGGCACTACTGTGGCGGGTGTACTTGCTGGAGAAACACCTTATATGCCTCATCTTCACAAAATAAATGAAATTAGTGTAATTATTTCATATGCGTTAATCAGTCTTAAAACATGCATACCTAATGGGACTGAAAACCTATTATTTTTGCACACTCACCTAATTCCATACTCTATGTAAGTGAAAAGCCAATGCACTGATGAGACTGAGCAGATGCGCAGGCTCGCCTGAGCCTACGCCATACACTTGTATGATAAGTACCAGCATCTCCTTAGCTGCAACAAATACTGTTGTAATTTCGCAAAGATGGTTTAGAACGTTTGAACTGAAAATCTTGTATGTTTTATTAATTTCAGGTCCAGACGACTGAATACTATTGGAGCTACAAGTCCATTTGAACAGAAGAACAGAAAGACGACACAAAGCAATGCTCACGAGTCTATTGAAATGGTAGGTATTTTTTCTGTTTATATGGTATTCTGATGTACAATATGCGTCCATCTTTTATTGTGGTGGGTTTAAAGTGAATTTAAAGTTGCGCTGGTCGTTACAGGTACCTACTGCGAATTGTTAACGTGTATTAGCGTCGTCGTGTCCATGGTGGGTAGGGTAAAAGGGAATAAAAATGCGCTATCGTTAGAGGTACCTCCTCCGATTCGTAACGTGTATTAACGTCGTCGTTTTTTTTTGTGTGTGTGTGTGGGGGGGGGGGGGGGGTAAAGGGAATTTAAAACTGCTGCGCTTGTCCTTAAAGGTACCTCCTCCAGTTTTTTTACATGTATCAACGTCGTCATTTTTGTAGGGGTGGGGAAAATGAATGTAAAACCATGCTTTTCGTTATAGGTACCTCCTCCAATTTGTTAAGATGTATCAACGTTTTTTTTTGTTTTACATATATATTGTCAGGTGATGCGTCCAAAAAATAGACGGCAGACAGAGAAGAAAGTCTCATTGAGGTGGAAGAGATATGGTATGTATTTGCTATACAAGCTTTCTCTCAAAATTCTTTCAGGAATAGCCCCAAAGTGTCAAACAGTTTGGATCTAGATCAGGTTGAAAAAAATTGTTTGGTCTGATGTGGACCCAAACAGTTTGCAAAGGTTATCAGCAGATGACAGTAGTCAGCAAAGTATTTCACATGATTATGAAGGTGAATTGCATGGGGTCACATTATATGTTGAAGTTATGTTTTAATGTAAGACCAAGTAAATATGACCAAAAATTCCATATTCACAGATTTTAAACCAGAGTGCGCATCAGTAGTAACATCATTAAATGCTTGTAATGGATACTTTGTATGGTCACCAAATGGATCAAGTATAGGTTAGCTTTGATTTGTAGAACAAGGAGAAAACCCAGGGAGGTTCACAATCACTGAGTATGAACCACATGAAGAAATAACATCATTAAATGTTGGTTAAGCAGATTTTGTATGATTATACAGGACTCAAATATAAGTAGGCTTTGGCATGTAAAAGCAAGTGAAAATAACCAGGAAAATTCACAATCACAGGTCGCAAACTGATTTGCCTTCAACATTGGCCATTCAGATAGTATATTTTATCACCAAAGCAAGCACAGATGGGCACTACTGTGGCGGGTGTACTTGCTGGAGAAACACCTTATATGCCTCATCTTCACAAAATAAATGAAATTGGTGTAATTACTTCATATGCGTTAGTCAGTCTTAAAGCATGCATGCCTAATGGGACTGCAAACCTATTATATTGGCACACTCACCTAATTCCATACTCTATGTAAGTAAATAGCAAAGGCACTGATGAGACTGAGCAGATGCGCAGGCTCGCCTGAGCCTTCGCTTTACACTTGTATTGCATCTCAATAGCTGGAACAAATACTGTTGTAATTTTGCAAAGATGGTTTAGAACGTTTTAACTGAAAATCGTATTATATTTTATTAATATTAGGTCCAGACGACTGAATACTATTGCAGCTACAAGTCCATTTGAACAGAACAACAGAAAGACGACACAAAGCAATGCTCACGAGTCTATTGAAATGGTAGGTATTATTTCTGTTTATATGCTATTCTGATTTACAATATGCGTCCATCTTTATTTGTGGTGGGTTCAAAGGGAATTTAAAGTTGCGCTGGCCGTTACAGGTACCTACTGCGAATTGTTAACGTGTATTAACGTCGTCGTGTCCATGGTGGGTAGGGTAAAAGGGACTAAAAATGCGCTATCGTTAGAGGTACCTCCTCCGATTCGTAACGTGTATTAACGTCGTCGTTTTGTGTGTGTGAGTGGGGGGGGGGGGGTAAAGGGAATTTAAAACCGCTGCGCTTGTCCTTAAAGGTACCTCCTCCAGTTCGTTTACATGTATCAACGTCGTCATTTTTGTAGGGGTGGGGAAAATGATGTAAAACCACGCTTTTCGTTACAAGTACATCCTCCAATTTGTTAAGATGTATCAACGTTTTTTTTTGTTTTACATATATATTGTCAGGTGAGGCGTCCAAAAAATAGACGGCAGACAGAGAAGAAAGTCTCATTGAGGTGGAAGACGTATGGTATGTATTTGCTATACAAGCTTTCTCTCAAAATTCTTTCAGGAATAGCCCCAAAGTGTCAAACAGTTTGGATCTAGATCAGGTTGAAAAAATTGTTCGGTCTGATGTGGACCCAAACAGTTTGCAAAGGTTATCAGCAGATGACAGTAGTCAGCAAAGTATTTCACATGATTATGAAGGTGAATTGCATGGGGTCACATTATATTTTGAAGTTATGTTTTAATGTAAGACCAAGTAACTATGACCAAAAAATCCACATTCACAGATTTTAAACCAGAGTGCGCATCAGTAGTAACATCATTAAATGTTTCAAATGGATACTTTGTATGGTCACCAAATGGATCAAGTATAGGTTAGCTTTGATTTGTAAAACAAGGAGAAAACCTAGGGAGGTTCACAATCACTGAGTATGAACCACATGAAGAAATAACATCATTAAATGTTGGTTAAGCAGATGGGAAGAGAGAGCTGATTGCTTTGCTTAATTTGTCTTACTGGTGTCTTGTGATGGTTGAGCGGCTCTTCCTCAAGGTGCCACGGGGTTGTCTGCAGTTTGTGATTGTGCTATTTCCTGATCATACTCATTTACTATTTTTGTATGATTATACAGGACTCAAATATAAGTAGGCTTTGGCATGTAAAAGCAAGTGAAAATAACCAGGAAAATTCACAATCACAGGTCGCAAACTGATTTGCCTTCAACATTGGCCATTCAGATAGTGTATTTTATCACCAAAGCAAGCACAGATGGGCACTACTGTGGCGGGTGTACTTGCTGGAGAAACACCTTATATGCCTCATCTTCACAAAATAAATGAAATTGGTGTAATTACTTCATATGCGTTAATCAGTCTTAAAACATGCATTCCTAATGGGACTGCAAACCTATTATTTTGGCACACTCACCTAATTCCATACTCTATGTAAGTAAATAGCAAAGGCACTGATGAGACTGAGCAGATGCGCAGGCTCGCCTGAGCCTTCGCTAAACACTTCTATTGCATCTCCATAGCTGGAACAAATGCCGTTGTATTTTGGCAAAGATGGTTTAGAACGTTTTAACTGAAAAACTTATTATATTTTATTAATATTAGGTCCAGACGACTGAATACTATTGCAGCTACAAGTCCATTTGAACAGAAGAACAGAAAGACGACACGAAGACAATGCTCACGAGTCTATTTGAATGGTAGGTATTTTTTCTGTTTATATGCTATTCTGATTTACAATATGCGTCCACCTTTATTTTGTGGTGGGTTCAAAGGGAATTTAAAGTTGCGCTGGCCGTTACAGGAACCTACTGCGAATTGTTAACGTGTATTAGCGTCGTCGTGTCCATGGTGGGTAGGGTAAAAGGGACTAAAAATGTGCTATCGTTAGATGTACCTCCTCCGATTCGTAACGTGTATTAACGTCGTCGTTTTGTGTCTGTGTGTGTGTGTGTGGGGGGGGGGGGCTTAAAGGGAATTTATAACTGATGCGCTTGTCCTTAAAGGTATCTCCTCCAGTTCGTTAACATGTATCAACGTCGTCATTTTTGTAGGGGTGGGGAAAATGAATGTAAAACCACGCTTTTTGTTACAGGTACCTCCTCCAATTTGTTAACATGTATCAACGTTTTTTTTGTTTTACATATATATTGTCAGGTGAGGTGTCCAAAAAATAGACGGCAGACAGAGAAGAAAGTCTCATTGAGGTGGAAGACGTATGGTATGTATTGGCTATGTAAGCTTTCTATCAAAATTCTTTCAGGAATAGCCCCAAAGTGTCAAATAGTTTGGATCTACATCAGGTTGAAAAAAATTGTTCAGTCTGATCTGGACCCAAACAGTTTGCGAAGGTTATCAGAAGATGACAGAAGTCAGCAAAGTTTTTCCACATGAGTATGACGGTGCATTGCAGGGCGTCACATTATATGTTGAAGTTATGTTTTCATGTAAGACCAAGCAAATATGACCGAAAAATCCACATTCACAGATTATAAACCAGAGTGCGCATCAGTAATAACATCATTAAATGCTTGTAATGGATACTTTGTATGGTCACCAAATGGATCAAGTATAGGTTAGCTTTGATTTGTAAAACAAGGAGAAAATCCAGGGAGGTTCACAATCACTGAGTATGAACCACATGAAGAAATAACATCATTAAATGTTGGTTAAGCAGATTTTGTATGATTATAAAGGACTCAAATATAAGTAGACTTTGGCATGTAAAAGCAAGTGAAAATAACCAGGAAAATTCACAATCACAGGACGCAAACTGATTTGCCTTCAACATTGGCCATACAGATAGTATATTTCATCTTCAAAGCAAGCACAGATGGGCACTACTGTGGCGGGTGTACTTGCTGGAGAAACACCTTATATGCCTCATTATCACAAAATAAATGCAATTGGTGTAATTATTTCATATGCGTTAATCAGTCTTAAAACATGTATACCTAATGGGACTGCAAACCTATTATTTTTGCACACTCACCTAATTCCATACTCTATGTAAGTGAATAGCAAAGGCACTGATGAGACTGAGCAGATGCGCAGGCTCACCTGAGCCTTCGCTGTACACTTGTATGGTAAGTACCAGCATCTCCATAGCTGGAACAAATACTGTTGTAACTTTGCAAAGATGGTTTAGAACGTTTTAACTGAAAATCTTATTATGTTTTATTAATTTCAGGTCCAGACGACTGAATACTATTGCAGCTACAAGTCCATTTGAACAGAAGAACAGAAAGACGACACGAAGCAATGCTCACGATTCTATTGAAATGGTAGGTATTTTTTTCTGTTTATATGGTATTCTGATGTACATTATGCGTCCATCTTTATTTTGTAGTGGGGCCAAAGGGAATTTAAAGTTGTGCTGGTCGTTACAGGTACCTACTGCGAATTGTTAACGTGTATTAGCGTCGTTGTGTCCGTGGTTGGTAGGGTAAAAGGGACTAAAAATGTGCTGTCGTTAGAGGTACCTCCTCCAATTCGTAACGTGTATTAATGTCGTTTTGTGTGTGTGTGTGTGGTGGTAGGGGGGGGGGGGGGGGGTAAAAGGAATTTAAAACTGCTGCGCTTGTCCTTAAAGGTACCTCCTCCAGTTCGTTAACATGTATCAACGTCGTCATTTTTGTAGGGGTGGGGAAAATGACTGTCAACCACGCTTTTCGCTACAGGTACCCCCTTCAATTTGTTAACATGTATCTGCGTTCTTTTTTTGTTTTACATATATATTGTCAGGTGACGTGTCCTAGAAAATAGAGGGCAGACAGAGAAGAAAGTCTCATTGAGGTGGAAGACGTACGGTTTGTATTGGCTATGTAAGCTTTCTCTCAAAATTCTTTCAGGAATAGCCCCAAAGTGTCAAACAGTTTGGATCTAGATCAGGTTGAAAAAAATTGTTCCGTCTGATCTGGCCCCAAACAGTTTGTAAAAGTTATCAGCAGATGACAGAAGTCAGCAAAGTATTTCACTTGAGTTTGAAGGTGCTTTGTATTGGGTCACATTATATGTTGAAGTTATGTTTTAATGTAAGATCAAGCAAATATGACCAAAAAATCCACATTCACAGATTATATTCCAGAGTGCGCATCAGTAATAACATCATTAAATGCTTGTAATTGATGCTTTGTATGGTCACCAAATGGATCAAGTATAGGTTAGCTTTGATTTTTAAAACAAGGGGAAACCCCAGGGAAGTTCACAATCACTGAGTATGAACCACATGAAGAAATAACATCATAAAATGTTGGTTAAGCAGATTTTGTATGATTATACAGGACTCAAATATAAGTAGGCTTTGGCATGTAAAAGTAAGTGAAAATAACCAAAAAAATTGCACAATCACAGGTCGCCAATTGATTTACCGTCAACATTGGCCATTCTGATAGTATATTTTATCACCAAAGCAAGCACAGATGAGCCTACTGTGGCGGGTGTACTTGCTGGAGAAACATCTTATTGCCTCCTCTCCACAAAAGAAATGAAGTTGGTGTAATTATTTCATATGCGTTAATCAGTCTTAAAACATAAATACCTAATGGGACTGCAAACCTATTATTTTTGCACACTCAGCTTATTCCATACTCTATCTTAGTGAATAGCAAAGGCATTGAGGAGAATGAGCAGATGCACAGGCTTGCCTGAGCCATCGCTATACACTTGTATGATAAGTACCAGCATCTCCTTAGCTCAGACAAATACTGTTGTAATTTTGCAAAGAAAGTTTAGAACGTTTTAACTGAAAACCTTATAATTTTCAATTAATTTCAGGTCCAGATGACTGAATACTATTGCAGCTACAAGTCCATTTGAACCGAAGAACAGAAAGACGACACGAAGCAATGCTCACGAGTCTATTGAAATGGTAGGTATTTTTTCTGTTTATATGGTATTCTGATGTACAATATGCGTCCATCTTTGTTTTGTGGTGGGTTCAAATTGTGAACGTGTATTAGCGTCGTCGTGTCCGTGCTGGGTAGGGTAAAAGGGACTAAAAATGCGCTGTCGTTAGAGGTACCTCCTCCGATTTGTAACGTGTATTAACGTCGTCGTTTTGTGTGTGGGGGGAGGTTAATGGATTTTAAAATTGCTGCGCCTGTCCTTAAAGGTACCTTCTCCAATTCATCAACATGTATCAACGTTGTCATTTTTGTAGGGGTGGGGTAAATTAATGTAAAACCACGCTTTTCGTTACAGGTACCTCCTCCAATTTGTTAACATGTATCAACGTTTTTTTTGGGGGTTTACATATATATTGTCAGGTGACGTGTCCTAGAAAATAGAGGGCATGCAGAGAAGAAAGTCTCATTGAGGTGGAAGACGTATGGTATGTATTGGCTATGTTAGCTTTCTCTCAAAATTCTTTCAGTAATAGCCCCAAATTGTCAAGCAGTTTGGATCTAGATCAGGTTGAAAAAATTGTTCTGTCTGATCTGGACCCAAACAGTTTGCAAAGGTTATCAGCAGATGACAGAAGTCAGCAAAGTATTTCACATGAGTATGAAGGTGCCTTGCATTGGGTCACATTATATGTTGAAGTTATGTTTTAACGTAGTACGGGACCCATTGAAACGATAACCGAGTGTTTTTAAAAAAGTAAGAGTTATCTTTATTTATTGTCTTAAAACGTACAAGTATTGGCGTTCACAAAAAATATCATTATCAACACATCTGTATGATCAAATATATTTTGACCGTCTGGTCCAGTTTCACCCCTCAATGTGTTCCCAGTTATATTCTTTGACTTTTCGCTTACTGCAAAGGCGGCGCCTCATGAATGCGTAATTAGGACTGGTCAACCTTAGGAATAGGTAAAAGCTGAACATGAGGCATGGTTTTATTCATAAGTAACTGTATCGTCTTGCGCCATTATCTCAGTATAGACGCAAAACACATTATTTAGTCCTTAAAACGCCAGCAAAATAACTGCATCTGAAAACGTCTATTTAACATAAGCATATAGAGGCAAACAGTGTGGACCCAGATCAGACTGCTCATACAGGAACAGTCTGATCTGGGTCCACACTGTTTGTCTTTGAGGCTTCACATATTTTAGTGGACGACAAAAATATACATTTTGTATTTATGTGTTTTAAGGGTTAATAAATGTGAGTTCAGTGTGCATACGGTTAGGATTTTCATGAAATGCACGCACGTTGCGCGGCTCAAACAACTTACTTATTCTTCACCAAATACTTGTTTAGCAGATGAATTAGCCGAACAACGCCCAGATATGAATATTAAAGTTACCCCCTTTACAGTAAGCGAAAAGTCTATTAATACCTGGCCTCGAGGTTATAAAACTTGAGTTCATTCTCAGACTCAAAATAAAGCGCACTGATTGGCTACTTGCGCACAGATGTCCGAAAGCAGCCAATCATTGTGCTTTATTTTAAGTCTGAGACTACACTCAAGTTTTATAACCTTGAGGCCTGGTCAGGCAATTCTGGTCAGAAAAAGTAATATTCATGCGTATTCAATGTATGTACTATTCGCTGATAAAGTGTCTTGCCCCATGACGTAACACTATGACTCTGGTGATTCACAAATTAGTATTCCTTCGATCACTAGTTTAACACTCTACGAACTGAGCTACTGTGCTTCTTAAGTCCCTTATCTTTATAAATATGACGTCGTAGCTTGGATGAAATATATATATATATATATATATATATATATATATATATATATATATATATATATATATAATTTACTTGTTTTGGGACATTTTAATTAGTTTATACGAGGGCTGTTCAAATATGAATGCAAGTGGCTTCATAACTTTCTTCACATATATGCTACAACAAAATGGTAAACATTTCTATAAAGGACTAAATGTCACCTTTAAACTGGCACCAGACCTAAAGAAATATACAGTATACTTATCGAGCTATAGCATTTTGAAGGAGGGTGACGTTGATATACTAACAAACTAAATGCTTCGAACATATACCAGTGATATAGACGAGCGTATAATTCTTCGATAAACAAGTGAAATTTCTTGAATTTTTTAAAGAAGTATCCCCATATTCTTATATAACATTTCTGTGAAAGTTGTGAAAATCCGACATGCTTTTATTAAATTACAACGAATCGTTTTCACTAAAGTCTCCTTATGTTTGCAAATAAAAGGTAAACAAAACACCACCTTTCAGTTTTCAGTTAAACTTATCTCTAACAAAATGCACGAAAAAACATTTAAATAAGTTTTAACTCAAAGACAATATGTTGATCGCTCATGCTGAGTTGTTGCTACAAATTATTGATGGATAGTGGGTAATTTTTAAACGCTGAAATGCATTTTTATTAAGTCAAAAATGCCTTAAGTGAAGGGGTCAAAGAATTTATACTTAATTTTTTGTCATAACATTGCGGCTTTATTCTAAATGTGAACGTAAACTTTAAGTTTGACCACTATAGGCATTATTCACAATAAAATTACTCACCTGGTCTTCAGGACTAGACATATTGAACATATATTAAATAATGTAAACACGTCATTAAGAAACAGAAAAATGCTTGAAAAATGATATAAAATCTGATTACTCTTCAAATAGAGGACAGGGCATTTTGAAAAGTTCCTAATGGCATATTTAGCATGTTTTCAGCAAAATGCAAAGAAAACGACACAGCGATGTCCGTTATTACATCAACAGTAGATAACTCAAAATGACGTTTATCATAAAATTAATGACGTCACAAATGTGCCTGTTTACTCGAGATTGAAACGGGATTATAGAAACTTTTTCCTGCCAGCAACTTTTGGATTGTTACTTAAACTTGCATCTAAAATTTGGTGCCATTTTGTCTAAAACTTACAAAGATATGACGCTATATCCGCACATGTAACAAAACGTTCATTGCAATTTGCTTCAGAAAAACTTCAGTATACAGGCATCGCCTTTATATAAGGGTCTGTAACTCGAGAAATATAGTGAGTGTTTCTTTATGTTTGGTGCCATTTTAACGGCGACAAATAATTCTTTTCAGAAAGGTATGACATTTTGTCGTAGCACATATGTGAAGAAGGTAATGAAGCTACTTGCATTCATATTTGAACAGCCCTCGTATATATATATATATATATATATATATATATATATATATATATATATATATATATATATATATATATATATATATATGCATATAAGCTGTGAATAATCTAATAAGGCCGTTCACATATACATGCTTGTCTTAGAATAGAATTAGCTAATTGCATTTATGAAAAGACCTAAACTCGTGTATCATCCCTTCTTTACCCATTGCCACAGTGGCAGAACGTTCAACTTGAGACCTAGTAGGCCCTGGTTTGAGCCCTATAGCTTGTTTGTTTGTTTACTTATTTGTTTGTTCGTTTGTATTTATCATGGGAGTGACATAACGACATGTACCACTAGTAGTTTACAAATTTTAGTAACGCTATGTAATGACGTCCGTAATGGTTTCTCATATAATTATATGGCAACATCAAAGCATAGTTCCACGCAATTTCTATACACGATTTTTAAGTAGTTTTAGGGTCATACAATAAATAGAACCTAACAGTCGTGCTCCTGTATTATAAAATTTACTAAGCTTGTCACGAATAAGTGACAAAAATCTTGGCAAGCCTCGCGTTTCATCTCTTTTTACAGCTCTTTTAATAACTTCAATATTGGGATCAAACGTGTTTTTCTATGCATTACCACCTGCTAGAACACAAGGGTGGTGTTGAAACCCAAACCAGAAAGGCGAGGGTTATGACTACCCCTGAGGGGTCTAGCAGATCTCAGTGTATCAGAAAACCATTATTGCAGATTAAGGTCATTCTTGCAACAACGTTTTCGAAATAGAACATATTTCCAGATCCAAGACTTGCGTCATCCTGACGACACTTCAATACGCGTTACTGCTGATGACGTCAATTTTGTAACGAATCCAGAATACGAATACTGTATGTAAAGTAAAGAAAAAAAGAAAATAATAAAAGCAACAACAAAAATGCTATGAATCAACAGCACGTGAATTGCCCCCTCCCTCCCTCCCTCCCTCCCTCCCTCCCTCCCTCCCTCCCTCCCTCCCTCCCTCCCTCTCTCTCTCTCTCTCTCTCTCTCTCTCTCTCTCTCTCATACACTCACCCTCATTTTGGCACACACACAAGCGCGCGCACGAACGCACTTATAAAGGGCCTAAGGAGTCCTAGAACGTGCCAAATGAGGAGTAGACAAATAATAGGCTTTTCGCACACGGACCTAAATTAAACAACATCAACTCAAACAGTACACTGTCTACGCACACGGATCTAAATTAAACAATGAAGCAGGTATGGCACTCCATGCCTGTTTTTAATTCAGAGGTACAGAAAGAAAATAGCACAAAAAAGAAAAACGAGCACGGTGACATAGGCTTTTTAATTAATTATAAGTTTCTATGCAAAATTTCCTTCAAAATAATAAGTTTTTTGTTTCTGTAGTTACATTGTGTGACATTTTTTATTCAAGATTTAAACGATATTTTGGCCTTATTTTTTTTTACAAAATAGATTTTAGCTTAAAAAATAAGCCACGTGCCTTTTTTTTTCGCTGTTTTTGTGTTCT
The DNA here is from genome assembly GCA_964019695.1 of Loripinus fragilis. Classification (NCBI taxonomy): domain Eukaryota; kingdom Metazoa; phylum Mollusca; class Bivalvia; order Lucinida; family Lucinidae; genus Loripinus; species Loripinus fragilis. Next base: position 8,196,117 of record OZ026516.1, read on the forward strand.
TTTATTAGCCAATAGCATGTAGCGTATTCCCAGGAAAAAATATTGCATTTCTCACTTTCAATTTTTTTAAAATATGAGAAATTGATATTTTGAAAAACTCGTATTTTACGATTTTTAAAGTTTAGTAACTTTTTAAAAAGCACGGTAAGGTCCTGTTATTTTTGTCAAAATAGATGAGTTTTGAGCTAGTTTTTAACATATCAAAAGATGGTAACTTTTTGAACATATGCTGGTGAGTCCGGTACTACCTTAATGTAAGACCAAGCGAATATGTCCAAAAAATCCACATTCACAGATTATAGACCAGAGTGTGCATCAGTAATAACATCATTAAATGCTTGTAATGGATACTTTGTATGGTCACCCAATGAATAAAGTATAGGTTAGCTTTGATTTGTAAAACAAGGGGAAAACCCAGGGAAGATCACAATCACTGAGTATGAACCACATGAAGAAATAACATCATTTAAGAGACTAAGCAACTATGAACATTTTTTCGAAATTTTTTATTTTCTTTTTGAATAATTTCATGTCTTATTCTTAGCAACAGGTCTCTGTCATTCTTTACTCTACCCTCCTTGTCCCATCTTACTCTTCGCAACAGGTCTGTGTCATTCTTTACTCTACTCTTATCGTCATGTCTTGCTCTTAGAAACAGGTTTGCATCATTCCTTACTCTACTAATCGTGTCTTATCTTACTCTAAGCAACATGTCTGCGGTATTCTTACTCTACTCTTATTGTCTTGTCTTGCTCTTAGCAACAGGTCTTAGCAACAGGTCTGCGTCGTTCCTAACTCTACTCTTCTTGTCTTGTCGTTCCTTGCTCTACTCTTCTTGTCTTGTCTTACTCTTAGCAACAGGTCTGCGCCACTCTTAACTCTACTCATCTTGTCTTGCCTTGTCTAAGCAATAGGTGTGCGTCATTCCTAACTCTACTGTTCTTGTCCTGTCTAACTCTTAGCAACAGGTCTGCGTCATTCTTTACTCTACTTTTCCTGTCTTGTCATACTCTTAGCAACAGGTCTGCGTCATTTCGTACTCTACCCATCTTGTCTTGTCTTACTCTTAGCAACATGTCTGCGTCATTCTTTACTCCAAGCATCTGGCCTTGTCTTACTCTTGGCAGCATGTCTGCGTCATCCTTTAATCTACTCACCTCGTCTTGTCTTACTCTTAGCTACAGGTCTGGTTCATTCTTTACTCTTCTCATGTTGTATTGTCTTACTCTTAGCAACAGGTCTTCGTCATTCTTTACTCTACTCTTCTTGTTTTGTCTTACCATTAGCAACATATCTGCGTCATTACTTACTCTACTCCTCTTGTCTTGTCTAACTCTTAGCAACAGGTCTGCGACATACCTTACTCTACTCATCTTGTCTTGTCTTACTCTTAGCTACAGGTCTACCTTACTCTACTCTTCTTGTCTTGTCTTATTATTAGCAAACAGGTCTGCGCCATTCTTCACTCTACTCTTCTTGTCTTACTCCTAGCAACAGGCCGGCGTCATTCTTACTCTACCCCTCTTGTCTCATCTTACACTTAGCAACAGGTTTGCATAATTTTCCTCTCTACTCATATTGTCCTGTCTTACTCTAGAAACTGGTCTGCGCCATTCTATACTCTACTCTACTTGACCTATCTTACTCTTAGCAACAGGTCTGCGTCATTCTTCAATCTACTCTTCGTGTCTCATTTTATTCTTAGCAACAGGTCTTTGTCATTATTTACTCTACACATCTTGTCTTGTAGTACTCTTAGCAACAGGTCTGCTTCACTCTTGACTCTACTCTTCTCGTCTTATCTTACTCTTAGCAACAGGTCTGCGTCATTCTTTACTGTACTCATCTTGTCTCATCTTACTCTTAGCAGCAGGTCTGCATCTTTCTTCACATTACTCATTTTGTCTTGTCTTAGGCTTAGCAAAAGGTCTGCCATCTTATCCCTACTCTTTTCGTCTCATCTTACTCTTAGCAACAGGTCTGCGCAATTCTATCTTCTACTCTTCTTGTCTTGTCTTACTCTTAGCAACAGGTCTGGGCCGTTCTTTACTCCCCGCATCTTGTCTTGTCTTACTCTTAGCAACATGTCTGCCTCATCCTTTTCTCTACTCTTCTTGTCTTGTCTTACTCTCAGCAACAGGTCTGCATCATACTTTACTTTACTCATCTTGCCTTGTTTTACTCTTAGTAACAGATCTGCACCATTCTTTATTCTATTTTTCTAATCTTGTCGTACTCTTAGCAAAAGGTCTCTGCCATTCTTATCTCTACTCTTCTGGTCTTGTCTTACTCTAAGCAACAGCGCTGTGTTATTCTTTACTCTACTCATCTTGTCTTGTCTTTCTCTTAGCAATGGGTCAGTGACATTCTTTACTCTACTCATATTGTATTGGCTTACTCTTAACAACAGGTCTGTGTCATTCCTTACTCTACTCTTCTCGACCCATCTTACTCTTAGCAAAATAGTTCTGTGTCAGTCTTTACTCTACTCTTCTTGTTTTGTCTTACCATAAGCAACATGTCTGTGTCATTCCTTACTTAACTCTTCTTGGTTGGTCTTACTCTCAGCAACAGGTCTGCGTCATTCCTTACTCTACTCATCTTGTCTTTTCTTACTCTCAGCAACAGGTCTGCGTCATTCCTTACTCTACTCTTATTGTCATGTTTTACTCTTAATAACAGGTCTGTGTCATTCCTTACTCTACTCACCATGCCTTGTCTTACTCTTAGCAACAGGTCTGCATCATTCTTTACTCTACTCTTCTTGTCTTGTTTTATTCTTAGCATCAGGTCTGCGATATTCTTAAGTCTACTCATCTCGTCTTGACTTACTCTTAGCAACAGGTCTTCGTTATTCTAAACTCTACTCTTCTAGTCTCATCTTACTCATAGCAACAAATCTGTGTCATTCTTTACTGTACTCTTCTTATCTCATGTTACTCTTAGCAACAGGTCTGTGTCATCCTTTATTCTATTCTTCTTGTCTTGTTTTACTGTTAGCAACATGTCTGCGTCGTTCCTTACTCTCCTCCTCTTGTCTTGTCTAACTCTTAGCAACAGGTCTGCATCTTTTCGTCTTATAATCTTCTTGTCTTGTCTGACTCATAGCAACAGGTCTGCGTCATTCTTAACTCTACTGTTCTCGTCTTGTTGTACTTTTAGCAACATGTATGCGTCATTTCGTACTCTACTTATCTTGTCTTATTCTGAGTAACTGGTCTGCATCATTTTTTACTGTACTCTTCATGTCTTGTCTTACTATTAGCAATAGGTCTGCTTCATTTTTTACTCTTCTCATCTTGTAATGTCTTACTCTTAGCAAGAAGTCTGCGTCATTCGTTACTCTACTCTTCTTGTCTTGTCTTACTCTAAGCAACAGGTATTTGTCATTCTTTACTCTACTCATCTTGTCTTGTCTTACTCTTAGCAACAGGTCTACGTCAATTTTTACTCTACTCATCTTGTCTTGTCTTATTCTAAGCAACAGGACTCTGTCATTCTATACTCTACTCTTCTCATCCCATCTTACTCTTAGCAACAGGTCTGTGCCCTTCTTCACTCTACTCTTCTTGTCTTGTCTACTCTTAGCAACAGGTCTGTGTCATTCTTAACCAAATCTTTTGTCTTGTATTTCTCTTAGTAACAGGTCTGCGTCATGATTTACACTACTTTTCTCGTCTCATCTCACTCTTAGCAACAGGTCTGAACCATTCTTTACTCTACTCTTCTTGTCTTGTCTTGCTGTTAGCAACAGGTCTGCGCCAATCTTTACTCTACTATTCTTGTATTGTCTTACTCTTAGCAACACGTCTGCATCATTCTTTACTCCACGCATCTCGTCTTGTCTTAGTCCTAGCAACAGGTCTGCGCCATTCTTTACTCTACTCTTCTTGTCTTATCTTACTATTAGCAACAGGTCTGCGCCAATCTTTACTCTACTATTCTTGTATTGTCTTACTCTTAGCAGCTGGTCTGCGTCATTCTTTACTATACTCATCTTGTCTTGTCTTACTCTTAGCAACAGGTATGACACTCTTTACTCTCTCTCCCTGTCTCATCTTACTCTAAGCAACAGGTCTGCATCTTTCTTTACTCTACTGTTTTTGTTTTGTCTTACTCTTAGCAACTGGTCTGCGTCGTTCATACTCTACTCTTCTTGTTTTTTCTTGCTCTTAGCAACAGGTCTGTGCTATTCCTTACTCTACTCATCTTGTCTTGTCCTTCTCTTAGCAACAGGTCTGCGTCATTCTTCACTCTACTCTTCTCATCTCGTCTTACTCTTAGCAACAGGTCTGCGACATTCTTTAATCTACTCATCTTGTCATGTCTTACTCTTAGCGACAGGGCTGCTTCATTCTTTACTATTCTCCTCTTGTTTTGTCCTTCTCTTAGCAACAGGTCTGCACCGTTCCTTAATCTACTCTTCTTGTCCTGTCTTACTCTTAGCAACAGGTCTGCGTCATTCTTTACTCTACTCTCTGTGCTGTGTCTTACTCTTAGCAACAGGTCTGTGGGATTCTTCACTCTACTCATCTTGTCTTTTCTTACTGTTTGCAACAGGTCTGTGTCATTCCTCATTCTACTCTTCTGGTCTGCATCATTCTTTACTCTATTTTTTTGTCCTGTCTTACTCTTAGCAACTGGTCTGCATCTTTTATACTCTACTCTTCTTGTTTTTTCTTACTCTTAGCTACAGGTCTGTGCTATTCCTTACTCTACTTATCTTGTCTTGTCCTTCTCTTAGCAACAGGTCTGTGTCATTCTTCACTCTACTCTTCTCATCTCGTCTTACTCTTAGCAACAGGTCTGCGACATTCTTTAATCTACTAACTTGTCATGTCTTACTCTTAGCGACAGGGCTGCTTCATTCTTTACTCTTCTCCTCTTGTTTTGTCCTCTCTTAGCAACAGGTCTGCACCGTTCCTTTATCTACTCTTCTTGTCCTGTCTTACTCTTAGCAACAGGTCTGCGTCATTCTTTACTCTACTCTCTGTGCTGTGTCTTACTCTTAGCAACAGGTCTGTGCGATTCTTCACTCTACTCATCTTGTCTTTTCTTACTGTTAGCAACAGGTCTGTGTCATTCCTCATTCTACTCTTCTGGTCTGCATCATTCTTTACTCTATTTTTTTGTCCTGTCTTACTCTTAGCAACTGGTCTGCATCGTTTATACTCTACTCTTCTTGTTTTTTCTTACTCTTAGCTACAGGTCTGTGCTATTCCTTACTCTACTCATCTTGTCTTGTCCTTCTCTTAGCAACAGGTCTGCGTCATTCTTCACTCTACTCTTCTCATCTCGTCTTACTCTTAGCAACAGGTCAGTGTAATTCTTTACTCTACCCATCTTGTCTTGTCTTACTCTTAGTAACAGGTCTGCTTTATTCTTGAATCCACTCATCTAGTATTGTCTTACTCTTAGCAAAAGGTCTGTGTCATTCTTTACTCTCCTTTTCTTGTTTTGTCTTACCATAAGCAACAGGTCTGCGTCAATCCTTACTCTTACCATCTTGTTGTGTCTTACTCTTAGCAACAGGTCTGTGCCATTCTTCACTCTACTCTTCTGGTCTCATCTTACTCTAAGCAACAGGTCTGCATCATTTTTCTTTTACTCTTCTTGTCGCTTCGTTCTCTTAGCAACATGTCTGCGTCATTCTACACTCTACTCATCTTGCTTGTCTTATTCTTAGCAATAGGTCAGCATCTGTCTTTACTCTACTCTACTCATCTCATCTTACTCTTAGCAACAGGTCTGCGTCATTCTTCACTCTACTCTTCTTGTCTTGTCTTACTCTTAGCAGCAGGTCTGCGTCATTATTTACTCTACTCATTTTTTCTTGTCTTACTCTTAGCACCACGTATACGTTATTCTTTACTCTTCTCATCTTGTCTTGTCTTACTCTCAGCAGCAGGTCTATGTCATTCTTCACTCTACTCTTATTGTCTTGTCTTACTCTTAGCAATAGGTCTGTGTCATTCTTCACTCTACTCTTCTTGTCTAGTCTGACTTTTAGCAATAGGTCTGAGTCATTCTTACTCAACTCATCTTGTCTTATCTTACTCTTGGCAACACGTCTACATCATTTTCTCTGTACGCTTCTAATCTCTTTTTACTCTTAGAAACAGGACTGCGTCATATTTCACTCTACTCTTCTTGTCTCATCTTACTCTTAGCAATATGTCTGCATCATTTTTCTCTGTACTCTTCTTATTTTTTCTTACTCTTAGCAACATATCTGCGTCATTCTTCACCCTACTCACCTCGTCTTGTCTTATTCGTAGCAACAGGTCTTCGTCATTCTTCACTCTACTCTTCTTGTCTTGTCTTACTCTAAGCAACAGGTCTGCGTCATTCTTTACTCTAATCATCTTTTCTGGTCTCACTCTTGGCAACAGGTCTGCGTCATTCTTCACCCTACTCTTCTTGTCTTGTCTTACTCTCAGCAACGGGTCTGTGTCATTCTTCACTCTACTCTTCTCATCTCGTCTTACTCTTAGCAACAGGTCTGCATCATTCTTTACTCTACTCTTCTTGTCTTGTCTTACTCTTAGCAACAGGTCTGCATCATTCCTTACTCTACTCTTCTTGTCTTGTCTTACTCCTAGCAACAGACCTGTGCCATTCTTTACTCTACTCATCTTTTCTTGTCTTACTCTTAGCAACAGGTCTGCGTCATTATTTAATATACTCATCTAGTATTGACTTACTCTTAGCAATAGGTCTGTGTCATTCGTTACTCTACTCATCTTGTTTTGTCTAACCATTAGCAACTGGTCTGCGTCATTCCTTACTCTTCTCTTCTTGTCTTTTTTAACTATAAACAAACAGCTCTGCGTCATTCCTTGCTCTACTCATCTTGTCTTGTCTTACTCTTAGCTACAGGTCTGCGTCATTCCTTACTCTACTCTTCTCGTCTTGTCTTGTCTTACTCTAAGCAACAGGTCTGCGTCATTCTTCACTCTACTCTTCTTGTCTTGTCTTACTCTTAGCAACAGGTCTGCGTCATTCTTTACTCTTCTCATCTTGTCTTGTCTTACTCTAAGCAACAGGTCTGCGTCATTCTTCACTCTACTCTTCTTGTCTTGTCTTACTCTTCGCAACAGGTCTGCATCATTCTTTACTCTACTCATCTTGTCTTGTCTTACTCTAGGCAACAGGTCTGCATCATTCTTCACTCTACTCTTTTTGTCTTGTCACTCTTAGCAACAGGTCTGCGTCATTCTTTACTCTACTCATCTTGTCTTGTCTTACTCTAAGCAACAGGTCTGCGTCATTCTTCACTCTACTCTTCTTGTCTTGTCTTACTCTTAGCAACAGGTTTGTGTCATTCTTCACTCTACTCTTCTTGACTCATCTTACTCTTAGCAACAGGTCTTAGTCATTCTTACTCTCCTCATCTTGTCTTGTCTTATTCTTAGCAACAGGTCTGCGTTATTCTTCACTCTATTCTTCTCATCTCATCTTACTCTTAGTAACAGATCTGCGTCATTCTTCACCCTACTCTTCCTGTCTTGTCTTATTCTTAGCAACAGGTCTGCGTCATTCTTTACTCGACTCTTCTTGCCTTGTCTTTCTCTTAGCAAAGGGTCTATGTCATTCTTCATTCTTCTCTTCATATCTCATCTTACTCTTAGCAACAGGTCTGTGTCATTCTCACTCTACTAATCTAGTCTCATCTTACTCTTAGCAACATGTCTGCATCATTTTTCCCTGTACGCTTCTTATCTCTTCTTACTTTAGCAACATGTCCCAGTCATTCTTACTCTATGCATCTTAATTCATCTTATTCTTAGCAACAGGTTTGCATCATTCTTCTTTCTACTCTTCTTGTCTCCTCTTTCCATCAGCTACAGGTCAGCGTCATTCTTCACTCTACTCTTCTCATCTCATCTTACCCTTATCAACAGGTCTGCATCATTCTTTACTCTACTCTTCTCTTAGCAACAGTCCTACGTCATTCTTCTCTCTTCTCTTCTTGTCTTGGTTTACTCTCAGCAACAGGTCCGCATCATTCTTTACTCTACTCTTCTCTTCTCGTCTTACCCTTAGCAACAGATCTGCATTATTTTTTACTCTACTCTTCTCATTCTACTTTAAGCAACAGGTCTGTGTCATTCTTCACTCTACTCATCTTGTCTTGTCTCATTCTTAGCAACAGGTCTGCATCATTCTTTTCTCTACTCTTCTCTTCTCATCCTACTTGTAGCAATAGTCCTGCGTCATTCTTCTCTCTACTCTTCTTGTATTTTCTTACTCTTAGCAACAGGTCTGCATCATTCTTTACTCTACTCTTCTCTTCTCATCTTACCCTTAGCAACAGGTCTGCGTCATTCTTCACTCTACACATCTTGTCTTATTCTTAGCAAAATGTCTACGTCATTCTTCACTTTACTCATCTCATCTTACTATAAGCAACAGGTCTGCATCATTCTTCACTCTACTCTTCTTGTCTTGTCTTACTCTTAGCAACAGGTCTGCGACATTATTCACTCTACTGATCTTGTCTCATCTTACACTAAGCAACAGGTCTGCGTCATTATTTTACTCATTATGTCTCGTCTTACTCTTAGCAACAGGTCTTCGTCATTCTATACTCTACTCATCTTGTCTTGCTTTAAGTAACAAATCTGTGTCATTAAACTCTTTTCTCATCTCATCTCATCTATTTCTTAGCAACAGGTCTGCATCTTATTCTTAGCGCGACGTCTGCGCCATTTTTATCTTTTCTTCTTGTTTCATTTCACTCTTAGCAACATGTCTGCGCCATTTTCTCTTTACGCTTCTAATCTCTTCTTACTCTAGAGCAACAGATCTGTGTTATTCTTCTCTCTACTCTTCTTACCCTTCACAAGAAATCTGCGCCATTCTTTCCTCTACTCTACTTGTCTCATCCTACTTTTAGCAACAGTCTGCGTCATTCTCCTCTCTACTCTTCTTGTCTTGTCTTACTCTTAGCAACAGGTCTGTGCCATTCTTCACTCTATTCGCCTTGTCTCATCTTACACTAAGCGACAGGTCTGCGTCAGTCTTCACTCTACTCTTCTTGTCGCATCTTACTCTTAGCAACATGTATGCATCATACTTTACATATTTTACTCTACTCTTCTTGCCTTGTCTTACTCTAAGCAACAGGTCTGCGTCATTCTTTACTCTACTCGTCTTGTCTTGTCTTATTCTTAGAAACAGGTCTAATTCATTCTTTCCTCTACTCTTCTTGTCTTGTCATACTCTTAGCAACAGGTCTTGTTCATTCTTTACTCGACTCTTCTTGTCTTGTCTTACTCTTAGCAAAATGTTGTGTCATTCTTCACTCTCCTTATATTGTCTCATCTTACTCTTAGCAACGGGTCTGCTTCATTCTTTACTATACTCTTCTTGTCTAGTCTTACTCTTAGCAACAGTTCTGCGTTATTCTCCACTCTACTCCTCTTGTCTTGTCTTACTCTAAGCAACAGTCTGCGTCATTCTTCACTCCCTTCTCATCTCTTCTTACCCTTAGCAACAGGTCTTAGTCATTCTTTACTCTACTCTTCTCGTCTCATCTAACCTCTGATAGAGAGACTCCTGCATCCACTGTCTGATAGAGTGTCTCCTGCATCCTTTGTCTGATAGAGAGTCTCCTGCATCCGCTGTCTGATAGAGAGACTCCTGCATCCGCCGTCTGATAGAGAGTCTCCTGCATCCACTGTCTGATAGTCTCCTGCATCTGCTGCCTGATGGAGAGACTCCTGCATCTGCTGTCTGATAGAGAGACTCCTGCATCCGCTGTCTGATAGAGAGTCATCTGCATCCGCTGTCTGATAGAGAGACTCCTGCATCCGCCGTCTGATAGAGTCTCCTGCATCCGCTGTCTGATAGTCTCCTGCATCCGCTGCCTGATGGAGAGACTCCTGCATCTGCTGTCTGATAGAGAGACTCCTGCATCCGCTGTCTGATAGAGAGTCATCTGCATCCGCTGTCTGAAAGAGAAACTCCTGCATCCGCTGTCTGATAGAGAAACTCCTGCATCCGCTGTCTGATAGAGAGTCTCCTGCATCCGCTGTCTGTAAGAGAGTCTTTTGCATCCAATGTCTGAAAAAGAGTCTCCTGCATCCGCTGTCTGATAGAAAGTCTCCTGCATCCGCTGTCAGAAGGAGAGTCTACTGCATCCGCTGTCTGATAGAGAGTCTCCTGCATCCGCTGTCTGATGGAGAGACTCATGCATCCGCTGTGTGATAAAGTCTCCTTCATCCACTGTTTGATAGAGAGTTTCCTGCATCCCCTGTCTGATAGAGTCTCCTGCATCCGCTGTCTGATAGAGGGTCTCCTGCATCCGCTGTCTGATAGAGTCTCCTGCATCCGCTGTCTGAGGAAGAGTCTCCTGCATCTGCTGTCTGATAGAGAGACTCCTGCATCCACTGTCTAATGGAGAGTCTCCTGCATACGCTCTCTGATAGAGAGACTCTTGCCTCCGCTGTCTGATAGAGAGACTCCTGCATCAGCTGTCTGATGGAGATTCCTGCATCCGCTATCAGATGGAGTGTCTCCTACATCCCCTGTCTGATGGAGAGTCTCCTGCATCCGCTGTCTGATAGAGAGACTCCTGCATCCGCTGTCTGATAGAGAGTCTCCTGCATCCACTGTCTGATAGAGAGTCTCCTGCATCCGCTGTCTGATAGAGAGTCTCCTGCATCTGCTGTCTGAAGGAGAGACGCCTGCATCCGCTGTCTGATGGAGAGTCTCCTGCATCCGCTGTCTGATAGAGAGGCTCCTGCATCTGCTGTCTAATGGAGAGTCTCCTGCATCCGCTGTCTGATAGAGAGACTCCTGCATCCGATGTCTGATAGAGAGACTCCTGCATCCGCTGAATGATGGAGTCTCCTGCATCCGCTGTCTGATAGAGTCTCCTGCATCCGCTGTCTGATGGAGTTTCTCCTGCATCTGTTGTCTGATAGAGCGTCTCCTGCATCCGCTGTCTGATAGAGAATCTCCTGCATCCGCTGTCTGATAGAGAGTCTCCTGCATCCGCTGTCTGATAGACTCTCCATCAGACAACGGATGCATGAGTCTCTCCTTCATACTGCGAATGCAGGAAAATCTCTATCAGACAGCGGATGCAGGAGACTCTCTATCAGACAGCGGATGCAGGAGTTGCTCTATCAGACAGCGGATGCAGGAGACTCTCTATCAGACAGCGGATGCAGGAGACTCTCTATCAGACAAAGGATGCAGGAGACTCTATCAGACAGCAGATGCAGGAGACTCTCTATCAGACGGCGGTTGCAGGAGACTCCATCAGACAGCGGATGCAGGAGACTATCCTTCTGACAGCGGATGCAGGAGACTCTCTATCAGACAGCGGATGCAGGAGTCCCTCCTTCGGACAGCGAATGCAGGAGTCTCCCTATCAGACAGTGGATGCAAGTAACTCTCTTTCAGACAGCGGATGCAGGAGACTCTCTATCATGCAGCGGATGCAGGAGACTCTATCAGACAGCCGATGCAGGAGACTCTCCATCAGACAGCAGATGCAGGAGACTCTATCAGAGAGCGGATGCAGGAGACTCTATCAGACAGCGGATGCAGGAGACTATAACAGGCAGCGGATGCAGGAGATTCTCAATCAGACAGCAGATGCAGGAGTCTCTATTAGACAGAGGATGCAGGAAACTCTCTATCAGACAGCGGATGCAGGAGACTCTCCTTCAGACAGCAGATGCAGGAGACTATCAGGCAGAGGATGCAGGAGACTCTATAAGACAGCGGATGCAGGAGACTCTCTATCAGTTGGATGCAGGAGTCTCTCTATCAGACAGCGAATGCAGGAGACTCTCTATCAGACAGCGGATGCAGGAGACTCTTTTTTGACAGCGGATGCAGGGGACTCTCTATCAGACAGCGGATGCAGGAGTCTCCCTATCAGACAGCGGATGCAGGAAACTCTCTATCAGACAGCGGATGCAGGAGACTCTCCATCAGACAGCAGATGCAGGAGACTCTATTAGACAGCGGATGCAGGAGACTCTATCAGACAGCGGATGCAGGAGACTCTCCATCAGACAGCAGATGCAGGAGACTATCAGACAACAGATGCAGGAGACTCTACAGACGGCGGATGCAGGAGATTCTCCATCAGACAGCAGATGCAGGAGATTCTCCATCATACAGCAGATGCTCCTGTTTCGACTGTCTGATAGGGAGACTCCTGCATTCGCTGTCCGATGGAGGGACTCCTGCATCCGCTGTCTGATAGAGAGTCTCCTGCATCAGCTGTCTGATAGAGAGTCTCCTGCATCCGCTGTCAAAAGGATAGTCTCCTGCATCAGCTGTCTGAGGGAGAGACTCCTGCTTCCGCTGTCTGATAGAGAGTCTCCTGCATCCGCTGTCTGAGGGAGAGTCTCCTGCATCCACTGTCTGATGGAGAGTCCCCTGCATCCCCCGTCCGATAGAGAGACTCCTGCATTCGCTGTCTGATAGAGAGTCTCCTGCATCCGCTGTCTGATAGAGAGGCTCCTGCATCCGCGTTCTGAAGGAGAGTCTCCTGCATCCGCTGTCTGATAGAGAGTCTCCTGCATTTGCTGTCTGATAGAGAGTCTCCTGCATCCGCTGTCTGATAGAGTCTCCTGCATCCGCTGTCTGATAGAGAGTCTCCTGCATCCGCTCTCTGATAGAGAGTCTCCTGCATCCGCTGTCTGATAGAGACTCCTGCATTCCCTGTCTGATAGAGTGTCTCCTGCATCCGCTGTCTGAAGGAGAGTCTCCTGCATCGCTGTCTGATAGAGTCTCCTGCATCCGCTGTCTGATAGAGTCTCCTGCATCCGCTGTCTGATAGAGAGTCTCCTGCATCCGCTGTCTGATAGAGTCTCCTGCATCCGCTGTCTGAAGAAGAGCCTCCTGCGTCTGCTGTCTGATAGAGACACTCCTGCATCCGCTGTCTAATGGAAAGTCTCCTGAATCCGCTGTCTGATTGAGTGTCTCCTGCATCCGCTGTCTGATAGAGAGTCTCCTGCATCTGCTGTCTGATAGAGAGTCTCCTGCATCCAGTGTCTGATAGAGAGACTCCTGCATTCGCTGTCTGATAGAGAGTCTCCTGCATCCGCTGTTTGATAGAGAGACTCCTGCATCCGCTGTCTGAAGGAGATATTCCTGCATCCACTGTCTGATAGAGTCTCCTGCATCAGCTGTCTGATAGACAGACTCCTGCATCCGCTGTCTGATAGAGAGTCTCCTGCATCCGCTGTCAAAGAGAGAGATACTCATGCATACGCTGTCTGAAGGAGAGACTCCTGCATCTGCTGTCTGAAGGAGATTCTCCTGCATCCACTGTCTAATAGAGACTCCTGCATCTGCTGTCTGATAGAGAGTCTCCTGCATCCGCTGTCTGATAGACAGTCTTCTGCTTCCGCTTTCTGATAGAGAGTCTCCTGCATCTGCTGTCCGATGGAGAGACTCCTGCATCTGCTGTCTGATAGAAAGTCTCCTGCATTCGCTGTCTGATAGTGAGTCTCCTGCATCTGCGGTCTGAAGGAGAGTCTCCTGCATTCGCTGTCTGAAGGAGAGTCTCCTGCATCAGCTGTCTGAAAGTGAGTCTCCTGCATCCGCTGTCTGATAGAGAGTCTCCTGCTTCGCTGTCTGTTAGAGTCTCTTGCATCCGGTGTCTGATAGAGATTCTCCTGCATCCGCTGTCTAATAGAGAGACTCCTGCATCTGCTGTCTAATGGAGAGTCTCCTGTATCCGCTGTCTGATAGAGAGACTCCTGCATCCGATGTCTGATAGAGAGACACCTGCATCCGTTGTATGATGGAGTCTCCTGCATCCGCTGTCTGATAGAGTCTCCTGCATCCGCTGTCTGATGGAGTGTCTCTTGCATCTGCTGTCTGATAAAGAGTCTCCTGCATCCGCTGTCTGATAGAGAGTCTCCTGCATCCGCTGTCTGGCGGAGAGCCTCCTACATCCGCTGTCTGATAGACTCTTCATCAGACAGCGAATGCAGGAGTCTCTATTAGACAGAGGATGCAGGAAACTCTCTATCAGACAGCGGATGCAGGAGACTCTCCTTCAGACAGCAGATGCAGGAGACTATCAGGCAGAGGATGCAGGAGACTCTATAAGACAGCGGATGCAGGAGACTCTCTATCAGTTGGATGCAGGAGTCTCTCTATCAGACAGCGAATGCAGGAGACTCTCTATCAGACAGCGGATGCAGGAGACTCTTTTTTGACAGCGGATGCAGGGGACTCTCTATCAGACAGCGGATGCAGGAGTCTCCCTATCAGACAGCTGATGCAGGAAACTCTCTATCAGACAGCGGATGCAGGAGACTCTCCATCAGACAGCAGATGCAGGAGACTCAATTAGACAGCGGATGCAGGAGACTCTATCAGACAGCGGATGCAGGAGACTCTCCATCAGACAGCAGATGCAGGAGACTATCAGACAACAGATGCAGGAGACTCTACAGACGGCGGATGCAGGAGATTCTCCATCAGACAGCAGATGCAGGAGATTCTCCATCATACAGCAGATGCTCCTGTTTCGGCTGTCTGATAGGGAGACTCCTGCATTCGCTGTCCGATGGAGGGACTCCTGCATCCGCTGTCTGATAGAGAGTCTCCTGCATCAGCTGTCTGATAGAGAGTCTCCTGCATCCGCTGTCAGAAGGATAGTCTCCTGCATCAGCTGTCTGAGGGAGAGACTCCTGCTTCCGCTGTCTGATAGAGAGTCTCCTGCATCCGCTGTCTGAGGGAGAGTCTCCTGCATCCACTGTCTGATGGAGAGTCCCCTGCATCCCTCGTCCGATAGAGAGACTCCTGCATTCGCTGTCTGATAGAGAGTCTCCTGCATCCGCTGTCTGATAGAGAGGCTCCTGCATCCGCGTTCTGAAGGAGAGTCTCCTGCATCCGCTGTCTGATAGAGAGTCTCCTGCATTTGCTGTCTGATAGAGAGTCTCCTGCATCCGCTGTCTGATAGAGTCTCCTGCATCCGCTGTCTGATAGAGAGTCTTCGCATCCGCTCTCTGATAGAGAGTCTCCTGCATCCGCTGTCTGATAGAGACTCCTGCATTCCCTGTCTGATAGAGTGTCTCCTGCATCCGCTGTCTGAAGGAGAGTCTCCTGCATCGCTGTCTGATAGAGTCTCCTGCATCCGCTGTCTGATAGAGTCTCCTGCATCCGCTGTCTGATAGAGAGTCTCCTGCATCCGCTGTCTGATAGAGTCTCCTGCATCCGCTGTCTGAAGAAGAGCCTCCTGCGTCTGCTGTCTGATAGAGACACTCCTGCATCCGCTGTCTAATGGAAAGTCTCCTGAATCCGCTGTCTGATTGAGTGTCTCCTGCATCCGCTGTCTGATAGAGAGTCTCCTGCATCTGCTGTCTGATAGAGAGTCTCCTGCATCCAGTGTCTGATAGAGAGACTCCTGCATTCGCTGTCTGATAGAGAGTCTCCTGCATCCGCTGTCTGATAGAGAGACTCCTGCATCCGCTGTCTGAAGGAGATATTCCTGCATCCACTGTCTGATAGAGTCTCCTGCATCAGCTGTCTGATAGACAGACTCCTGCATCCGCTGTCTGATAGAGAGTCTCCTGCATCCGCTGTCAAAGAGAGAGATACTCATGCATACGCTGTCTGAAGGAGAGACTCCTGCATCTGCTGTCTGAAGGAGATTCTCCTGCATCCACTGTCTAATAGAGACTCCTGCATCTGCTGTCTGATAGAGAGTCTCCTGCATCCGCTGTCTGATAGACAGTCTTCTGCTTCCGCTTTCTAATAGAGAGTCTCCTGCATCTGCTGTCCGATGGAGAGACTCCTGCATCTGCTGTCTGATAGAAAGTCTCCTGCATTCGCTGTCTGATAGTGAGTCTCCTGCATCTGCGGTCTGAAGGAGAGTCTCCTGCATTCGCTGTCTGAAGGAGAGTCTCCTGCATCAGCTGTCTGAAAGTGAGTCTCCTGCATCCGCTGTCTGATAGAGAGTCTCCTGCATCGCTGTCTGTTAGAGTCTCTTGCATCCGGTGTCTGATAGAGATTCTCCTGCATCCGCTGTCTAATAGAGAGACTCCTGCATCTGCTGTCTAATGGAGAGTCTCCTGTATCCGCTGTCTGAAAGAGAGACTCCTGCATCCGATGTCTGATAGAGAGACACCTGCATCCGTTGTATGATGGAGTCTCCTGCATCCGCTGTCTGATAGAGTCTCCTGCATCCGCTGTCTGATGGAGTGTCTCTTGCATCTGCTGTCTGATAAAGAGTCTCCTGCATCCGCTGTCTGATAGAGAGTCTCCTGCATCCGCTGTCTGGCGGAGAGCCTCCTACATCCGCTGTCTGATAGACTCTCCATCAGACAGCGAATGCAGGAGACTCTATCAGACAGCATATGCAATAGACTCTATCAGACAGCGGATACAGAGGGCTCTCCATAAGACAGCGTATTCAGATGTCTCTCCATCAGACAGCGGATGCAGGAGACTCTATTAGACAGCAGATGCAGGAGACTCTCCTTCAGACAGTGGATGCAGGAGCCTCTATCAGACAGCGGATGCAGGGGACTTTGTCAGACAGCGGATGAAGGAGTCTCTATTTCAGACAGCGGATGCAGGAGAATCTCTATCAGACTAGCGGATGCATTAGACTCTCTATAAGACAGCGGATGCAGGGGACTCTCTATCAGACAGCGGAAGCAGGAGGCTCTCTATCAGACAAGGGATGCAGGAGACTCTCTATCAGACAGCGGATGCAGGATACTCTATCAAACAGCGGATGCAGGAGACTCTCTATCAGACAGCGGATGCAGGAGACTCCATCAGACAGCGGATGCAGGAGACTATCCTTCTGACAGCGGATGCAGGAGACTCTCTATCAGACAGCGGATGCAGGACACTCTCTATCAGACAGCGGATGCAGGAGTCCCTCCTTCGGACAGGGAATGCAGGAGTCTCCCTATCAGACAGCGGATGCAGGTAACTCTCTATCAGACAGCGGATGTAGGAGACTCTCTACCAGACAGCGGATGCATGAGACTCTATCAGACCACGGATGCAGGAGACTCTCTATCAGACAGCCGATGCAGGAGACTCTCCATCAGACAGCAGATGCAGGAGACTCTATCAGAAAATTGATGCAGGAGACTCTCCTTCAGAAACGGATGCAGGAGTGTTTCTATCAGACAGCGGATGCAGGAGTCCCTCCTTCGGACAGGGAATGCAGGAGTCTCCCTATCAGACAGCGGATGCAGGTAACTCTCTATCAGACAGCGGATGTAGGAGACTCTCTACCAGACAGCGGATGCATGAGACTCTATCAGACAGCGGATGCAGGAGACTCTCTATCAGACAGCGGATGCAGGAGATTCTCAATCAGACAGCAGATGCAGAAATCTCTCTATCAGACAGCGGATGCAGGAGACTATTAGACAGCGGATACAGGAAACTCTCTATCAGACAGGGGATGCAGGAGACTCTCCTTCAGAGAGACTCCTGCATCCGCTATCTGAAGGAGAGCCTCCTGCATTCGTTGTCTGATAGAGGGACTCCTGCATCTGCTGTCTGATTGAGAATCTCCTGCATCCGCTGTTTGTTAGAGTCTCCTCCATCAATTTTCTGATAGAGTCTCCTGCATCCGCTGTCTGATGCAGAGTCTCCTGCATCCGCTGTCTAATAGAGTCTCTTGCATCCGCTGTCTGATATAGTCTCCTGCATTCGCTGTCTGATGGAGAGACTCCTGCATCCACTGTCTCCTGCATCCGCTGTCTGATAGAGAGACTCTTTCATCTGCTTTCTGTTAGAGAGACTCCTGCATCCGCTGTCTGATAGAGAGTCTCCTGCATCCGCTGTCTGAAGGAGAGTCTCCTGCATCCGCTGTCTGAAAGAGTCTCCTGCATCGGCTGTCTAATAGAGAGGCTCCTGCATCCACTGTCTGATAGAGTTTCATGCATCCGCTGTCTTATAAAGATTTTCCTGCATCAGCTGTCTGATAGAGTCTCCTGCATCCGCTGTCTGATAGAATGTCCTGCATCCGCTGTCTGATAGAGAGTCTCCTGCATTCGCTGTCTGAAGGAGAGACTCCTGCGTCCCCTGTCAAATAGAGAGTCTCCTGCATCCGCTGTCTGATAGAGAGACTCCTGCATTTGCCGTCTGAAGGAGAGACTCCTGCATCAGCTGTCTGATAGAGAGTCTCCTGCATCTGCTGTCTGATAGTGAGACTCCTGCATCCGCTGTCTGATGGAGAGTCTCCTGTATCCGCTGTCTGATAAAGGGTATCCTGCATCCGTTGTCTGATAGATTCTCCTGCATCCGCTGTCTGATAGAGAGTCTCCTGCATCCGCTGTCCGATAGAAAGTCTCCTGCATCCGCTGTCTAATCGAGAGTCTCCTGCATCCGCTGTCTGATAGAGAGACTCCTGCATCAGCTGTCTGAAGGAGAGTCTCCTGCATCCACTGTCCGATAGAGAGT
This sequence comes from Loripinus fragilis, assembly GCA_964019695.1. NCBI lineage: Eukaryota > Metazoa > Mollusca > Bivalvia > Lucinida > Lucinidae > Loripinus > Loripinus fragilis. Next base: position 8,214,534 of record OZ026516.1, read on the forward strand.
CTCCTGCATCCGCTGTCTAATGGAGAATCTCCTGCATCCGCTGTCTGATAGAGAGACTCCTGCATCCGCTGTTTGATAGAGAGACTTCTGCATCCGCTGTCTGATAGAGAGTCTCCTGCATCCGCTGTCTGATAGAGAGTCTCCTGCATCCGCTGTCTGATGGAGAATCTCCTGCATCCGCTGTCTGATAGAGAGACTCCTGCATCCGTTGTCTGATAGAGAGACTCCTGCATCCGCTGTCTGATAGTGAGACTCTTGCATCTGCTGTCTGATAGAGAGACTCCTGCATCCGCTGTCTGAAGGAGAGTCTCCTGCATCCCCTGTCTGATAGAGAGTCTCCTGCATCGGCTGTCTGATAGATAGTCTCCTGCATCCGCTGTCTGATAGAGAGTCTCCTGCATCCGCTGTCTGATAGAGAGTCTCTTGCATCTGCTCTCTGATAGAGTTTCCTGCATCGGCTGTCTAATAGAGAGTCTCCTGCATCCCCGTTTGATAGACTCTCCTGCATCCGCTATCTGAAGAAGAGTCTCCTGCATCCGCTGTCTGATAGAGAGACTCCTGCATCCAATGTCTGATGGAGAGTCTCCTGCATCCACTGTCTGATAGAAAGACTCCTGCATCCGCTTTCTGATAGAGAGTCACCTGCATCCGCTGTCTGAAAGAGAGTCTCCTGCATCCGCTGTCTGATAGAGAGTCTCCTGCATCCGCTGTCTGAAGGAGAGTCTCCTGCAACCACTGTCTGAAATAGAGACTCCTTCATCCGCTGTCTGATAGAGTCTCCTGCATCCGCTGTCTGATAGAGTCTCCTGCATCTGCTGTCTGAAGGAGAGTCTCCTGCATCCGCTGTCTGATAGAGAATTTCCTGCATCCGCTGTCTGATATAGAGACTTCTGCATTCGCTGTCTGATGGAGAGTCCTCTGCATCCACCGTCCGATAGAGTCTCGTGCATCCGCTGTCTGATAGAGTCTTCGCATCCGCTGTTTGATAGAATGTCTCCTGCATCAGCTGTCTGATAGAGAGTATCTTGCATCCGCTGTCTGATAGAGAGAATCATGCATTCGCTGTCTGAAGGAGAGACTCCTGCATCCGCTGTCTGATAGAGTGTCTCCTGCATCCGCTGTCTGATAGAGATTCTCCTGCATCCGCTGTCTGATAGAGAGACTCCTGCATTCGCTGTCTGATGGAGAATCTCCTGCATCCGCTGTCTGATAGAGAGTCTCCTGCATCCGCTGTCTGATAGAGATTCTCCTGCATCCGCTGTCTGATAGAGAGACTCCTGCATTCGCTCTCTGAAGTAGAGACTCCTGCATCCGCTGTCTGATAGAGAGTCTCCTGCATCCGCTATCTGATAGAGATACTCCTGCATCCGCTGTCTGATAGAGTGTCTCCTGCATCGGCTGTCTGATAGAGAGTCTCCTGCATCCGTTGTCTGATAGAGTGTCTCCTGCATCCGCTGTCTGATGGAGAGTCTCCTGCATCCGCTGTCTGATAGAGAGACTCCTGCATCCGCTGTCTGATAGAGAGACTCCTGCATCCGTTGTCTGAAGGAGAGTCTCCTGCATCCGCTGTCTGATAGAGTCTCCTGCATCCGCTGTCTGATAGAAACACTCCTGCATCCGTTTCTGTAGGAGAGTTTCGTGCATCCACTGTCTGATAGAGTCTTCGCATCCGCTGTCTGATGGAGAGTCTCCTGCATCGGCTGTCTGATATAAGTCTCCTGCATCCGCTGTCTGATAGAGTCTCCTGCATATGCTGTCTGATAGAATGTGTCCTGCATCAGCTGTCTGATAGAGAGTCTCTTGCATCCGCTGTCTGATAGAGGGAATCATGCATTCGCTGTCTGAAGGAGAGACTCCTGCATCCACTGTCTGATAGAGTGTCTCCTGCATCCGCTGTCTGATAGAGATTCTCCTGCATCCGCTGTCTGATAGAGAGAATCATGCATTAGCTGTCTGATGGAGAATCTCCTGCATCCGCTGTCTGATAGAGAGTCTCCTGCATCCGCTGTCTGATAGAGAGACTCCTGCATTCGCTGTCTGAAGTAGAGACTCCTGCATCCGCTGTCTGATAGAGAGTCTCCTGCATCCGCTGTCTGATAGAGATACTCCAGCATCCGCTGTCTGATAGAGTGTCTCCTGCATCGGCTGTCTGATAGAGAGTCTCCTGCATCCGCTCTCTGATAGAGAGTCTCCTGCATCGGCTGTCTAATGGAGAGTCTCCTGCATCCGCTGTCTGATAGAGAGACTCTTGCATCCGCTGTCTGATAGAGAGTCTCCTGCATCCGTTGTCTGAAGGAGAGTCTCCTGCATCCGCTGTCTGATAGAGTCTCCTGCATCCGCTGTCTGATAGAATGTCTCCTGCATCAGCTGTCTGATAGAGAGTCTCTTGCATCCGCTGTCTGATAGAGAGACTTATGCATTCGCTGTCTGAAGAAGAGTCTCCTGCATCCGCTGTCTGATAGAGAGACTCCTGCATCCGCTGTCTGATGGAGAGTCTCCTGCATCGGCTGTCTGATAGAGAGTCTCCTGCATCCGCTGTCTGATAGAGTCTCCTGCATCCGCTGTCTGATAGAATGTGTCCTGCATCAGCTGTCTGATAGAGAGTCTCTTGCATCCGCTGTCTGATAGAGGGAATCATGCATTCGCTGTCTGAAGGAGAGACTCCTGCATCCACTGTCTGATAGAGTGTCTTCTGCATCCGCTGTGTGATAGAGATTTTCCTGCATCCGCTGTCTGATAGAGAGAATCATGCATTCGCTGTCTGATGGAGAATCGCCTGCATCCGCTGTCTGATAGAGAGTCTCCTGCATCTGCTGTCTGATAGAGAGACTCCTGCATTCGCTGTCTGAAGTAGAGACTCCTGCATCTGCTGTCTGATAGAGAATCTCCTGAATCCGCTGTCTGATAGAGATACTCCAGCATCCGCTGTCTGATAGAGTGTCTCCTGCATCGGCTGTCTGATAGAGAGTCTCCTGCATCCGCTTTCTGATAGAGAGTCTCCTGCATCGGCTGTCTAATGGAGAGTCTCCTGCATCCGCTGTCTGATAGAGAGACTCTTGCATCCGCTGTCTGATAGAGAGACTCCTGCATCCGTTGTCTGAAGGAGAGTCTTCTGCATCCGCTGTCTGATAGAGTCTCCTGCATCCGCTGTCTGATAGAGAGTCTCCTGCATCCGCTTTCTGATAGAGAGTCTCCTGCATCGGCTGTCTAATGGAGAGTCTCCTGCATCCGCTGTCTGATAGAGAGACTCTTGCATCCGCTGTCTGATAGAGAGACTCCTGCATCCGTTGTCTGAAGGAGAGTCTTCTGCATCCGCTGTCTGATAGAGTCTCCTGCATCCGCTGTCTGATAGAATGTCTCCTGCATCAGCTGTCTGATAGAGAGTCTCTTGCATCCGCTGTCTGATAGAGAGACTTATGCATTCGCTGTCTGAAGAAGAGTCTCCTGCATCCGCTGTCTGATAGAGAGACTCCTGCATCCGCTGTCTGATGGAGAGTCTCCTGCATCCGCTGTCTGATAGAAAGACTCCTATATCCGCTGTCTGATAGAGAGTCACCTGCATCCGCTGTCTGATAGAGAGTCTCCTGCATCCGCTGTCTGATAGAGAGTGTCCTGCATCCGCTGTCTGATAGAAAGACTCCTGCATCCGCTGTCTGAAGGAGAGTCTCCTGCAACCACTGTCTGTAATAGAGACTCCTTCATCCGCTGTCTGAAAGTCTCCTGCTTCCGCTGTCTGATAGAGTCTCCTGCATCCGCTGTCTGAAGGAGAGTCTAATGCATCCGCTGTCTGATAGAGAATTTCCTGCATCCGCTGTCTGATATAGAGTCTCCTGCATCCGCTGTCTGATAGAGAGACTTCTGCATTCGCTGTCTAAGGGTGAGTCCTCTGCATCCGCCGTCTGATAGAGTCTCGTGCATCCGCTGTCTGATAGGGTCTTCGCATCCGCTGTCTGATGGAGAGTCTCCTGGATCGGCTGTTTTAAAGATAGTCTCCTGCATCCGCTGTCTGATAGAGTCTCCTGCATCCGCTGTCTGATAGAATGTCTCCTGCATCAGCTGTCTGATAGAGAGTCTCTTGCATCCGCTGTCTGCTAGAGAGAATCCTGCATTCGCTGTCTGAAGGAGAGACTCCTGCATCCGCTGTCTGATAGAGAGTCTCCTGCATCCGCTGTCTGATAGAGAGACTTCTGCATTCGCTGTCTGAAGTAGAGACTCCTGCATCCGCTGTCTGATAGAGAGACTTCTGCATCCGCTGTCTGATAGAGAGTCTCCTGCATCCGCTGTCTAATAGAGTCTCCTGCATCCGCTGTCTGATAGAATGTCTCCTGCATCAGCTGTCTGATAGAGAGTCTCTTGCATCCGCTGTCTGATAGAGAGACTCCTGCATTCGCTGTCTGAAGGAGAGACTCCTGCATCCGTTGTCTGAAGGAGAGACTCCTTCATCCGCAGTCTGATAGAGAGTCTCCTGCATCGGCTGTCTGATAGAGAGTCTCCTGCATTCGCTGTCTGATAGAGTCTCCTGTATCCCCTGTTTGATAGAATGTCTCCTGCATCAGCTGTCTGATAGAGAGTCTCTTGCATCCGCTGTCTGATAGAGAGAGTCCTGCATTCGCTGTCTGAAGGAGAGACTCCTGCATCCGCTGTCTGATAGAGAGTCTCCTGCATCCGCTGTCTGATAGAGAGACTCCTGCCTTCGCTTTCTGAAGTAGAGACTCCTGCATCCGCTGTCTGATAGAGAGTCTCCTGCATCCGCTATCTGATAGAGATACTCCTGCATCGGCTGTCTGATAGAGTGTCTCCTGCATCGGCTGTCTGATAGAGAGTCTCCTGCATTCGCTGTCTAAAGTAGAAACTCCTGCATCCGCTGTCTAATAGAGAGTCTCCTGCATCCGCTCTCTGATAGAGATACTCCTGCATCCACTGTCTGATAGAGTGTCTCCTGCATCGGCTGTCTGATAGAGAGTCTCCAGCATCCGCTATCTGATAGAGAGTCTCCTGCATTCGCTGTCTAATGGAGAGTTTCCTGCGTCCGCTGTCTGATAGAGAGACTCCTGCATCCGCTGTCTGATAGAGAGTCTCCTGCATCGGCTGTCTGATAGAGAGTCTCCTGCATCCGCTGTCTGATAGAGTCTCCTGCATCCGCTGTCTGATAGAATGTCTCCTGCATCAGCTGTCTGATAGAGAGTCTCTTGCATCCGCTGTCTGCTAGAGAGAATCCTGCATTCGCTGTCTGAAGGAGAGACTCCTGCATCCGCTGTCTGATAGAGTGTCTCCTGCATCTGCTGTCTGATAGAGAGTCTCCTTTATCCGCTGTCTGATAGAGAGACTCCTGCATTCGCTGTCTGATGGAGAATCTCCTGCATCCGCTGTCTGATAGAGAGTCTCCTGCATCCGCTGTCTGATAGAGAGACTCCTGCATTCGCTGTCTGAAGTAGAGACTCCTGCATCCGCTGTCTGATAGAGAGTCTCCTGCATCCGCTGTCTGATAGAGATACTCCTGCATCCGCTGTCTGATAGAGTGTCTCCTGCATCGGCTGTCTGCTAGAGAGTCTCTGGCATCCGCTGTCTGATAGAGAGTCTCCTGCATCCGCTGTCTAATGGAGAGTCTCCTGCATCCGCTGTCTGATAGAGAGACTCATGCATCCGCTGTCTGATAGAGAGACCTCTGCATCCGCTGTCTGATAGAGAGTCTCCTGCATCCGCTGTCTGATAGAGTCTCCTGCATCCGCTGTCTGATAGAATGTCTCCTGCATCAGCTGTCTGATAGTCTCTTGCATCCGCTGTCTGATAGAGAGACTCCTGCATTCGCTGTCTGAAGGAGAGACTCCTGCATCCGTTATCTGAAGGAGAGACTCCTTCATCGGCTGTCTGATAGAGAGTCTCTAGCATCGGCTGTCTGATAGAGAGTCTCCTGCATCCGCTGTCTGATAGAGTCTCCTGCATCCGCTGTTTGATAGAATGTCTCCTGCATCAGCTGTCTGATAGAGAGTCTCTAGCATCCGCTCTCTGATAGAGAGACTCCTGCATTCGCTGTCTGAAGGAGAAACTCCTGCATCCGCTGTCTGATAGAGAGTCTCCTGCATCCGCTGTCTGATAGAGAGACTCCTGCATTCGCTTTCTGAAGTAGAGACTCCTGCATCCGCTGTCTGATAGAGAGTCTCCTGCATCTGCTATCTGATAGAGATACTCCTGCATCGGCTGTCTGATAGAGTGTCTCCTGCATCGGCTGTCTGATAGAGAGTCTCCTGCATCCGCTGTCCGAAGAGAGTCTCCTGCATCCGCTGTCTAATGGAGAGTCTCCTGCATCAGCTGTCTGATAGAGAGACTCCTGCATCCGCTGTCTGATGGAGAGTCTCCTGCATCCGCTGTCTGATAGAAAAACTCCTGCATCTGCTGTCTGATAGAGAGTCACCTGCATCCGCTGTCTGATAGAGAGTCTCCTGCATCCGCTGTCTGATAGAGAGTGTCCTGCAACCGCTGTCAGAAGGAGAGTCTCCTGCAACCACTGTCTGTAATAGAGACTCCTTCATCAGCTGTCTGATAGTCTCCTGCTTCCGCTGTCTGATAGAGTCTCCTGCATCCGCTGTCTGAAGGAGAGTCTCGTGCATCCGCTGTCTGATAGAGTCTTCGCATCCGCTGTCTGATAGAATGTCTCCTGCATCCTTTGTCTGATATAAGGTCTCCTGCATCCGCTGTCTGATAGAGAGACTTCTGCATTCGCTGTCCGATGGAGAGTCCTCTGCATCCGCCGTCAGATAGAGTCTCGTGCATCCGCTGTCTGATAGAGTCTTCGCATCCGCTGTCTGATGGAGAGTCTCCTGCATCGGCTGTTTTATAGAGAGTCTCCTGCATCCGCTGTCTGATAGAGTCTCCTGCATCCGCTGTCTGATAGAATGTGTCCTGCATCAGCTTTCTGATAGAGAGTCTCTTACATCCGCTGTCTGCTAGAGAGAATCCTGCATTCGCTGTCTGAAGGAGAGACTCCTGCATCCGCTGTCTGATAGAAAGTCTCCTGCATCAGCTGTCTGATAGAGAGTCACCTGCATCCGCTGTCTGATAGAGAGACTCCTGCATTCGCTATCTGTAGGAGAGACCCCTGCATCCGCTGTCTGATAGAGAGTCTCCTGCATCCGCTGTCTGATAGAGAGTCTCCTACATCCGCTGTCTGATAGAGAGACTCCTGCATTCGCTGTCTGAAGTAGAGACTCCTGCATCCGCTGTCTGATAGAGAGTCTCCTGCATCGGCTGTCTGAAGAAGAGTCTCCTGCATCCGCTGTCTGGTAGAGTGTCTCCTGCATCGACTGTCTGATAGAGAGTCTCTGGCATCCGCTGTCTGATAGAGAGTCTCCTGCATCCGCTGTCTAATGGAGAGTCTCCTGCATCCGCTGTCTGATAGAGAGTCTCCTGCATCCGCTGTCTGATAGAGAGTTTTCTGCATCCGCTGTCTGATAGAGAGTCTCCTGCATCAGCTGTCTGATAGAGTCTCCTGCATCCGCTGTCTAATAGAATTTCTCCTGCATCAGCTGTCTGATAGAGAGTTTCTTGCATCCGCTGTCTGATAGAGTCTCCTGCATTCGCTGTCTGAAGGAGAGACTCCTGCATCTGTTGTCTGAAGGAGAGACTCCTTCATCCGCTGTCTGATAGAGAGTCTCCTGCATCGGCTGTCTGATAGAGAGTCTCCTGCATCCGCTGTCTGATAGAGTCTCCTGCATCCGCTGTCTGATAGAATGTCTCCTGCATCAGCAGTCTGATAGAGAGTCTCTTGCATCCGCTGTCTGATAGAGAGACTCCTGCATTCGCTGTCTGAAGGAGAGACTCCTGCATCCGCTGTCTGATAGTGAGTCTCCTGCATCCGCTGTCTGATAGAGAGACTCCTGCATTCGCTGTCTGAAGTAGAGACTCCTGCATCCGCTGTCTGATAGAGAGTCTCCTGCATCCGCTATCTGATAGAGATACTCCTGCATCGGCTGTCTGATAGAATGTCTCCTGCATCCGTTGTCTGATAGAGAGACTCCTGCATCCGCTGTCTGATAGAGAGACTTCTGCATCTGTTGTCTGATAGAAAGTCTCCTGCATCCGCTGTCTGATAGAGAGTCTCCTGCATCCACTGTCTGATAGAGAATCTCCTGCATCCGCTGTCTGATAGAGAGACTCCTGCATCCGCTGTCTGATAGAGAGACTCCTGCATCCGCTGTCTGATAGAGAGACTCTTGCATCTGCTGTCTGATAGAGAGACTCCTGCATCCGCTGTCTGAAGGAGAGTCTCCTGCATCCCCTGTCTGATAGAGAGTCTCCTGCATCCGCTGTCTGAAGGAGAGACACCTGCATCCCCTGTCTGATAGAGAGTCTCCTGCATCCGCTGTCTGATAAAGAATCTCCTGCATCCACTGTCTGATGGAGATTCTCCTGCATCCGCTGTCTGATAGTCTCCTGCATCCGCTGTCTGATAAAGTCTCCTGCGTCCGCTGTCTGATAGAGAGTCTCCTGCATCCGCTGTCTGATAGGGTCTCCTGCATCCACTGTCTGATTGAGAGACTTCTGCATTCGCTGTCTGATGAAGAGTCCTCTGCACCCGCCGTCTGATAGAGTCTCCTGCATCCGCTGTCTGATAGAATGTCTCCTGCATCTGCTGTCTGATAGAGAGTCTCCTGCATCCGCTGTCTGATAGAGAGACTCTTGCATCCGCTGTCTGAAGGAGAGACTGCTGCATCCGCTGTCTGATAGAGAGTCTCCTGCATTCGCTGTCTGAAGGAGAGACTCCTGCATCCGCTTTCTAATAGAGAGTCTCCTGCATCCGCTGTCTGATAGAGAGACTCCTGCATTTGCTGTCTGAAGGAGAGACTCCTGCATCAGCTGTCTGATAGAGAGTCTCCTGCATCTGCTGTCTGATAGAGACTCCTGCATCCGCTGTCTAATGGAGTGTCTCCTGCATGCGCTGTCTGATAGAGAGTCTCCTGTATCCGCTGTCCGATAGAGAGTCTCCTGCACCCGCTGTCTAATGGAGAGTCTCCTGCATCCGCTGTCTGATAGAGAGACTCCTGCGTCCGCTGTCTGATAGAGAGTCTCCTGCATCCGCTCTCTGATAGAGTTTCCTGCATCCGCTGTCTGATAGAGAGTCTCCTGCATCCCCGTTTGATAGACTCTCCTGCATCCGCTATCTGAAGAAGTCTCCTGCATATGCTGTCTGATAGAGAGACTCCTGCATCCGCTGTCTGATAGAGAGTCACCTGCATCAGCTGTCTGATAGAGAGTCTCCTGCATCCGCTGTCTGATAGAGAGTCTCCTGCATCCGCTGTCTGAAGGAGAGTCTCCTGCAACCACTGTCTGAAATAGAGACTCCTTCATCCGCTGTCTGATAGAGTCTCCTGCATCCGCTGTCTGATAGAGTCTCCTGCATCCGCTGTCTGAAGGAGAGTCTCCTGCATCCGCTGTCTGATAGAGAATTTCCTGCATCCGCTGTCTGATATAGAGTCTCCTGCATCCGCAGTCTGATAGAAAGACTTCTGCATTCGCTTTTTGATGGAGAGTCCTCTGCATCCGCTGTCTGATAGAGTCTTCGCATCCCCTGTCTGATAGAGAGTCTCCTGATCCGCTGTCTGATAGAGAGTCTCCTGAATCCGCTGTCTGATAGAGTCTCCTGCATCCCCTCTCTGATATACTGTCTCCTGCATCAGCTGTCTTATAGAGAGTCTCTTGCCTCTGCTGTCTAATGGAGAGTCTCCTGCATACGCTGTCTGATTGAGAGACTCCTGCATCCGCTGTCTGATAGAGAGACTCCTGCATCCGTTGTCTGAAGGAGAGTCTCCTGCATCCGCTGTCTGATTGAGAGTCTCTTGCATCCGCTGTCTGATAGAGAGACTCATGCATTCGCTGTCTGAAGAAGAGTCTCCTGCATCCGCTGTCTGATAGAGAGACTTCTGCATTCGCTGTCTGATGGAGAGTCCTCTGCATCCGCCGTCTGATAGAGTCTCTTGCATCCGCTGTCTGATAGAGTCTTTGCATCCGCTGTCTGATGGAGAGTCTCCTGCATGGGCTGTTTGATAGAGAGTCTCCTGCATCCGCTGATAGAGTCTCCTGCATCCGCTGTCTGATAGAATGTCTCCTGCAATAGCTGTCTGATAGAGAGTCTCTTGCATCCGCTGTCTGATAGAGAGAATCCTGCATTCGCTGTCTGAAGGAGAGACTCCTGCATCCGCTGTCTGATAGAGTGTCTCCTGCATCCGCTGTCTGATAGAGAGTCTCCTGCATCAGCTGTCTGATAGAGAGACTCCTGCATTCGCTGTCTGATGGAGAATTTCATTTATCCGGTGTCAGATAGAGATACTCCTGCATCCATTGTCTGATAGAATGTCTCCTGCATAGGCTGTCTGATAGAGAGTCTCCGGCATCCGCTGTCTCATAGAGAGTCTCCTGCATTCGCTGTCTTATGGAGAGTTTCCTGCATCCGCTGTCTGATAGGGAGACTCTTGCATCCGCTGTCTGATAGAGAGACTCCTGCATCCGTTGTCTGAAGGAGAGACTCCTTCATCCGCTGTCTAATAGAGAATCTCCTGCATCGGCTGTCTGATCGAGAGTCTCCTGCATCCGCTGTCTGATAGAGTCTCCTGCATCCGCTGTCTGATAGAATGTCTCCTGCATCAGCTGTCTGATAGAGAGTCTCTTGCATCCGCTGTCTGATAGAGAGACTCATGCATTTGCTGTCTGAAGGAGAGACTCCTGCATCCGCTGTCTGATAGAGTGTCTCCTGCATCCCCTGTCTGATAGAGAGTCTCCTGCATCCGCTGTCTGATAGAGAGACTCCTGCATTCGCTGTCTGAAGGAGAGACTCCTGCATCCGCTGTCTGATAGAGAGTCTCCTGCATCCGCTGTCTGATAGAGAGACTCCTGCACTCGCTGTCTGAAGTAGAGACTCCTGCATCAGCTGTCTGATAGAGAGTCTCCTGCATCCGCTATCTGATAGAGATACTCCTGCATCGGTTGTCTGATAGAGTGTCTCCTGCATCGGCTGTCTGATAGAGAGTCTTATGCATCCACTGTCCGATAGAGAGTCTCTTGCATCCGCTGTCAAATGGAGAGTCTCCTGCATCCGCTGTCTGATAGAGAGACTCCTGCATCCGCTGTCTGATAGAGAGACTCCTGCATCCACTGTCTGATAGAGAGTCTCCTGCATCCGCTGTCTGATAGAGAGTCTCCTGCATCCGCTGTCTGATGGAGAGTCTCCTGCATCCGCTGTCTGATAGAGAGACTCCTGCATCCGCTGTCTGATAGAGAGACTCCTGCATCCGCTGTCTGATAGAGTGACTCCTGCATCTGCTGTCTGATAGAGAGACTCCTGCATCCGCTGTCTGAAGGAGAGTCTCCTGCATCCCCTGTCTGATAGATAGTCTCCTGCATCCGCTGTCTGAAGGAAGACTCCTGCATCGGCTGTCTGATAGAGAGTCTCCGGCATCCGCTGTCTGATAAAGATCTCCTGCATCCACCGTCTGATAGAGAGTCTCCTGCATCCGCTGTCTGATAGTCTCCTGCATCCGCTGTCTGATAGAGTCTCCTGCATCCGCTGTCTGATAGAGAGTCCCCTTCATCCACTGTCTGATAGAATCTCCTGCATCAGCTGTCTGATAGAGACACTCCTGCATCCGCTGTCTGAAGGAGAGACTCAAGCATCCGCTGTCTGATAGAGAGTCTCCTGCATCTGCTGTCTAATGGAGAGTCTCCTGCATCCGCTGTCTGATAGAGAGTCTCCTGCATCTGCTGTCTCATAGAGAGACTCCTGCATCTGTTGTCTACAGGAGAGTCTCCTGCATCCGCTTTCTGATAGAGTCTCCTGCATCCGCTGTCTGATAGAATGTCTCCTGCATCAGCTGTCTGATAGAGAGTCTCTTGCATCCGCTGTCTGATAGAGAGACTCATGCATTCGCTGTCTGAAGAAGAGTCCCTGCATCCGCTGTCTGATAGAGAGACTCCTGCATCCGCTGTCTGATGGAGAGTTTCCTGTCTCCGCTGTCTGAAGGAGAGTTTCCTGTAACCACTGTCTGTAATAGAGACTCCTTCATCCGCTGTCTGATAGAGTCTCCTGCATCCGCTGTCTGATTGAGTCTCCTGCATCCGCTGTCTGAAGGAGAGTCTCCTGCATCTGCTGTCTGATAGAGAGTCTCCTGCATCCGCTGTCTGATAGAGAGTCTCCTGCATCCGCTGCCTGAAAGAGAGTCTCCTGCATCCGCTGTCTGATAGAGAGTCTCCTGCATTCGCTGTCTGAAGGAGAGACTCCTGCTCCCGCTGTCTGATAGAGAGACTCCTGCATTTGCTGTCTGAAGGAGAGACTCCTGCATCAGCTGTCTGATAGAGAGTCTCTTTCATCTGCTGTCTGATAGAGAGACTCCTGCATCCGATGTCTGATGTTGAGTCTCCTGTGTCCGCTGTCTGATAGAGGGTATCCTGCATCCGCTGTCTGATAGATTCTCCTGCATCTGCTGTCTAATGGAGTGTCTCCTGCATCCACTGTCTGATAGAGAGTCACCTGCATTTGCTGTCCGATAGAGAGTCTCCTGCATCCACTGTCTGAAGGAGAGTCTCCTGCATCCGCTGTCTGATAGAGAGATTCCTGCATCCGCTGTCTGATAGAGAGACTCCTGCATCCGCTGTCTGAAGGAGAGTCTCCTGCATCCGCTGTCTGATAGAGAGACTCCTGCATCCGCTGTCTGATAGAGAGTCTCCTGCATCCGCTGTCTGATAGAGAGTCTCCTGCATCTGCTCTCTGATAGAGTTTTCTGCATCCGCTGTCTGATAGAGAGTCTCCTGCATCCCCGTTTTATAGACTCTCCTGCATCCGCTATCTGAAGAAGAGTCTCCTGCATCCGCTGTCTGATAGAGAGTCTCCGGCATCCGCTGTCTGATAGAAAGACGCCTGCATCCGCTGTCTGATAAAGAGTCACCTGCATCTGCTGTCTGATAGAGAGTCTCCTGCATCCGCTGTCTGATAGAGAGTCTCCTGCATCCGCAGTCTGAAGGAGAGTCTCCTGCAACCACTGTCTGAAATAGAGACTCCTTCATCCGCTGTCTGATAGAGTCTCCTGCATCCGCTGTCTGATAGAGTCTCCTGCATCCGCTGTCTGAAGGAGAGTCTCCTGCATCCGCTGTCTGTTAGAGAATTTTCTGCATCCGCTTTCTGATATAGAGTCTCCTGCATCCGCTGTCTGATAAAGAGACTTCTGCATTCGCTGTCTGATGGAGAGTCCTCTGCATCCGCCGTCTGATAGAGTCTCGTGCATCCGCTTTCTGATAGAGTCTTCGCATCCGCTGTTTGATGGAGAGTCTCCTGCATCGGCTGTCTGATAGAGAGTCTCCTGCATGTGTTGTCTGATAGAGTCTCCTGCATCCGCTGTCTAATAGAATGTCTCCTGCATCAGCTGTCTGATAGAGAGTCTCTTGCATCCGCTGTCTGATAGAGAGAATCATGCATTCGCTGTCTGATAGAGAGACTCCTGCATCCGCTGTCTGATAGAGTGTCTCCTGCATCGGCTCTATTATAGAGATTCTCCTGCATTCGCTGTCTGATAGAGAGACTCCTGCATTCGCTGTCTGATGGAGAATCTCCTGCATCCGCTGTCTGATAGAGAGTCTCCTGCATCTGCTGTCTGATAGAGAGACTCCTGCATTCGCTGTCTGAAGTAGAGACTCCTGCATCCGTTGTCTGATAGAGAGTCTCCTGCATCTGCTGTCTGATAGAGATACTCCTGCATCCGCTGTCTGATAGAGTGTCTCCTGCATCGAATGTCTGATAGAGAGTCTCCTGCATCCGCTGTCTGATAGAGAGTCTCCTGCATCCGCTGTCTAATGGAGAGTCTCCTGCATCCGCTGTCTGACAGAGAGACTCCTGCATCCGCTGTCTGATAGAGAGACTCCTGCATCCGCTGTCTGATAGAGAGACTCCTGCATCCGTTGTCTGAAGGAGAGTCTCCTGCATCGGCTGTCTGATAGAGTCTCCTGCTTCGGCTGTCTGATATAATGTCTCATGCATCAGCTGTCTGATAGAGAGTCTCTTGCATCCGCTTTCTGATAGAAAGACTCATGCATTCGCTGTCTGAAGAAGAGTCTCCTGCATCCGATGTCTGATAGAGGGACTCCTGCTTTCGCTGTCTGATGGAGAGTCTCCTGCATCCGCTGTCTGATAGAAAGACTCCTGCATCCGCTGTCTGATAGAGAGTCACCTGCATCCGCTGTCTGATAGAGAGTCTCCTGCATCCGCTGTCTGATAGAGTCTCCTGCATCCGCTGTCTGATAGAGTCTCCTGCATCCGCTGTCTGAGGGAGAGTCTCCTGCATCCACTGTCTGATAGAGAATTTCCTGCATCCGCTGTCTGATATAGAGTCTCCTACATACGCTGTCTGATAGAGAGACTTCTGCATTTGCTGTCTGATGGAGAGACTCCTGCATCCGCCATCCGATAGAGTCTCGTGCATCCGCTGTCTGATAGAGTATTCGCATCCGCTGTCTGATGCAGAGTCTCCTGCATCGGCTGTTTGATAGATAGTCTCCTGCATCCGCTGTCTGATAGAGTCTCCTGCATCCGCTGTCTGATAGAATGTCTCCTGCATCAGCTGTCTGATAGAGAGTCTCTTGCATTCGCTGTCTGATAGAGAGAATCCTGCATTCGCTGTCCGAAGGAGAGACTCCTGCATCCGCTGTCTGATAGAGTGTCTCCTGCATCCGCTGTCTGATCGAGGGTCTCCTGCATCCGCTATCTGATAGAGAGACTCCTGCAATCGCTGTCTGAAGTAGAGACTCCTGCATCCGCTGTCTGATAGAGAGTCTCCTGCATCCGCTGTCTGATGGAGAGTCTCCTGCATCCGCTGTCTGATAGAAAGACTTCTGCATCTGCTGTCTGATAGAGAGTCACCTGCATCTGCTGTCTGATAGAGAGTCTTCTGCATCCGCTGTCTGATAGAGAGTCTCCTGCATCCGCTGTCTGAAGGAGAGTCTCCTGCAACCACTGTCTGAAATAGAGACTCCTTCATCAGCTGTCTGATAGAGTCTCCTGCATCCGCTGTCTGATAGAGTCTCCTGCATCCGCTGTCTGAAGGAGAGTCTCCTGCATCCGCTGTCTGATGGAGAATTTCCTGCATCCGCTGTCTGATATAGAGTCTCCTTCATCTGCTGTGTGATAGAGAGACTTCTGCATTCGCTATCTCATGGAGAGTCCTCTGCATCCGCCGTCTGATAGAGTCTCGTGCATCCGCTGTCTGATAGAGTCTCCTGCATCCGCTGTCTGATAGAATATCTCCTGCATCAGCTGTCTGCTAGAGAGTCTCTTGCATCCGCTGTCTGATAGAGAAAATCATGCATTCGCTGTCTGAAGGAGAGACTGCTGCATTCGCTGTCTGATGGAGAATCTCCTGCATCCGCTGTCTGATAGAGAGTCTCCTGCATCCACTGTCTGATAGAGAGACTCCTGCATTCGCTGTCTGAAGTAGAGACTCCTGCATCCGCTGTCTGATAGAAAGACTCCTGCATCCGCTGTCTGATAGAGAGTCACCTGCATCCGCTGTCTGATAGAGAGTCTCCTGCATCGGCTGACTGATAGAGAGTCTCATGCATCCGCTGTCTGATAGAGAGTCTCCTGGATCCGCTGTCTAATGGAGAGTCTCTTGCATCCGCTGTCTGATAGAGAGACTCCTGCATCCGCTGTCTGATGGAGAGTCTCCTGCATCCGCTGTCTGATAGAAAGACTCCTGCATCCGCTGTCTGATAGAGAGTCTCCTGCATCAGCTGTCTGATAGAGAGTCTCCTGCATCGGCTGACTGAAGGAGAGTCTTCTGCAACCACTGTCTGAAATAGAGACTCCTTAATCCGCTGTCTGATAGAGTCTCCTGCATCGGCTGTCTGATAGAGTCTCCTGCATCCGCTGTCTGAAGGAGAGTCTCCTGCATCCGCTGTCTGATAGAGAGTCTCCTGCATCCGCTGTCTGATAGAGTCACCTGAATCCGCTGTCTGATAGAATGTCTCCTGCAATAGCTGTCTGATAGTGAGTCTCTTGCATCCGCTGTCTGAAAGAGAGAATCCTGCATTCGCTGTCTGAAGGAGAGACTCCTGCATCCGCTGTCTGATAGAGTGTCTCCTGCATACGCTGTCTGATAGAGAGTCTCCTTTATCCGCTGTCTGATAGAGAGACTCCTGCATTCGCTGTCTGAAGGAGAATCTCCTGCATCCGCTGTCTGATAGAGAGTCGCCTGCATCCTCGGTCTGATAGAGAGACTCCTGCATTCGCTGTCTGAAGTAGAGACTCCTGCATCCGCTGTCTGATAGAAAGTCTCCTGCATCCGCTGTCTGATAGAGAGACTCCTGCATCCACTGTCTGATAGAGTGTCTCCTGCATCGGCTGTCTGATAGAGAGTCTCCGGCATCCGCTGTCTGATAGAGAGTCTCCTGCATTCGCTGTCTAATGGAGAGTTTCCTGCATCCGCTGTCTGATAGAGAGACTCCTGCATCCGCTGTCTGATAGAGAGACTCCTGCATCCGTTGTCTGAAGGAGAGACTCCTTCATCCGCTGTCTGATAGAGAGTCTCCTGCATCGGCTGTCTGATAGAGAGTCTCCTGCATCCGCTGTCTGATAGAGTCTCCTGCATCTGCTGTCTGATAGAATGTCTCCTGCATCTCCTGTCTGATAGAGAGTCTCTTGCATCCGCTGTCTGATAGAGAGACTCATGCATTCGCTGTCTGAAGAAGAGGCTCCTGCATCCGCTGTCTGATAGAGTGTCTCCTGCATCCGCTGTCTGATAGAGAGTCTCCTGCATCCGCTGTCTGATAGAGAGACTCCTGCATCCGTTGTCTGAAGGAGTGTCTCCTGCATCCGCTGTCTGATAGAGTCTCCTGCATCCGCTGTCTGATAGAATGTCTCCTGCATCAGCTGTCTGATAGAGAGTCTCTTGCATCCGCTGTCTGATAGAGAGACTCATGCTTTCGCTGTCTGATGGAGAGTCTCCTGCACCCGCTGTCTGATAGAAACACTCCTGCTTCCGTTTCTGAAGGAGAGTCTTCTGCATCCGCTGTCTGATAGAGTCTCCTGCATCCGCTGTCTGATAGAATGTCTCCTGCATCAGCTGTCTGATAGAGAGTCTCTTGGATCCGCTATCTGATAAAGAGACTCATGCATTCGCTGTCTGATGGAGAGTCTCCAGCATCCGCTGTCTGATAGAAAGACTCCTGCATCCGCTGTCTGATAGAGAGTCACCTGCATCCGCTGTCTGATAGAGAGTCTCCTGCATCCGCTGTCTGAAAGAGAGTCTCCTGCATCTGCTGTCTGAAGGAGATTCTCCTGCAACCACTGTCTGAAAGAGAGACTCCTTCATCCGCTGTCAGATAGAGTCTTCTGCATCCGCTGTCTGATAGAGTCTCCTGCATCCGCTGTCTGAAGGAGAGTCTCCTGCATCCGCTATCTGACAGAGAATTTCCTGCATACGCTGTCTGATATAGAGTCTCCTGCATCCGCTGTCTGATAGAGAGACTTCTGCATTCGCTGTCTGATGGAGAGTCCTCTGCATCCGCCGTCTGTTAGAGTTTCGTGCATCCACTGTCTGATAGAGTCTTCGCATCCGCTGTCTGATGGAGAGTCTCCTGCATCGGCTGTCTGATAGAGAGTCTCCTGCATCCGCTGTCTGATAGAGTCTCCTGCATACGCTGTCTGATAGAATGTGTCCTGCATCAGCTGTCTGATAGAGAGTCTCTTGCATCCGCTGTCTGATAGAGGCAATCATGCATTCGCTGTCTGAAGGAGAGACTCCTGCATCCACTGTCTTATAGAGTGTTTCCTGCATCCGCTGTCTGATAGAGAGACTCCTGCATCCGCTGTCTGATAGAGAGTCTCCTGCATCAGCTGTCTGATAGAATCTCCTGCATCCGCTGTCTGATAGAGAGTCTCCTGCATCCGCTGTCTGATAGAGAGACTCCTGCATTCGCTGTCTGAAGTAGAGACTCCTGCATCCGCTGTCTGATAGAGAGTCTCCTGCATCCGCTGTCTGATAGAGATACTCCAGCATCCGCTGTCTGATAGAGTGTCTCCTGCATCGGTTGTCTGATAGAGAGTCTCCTGCATCCGCTCTCTGATAGAGAGTCTCCTGCATCGGCTGTCTAATGGAGAGTCTCCTGCATCCGCTGTCTGATAGAGAGACTCTTGCATCCGCTGTCTGATAGTCTGATAGTCTCCTGCATCCGTTGTCTGAAGGAGAGTCTCCTGCATCCGCTGTCTGATAGAGTCCCCTGCATCCGCTGTCTGATAGAATGTCTCCTGCATCAGCTGTCTGATAGAGAGTCTCTTGCATCCGCTGTCTGATAGAGAGACTTATGCATTCGCTGTCTGAAGAAGAGTCTCCTGCATCCGCTGTCTGATAGAGAGACTCATGCATCCGCTGTCTGATGGAGAGTCTCCTGCATCGGCTGTCTGATAGAGAGTCTCCTGCATCCGCTGTCTGATAGAGTCTCCTGCATCCGCTGTCTGATAGAGTGTGTCCTGCATCAGCTGTCTGATAGAGAGTCTCTTGCATCCGCTGTCTGATAGAGAGTCTCCGGCATCCGCTGTCTGATAGAAAGACGCCTGCATCCGCTGCTTGATAAAGAGTCACCTGCATCTGCTGTCTGATAGAGAGTCTCCTGCATCCGCTGTCTGAGGGAGAGTCTCCTGCAACCACTGTCTGAAATAGAGACTCCTTCATCCGCTGTCTGATAGAGTCTCCTGCATCCGCTGTCTGATAGAGTCTCCTGCATCTGCTGTCTGAAGTAGAGACTCCTGCATCCGCTGTCTGATACAGAGTCTCCTGCATCCGCTGTCTGATAGAGATACTCCAGCATCCGCTGTCTGATAGAGCGTCTCCTGCATCGGCTGTCTGATAGAGAGTCTCCTGCATCCGCTCTCTGATAGAGAGTCTCCTGCATCGGCTGTCTAATGGAGAGTCTCCTGTATCCGCTGTCTGATAGAGAGACTCTTGCATCCGCTGTCTGATAGAGAGACTCCTGCATCCGTTGTCTGAAGGAGAGTCTTCTGCATCCGCTGTCTGATAGAGTCTCCTGCATCCGCTGTCTGATAGAATGTCTCCTGCCACAGCTGTCTGATAAAGAGTCTCCTGCATCCGCTGTCTGATAGAGAATTTCCTGCATCCGCTGTCTGATATAGAGTCTCCTGCATCCGCTGTCTGATAGAGAGACTTCTGCATTCGCTGTCTGAGGGTGAGTCCTCTGCATCCGCCGTCTGATAGAGTCTCGTGCATCCGCTGTCTGATAGAGTCTTCGCATCCGCTGTCTGATGGAGAGTCTCCTGGATCGGCTGTTTTATAGATAGTCTCCTGCATCCGCTGTCTGATAGAGTCTCCTGCATCCGCTGTCTGATAGAATGTCTCCTGCATCAGCTGTCTGATAGAGAGTCTCTTGCATCCGCTGTCTGCTAGAGAGAATCCTGCATTCGCTGTCTGAAGGAGAGACTCCTGCATCCGCTGTCTGATAGAGGGTCTCCTGCATCTGCTGTCTGATAGAGAGTCTCCTTTATCCGCTGTCTGATAGAGAGACTCCTGCATTCGCTGTCTGATGGAGAATCTCCTGCATCCGCTGTCTGATAGAGAGTCTCCTGCATCCGCTGTCTGATAGAGAGACTTCTGCATTCGCTGTCTGAAGTAGAGACTCCTGCATCCGCTGTCTGATAGAGAGTCTCCTGCATCCGCTGTCTGATAGAGATACTCCTGCATCCGCTGTCTGATAGAGTGTCTCCTGCATCGGCTGTCTGATAGAGAGTCTCTGGCATCCGCTGTCTGATAGAGAGTCTCCTGCATCCGCTGTCTAATGGAGAGTCTCCTGCATCCGCTGTCTGATAGAGAGACTCCTGCATCCGCTGTCTGATAGAGAGACTTCTGCATCCGCTGTCTGATAGAGAGTCTCCTGCATCTGCTGTCTGATAGAGTCTCCTGCATCCGCTGTCTGATAGAATGTCTCCTGCATTAGCTGTCTGATAGAGAGTCTCTTGCATCCGCTGTCTGATAGAGAGACTCCTGCATTCGCTGTCTGAAGGAGAGACTCCTGCATCCGTTGTCTGAAGGAGAGACTCCTTCATCCGCTGTCTGATAGAGAGTCTCCTGCATCGGTTGTCTGATAGAGAGTCTCCTGCATCCGCTGTCTGATAGAGTCTCCTGTATCCCCTGTTTGATAGGATGTCTCCTGCGTCAGCTGTTTGATAGAGAGTCGCTTGCATCCGCTGTCTGATAGAGAGAGTCCTGCATTCGCTGTCTGAAGGAGAGACTCCTGCATCCGCTGTCTGATAGAGAGTCTCCTGCATCCGCTGTCTAATAGAGAGACTCCTGCATTCGCTTTCTGAAGTAGAGACTCCTGCATCCGCTGTCTGATAGAGAGTCTCCTGCATCCGCTATCTGATAGAGATACTCCTGCTGCGGCTGTCTGATAGAGTGTCTCCTGCATCGGCTGTCTGATAGAGAGTCTCCTGCATTCGCTGTCTGAAGTAGAGACTCTTGCATCCGCTGTCTAATAGAGAGTCTCCTGCATCCGCTGTCTGATAGAGATACTCCTGCATCCGCTGTCTGATAGAGTGTCTCCTGCATCGGCTGTCTGATAGAGAGTCTCCAGCATCCGCTGTCTGATAGAGAGTCTCCTGCATTCGCTGTCTAATGGAGAGTTTCCTGCATCCGCTGTCTGATAGAGAGACTCCTGCATCCGCTGTCTGATAGAGAGACTCCTGCATCCGTTGTCTGATGGAGAGACTCCTTCATCCGCTGTCTGATAGAGAGTCTCCTGCATCGGCTGTCTGATAGAGAGTCTCCTGCATCCGCTGTCTGATAGAGTCTCCTGCATCCGCTGTCTGATAGAATGTCTCCTGCATCAGCTGTCTGATAGAGAGTCTCTTGCATCCGCTGTCTGCTAGAGAGAATCCTGCATTCGCTGTCTGAAGGAGAGACTCCTGCATCCGCTGTCTGATAGAGTGTCTCCTGCATCTGCTGTCTGATAGAGAGTCTCCTTTATCCGCTGTCTGATAGAGAGACTCCTGCATTCGCTGTCTGATGGAGAATCTCCTGCATCCGCTGCCTGATAGAGAGTCTCCTGCATCCGCTGTCTGATAGAGAGACTCCTGCATTCACTGTCTGAAGTAGAGACTCCTGCATCCGCTGTCTGATAGAGAGTCTCCTGCATCCGCTGTCTGATAGAGATACTCCTGCATCCGCTGTCTGATAGAGTGTCTCCTGCATCGGCTGTCTGCTAGAGAGTCTCTGGCATCCGCTGTCTGATAGAGAGTCTCCTGCATCCGCTGTCTAATGGAGAGTCTCCTGCATCCGCTGTCTGATAGAGAGACTCATGCATCCGCTGTCTGATAGAGAGACCTCTGCATCCGCTGTCTGATAGAGAGTCTCCTGCATCCGCTGTCTGATAGAGTCTCCTGCATCCGCTGTCTGATAGAATGTCTCCTGCATCAGCTGTCTGATAGAGAGTCTCTTGCATCCGCTGTCTGATAGAGAGACTCCTGCATTCGCTGTCTGAAGGAGAGACTCCTGCATCCGTTGTCTGAAGGAGAGACTCCTTCATCGGCTGTCTGATAGAGAGTCTCCAGCATCGGCTGTCTGATAGAGAGTCTCCTGCATCCGCTGTCTGATAGAGTCTCCTGCATCCGCTGTTTGATAGAATGTCTCCTGCATCAGCTGTCTGATAGAGAGTCTCTAGCATCCGCTCTCTGATAGAGAGACTCCTGCATTCGCTGTCTGAAGGAGAGACTCCTGCATCCACTGTCTGATAGAGAGTCTCCTGCATCCGCTGTCTGATAAAGAGACTCCTGCATTCGCTTTCTGAAGTAGAGACTCCTGCATCCGCTGTCTGATAGAGAGTCTCCTGCATCTGCTATCTGATAGAGATACTCCTGCATCGGCTGTCTGATAGAGTGTCTCCTGCATCGGCTGTCTGATAGAGAGTCTCCTGCATCCGCTGTCCTAAGAGAGTCTCCTGCATCCGCTGTCTAATGGAGAGTCTCCTGCATCCGCTGTCTGATAGAGAGACCTCTGCATCCGCTGTCTGATGGAGAGTCTCCTGCATCCGCTGTCTGATAGAAAAACTCCTGCATCTGCTGTCTGATAGAGAGTCACCTGCATCCGCTGTCTGATAGAGAGTCTCCTGCATCAGCTGTCTGATAGAGAGTGTCCTGCATCCGCTGTCAGAAGGAGAGTCTCCTGCAACCACTGTCTGTAATAGAGACTCCTTCATCCGCTGTCTGATAGTCTCCTGCTTCCGCTGTCTGATAGAGTCTCCTGCATCCGCTGTCTGAAGGAGAGTCTCGTGCATCCGCTGTCTGATAGAGTC
The DNA here is from genome assembly GCA_964019695.1 of Loripinus fragilis. Lineage (NCBI taxonomy): Eukaryota > Metazoa > Mollusca > Bivalvia > Lucinida > Lucinidae > Loripinus > Loripinus fragilis. The sequence continues at coordinate 8,236,866 of OZ026516.1, forward strand.
TTCGCATCCGCTGTCTGATAGAATGTCTCCTGCATCCGCTGTCTGATATAGAGTCTCCTGCATCCGCTGTCTGATAGAGAGACTTCTGCATTGGCTGTCCGATGGAGAGTCCTCTGCATCCGCCGTCAGATAGAGTCTCGTGCATCCGCTGTCTGATAGAGTCTTCGCATCCGCTGTCTGATGGAGAGTCTCCTGCATCGGCTGTTTTATAGAGAGTCTCCTGCATCCGCTGTCTGATAGAGTCTCCTTCATCCGCTGTCTGATAGAATGTGTCCTGCATCAGCTTTCTGATAGAGAGTCTCTTACATCCGCTGTCTGCTAGAGAGAATCCTGCATTCGCTGTCTGAAGGAGAGACTCCTGCATCCGCTGTCTGATAGAATGTCTCCTGCATCAGCTGTCTGATAGAGAGTCTCTTGCATCCGCTGTCTGATAGAGAGACTCCTGCATTCGCTGTCTGAAGGAGAGACTCCTGCATCCGCTGTCTGATAGAGAGTCTCCTGCATCCGCTGTCTGATAGAGAGTCTCCTACATCCGCTGTCTGATAGAGAGACTCCTGCATTCGCTGTCTGAAGTAGAGACTCCTGCATCCGCTGTCTGATAGAGAGTCTCCTGCATCCGCTGTCTGATAGAGATACTCCTGCATCCGCTGTCTGATAGAGTGTCTCCTGCATCGGCTGTCTGATAGAGAGTCTCTGGCATCCGCTGTCTGATAGAGAGTCTCCTGCATCCGCTGTCTAATGGAGAGTCTCCTGCATCCGCTGTCTGATAGAGAGACTCCTGCATCCGCTGTCTGATAGAGAGACTTCTGCATCCGCTGTCTGATAGAGAGTCTCCTGCATCTGCTGTCTGATAGAGTCTCCTGCATCCGCTGTCTGATAGAATGTCTCCTGCATTAGCTGTCTGATAGAGAGTCTCTTGCATCCGCTGTCTGATAGAGAGACTCCTGCATTCGCTGTCTGAAGGAGAGACTCCTGCATCCGTTGTCTGAAGGAGAGACTCCTTCATCCGCTGTCTGATAGAGAGTCTCCTGCATCGGTTGTCTGATAGAGAGTCTCCTGCATCCGCTGTCTGATAGAGTCTCCTGTATCCCCTGTTTGATAGGATGTCTCCTGCGTCAGCTGTTTGATAGAGAGTCGCTTGCATCCGCTGTCTGATAGAGAGAGTCCTGCATTCGCTGTCTGAAGGAGAGACTCCTGCATCCGCTGTCTGATAGAGAGTCTCCTGCATCCGCTGTCTAATAGAGAGACTCCTGCATTCGCTTTCTGAAGTAGAGACTCCTGCATCCGCTGTCTGATAGAGAGTCTCCTGCATCCGCTATCTGATAGAGATACTCCTGCTGCGGCTGTCTGATAGAGTGTCTCCTGCATCGGCTGTCTGATAGAGAGTCTCCTGCATTCGCTGTCTGAAGTAGAGACTCTTGCATCCGCTGTCTAATAGAGAGTCTCCTGCATCCGCTGTCTGATAGAGATACTCCTGCATCCGCTGTCTGATAGAGTGTCTCCTGCATCGGCTGTCTGATAGAGAGTCTCCAGCATCCGCTGTCTGATAGAGAGTCTCCTGCATTCGCTGTCTAATGGAGAGTTTCCTGCATCCGCTGTCTGATAGAGAGACTCCTGCATCCGCTGTCTGATAGAGAGACTCCTGCATCCGTTGTCTGATGGAGAGACTCCTTCATCCGCTGTCTGATAGAGAGTCTCCTGCATCGGCTGTCTGATAGAGAGTCTCCTGCATCCGCTGTCTGATAGAGTCTCCTGCATCCGCTGTCTGATAGAATGTCTCCTGCATCAGCTGTCTGATAGAGAGTCTCTTGCATCCGCTGTCTGCTAGAGAGAATCCTGCATTCGCTGTCTGAAGGAGAGACTCCTGCATCCGCTGTCTGATAGAGTGTCTCCTGCATCTGCTGTCTGATAGAGAGTCTCCTTTATCCGCTGTCTGATAGAGAGACTCCTGCATTCGCTGTCTGATGGAGAATCTCCTGCATCCGCTGCCTGATAGAGAGTCTCCTGCATCCGCTGTCTGATAGAGAGACTCCTGCATTCACTGTCTGAAGTAGAGACTCCTGCATCCGCTGTCTGATAGAGAGTCTCCTGCATCCGCTGTCTGATAGAGATACTCCTGCATCCGCTGTCTGATAGAGTGTCTCCTGCATCGGCTGTCTGCTAGAGAGTCTCTGGCATCCGCTGTCTGATAGAGAGTCTCCTGCATCCGCTGTCTAATGGAGAGTCTCCTGCATCCGCTGTCTGATAGAGAGACTCATGCATCCGCTGTCTGATAGAGAGACCTCTGCATCCGCTGTCTGATAGAGAGTCTCCTGCATCCGCTGTCTGATAGAGTCTCCTGCATCCGCTGTCTGATAGAATGTCTCCTGCATCAGCTGTCTGATAGAGAGTCTCTTGCATCCGCTGTCTGATAGAGAGACTCCTGCATTCGCTGTCTGAAGGAGAGACTCCTGCATCCGTTGTCTGAAGGAGAGACTCCTTCATCGGCTGTCTGATAGAGAGTCTCCAGCATCGGCTGTCTGATAGAGAGTCTCCTGCATCCGCTGTCTGATAGAGTCTCCTGCATCCGCTGTTTGATAGAATGTCTCCTGCATCAGCTGTCTGATAGAGAGTCTCTAGCATCCGCTCTCTGATAGAGAGACTCCTGCATTCGCTGTCTGAAGGAGAGACTCCTGCATCCACTGTCTGATAGAGAGTCTCCTGCATCCGCTGTCTGATAAAGAGACTCCTGCATTCGCTTTCTGAAGTAGAGACTCCTGCATCCGCTGTCTGATAGAGAGTCTCCTGCATCTGCTATCTGATAGAGATACTCCTGCATCGGCTGTCTGATAGAGTGTCTCCTGCATCGGCTGTCTGATAGAGAGTCTCCTGCATCCGCTGTCCTAAGAGAGTCTCCTGCATCCGCTGTCTAATGGAGAGTCTCCTGCATCCGCTGTCTGATAGAGAGACCTCTGCATCCGCTGTCTGATGGAGAGTCTCCTGCATCCGCTGTCTGATAGAAAAACTCCTGCATCTGCTGTCTGATAGAGAGTCACCTGCATCCGCTGTCTGATAGAGAGTCTCCTGCATCAGCTGTCTGATAGAGAGTGTCCTGCATCCGCTGTCAGAAGGAGAGTCTCCTGCAACCACTGTCTGTAATAGAGACTCCTTCATCCGCTGTCTGATAGTCTCCTGCTTCCGCTGTCTGATAGAGTCTCCTGCATCCGCTGTCTGAAGGAGAGTCTCGTGCATCCGCTGTCTGATAGAGTCTTCGCATCCGCTGTCTGATAGAATGTCTCCTGCATCCGCTGTCTGATATAGAGTCTCCTGCATCCGCTGTCTGATAGAGAGACTTCTGCATTGGCTGTCCGATGGAGAGTCCTCTGCATCCGCCGTCAGATAGAGTCTCGTGCATCCGCTGTCTGATAGAGTCTTCGCATCCGCTGTCTGATGGAGAGTCTCCTGCATCGGCTGTTTTATAGAGAGTCTCCTGCATCCGCTGTCTGATAGAGTCTCCTTCATCCGCTGTCTGATAGAATGTGTCCTGCATCAGCTTTCTGATAGAGAGTCTCTTACATCCGCTGTCTGCTAGAGAGAATCCTGCATTCGCTGTCTGAAGGAGAGACTCCTGCATCCGCTGTCTGATAGAATGTCTCCTGCATCAGCTGTCTGATAGAGAGTCTCTTGCATCCGCTGTCTGATAGAGAGACTCCTGCATTCGCTGTCTGAAGGAGAGACTCCTGCATCCGCTGTCTGATAGAGAGTCTCCTGCATCCGCTGTCTGATAGAGAGTCTCCTACATCCGCTGTCTGATAGAGAGACTCCTGCATTCGCTGTCTGAAGTAGAGACTCCTGCATCCGCTGTCTGATAGAGAGTCTCCTGCATCCGCTGCCTGATAGAGATACTCCTGCATCCGCTGTCTGGCAGAGTGTCTTCTGCATCGACTGTCTGATAGAGAGTCTCTGGCATCCGCTGTCTGATAGAGAGTCTCCTGCATCCGCTGTCTAATGGAGAGTCTCCTGCATCCGCTGTCTGATAGAGAGACTCCTGCATCCGCTGTCTGATAGAGAGTTTTCTGCATCCGCTGTCTGATAGAGAGTCTCCTGCATCAGCTGTCTGATAGAGTCTCCTGCATCCGCTGTCTGATAGAATGTCTCCTGCATCAGCTGTCTGATAGAGAGTCTCTTGCATCCGCTGTCTGATAGAGAGACTCCTGCATTCGGTGTCTGAAGGAGAGACTCCTGCATCCGTTGTCTGAAGGAGAGACTCCTTCATCCGCTATCTGATAGAGAGTCTCCTGCATCGGATGTCTGATAGAGAGTCTCCTGCATCCGCTGTCTGATAGAGTCTCCTGCATCCGCTGTCTGATAGAATGTCTCCTGCATCAGCTGTCTGATAGAGAGTCTCTTGCATCCGCTGTCTGATAGAGAGACTCCTGCATTCGCTGTCTGAAGGAGAGACTCCTGCATCCGCTGTCTGATAGTGAGTCTCCTGCATCCGCTGTCTGATAGAGAGTCTCCTGCATTCGCTGTCTGAAGTAGAGACTCCTGCATCCACTGTCTGATAGAGAGTCTCCTGCATCCGCTATCTGATAGAGATACTCCTGCATCGGCTGTCTGATAGAATGTCTCCTGCATCCGCTGTCTGATAGAGAGACTCCTGCATCCGCTGTCTGATAGAGAGACTTCTGCATCTGTTGTCTGATAGAGAGTCTCCTGCATCCGCTGTCTGATAGAGAGTCTCCTGCATCCACTGTCTGATAGAGAGACTCCTGCATTCACTGTCTGAAGTAGAGACTCCTGCATCCGCTGTCTGATAGAGAGTCTCCTGCATCCGCTGTCTGATAGAGATACTCCTGCATCCGCTGTCTGATAGAGTGTCTCCTGCATCGGCTGTCTGCTAGAGAGTCTCTGGCATCCGCTGTCTGATAGAGAGTCTCCTGCATCCGCTGTCTAATGGAGAGTCTCCTGCATCCGCTGTCTGATAGAGAGACTCATGCATCCGCTGTCTGATAGAGAGACCTCTGCATCCGCTGTCTGATAGAGAGTCTCCTGCATCCGCTGTCTGATAGAGTCTCCTGCATCCGCTGTCTGATAGAATGTCTCCTGCATCAGCTGTCTGATAGAGAGTCTCTTGCTTCCGCTGTCTGATAGAGAGACTCCTGCATTCGCTGTCTGAAGGAGAGACTCCTGCATCCGTTGTCTGAAGGAGAGACTCCTTCATCGGCTGTCTGATAGAGAGTCTCCAGCATCGGCTGTCTGATAGAGAGTCTCCTGCATCCGCTGTCTGATAGAGTCTCCTGCATCCGCTGTTTGATAGAATGTCTCCTGCATCAGCTGTCTGATAGAGAGTCTCTAGCATCCGCTCTCTGATAGAGAGACTCCTGCATTCGCTGTCTGAAGGAGAGACTCCTGCATCCACTGTCTGATAGAGAGTCTCCTGCATCCGCTGTCTGATAGAGAGACTCCTGCATTCGCTTTCTGAAGTAGAGACTCCTGCATCCGCTGTCTGATAGAGAGTCTCCTGCATCTGCTATCTGATAGAGATACTCCTGCATCGGCTGTCTGATAGAGTGTCTCCTGCATCGGCTGTCTGATAGAGAGTCTCCTGCATCCGCTGTCCGAAGAGAGTCTCCTGCATCCGCTGTCTAATGGAGAGTCTCCTGCATCCGCTGTCTGATAGAGAGACTCCTGCATCCGCTGTCTGATGGAGAGTCTCCTGCATCCGCTGTCTGATAGAAAAACTCCTGCATCTGCTGTCTGATAGAGAGTCACCTGCATCCGCTGTCTGATAGAGAGTCTCCTGCATCAGCTGTCTGATAGAGAGTGTCCTGCATCCGCTGTCAGAAGGAGAGTCTCCTGCAACCACTGTCTGTAATAGAGACTCCTTCATCCGCTGTCTGATAGTCTCCTGCTTCCGCTGTCTGATAGAGTCTCCTGCATCCGCTGTCTGAAGGAGAGTCTCGTGCATCCGCTGTCTGATAGAGTCTTCGCATCCGCTGTCTGATAGAATGTCTCCTGCATCCGCTGTCTGATATAGAGTCTCCTGCATCCGCTGTCTGATAGAGAGACTTCTGCATTGGCTGTCCGATGGAGAGTCCTCTGCATCCGCCGTCAGATAGAGTCTCGTGCATCCGCTGTCTGATAGAGTCTTCGCATCCGCTGTCTGATGGAGAGTCTCCTGCATCGGCTGTTTTATAGAGAGTCTCCTGCATCCGCTGTCTGATAGAGTCTCCTGCATCCGCTGTCTGATAGAATGTGTCCTGCATCAGCTTTCTGATAGAGAGTCTCTTACATCCGCTGTCTGCTAGAGAGAATCCTGCATTCGCTGTCTGAAGGAGAGACTCCTGCATCCGCTGTCTGATAGAATGTCTCCTGCATCAGCTGTCTGATAGAGAGTCTCTTGCATCCGTTGTCTGATAGAGAGTCTCCTGCATCCGCTGTCTGATAGAGAGTCTCCTACATCCGCTGTCTGATAGGGAGACTCCTGCATTCGCTGTCTGAAGTAGAGACTCCTGCATCCGCTGTCTGATAGAGAGTCTCCTGCATCCACTGCCTGATAGAGATACTCCTGCATCCGCTGTCTGGCAGAGTGTCTTCTGCATCGACTGTCTGATAGAGAGTCTCTGGCATCCGCTGTCTGATAGAGAGTCTCCTGCATCCGCTGTCTAATGGAGAGTCTCCTGCATCCGCTGTCTGATAGAGAGACTCCTGCATCCGCTGTCTGATAGAGAGTTTTCTGCATCCGCTGTCTGATAGAGAGTCTCCTGCATCAGCTGTCTGATAGAGTCTCCTGCATCCGCTGTCTGATAGAATGTCTCCTGCATCAGCTGTCTGATAGAGAGTCTCTTGCATCCGCTGTCTGATAGAGAGACTCCTGCATTCGCTGTCTGAAGGAGAGACTCCTGCATCCGTTGTCTGAAGGAGAGACTCCTTCATCCGCTATCTGATAGAGAGTCTCCTGCATCGGCTGTCTGATAGAGAGTCTCCTGCATCCGCTGTCTGATAGAGTCTCCTGCATCCGCTGTCTGATAGAATGTCTCCTGCATCAGCTGTCTGATAGAGATTCTCTTGCATCCGCTGTCTGATAGAGAGACTCCTGCATTCGCTGTCTGAAGGAGAGACTCCTGCATCCGCTGTCTGATAGTGAGTCTCCTGCATCCGCTGTCTGATAGAGAGACTCCTGCATTCGCTGTCTGAAGTAGAGACTCCTGCATCCACTGTCTGATAGAGAGTCTCCTGCATCCGCTATCTGATAGAGATACTCCTGCATCGGCTGTCTGATAGAATGTCTCCTGCATCCGCTGTCTGATAGAGAGACTCCTGCATCCGCTGTCTGATAGAGAGACTTCTGCATCTGTTGTCTGATAGAGAGTCTCCTGCATCCGCTGTCTGATAGAGAGTCTCCTGCATCCACTGTCTGATAGAGAGACTCCTGCATTCACTGTCTGAAGTAGAGACTCCTGCATCCGCTGTCTGATAGAGAGTCTCCTGCATCCGCTGTCTGATAGAGATACTCCTGCATCCGCTGTCTGATAGAGTGTCTCCTGCATCGGCTGTCTGCCAGAGAGTCTCTGGCATCCGCTGTCTGATAGAGAGTCTCCTGCATCCGCTGTCTAATGGAGAGTCTCCTGCATCCGCTGTCTGATAGAGAGACTCATGCATCCGCTGTCTGATAGAGAGACCTCTGCATCCGCTGTCTGATAGAGAGTCTCCTGCATCCGCTGTCTGATAGAGTCTCCTGCATCCGCTGTCTGATAGAATGTCTCCTGCATCAGCTGTCTGATAGAGAGTCTCTTGCATCCGCTGTCTGATAGAGAGACTCCTGCATTCGCTGTCTGAAGGAGAGACTCCTGCATCCGTTGTCTGAAGGAGAGACTCCTTCATCGGCTGTCTGATAGAGAGTCTCCAGCATCGGCTGTCTGATAGAGAGTCTCCTGCATCCGCTGTCTGATAGAGTCTCCTGCATCCGCTGTTTGATAGAATGTCTCCTGCATCAGCTGTCTGATAGAGAGTCTCTAGCATACGCTCTCTGATAGAGAGACTCCTGCATTCGCTGTCTGAAGGAGAGACTCCTGCATCCACTGTCTGATAGAGAGTCTCCTGCATCCGCTGTCTGATAGAGAGACTCCTGCATTCGCTTTCTGAAGTAGAGACTCCTGCATCCGCTGTCTGATAGAGAGTCTCCTGCATCTGCTATCTGATAGAGATACTCCTGCATCGGCTGTCTGATAGAGTGTCTCCTGCATCGGCTGTCTGATAGAGAGTCTCCTGCATCCGCTGTCCGAAGAGAGTCTCCTGCATCCGCTGTCTAATGGAGAGTCTCCTGCATCCGCTGTCTGATAGAGAGACTCCTGCATCCGCTGTCTGATGGAGAGTCTCCTGCATCCGCTGTCTGATAGAAAAACTCCTGCATCTGCTGTCTGATAGAGAGTCACCTGCATCCGCTGTCTGATAGAGAGTCTCCTGCATCAGCTGTCTGATAGAGAGTGTCCTGCATCCGCTGTCAGAAGGAGAGTCTCCTGCAACCACTGTCTGTAATAGAGACTCCTTCATCCGCTGTCTGATAGTCACCTGCTTCCGCTGTCTGATAGAGTCTCCTGCATCCGCTGTCTGAAGGAGAGTCTCGTGCATCCGCTGTCTGATAGAGTCTTCGCATCCGCTGTCTGATAGAATGTCTCCTGCATCCGCTGTCTGATATAGAGTCTCCTGCATCCGCTGTCTGATAGAGAGACTTCTGCATTGGCTGTCCGATGGAGAGTCCTCTGCATCCGCCGTCAGATAGAGTCTCGTGCATCCGCTGTCTGATAGAGTCTTCGCATCCGCTGTCTGATGGAGAGTCTCCTGCATCGGCTGTTTTATAGAGAGTCTCCTGCATCCGCTGTCTGATAGAGTCTCCTGCATCCGCTGTCTGATAGAATGTGTCCTGCATCAGCTTTCTGATAGAGAGTCTCTTACATCCGCTGTCTGCTAGAGAGAATCCTGCATTCGCTGTCTGAAGGAGAGACTCCTGCATCCGCTGTCTGATAGAATGTCTCCTGCATCAGCTGTCTGATAGAGAGTCTCTTGCATCCGCTGTCTGATAGAGAGTCTCCTGCATCCGCTGTCTGATAGAGAGTCTCCTACATCCGCTGTCTGATAGAGAGACTCCTGCATTCGCTGTCTGAAGTAGAGACTCCTGCATCCGCCGTCTGATAGAGAGTCTCCTGCATCCGCTGCCTGATAGAGATACTCCTGCATCCGCTGTCTGGCAGAGTGTCTTCTGCATCGACTGTCTGATAGAGAGTCTCTGGCATCCGCTGTCTGATAGAGAGTCTCCTGCATCCGCTGTCTAATGGAGAGTCTCCTGCATCCGCTGTCTTATAGAGAGACTCCTGCATCCGCTGTCTGATAGAGAGTTTTCTGCATCCGCTGTCTGATAGAGAGTCTCCTGCATCAGCTGTCTGATAGAGTCTCCTGCATCCGCTGTCTGATAGAATGTCTCCTGCATCAGCTGTCTGATAGAGTCTCTTGCATCCGCTGTCTGATAGAGAGACTCCTGCATTCGCTGTCTGAAGGAGAGACTCCTGCATCCGTTGTCTGAAGGAGAGACTCCTTCATCCGCTATCTGATAGAGAGTCTCCTGCATCGGCTGTCTGATAGAGAGTCTCCTGCATCCGCTGTCTGATAGAGTCTCCTGCATCCGCTGTCTGATAGAATGTCTCCTGCATCAGCTGTCTGATAGAGAGTCTCTTGCATCCGCTGTCTGATAGAGAGACTCCTGCATTCGCTGTCTGAAGGAGAGACTCCTGCATCCGCTGTCTGATAGTGAGTCTCCTGCATCCGCTGTCTGATAGAGAGACTCCTGCATTCGCTGTCTGAAGTAGAGACTCCTGCATCCACTGTCTGATAGAGAGTCTCCTGCATCCGCTATCTGATAGAGATACTCCTGCATCGGCTGTCTGATAGAATGTCTCCTGCATCCGCTGTCTGATAGAGAGACTCCTGCATCCGCTGTCTGATAGAGAGACTTCTGCATCTGTTGTCTGATAGAGAGTCTCCTGCATCCGCTGTCTGATAGAGAGTCTCCTGCATCCACTGTCTGATAGAGGGACTCCTGCATTCACTGTCTGAAGTAGAGACTCCTGCATCCGCTGTCTGATAGAGAGTCTCCTGCATCCGCTGTCTGATAGAGATACTCCTGCATCCGCTGTCTGATAGAGTGTCTCCTGCATCGGCTGTCTGCTAGAGAGTCTCTGGCATCCGCTGTCTGATAGAGAGTCTCCTGCATCCGCTGTCTAATGGAGAGTCTCCTGCATCCGCTGTCTGATAGAGAGACTCCTGCATCCGCTGTCTGATAGAGAGACCTCTGCATCCGCTGTCTGATAGAGAGTCTCCTGCATCCGCTGTCTGATAGAGTCTCCTGCATCCGCTGTCTGATAGAATGTCTCCTGCATCAGCTGTCTGATAGAGAGTCTCTTGCATCCGCTGTCTGATAGAGAGACTCCTGCATTCGCTGTCTGAAGGAGAGACTCCTGCATCCGTTGTCTGAAGGAGAGACTCCTTCATCGGCTGTCTGATAGAGAGTCTCCAGCATCGGCTGTCTGATAGAGAGTCTCCTGCATCCGCTGTCTGATAGAGTCTCCTGCATCCGCTGTTTGATAGAATGTCTCCTGCATCAGCTGTCTGATAGAGAGTCTCTAGCATCCGCTCTCTGATAGAGAGACTCCTGCATTCGCTGTCTGAAGGAGAGACTCCTGCATCCACTGTCTGATAGAGAGTCTCCTGCATCCGCTGTCTGATAGAGAGACTCCTGCATTCGCTTTCTGAAGTAGAGACTCCTGCATCCGCTGTCTGATAGAGAGTCTCCTGCATCTGCTATCTGATAGAGATACTCCTGCATCGGCTGTCTGATAGAGTGTCTCCTGCATCGGCTGTCTGATAGAGAGTCTCCTGCATCCGCTGTCCGAAGAGAGTCTCCTGCATCCGCTGTCTAATGGAGAGTCTCCTGCATCCGCTGTCTGATAGAGAGACTCCTGCATCCGCTGTCTGATGGAGAGTCTCCTGCATCCGCTGTCTGATAGAAAAACTCCTGCATCTGCTGTCTGATAGAGAGTCACCTGCATCCGCTGTCTGATAGAGAGTCTCCTGCATCAGCTGTCTGATAGAGAGTGTCCTGCATCCGCTGTCAGAAGGAGAGTCTCCTGCAACCACTGTCTGTAATAGAGACTCCTTCATCCGCTGTCTGATAGTCTCCTGCTTCCGCTGTCTGATAGAGTCTCCTGCATCCGCTGTCTGAAGGAGAGTCTCGTGCATCCGCTGTCTGATAGAGTCTTCGCATCCGCTGTCTGATAGAATGTCTCCTGCATCCGCTGTCTGATATAGAGTCTCCTGCATCCGCTGTCTGATAGAGAGACTTCTGCATTGGCTGTCCGATGGAGAGTCCTCTGCATCCGCCGTCAGATAGAGTCTCGTGCATCCGCTGTCTGATAGAGTCTTTGCATCCGCTGTCTGATGGAGAGTCTCCTGCATCGGCTGTTTTATAGAGAGTCTCCTGCATCCGCTGTCTGATAGAGTCTCCTGCATCCGCTGTCTGATAGAATGTGTCTTGCATCAGCTTTCTGATAGAGAGTCTCTTACATCCACTGTCTGCTAGAGAGAATCCTGCATTCACTGTCTGAAGGAGAGACTCCTGCATCCGCTGTCTGATAGAATGTCTCCTGCATCAGCTGTCTGATAGAGAGTCTCTTGCATCCGCTGTCTGATAGAGAGACTCCTGCATTCGCTGTCTGAAGGAGAGACTCCTGCATCCGCTGTCTGATAGAGAGTCTCCTGCATCCGCTGTCTGATAGAGAGTCTCCTACATCCGCTGTCTGATAGAGAGACTCCTGCATTCGCTGTCTGAAGTAGAGACTCCTGCATCCGCTGTCTGATAGAGAGTCTCCTGCATCCGCTGCCTGATAGAGATACTCCTGCATCCGCTGTCTGGCAGAGTGTCTTCTGCATCGACTGTCTGATAGAGAGTCTCTGGCATCCGCTGTCTGATAGAGAGTCTCCTGCATCCGCTGTCTAATGGAGAGTCTCCTGCATCCGCTGTCTGATAGAGAGACTCCTGCATCCGCTGTCTGATAGAGAGTTTTCTGCATCCGCTGTCTGATAAAGAGTCTCCTGCATCAGCTGTCTGATAGAGTCTCCTGCATCCGCTGTCTGATAGAATGTCTCCTGCATCAGCTGTCTGATAGAGAGTCTCTTGCATCCGCTGTCTGATAGAGAGACTCCTGCATTCGCTGTCTGAAGGAGAGACTCCTGCATCCGTTGTCTGAAGGAGAGACTCCTTCATCCGCTATCTGATAGAGAGTCTCCTGCATCCGCTGTCTGATAGAGAGTCTCCTGCATCCGCTGTCTGATAGAGTCTCCTGCATCCGCTGTCTGATAGAATGTCTCCTGCATCAGTTGTCTGATAGAGAGTCTCTTGCATCCGCTGTCTGATAGAGAGACTCCTGCATTCGCTGTCTGAAGGAGAGACTCCTGCATCCGCTGTCTGATAGTGAGTCTCCTGCATCCGCTGTCTGATAGAGAGACTCCTGCATTCGCTGTCTGAAGTAGAGACTCCTGCATCCATAGTCTGATAGAGAGTCTCCTGCATCCGCTATCTGATAGAGATACTCCTGCATCGGCTGTCTGATAGAATGTCTCCTGCATCCGCTGTCTGATAGAGAGACTCCTGCATCCGCTGTCTGATAGAGAGACTTCTGCATCTGTTGTCTGATAGAGAGTCTCCTGCATCCGCTGTCTGATAGAGAGTCTCCTGCATCCACTGTCTGATGGAGAATCTCCTGCATCCGCTGTCTGATAGAGAGACTCCTGCATCCGCTGTCTGATAGAGAGACTCCTGCTTCCGCTGTCTGATAGAGAGACTCTTGCATCTGCTGTCTGATAGAGAGACTCCTGCATCCGCTGTCTGAAGGAAAGTCTCCTGCATCCCCTGTCTGATAGAGAGTCTCCTGCATCCGCTGTCTGAAGGAGAGACTCCTGCATCCACTGTCTGATAGAGAGTCTCCTTCATCCGCTGTCTGATAAAGAATCTCCTGCATCCACTGTCTGATGGAGATTCTCCTGCATCCACTGTCTGATAGAGAGTCTCCTTCATCCGCTGTCTGATAAAGAATCTCCTGCATCCGCTGTCTGATAAAGTCTCCTGCGTCCGCTGTCTGATAGAGAGTCTCCTGCATCCGCTGTCTGATAGGGTCTCCTGCATCCGCTGTCTGATTGAGAGACTTCTGCATTCGCTGTCTGATGAAGAGTCCTCTGCATCCGCCGTCTGATAGAGTCTCCTGCATCCGCTGTCTGATAGAATGTCTCCTGCATCTGCTGTCTGATAGAGAGTCTCCTGCATCCGCTGTCTGATAGAGAGACTCTTGCATCCGCTGTCTGAAGGAGAGACTGCTGCATCCGCTGTCTGATAGAGAGTCTCCTGCATTCGCTGTCTGAAGGAGAGACTCCTGCATCCGTTGTCTGAAGGAGAGACTCCTTCATCCGCTGTCTGATAGAGAGTCTCCTGCATCGGCTGTCTGATAGAGAGTCTCCTGCATCCGCTGTCTGATAGAGTCTCCTGCATCCGCTGTCTGATAGAATGTCTCCTGCATCAGCTGTCTGATAGAGAGTCTCTTGCATCCGCTGTCTGATAGAGAGACTCCTGCATTCGCTGTCTGAAGGAGAGACTCCTGCATCCGCTGTCTGATAGAGAGTCTCCTGCATCCGCTGTCTGATAGAGAGACTCCTGCATTCGCTGTCTGAAGTAGAGACTCCTGCATCCGCTGTCTGATAGAGAGTTTCCTGCATCCGCTATCTAATAGAGATACTCCTGCATCGGCTGTCTGATAAAATGTCTCCTGCATCCGCTGTCTGATAGAGAGACTCCTGCATCCGCTGTCTGATAGAGAGACTTCTGCATCTGTTGTCTGATAGAGAGTCCCCTGCATCCGCTGTCTGATAGAGAGTCTCCTGCATCCACTGTCTGATGGAGAATCTCCTGCATCCGTTGTCTGACAGAGTGACTCCTGCATCTGCTGTCTGATAGAGAGACTCCTGCATCCGCTGTCTGATAGAGAGACTCTTGCATCTGCTGTCTGATAGAGAGACTCCTGCATCCGCTGTCTGAAGGAGAGTCTCCTGCATCCCCTGTCTGATAGAGAGTCTCCTGCATCCGCTCTCTGAAGGAGAGACTCCTGCATCGGTTGTCTGATAGAGTGTCTCCTGCATCGGCTGTCTGATAGAGAGTCTTCTGCATCCACTGTCCGATAGAGAGTCTCTTGCATCCGCTGTCAAATGGAGAGTCTCCTGCATCCGCTGTCTGATAGAGAGACTCCTGCATCCGCTGTCTGATAGAGAGACTCCTGCATCCGCTGTCTGATAGAGAGTCTCCTGCATCCGCTGTCTGATAGAGAGTCTCCTGCATCCGCTGTCTGATGGAGAGTCTCCTGCATCCGCTGTCTGATAGAGATACTCCTGCATCCGCTGTCTGATAGAGAGACTCCTGCATCCGCTGTCTGATAGAGTGACTCCTGCATCTGCTGTCTGATAGAGAGACTCCTGCATCCGCTGTCTGAAGGAGAGTCTCCTGCATCCCCTGTCTGATATATAGTCTCCTGCATCCGCTGTCTGAAGGAAGACTCCTGCATCGGCTGTCTGATAGAGAGTCTCCGGCATCCGCTGTCTGATAAAGAATCTCCTGCATCCACCGTCTGATGGAGAGTCTCCTGCATCCGCTGTCTGATAGTCTCCTGCATCCGCTGTCTGATAGAGTCTCCTGCATCCGCTGTCTGATAGAGAGTTCCCTGCATCCACTGTCTGATAGAGTCTCCTGCATCAGCTGTCTGATAGAGACACTCCTGCATCCGCTGTCTGAAGGAGACTCAAGCATCCGCTGTCTGATAGAGAGTCTCCTGCATCTGCTGTCTAATGGAGAGTCTCCTGCATCCGCTGTCTGATAGAGAGACTCCTGCATCTGCTGTCTCATAGAGAGACTCCTGCATCTGTTGTCTACAGGAGAGTCTCCTGCATCCGCTTTCTGATAGAGTCTCCTGCATCCGCTGTCTGATAGAATGTCTCCTGCATCAGCTGTCTGATAGAGAGTCTCTTGCATCCGCTGTGTGATAGAGAGACTCATGCATTCGCTGTCTGAAGAAGAGTCTCCTGCATCCGCTGTCTGATAGAGAGACTCCTGCATCCGCTGTCTGATGGAGAGTTTCCTGTCTCCGCTGTCTGAGGGAGAGTTTCCTGTAACCACTGTCTGTAATAGAGACTCCTTCATCCGCTGTCTGATAGAGTCTCCTGCATCCGCTGTCTGATAGAGTCTCCTGCATCCGCTGTCTGAAGGAGAGTGTCCTGCATCTGCTGTCTGATAGAGAGTCTTCTGCATCCGCTGTCTGATAGAGAGACTTCTGCATCCGCTGTGTGAAGGAGAGACTCCTGCATCCGCTGTCTGATAGTCTTCTGCATCCGCTGCCTGAAAGAGAGTCTCCTGCATCCGCTGTCTGATAGAGAGTCTCCTGCATTCGCTGTCTGAAGGAGAGACTCCTGCTTCCGCTGTCTGATAGAGAGACTCCTGCATTTGCTGTCTAAAAGAGAGACTCCTGCATCAGCTGTCTGATAGAGAGTCTCTTTCATCTGCTGTCTGATAGAGAGACTCCTGCATCCGATGTCTGATGGAGAGTCTCTTGTATCCGCTGTCTGATAGAGGGTATCCTGCATCCGCTGTCTGATAGATTCTCCTGCATCCGCTGTCTAATGGAGTGTCTCCTGCATCCACTGTCTGATAGAGAGTCACCTGCATTTGCTGTCCGATAGAGAGTCTCCTGCATCCGCTGTCTGAAGGAGAGTCTCCTGCATCCGCTG
Organism: Loripinus fragilis; assembly: GCA_964019695.1. NCBI lineage: Eukaryota > Metazoa > Mollusca > Bivalvia > Lucinida > Lucinidae > Loripinus > Loripinus fragilis. Next base: position 8,252,721 of record OZ026516.1, read on the forward strand.
TCTGATAGAGAGATTCCTGCATCCGCTGTCTGATAGAGAGACTCCTGCATCCGCTGTCTGAAGGAGAGTCTCCTGCATCCGCTGTCTGATAGAGAGACTCCTGCATCCGCTGTCTGATAGAGAGTCTCCTGCATCCGCTGTCTGATAGAGAGTCTCCTGCATCTGCTCTCTGATAGAGTTTCCTGCATCCGCTGTCTGATAGAGAGTCTCCTGCATCCCCGTTTTATAGACTCTCCTGCATCCGCTATCTGAAGAAGAGTCTCCTGCATCCGCTGTCTGATAGAGAGTCTCCGGCATCCGCTGTCTGATAGAAAGACGCCTGCATCCGCTGTCTGATAAAGAGTCACCTGCATCTGCTGTCTGATAGAGAGTCTCCTGCATCCGCTGTCTGAGGGAGAGTCTCCTGCAACCACTGTCTGAAATAGAGACTCCTTCATCCGCTGTCTGATAGAGTCTCCTGCATCCGCTGTCTGATAGAGTCTCCTGCATCCGCTGTCTGAAGGAGAGTCTCCTGCATCCGCTGTCTGATAGAGAATTTTCTGCTTCCGCTTTCTGATATAGAGTCTCCTGCATCCGCTGTCTGATAAAGAGACTTCTGCATTTGCTGTCTGATGGAGAGTCCTCTGCATCCACCGTCTGATAGAGTCTCGTGCATCCGCTGTCTGATAGAGTCTTCGCATCCGCTGTCTGATGGAGAGTCTCCTGCATCGGCTGTCTGATAGAGAGTCTCCTGCATCCGTTGTCTGAAGGAGAGACTCCTTCATCCGCTGTCTGATAGAGAGTCTCCTGCATCGGCTGTCTGATAGAGAGTCTCCTGCATCCGCTGTCTGATAGAGTCTCCTGCATCTGCTGTCTGATAGAATGTCTACTGCATCAGCTGTCTGATAGAGAGTCTCTTGCATCCGCTGTCTGATAGAGAGACTCATGCATTCACTGTCTGAAGGAGAGACTCCTGCATCCGCTGTCTGATAGAGTATCTCCTGCATCCGCTGTCTGATAGAAAGTCTCCTGCAGACGCTGTCTGATAGAGAGACTCCTGCATTCGCTGTCTAAAGGAGAGACTCCTGCATCGGCTGTCTGATAGAGATTCTCCTTCATCCGCTGTCTGATAGAGAGACTCCTGCATTCGCTGACTGAAGGAAGACACCTGCATCCGCTGTCTGATAGAGAGTCTCCTGCATCCGCTGTCTGATAAAAAAATCTCCTGCATCCACTGTCTGATGGAGAGTCTCCTGCATCCGCTGTCTGATAGAGTGTCTCCTGCATCTGCTGTCTGATAGAGAGTCTCCTGCATCCGCTGTCTGATAGAGAGACTCCTGCATTCGCTGTCTGATGGAGAATCTCCTGCATCCGCTGTCTGATAGAGAGTCTCCTGCATCCGCTGTCTGATAGAGAGACTCCTGCATTCGCTGTCTGAAGTAGAGACTCCTGCATCCGCTGTCTGATAGAGAGTCTCCTGCATCCGCTGTCTGATAGAGATACTCCTGCATCCACTGTCTGATAGAGTGTCTCCTGCATCGGCTGTCTGATAGAGAGTCTCCGGCATCCGCTGTCTGATAGAGAGTCTCCTGCATTTGCTGTCTAATGGAGAGTTTCCTGCATCCGCTGTCTGATAGAGAGACTCCTGCATCCGCTGTCTGATAGAGAGACTCCTGCATCCGTTGTCTGAAGGAGAGACTCCTTCATCCGCTGTCTGATAGAGAGTCTCCTGCATCAGCTGTCTGATAGAGAGTCTCCTGCATCCGCTGTCTGATAGAGTCTCCTGCATCCGCTGTCTGATAGAATGTCTCCTGCATCAGCTGTCTCGTAGAGAGTCTCTTGCATCCGCTGTCTGATAGAGAGACTCATGCATTCGCTGTCTGAAGGAGAGACTCCTGCATCCGCTGTCTGATAGAGTGTCTCCTGCATCAGCTGTCTGATAGAGAGTCTCCTGCATCCGCTGTCTGATAGAGAGACTCCTGCATTCGCTGTCTGATGGAGAGACTCCTGCATCCGCTGTCTGATAGAGAGTCTCCTGCATCCGCTGTCTGATAGAGAGACTCCTGCATTCGCTGTCTGAAGGAAGATTCCTGCATCCGCTGTCTGATAGAGAGTCTCCTGCATCCGCTGTCTGATAAAGAATCTCCTGCATCCACTGTCTGATGGAGAGTCTCCTGCATCTGCTGTCTGATAGTCTCCTGCATCCGCTGTCTGATAGAGTCTCCTGCATCCGCTGTCTGATAGAGAGTCTCCTGCATCCGCTGTCTGATAGAGTCTCCTGCATCCGCTGTCTGATAGAGACACTCCTGCATCCGCTGTCTGAAGGAGAGACTCATGCATCTGCTGTCTGATAGAGAGTCTCCTGTTTCCGCTGTCTGATAGAGTCTCCTGCATCCGCTGTCTGAAGGAGAGTCTCCTGCAACCACTGTCCGAAATAGAGACTACTTCATCCGCTGTCTGATAGAGTCTCCTGCATCCGCTGTCTGATAGAGTCTCCTGCATCAGCTGTCTGATAGAGAATTTTCTGCATCCGCTTTCTGATATTGAGTCTCCTGCATCCGCTGTCTGATAGAGTCTCGTGCATCCGCTGTCTGATAGAGTCTTTGCATCCGCTGTCTGATGGAGAGTCTCCTGCATCGGCTGTCTGATAGAGAGTCTCCTGCATCCGTTGTCTGATAGAGTCTCCTGCATCCGCTGTCTAATAGAATGTCTCCTGCATCAGCTGTCTGATAGAGAGTCTCTTGCATCCGCTGTCTGATAGAGAGAATCTTGCATTCGCTGTCTGAAAGAGAGACTCCTGCATCCGCTGTCTGATAGAGTGTCTCCTGCATCGGCTGTCTGATAGAGATTCTCCTGCATTCGCTGTCTGATAGAGAGACTCCTGCATTCGCTGTCTGATGGAGAATCTCCTGCATCCGCTGTCTGAAAGAGTGTCTCCTGCATCCGCTGTCTGATAGAGAGACTCCTGCATTCGCTGTCTGAAGTAGAGACTCCTGCATCCGTTGTCTGATAGAGAGTCTCCTGCATCTGCTGTCTGATAGAGATACTCCTGCATCCGCTGTCTGATAGAGTGTCTCCTGCATCGAATGTCTGATAGGGAGTCTCCTGCATCCGCTGTCTGATAGAGAGTCTCCTGCATCCGCTGTCTAATGGAGAGTCTCCTGCATCCGCTGTCTGACAGAGAGACTCCTGCATCCGCTGTCTGATAGAGAGACTCCTGCATCCGCTGTCTGATAGAGAGACTCCTGCATCCGTTGTCTGAAGGAGAGTCTCCTGCATCGGCTGTCTGATAGAGTCTCCTGCTTCGGCTGTCTGATATAATGTCTCATGCATCGAATGTCTGATAGGGAGTCTCCTTCATCAGCTGTCTGATAGAGAGTCTTTTGCATCCGCTTTCTGATAGAAAGACTCATGCATTCGCTGTCTGAAGAAGAGTCTCCTGCATCCGATGTCTGATAGAGAGACTCCTGCATTCGCTGTCTGATGGAGAGTCTCCTGCATCCGCTGTCTGATAGAAAGACTCCTGCATCCGCTGTCTGATAGAGAGTCACCTGCATCCGCTGTCTGATAGAGAGTCTCCTGCATCCGCTGTCTGATAGAGAGTCTCCTGCATCCGCTGTCTGAAGGACAGTCTCCTGCAACCACTGTCTGAAATAGAGACTCCTTCATCCGCTGTCTGATAGAGTCTCCTGCATCCGCTGTCTGATAGAGTCTCCTGCATCCGCTGTCTGAAGGAGAGTCTCCTGCATCCACTGTCTGATAGAGAATTTCCTGCATCCGCTGTCTGATATAGAGTCTCCTACATAAGCTGTCTGATAGAGAGACTTCTGCATTCGCTGTCTGATGGAGAGTCCTCTGCATCCGCCATCCGATAGAGTCTCGTGCATCCGCTGTCTGATAGAGTATTCGCATCCACTGTCTGATAGAATGTCTCCTGCATCAGCTGTCTGATAGAGAGTCTCTTGCATTCGCTGTCTGATAGAGTCTCCTGCATCCGCTGTCTGATAGAATGTCTCCTGCATCAGCTGTCTGATAGAGAGTCTCCTGCATCCGCTGTCTGATAGAGTCTCCTGCATCCGCTGTCTGATAGAATGTCTCCTGCATCAGCTGTCTGATAGAGAGTCTCTTGCATTCGCTGTCTGATAGAGAGAATCCTGCATTCGCTGTCTGAAGGAGAGACTCCTGCATCCGCTGTCTGATAGAGTGTCTCCTGCATCCGCTGTCTGATAGAGGGTCTCCTGCATCCGCTGTCTGATAGACAGACTCCTGCAATCGCTGTCTGAAGTAGAGACTCCTGCATCCGCTGTCTGATAGAGAGTCTCCTGCATCCGCTGTCTGATGGAGAGTCTCCTGCATCCGCTGTCTGATAGAAAGACTCCTGCATCTGCTGTCTGATAGAGAGTCACCTGCATCCGCTGTCTGATAGAGAGTCTTCTGCATCCGCTGTCTGATAGAGAGTCTCCTGCATCCGCTGTCTGAAGGAGAGTCTCCTGCAACCACTGTCTGAAATAGAGACTCCTTCATCAGCTGTCTGATAGAGTCTCCTGCATCCGCTGTCTGATAGAGTCTCCTGCATCCGCTGTCTGAAGGAGAGTCTCCTGCATCCGCTGTCTGATGGAGAATTTCCTGCATCCGCTGTCTGATATAGAGTCTCCTTCATCTGCTGTGTGATAGAGAGACTTCTGCATTCGCTGTCTCATGGAGAGTCCTCTGCATCAGCCGTCTGATAGAGTCTCGTGAATCCGCTGTCTGATAGAGTCTCCTGCATCCGCTGTCTGATAGAATATCTCCTGCATCAGCTGTCTGATAGAGAGTCTCTTGCATCCGCTGTCTGATAGAGAGAATCATGCATTCGCTGTCTGAAGTAGAGACTCCTGCATCTGCTGTCTGATAGAAAGACTCCTGCATCCGCTGTCTGATAGAGAGTCACCTGCATCCGCTGTCTGATAGAGAGTCTCCTGCATCGGCTGACTGATAGAGAGTCTCATGCATCCGCTGTCTGATAGAGAGTCTCCTGGATCCGCTGTCTAATGGAGAGTCTCCTGCATCCGCTGTCTGATAGAGAGACTCCTGCATCCGCTGTCTGATGGAGAGTCTTCTGCATCCGCTGTCTGATAGAAAGACTCCTGCATCCGCTGTCTAATAGAGAGTCTCCTGCATCAGCTGTCTGATAGAGAGTCTCCTGCATCCACTGTCTGATAGAGAGTCTCCTTCATCCGCTGTCTGATAAAGAATCTCCTGCATCCGCTGTCTGATAAAGTCTCCTGCGTCCGCTGTCTGATAGAGAGTCTCCTGCATCCGCTGTCTGATAGGGTCTCCTGCATCCGCTGTCTGATTGAGAGACTTCTGCATTCGCTGTCTGATGAAGAGTCCTCTGCATCCGCCGTCTGATAGAGTCTCCTGCATCCGCTGTCTGATAGAATGTCTCCTGCATCTGCTGTCTGATAGAGAGTCTCCTGCATCCGCTGTCTGATAGAGAGACTCTTGCATCCGCTGTCTGAAGGAGAGACTGCTGCATCCGCTGTCTGATAGAGAGTCTCCTGCATTCGCTGTCTGAAGGAGAGACTCCTGCATCCGTTGTCTGAAGGAGAGACTCCTTCATCCGCTGTCTGATAGAGAGTCTCCTGCATCGGCTGTCTGATAGAGAGTCTCCTGCATCCGCTGTCTGATAGAGTCTCCTGCATCCGCTGTCTGATAGAATGTCTCCTGCATCAGCTGTCTGATAGAGAGTCTCTTGCATCCGCTGTCTGATAGAGAGACTCCTGCATTCGCTGTCTGAAGGAGAGACTCCTGCATCCGCTGTCTGATAGAGAGTCTCCTGCATCCGCTGTCTGATAGAGAGACTCCTGCATTCGCTGTCTGAAGTAGAGACTCCTGCATCCGCTGTCTGATAGAGAGTTTCCTGCATCCGCTATCTAATAGAGATACTCCTGCATCGGCTGTCTGATAAAATGTCTCCTGCATCCGCTGTCTGATAGAGAGACTCCTGCATCCGCTGTCTGATAGAGAGACTTCTGCATCTGTTGTCTGATAGAGAGTCTCCTGCATCCGCTGTCTGATAGAGAGTCTCCTGCATCCACTGTCTGATGGAGAATCTCCTGCATCCGTTGTCTGACAGAGTGACTCCTGCATCTGCTGTCTGATAGAGAGACTCCTGCATCCGCTGTCTGATAGAGAGACTCTTGCATCTGCTGTCTGATAGAGAGACTCCTGCATCCGCTGTCTGAAGGAGAGTCTCCTGCATCCCCTGTCTGATAGAGAGTCTCCTGCATCCGCTCTCTGAAGGAGAGACTCCTGCATCGGTTGTCTGATAGAGTGTCTCCTGCATCGGCTGTCTGATAGAGAGTCTTCTGCATCCACTGTCCGATAGAGAGTCTCTTGCATCCGCTGTCAAATGGAGAGTCTCCTGCATCCGCTGTCTGATAGAGAGACTCCTGCATCCGCTGTCTGATAGAGAGACTCCTGCATCCGCTGTCTGATAGAGAGTCTCCTGCATCCGCTGTCTGATAGAGAGTCTCCTGCATCCGCTGTCTGATGGAGAGTCTCCTGCATCCGCTGTCTGATAGAGATACTCCTGCATCCGCTGTCTGATAGAGAGACTCCTGCATCCGCTGTCTGATAGAGTGACTCCTGCATCTGCTGTCTGATAGAGAGACTCCTGCATCCGCTGTCTGAAGGAGAGTCTCCTGCATCCCCTGTCTGATATATAGTCTCCTGCATCCGCTGTCTGAAGGAAGACTCCTGCATCGGCTGTCTGATAGAGAGTCTCCGGCATCCGCTGTCTGATAAAGAATCTCCTGCATCCACCGTCTGATGGAGAGTCTCCTGCATCCGCTGTCTGATAGTCTCCTGCATCCGCTGTCTGATAGAGTCTCCTGCATCCGCTGTCTGATAGAGAGTTCCCTGCATCCACTGTCTGATAGAGTCTCCTGCATCAGCTGTCTGATAGAGACACTCCTGCATCCGCTGTCTGAAGGAGACTCAAGCATCCGCTGTCTGATAGAGAGTCTCCTGCATCTGCTGTCTAATGGAGAGTCTCCTGCATCCGCTGTCTGATAGAGAGACTCCTGCATCTGCTGTCTCATAGAGAGACTCCTGCATCTGTTGTCTACAGGAGAGTCTCCTGCATCCGCTTTCTGATAGAGTCTCCTGCATCCGCTGTCTGATAGAATGTCTCCTGCATCAGCTGTCTGATAGAGAGTCTCTTGCATCCGCTGTGTGATAGAGAGACTCATGCATTCGCTGTCTGAAGAAGAGTCTCCTGCATCCGCTGTCTGATAGAGAGACTCCTGCATCCGCTGTCTGATGGAGAGTTTCCTGTCTCCGCTGTCTGAAGGAGAGTTTCCTGTAACCACTGTCTGTAATAGAGACTCCTTCATCCGCTGTCTGATAGAGTCTCCTGCATCCGCTGTCTGATAGAGTCTCCTGCATCCGCTGTCTGAAGGAGAGTGTCCTGCATCTGCTGTCTGATAGAGAGTCTTCTGCATCCGCTGTCTGATAGAGAGACTTCTGCATCCGCTGTGTGAAGGAGAGACTCCTGCATCCGCTGTCTGATAGTCTTCTGCATCCGCTGCCTGAAAGAGAGTCTCCTGCATCCGCTGTCTGATAGAGAGTCTCCTGCATTCGCTGTCTGAAGGAGAGACTCCTGCTTCCGCTGTCTGATAGAGAGACTCCTGCATTTGCTGTCTAAAAGAGAGACTCCTGCATCAGCTGTCTGATAGAGAGTCTCTTTCATCTGCTGTCTGATAGAGAGACTCCTGCATCCGATGTCTGATGGAGAGTCTCCTGTATCCGCTGTCTGATAGAGGGTATCCTGCATCCGCTGTCTGATAGATTCTCCTGCATCCGCTGTCTAATGGAGTGTCTCCTGCATCCACTGTCTGATAGAGAGTCACCTGCATTTGCTGTCCGATAGAGAGTCTCCTGCATCCGCTGTCTGAAGGAGAGTCTCCTGCATCCGCTGTCTGATAGAGAGATTCCTGCATCCGCTGTCTGATAGAGAGACTCCTGCATCCGCTGTCTGAAGGAGAGTCTCCTGCATCCGCTGTCTGATAGAGAGACTCCTGCATCCGCTGTCTGATAGAGAGTCTCCTTCATCCGCTGTCTGATAGAGAGTCTCCTGCATCTGCTCTCTGATAGAGTTTCCTGCATCCGCTGTCTGATAGAGAGTCTCCTGCATCCCCGTTTTATAGACTCTCCTGCATCCGCTATCTGAAGAAGAGTCTCCTGCATCCGCTGTCTGATAGAGAGTCTCCGGCATCCGCTGTCTGATAGAAAGACGCCTGCATCCGCTGTCTGATAAAGAGTCACCTGCATCTGCTGTCTGATAGAGAGTCTCCTGCATCCGCTGTCTGAGGGAGAGTCTCCTGCAACCACTGTCTGAAATAGAGACTCCTTCATCCGCTGTCTGATAGAGTCTCCTGCATCCGCTGTCTGATAGAGTCTCCTGCATCCGCTGTCTGAAGGAGAGTCTCCTGCATCCGCTGTCTGATAGAGAATTTTCTGCTTCCGCTTTCTGATATAGAGTCTCCTGCATCCGCTGTCTGATAAAGAGACTTCTGCATTTGCTGTCTGATGGAGAGTCCTCTGCATCCACCGTCTGATAGAGTCTCGTGCATCCGCTGTCTGATAGAGTCTTCGCATCCGCTGTCTGATGGAGAGTCTCCTGCATCGGCTGTCTGATAGAGAGTCTCCTGCATCCGTTGTCTGAAGGAGAGACTCCTTCATCCGCTGTCTGATAGAGAGTCTCCTGCATCGGCTGTCTGATAGAGAGTCTCCTGCATCCGCTGTCTGATAGAGTCTCCTGCATCTGCTGTCTGATAGAATGTCTACTGCATCAGCTGTCTGATAGAGAGTCTCTTGCATCCGCTGTCTGATAGAGAGACTCATGCATTCACTGTCTGAAGGAGAGACTCCTGCATCCGCTGTCTGATAGAGTATCTCCTGCATCCGCTGTCTGATAGAAAGTCTCCTGCAGACGCTGTCTGATAGAGAGACTCCTGCATTCGCTGTCTGAAGGAGAGACTCCTGCATCGGCTGTCTGATAGAGATTCTCCTTCATCCGCTGTCTGATAGAGAGACTCCTGCATTCGCTGACTGAAGGAAGACACCTGCATCCGCTGTCTGATAGAGAGTCTCCTGCATCCGCTGTCTGATAAAAAAATCTCCTGCATCCACTGTCTGATGGAGAGTCTCCTGCATCCGCTGTCTGATAGAGTGTCTCCTGCATCTGCTGTCTGATAGAGAGTCTCCTGCATCCGCTGTCTGATAGAGAGACTCCTGCATTCGCTGTCTGATGGAGAATCTCCTGCATCCGCTGTCTGATAGAGAGTCTCCTGCATCCGCTGTCTGATAGAGAGACTCCTGCATTCGCTGTCTGAAGTAGAGACTCCTGCATCCGCTGTCTGATAGAGAGTCTCCTGCATCCGCTGTCTGATAGAGATACTCCTGCATCCACTGTCTGATAGAGTGTCTCCTGCATCGGCTGTCTGATAGAGAGTCTCCGGCATCCGCTGTCTGATAGAGAGTCTCCTGCATTTGCTGTCTAATGGAGAGTTTCCTGCATCCGCTGTCTGATAGAGAGACTCCTGCATCCGCTGTCTGATAGAGAGACTCCTGCATCCGTTGTCTGAAGGAGAGACTCCTTCATCCGCTGTCTGATAGAGAGTCTCCTGCATCAGCTGTCTGATAGAGAGTCTCCTGCATCCGCTGTCTGATAGAGTCTCCTGCATCCGCTGTCTGATAGAATGTCTCCTGCATCAGCTGTCTCGTAGAGAGTCTCTTGCATCCGCTGTCTGATAGAGAGACTCATGCATTCGCTGTCTGAAGGAGAGACTCCTGCATCCGCTGTCTGATAGAGTGTCTCCTGCATCAGCTGTCTGATAGAGAGTCTCCTGCATCCGCTGTCTGATAGAGAGACTCCTGCATTCGCTGTCTGATGGAGAGACTCCTGCATCCGCTGTCTGATAGAGAGTCTCCTGCATCCGCTGTCTGATAGAGAGACTCCTGCATTCGCTGTCTGAAGGAAGATTCCTGCATCCGCTGTCTGATAGAGAGTCTCCTGCATCCGCTGTCTGATAAAGAATCTCCTGCATCCACTGTCTGATGGAGAGTCTCCTGCATCTGCTGTCTGATAGTCTCCTGCATCCGCTGTCTGATAGAGTCTCCTGCATCCGCTGTCTGATAGAGAGTCTCCTGCATCCGCTGTCTGATAGAGTCTCCTGCATCCGCTGTCTGATAGAGACACTCCTGCATCCGCTGTCTGAAGGAGAGACTCATGCATCTGCTGTCTGATAGAGAGTCTCCTGTATCCGCTGTCTGATAGAGTCTCCTGCATCCGCTGTCTGAAGGAGAGTCTCCTGCAACCACTGTCCGAAATAGAGACTACTTCATCCGCTGTCTGATAGAGTCTCCTGCATCCGCTGTCTGATAGAGTCTCCTGCATCAGCTGTCTGATAGAGAATTTTCTGCATCCGCTTTCTGATATTGAGTCTCCTGCATCCGCTGTCTGATAGAGTCTCGTGCATCTGCTGTCTGATAGAGTCTTTGCATCCGCTGTCTGATGGAGAGTCTCCTGCATCGGCTGTCTGATAGAGAGTCTCCTGCATCCGTTGTCTGATAGAGTCTCCTGCATCCGCTGTCTAATAGAATGTCTCCTGCATCAGCTGTCTGATAGAGAGTCTCTTGCATCCGCTGTCTGATAGAGAGAATCTTGCATTCGCTGTCTGAAAGAGAGACTCCTGCATCCGCTGTCTGATAGAGTGTCTCCTGCATCGGCTGTCTGATAGAGATTCTCCTGCATTCGCTGTCTGATAGAGAGACTCCTGCATTCGCTGTCTGATGGAGAATCTCCTGCATCCGCTGTCTGAAAGAGTGTCTCCTGCATCCGCTGTCTGATAGAGAGACTCCTGCATTCGCTGTCTGAAGTAGAGACTCCTGCATCCGTTGTCTGATAGAGAGTCTCCTGCATCTGCTGTCTGATAGAGATACTCCTGCATCCGCTGTCTGATAGAGTGTCTCCTGCATCGAATGTCTGATAGGGAGTCTCCTGCATCCGCTGTCTGATAGAGAGTCTCCTGCATCCGCTGTCTAATGGAGAGTCTCCTGCATCCGCTGTCTGACAGAGAGACTCCTGCATCCGCTGTCTGATAGAGAGACTCCTGCATCCGCTGTCTGATAGAGAGACTCCTGCATCCGTTGTCTGAAGGAGAGTCTCCTGCATCGGCTGTCTGATAGAGTCTCCTGCTTCGGCTGTCTGATATAATGTCTCATGCATCGAATGTCTGATAGGGAGTCTCCTGCATCCGCTGTCTGATAGAGAGTCTCCTGCATCCGCTGTCTAATGGAGAGTCTCCTGCATCCGCTGTCTGACAGAGAGACTCCTGCATCCGCTGTCTGATAGAGAGACTCCTGCATCCGCTGTCTGATAGAGAGACTCCTGCATCCGCTGTCTGACAGAGAGTCTCCTGCATCCGCTGTCTTATAGAAAGACTCCTGCATCCACTGTCTGATAGAGAGTCACCTGCATCCGCTGTCTGAAAGAGAGTCTCCAGCATTTGCTGTCTGATAGAGAGTCTCCTGCATCCTCTGTCTGAAGGAGAGTCTCCTGCAACCACTGTCTGAAATAGAGACTCCTTCATCCGCTGTCTGATAGAGTCTCCTGCATCCGCTGTCTGATAGAGTCTCCTGCATCCGCTGTCTGAAGGAGAGTCTCCTGCATCCGCTGTCTGATAGAGAATTTCCTGCATCCGCTGTCTGATATAGAGTCTCCTGCATCCGCTGTCTGATAGATTCTCCTGCATCCGCTGTCTAATGGAGTGTCTCCTGCATCCACTGTCTGATTGAGAGTCTCCTGCATCCGCTGTCTAATGGAGAGTCTCCTGCATCCGCTGTCTGATAGAGAGATTCCTGCATCCGCTGTCTGATAGAGAGACTCCTGCATCCGCTGTCTGAAGGAGAGTCTCCTGCATCCGCTGCCTGATAGAGAGTCTCCTGCATCCGCTGTCTGATAGAGAGTCTCCTGCATCCACCGTCTGATAGAAAGTCTCCTGCATCCGCTCTCTGATAGAGTTTCCTGCATCCGCTGTCTGATAGAGAGTCTCCTGCATCCCCGTTTGATAGACTCCCCTGCAACCGCTATCTGAAGAAGAGTCTCCTGCATCCGCTGTCTGATAGAGAGACTCCTGCATCCGCTGTCTGATGGAGAGTCTCCTGCATCCGCTGTCTGATAGAGAGTCTCCTGCATCCGCTGTCTAATGGAGAGTCTCCTGCATCCGCTGTCTGATAGAGAGACTCCTGCATCCGCTGTCTGATAGAGAGACTACTGCATCCGCAGCTGATAGAGAGACTCCTGCATCCGCTGTCTGATGGAGAGTCTCCTGCATCCGCTGTCTGATATAATGTCTCATGCATCAGTTGTCTGATAGAGAGTCTCTTGCATCCGCTGTCTGATAGAAAGACTCATGCATTCGCTGTCTGAAGAAGAGTCTCCTGCATCCGCTGTCTGATAGAGAGACTCCTGCATCCGCTGTCTGATGGAGAGTCTCCTGCATCCGATGTCTTATAGAAAGACTCCTGCATCCACTGTCTGATAGAGAGTCACCTGCATCCGCTGTCTGAAAGAGAGTCTCCTGCATTTGCTGTCTGATAGAGAGTCTCCTGCATCCGCTGTCTGAAGGAGAGTCTCCTGCAACCACTGTCTGAAATAGAGACTCCTTCATCTGCTCTCTGATAGAGTCTCCTGCATCCGCTGTCTGATAGAGTCTCCTTCATCCGCTGTCTGAAGGAGAGTCTTTTGCATCCGCTGTCTGATAGAGAATTTCCTGCATCCGCTGTCTGATATAGAGTCTCCTGCATCCGCTGTCTGATAGAGAGACTTCTGCATTCACTGTCTGATGGAGATCCTCTGCATCCGCCGTCTGATAGAGTCTCGTGCATCCGCTGTCTGATAGAGTATTCGCATCCGCTGTCTGATGCAAAGTCTCCTACAACGGCTGTTTGATAGAGAGTCTCCTGCATCTGCTATCTGATAGAGTCTCCTGCATCCGCTGTCTGATAGAATGTCTCCTGCATCAGCTGTCTGATAGAGAGTCTCTTGCATTCGCTGTCTGATAGAGAGAATCCTGCATTCGCTGTCTGAAGGAGAGACTCCTGCATCCGCTGTCTGATAGAGTGTCTCCTGCATCCGCTGTCTGATAGAGAGTCTCCTGCATCCGCTGTCTGATAGAGAGACTCCTGCATTCGCTGTCTGATGGAGAATCTCCTGCATCCGCTGTCTGATAGAGAGTCTCCTGCATCCGCTGTCTGATAGCGAGACTCCTGCAATCGCTGTCTGAAGTAGAGACTCCTGCATCCGCTGTCTGATAGAGTGTCTACTGCATCCGCTGTCTGATGGAGAGTCTCCTGCATCCGCTGTCTGATAGAAAGACTCCTGCATCCGCTGTCTGATAGAGAGTCACCTGCATCCGCTGTCTGATAATGAGTCTTCTGCTACCGCTGTCTGATAGAGAGTCTCCTGCATCCGCTGTCTGAAGGAGAGTCTCCTGCAACCACTGTCTGAAATAGAGACTCCTGCATCCCCTGTCTGATAGAGTCTCCTGCATCCTCTGTCTGAAGGAGAGTCTCCTGCATCCGCTGTCTGAAGGAGAGTCTCCTGCATCTGCTGTCTGATAGAGATTTTCCTGCATCCGCTGTCTGATATAGAGTCTCCTGCATCCACTGTCTGATAGAAAGACTCCTGCATCCACTGTTTGATAGAGAGTCACCTGCATCCGCTGTCTGATTATGAGTCTTCTGCATCCGCTGTCTGATAGGGAGTCTCCTGCATCCGCTGTCTGAAGGAGAGTCTCCTGCAACCACTGTCTGAAATAGAGACTCCTGCATCCGCTGTCTGATAGAGTCTCCTGCATCCGCTGTCTGAAGGAGAGTCTCCTGCATCCGCTGTCTGAAGGAGAGTCTCCTGCATCCGCTGTCTGATAGAGAATTTCCTGCATCCGCTGTCTGATATAGAGTCTCCTGCATCCGCTGTCTGATAGATAGACCTCTGCATTCGCTGTCTCATGTCCTCTGCATCGGCCGTCTGATAGAGTCTCGTGCATCCGCTGCCTGATAGAGTCTTCTGCATCCGCTGTCTGATAGAATATCTCCTGCATCAGCTGTCTGATAGAGAGTCTCTTGAATCCGCTGTCTGATAGAGAGAATCATGCATTCGCTGTCTGAAGGAGAGACTCCTGCATCCGCTGTCTGATATAGTGTCTCCTGCATCCGCTGTCTGATAGAGATTCTCCTGCATCCGCTGTCTGATAGAGAGACTGCTACATTCGCTGTCTGGTGGAGAATCTCCTGCATCCGCTGTCTGATAGAGTCTCCTGCATCCGCTGTCTGATAGAGAGACTCCTGAATTGGCTGTCTGAAGTAGAGACTCCTGCATCTGCTGTCTGATAGAAAGACTTCTGCATCCGCTGTCTGATAGAAAGTCACCTGCATCCGCTGTCTGATAGAGAGTCTCCTGCATCGGCTGTCTGATAGAGAGTCTCATGCATCCGCTGTTTGATAGAGAGTCTCCTGCATCCGCTGTCTAATGGAGAGTCTCCTGCATCCGCTGTCTGATAGAGAGACTCCTGCATAAGCTGTCTGATAGAGAGACTCCTGCATCCCTTGTCTGAAGGAGAGTCTCATGAATCCGCTGTCTGATAGAGTCTCCTGCATCCGCTGTCTGATAGAATGTCTCCTGCGTCAGCTGTCTGATAGAGAGTCTCTTGCATCCGCTGTCTGATATAGAGACTCATGCATTCGCTGTCTGAAGAAGAGTCTCCTGCATCCGCTGTCTGATAGAGAGACTCCTGATGCAGAGTCTCCTGCATCCGCTGTCTGATAGAGTCTCCTGCATCCGCTGTCTGATAGAATGTCTCCTGCATCAGCTATCTGATAGAGAGTCTCTTGCATTCGCTGTCTGATAGAGAGAATCCTGCATTCGCTGTCTGAAGCAGAGACTCCTGCATCCGCTGTCTGATAGAATGTCTCCTGCATCAGCTGTCTGATAGAGAGTCTCTTGCATTCGCTGTCTGATAGAGAGAATCCTGCATTCGCTGTCTGAAGGAGAGACTCCTGCATCCGCTGTCTGATAGAGTGTCTCCAGCATCCGCTGTCTGATAGAGAGTCTCCTGCATCCGCTGTCTGATAGAGAGACTCCTGCATTCGCTGTCTGATGGAGAATCTCCTGCATCCGCTGTCTGATAGAGAGTCTCCTGCATCCGCTGTCTGATAGCGAGACTCCTGCAATCGCTGTCTGAAGTAGAGACTCCTGCATCCGCTGTCTGATAGAGAGTCTCCTGCATCCGCTGTCTGATGGAGAGTCTCCTGCATCCGCTGTCTGATAGAAAGACTCCTGCATCCGCTGTCTGATAGAGAGTCACCTGCATCCGCTGTCTGATAATGAGTCTTCTGCATCCGCTGTCTGATAGAGAGTCTCCTGCATCCGCTGTCTGAAGGAGAGTCTCCTGCAACCACTGTCTGAAATAGAGACTCTTGCATCCGCTGTCTGATAGAGTCTCCTGCATCCGCTGTCTGAAGTAGAGTCTCCTGTATCTGCTGTCTGAAGGAGAGTCTCCGGCATCCGCTGTCTGATAGAGAATTTCCTGCATCCGCTGTCTGATATAGAGTCTCCTGCATCCGCTGTCTGATAATGAGTCTTCTGCATCCGCTGTCTGATAGAGTCTCCTGCATCCGCTGTCTGATGGAGAGTCTCCTGCAACCACTGTCTGAAATAGAGACTCCTGCATCCGCTGTCTGATAGAGTCTCCTGCATCTGCTGTCTGAAGGAGAGTCTCCTGCATCCGCTGTCTGAAGGAGAGTCTCCTGCATCCGCTGTCTGATAGAGAATTTCCTGCATCCGCTGTCTGATATAGAGTCTCCTGCATCCGCTGTCTGATAGATAGACCTCTGCATTCGCTGTGTCATGTCCTCTGCATCGGCCGTCTGATAGAGTCTCGTGCATCCGCTGTCTGATAGAGTCTCCTGCATCCGCTGTCTGATAGAATATCTCCTGCATCAGCTGTCTGATAGAGAGTCTCTTGATTCCGCTGTCTGATAGAGAGAATCATGCATTCGCTGTCTGAAGGAGATACTCCTGCATCCGCTGTCTGATATAGTGTCTCCTGCATCTGCTGTCTGATAGAGATTCTCCTGCATCCGCTGTCTGATAGAGAGACTGCTACATTCGCTGCTTGATGGAGAATCTCCTGCATCCGCTGTCTGATAGAGAGTCTCCTGCATCCGCTGTCTGATAGAGAGACTCCTGCATTTGCTGTCTAATGGAGAGAATCCTGCATCCGCTGTCTGATAGAGAGTCTCCTGCATCCGCTGTCTGATAGAGAGTCACCTGCATCCGCTGTCTGATAGAGAGTCTCCTGCATCCGCTGTCTGATATAGAGTCTCATGCATCCGCTGTCTGATAGAGAGTCTCCTGCATCCGCTGTCTGATAGAGAGACTCCTGCATAAGCTGTCTGATAGAGAGTCTCTTGCATTCGCTGTCTGATAGAAAGAATCCTGCATTCGCTGTCTGAAGGAGAGACTCCTGCATCCGCTGTCTGATAGAGTGTCTCCTGCATCCGCTGTCTGATAGAGAGTCTCCTGCATCCCTTGTCTGAAGGAGAGTCTCCTGTATCCGCTGTCTGATAGAGAGACTACTGATGCAGAGTCTCCTACAACGGCTGTTTGATAGAGAGTCTCCTGCATCCGCTGTCTGATAGAGTCTCCTGCATCCGCTGTCTAATAGAATGTCTCCTGCATCAGCTGTCTAATAGAGAGTCTCTTGCATTCGCTGTCTGATAGAAAGAATCCTGCATTCGCTGTCTGAAGGAGAGACTCCTGCATCCGCTGTCTGATAGAGTGTCTCCTGCATCCGCTGTCTGATAGAGAGTCTCCTGCATCCGCTGTCTGATAGAGAGACTCCTGCATTCGCTCTCTGATGGAGAGTCTCCTGCATCCGCTGTCTGATAGAGAGTCTCCTGCATCCGCTGTCTGATAGCGAGACTCCTGCAATCGCTGTCTGAAGTAGAGACTCCTGCATCCGCTGTCTGATAGAGAGTCTCCTGCATCCCCTGTCTGATGGAGAGTCTCCTGCATCCGCTGTCTGATAGAAAGACTCCTGCATCCGCTGTCTGATAGAGAGTCACCTGCATCCGCTGTCTGATAATGAGTCTTCTGCATCCGCTGTCTGATAGAGAGTCTCCTGCATCGGCTGTCTGAAGGAGAGTCTCCTGCAACCACTGTCTGAAATAGAGACTCCTGCATCCGCTGTCTGATAGAGTCTCCTGCATCCGCTGTCTGAAGGAGAGTCTCCTGCATCCGCCGTCTGAAGGAGAGTCTCCTGCATCCGCTGTCTGATAGAGAATTTCCTGCATCCGCTGTCTGATATAGAGTCTCCTGCATCCGCTGTCTGATAGAAAGACTCCTGCATCCGCTGTCTGATAGAGAGTCACCTGCATCCGCTGTCTGATAATGAGTCTTCTGCATCCGCTGTCTGATAGAGAGTTTCCTGCACCCGCTGTCTGAAGGAGAGTCTCCTGCAACCACTGTCTGAAATAGAGACTCCTGCATCCGCTGTCTGATAGAGTCCGCTGCATCGGCTGTCTGAAGGAGAGTCTCCTGCATCCCCTGTCTGAAGGAGAGTCTCCTGCATCCGCTGTCTGATAGAGAATTTCCTTCATCCGCTGTCTGATATAGAGTCTCCTGCATCCGCTGTCTGATAGATAGACTTCTGCATTCGCTGTCTCATGTCCTCTGCATTGGCCGTCTGATAGAGTCTCGTGCATCCGCTGTCTGATAGAGTCTCCTGCATCCGCTGTCTAATAGAACATCTCCTGCATCAGCTGTCTGATAGAGAGTCTCTTGAATCCGCTGTTTGATAGAGAGAATCATGCATTCGCTGTCTGAAGGAGAGACTCCTGCATCCGCTGTCTGATATAGTGTCTCCTGCATCCGCTGTCTGATAGAAATTCTCCTGCATCCGCTGTCTGATAGAGAGACTGCTACATTCGCTGTCGGATGGAGAATCTCCTGCATCCGCTGTCTGATAGAGAGACTCCTGCATTTGCTGTCTGAAGTAGAGACTCCTGCATCCGCTGTCTGATAGTAAGACTCCTGCATCCGCTGTCTGATAGAGAGTCACCTGCATCCGCTGTCTGATAGAGAGTCTCCTGCATCAGCTGTCTGATAGAGAGTCTCATGCATCCGCTGTCTGATAGAGAGTCTCCTGCATCCGCTGTCTAATGGAGAGTCTCCTGCATCCGCTATCTGATAGAGAGACTCCTGCATAAGCTGTCTGATAGAGAGACTCCTGCATCCCTTGTCTGAAGGAGAGTCTCCTGCATCCACTGCCTGATAGAGTCTCCTGCATCCGCTGTCTGATAGAATGTCTCCTGCGTCAGCTGTCTGATAGAGAGTCTCTTGCATCCGCTGTCTGATAGAGAGACTCATGCATTCGCTGTCTGAAGAAGAGTCTCCTGCATCCGCTGTCTGATAGAGAGACTCCTGCATCCGCTGTCTGATGGAGATTCTCCTGCATCCGCTGTCTGATAGAAAGACTCCTGCATCCGCTGTCTGATAAAGAGTCTCCTGCATCCACTGTCTGATAGAGAGTCTTCCGCATCCGCTGTCTGAAGGAGAGTCTCCTGCAACCACTGTCTGAAATAGAGACTCCTTCATCCGTTGTCTGATAGAGTCTCCTGCATCCGCTGTCTGATAGAGTCTCCTGCATCCGCTGTCTGATAGAGTCTCCTGCATCTGCTGTCTGAAGAAGAGTCTCCTGCATCCGCTGTCTGATTGAGAATTTCCTGCATCCGCTGTCAGACATAGAGTCTCCTGCATCCGTTGTCTGATAGAGAGACTTCTGCATTCGCTGTCTGATGGAGAGTCCTCTGCATCCGCCGTCTGATAGAGTCTCGTGCATCAGCTGTCTGATAGTCTTCGCATCCGCTGTCTGATGGAGAGTCTCCTGCATAGGCTGTCTGATAGAGAGTCACCTGCATCCGCTGTCTGTTAGAGTCTCCTGCATCCGCTGTCTGATAGAATGTCTCCGGCATCAGCTGTCTGATAGAGAGTCTCTTGCATCCGCTGTCTGATAGAGATAATCATGCATTCGCTGTCTGAAGGAGAGACTCCTGCATCCGCTGTCTGATAGAGTGTCTCCTGCATCTGCTGTCTATTAGAAAGTCTCCTGCATCAGCTGTCTGAAGTAGAGACTCCTGCATCCGCAGTCTGATAGACAGTCTCCTGCATCCGCTGTCTGATAGAGATACTCCTGCATCCGCTGTCTGATAGAGTGTCTCCTGCATCGGCTGTCTGATAGAGAGTCTCCTGCATCCACTGTCTGATAGAGAGTCTCCTGCATCCGCTGTCTAATGGAGAGTCTCCTGCATCCGCTGTCTGATAGAGAGACTCTTGCATCCGCTGTCTGATAGAGAGACTCCTTCATCCGTTGTCTGAAGGAGAGACTCCTTCATCCGCTGTCTGATAGAGAGTCTCCTGCATCGGCTGTCTGATAGAGAGTCTCCTGCATCCGCTGTCTGATAGAGTCTCCTGCATCCGCTGTCTGATAGAATGTCTCCTGCATCTGCTGTCTGATAGAGAGTCTCCTGCATCCGCTGTCTGATAGAGAGACTCATGCATTCGCTGTCTGAAGGAGAGACTCCTGCATCCGCTGTCTGATAGAGTGTCTCCTGCATCCGCTGTCTGATAGAGAGTCTCCTGTATCCGCTGTCTGATAGAGAGACTCCTGCATTTGCTGTCTGAAGGAGAGACTCCTGCATCCGCTGTCTGATAGAGAGTCTCCTGCATCCGCTGTCTGATAGAGAGACTCCTGCATTCGCTGTCTGAAGTAGAGACTCCTGCATCCGCTGTCTGATAGAGAGTCTCCTGCATCCGCTATTTGATAGAGATACTCCTGCATCCGCTGTCTGATAGAGTGTCTCCTGCATCGGCCGTCTGATAGAGAGTCTCCTGCATCCGCTGTCCGATAGAGAGTCTCCTGCATCCGCTGTCTAATAGAGAGTCTCCTGCATCCGCTGTCTGATAGAGAGACTCCTGCATCCGCTGTCTGATAGAGAGACTCCTGCATCCGCTGTCTGATAGAGAGTCTCCTGCATACGCTGTCTGATAGAGTGTCTCCTGCATCCGCTGTCTGATAGAGAGTCTCCTGCATCCGCTGTCCGATAGAGAGTCTCCTGCATCCGCTGTCTAATGGAGAGTCTCCTGCATCCGCTGTCTGATAGAAAGACTCCTGCATCCGCTGTCTGATAGAGAGACTCCTGCATCCGCTGTCTGATAGAGAGTCTCCTGCATCCGCTGTCTGATAGAGAGTCTCCTGCATCCGCTGTCTGATGGAGAGTCTCCTGCATCCGCTGTCTGATAGAGAGACTCCTGCATCTGCTGTTAGATGGAGAGTCTCCTGCATCCGCTGTCTGATGGAGAGTCTCCTGCATCCGCTGTCTGATAGAGAGACTCCTGCATCTACTGTCTGATAGAGAGACTCCTGCATCCGCTATCTGAAGGAGAGTCTCCTGCATCCGCTGTCTGATAGAGAGACTCCTGCATCCGCTGTCTGATAGAGAGTATCCTGCATCCGCTGTCTGATAAAGAATCTCCTGCATCTACTGTCTGATGGAGAGTCTCCTGCATCCGCTGTCTGATAGTCTCCTGCATCCGCTGTCTGATAGAGTCTCCTGCATCCGCTTTCTGATAGAGAGTCTCCTGCATCCGCTGTCTGATAGAGTCTCCTGAATCCGCTGTCTGATAGAGACACTTCTGCATCCGCTGTCTGAAGGAGAGACTCATGCATCCGCTGTGTGATAGAGAGTCTCCAGCATCCGCTGTCTAATGGAGAGTCTACTGTTTCCGCTGTCTGATAGAGAGACTCCTGCATCTGCTGTCTGATAGAGAGACTCCTGCATCCGTTGTCTGAAGGAGAGTCGATTGCATCCGCTGTCTGATAGAGTCTCCTGCGACCGCTGTCTGATAGAATGTCCCCTGCATCAGCTGTCTGATAGAGAGTCTCTTGCATCCGCTGTCTGATAGAGACACTCATGCATTCGCTGTCTAAAGAAGAGTCTCCTGCATCCGCTGTCTGATAGAGAGACTCCTGCATCCGCTGTCTGATGGAGAGTCTCCTGCATCCGCTGTCTGATAGAAAGACTCCTGCATCCGCTGTCTGATAGAGAGTCACCTGCATCCGCTGTCTGATAGAGAGGCTCCTGCATCCGCTGTCTGATAGAGAGTCTCCTGCATCCGCTGTCTGAAGGAGAGTCTCCTGCAACCACTGTCTGAAGTAGAGACTCCTTCATCCGCTGTCTGATAGAGAGACTTCTGCATTCGCTGTCTGATGGAAAGTCCTCTGCATCCGCCGTCTGATAGAGTCTCGTGGATCCGCTGTCTGATAGAGTCTTCGCATCCGCTGTCTGATGGAGAGTCTCCTGCATCGGCTGTCTGATTGAGAGTCTCCTGCATTCGCTGTCTGATAGTGAGACTCCTGCATTCGCTGTCTGAAGGAGAGACTCCTGAATTCGCTGTCTGATAGAGAGTCTCCTGCATCCGCTGTCTGATAGAGGGACTCCTGCATTCGCTGTCTGAAGAAGACACTCCTGCATCCGCTGTCTGATAGAGAGTCTCCTGCATCCGCTGTCTGATAGAGTTTCCTTCATCCGCTGTCTGATAGAGAGTCTCCTGAATCCGCTGTCTAATAGAGTCGTTTGCATCTGCTTTCTGATAGAGAGTGTCCTGCATCTGCAGTCATATAGAGTCTCCTGCATCCGCTGTCTGATAGAGTCTCCTGCATCCGCTGTCTGATAGAGTCTCATGCGACCGCTGTCTGATAGAATGTCCCCTGCATCAGCTGTCTGATAGAGAGTCTCTTGCATCCGCTGTCTGATAGAGACACTCATGCATTCGCTGTCTAAAGAAAAGTCTCCTGCATCCGCTGTCTGATAGAGAGACTCCTGCATCCGCTGTCTGATGGAGAGTCTCCTGCATCTGCTGTCTGATAGAAAGACTCCTGCATCCGCTGTCTGATAGACAGTCACCTGCATCCGCTGTCTGATAGAGAGGCTCCTGCATCCGCTGTCTGATAGAGAGTCTCCTGCATCCGCTGTCTGAAGGAGAGTCTCCTGCAACCACTGTTTGAAACAGAGACTCCTGCATCCGCTGTCTAATGGAGTGTCTACTGCATCTGCTGTCTGATAGAGAGTCTCCTGCATCCGCTGTCTGATAGAGAGTCTACTGCATCCGCTGTCTAATGGAGAGTCTCCTGCATCCGCTGTCTGATAGAGAGACTCCTGCATCCGCTGTTTGATAGAGAGACTCCTGCATCCACTGTCTGAAGGAGAGTCTCTTGCATCTGCTGTCTGATAGAGAATTTCCTTCATCCGCTGTCTGATATAGAGTCTCCTGCATCCGCTGTCTGATAGATAGACTTCTGCATTCGCTGTCTCATGTCCTCTGCATTGGCCGTCTGATAGAGTCTCGTGCATCCGCTGTCTGATAGAGTCTCCTGCATCCGCTGTCTGATAGAACATCTCCTGCATCAGCTGTCTGATAGAGAGTCTCTTGAATCCGCTGTTTGATAGAGAGAATCATGCATTCGCTGTCTGAAGGAGAGACTCCTGCATCCGCTGTCTGATATAGTGTCTCCTGCATCCGCTGTCTGATAGAAATTCTCCTGCATCCGCTGTCTGATAGAGAGACTGCTACATTCGCTGTCGGATGGAGAATCTCCTGCATCCGCTGTCTGATAGAGAGACTCCTGCATTTGCTGTCTGAAGTAGAGACTCCTGCATCCGCTGTCTGATAGTAAGACTCCTGCATCCGCTGTCTGATAGAGAGTCACCTGCATCCGCTGTCTGATAGAGAGTCTCCTGCATCGGCTGTCTGATAGAGAGTCTCATGCATCCGCTGTCTGATAGAGAGTCTCCTGCATCCGCTGTCTAATGGAGAGTCTCCTGCATCCGCCATCTGATAGAGAGACTCCTGCATAAGCTGTCTGATAGAGAGACTCCTGCATCCCTTGTCTGAAGGAGAGTCTCCTGCATCCACTGCCTGATAGAGTCTCCTGCATCCGCTGTCTGATAGATTGTCTCCTGCGTCAGCTGTCTGATAGAGAGTCTCTTGCATCCGCTGTCTAATAGAGAGACTTATGCATTCGCTGTCTGAAGAAGAGTCTCCTGCATCCGCTGTCTGATAGAGAGACTCCTGCATCCGCTGTCTGATGGAGATTCTCCTGCATCCGCTGTCTGATAGAAAGACTCCTGCATCCGCTGTCTGATAAAGAGTCTCCTGCATCCACTGTCTGATAGAGAGTCTTCCGCATCCGCTGTCTGAAGGAGAGTCTCCTGCAACCACTGTCTGAAATAGAGACTCCTTCATCCGTTGTCTGATAGAGTCTCCTGCATCCGCTGTCTGATAGAGTCTCCTGCATCGGCTGTCTGATAGAGTCTCCTGCATCCGCTGTCTGAAGAAGAGTCTCCTGCATCCGCTGTCTGATTGAGAATTTCCTGCATCCGCTGTCAGACATAGAGTCTCCTGCATCCGTTGTCTGATAGAGAGACTTCTGCATTCGCTGTCTGATGGAGAGTCCTCTGCATCCGCCGTCTGATAGAGTCTCGTGCATCAGCTGTCTGATAGTCTTCGCATCCGCTGTCTGATGGAGAGTCTCCTGCATAGGCTGTCTGATAGAGAGTCACCTGCATCCGCTGTCTGTTAGAGTCTCCTGCATCCGCTGTCTGATAGAATGTCTCCGGCATCAGCTGTCTGATAGAGAGTCTCTTGCATCCGCTGTCTGATAGAGATAATCATGCATTCGCTGTCTGAAGGAGAGACTCCTGCATCCGCTGTCTGATAGAGTGTCTCCTGCATCTGCTGTCTATTAGAAAGTCTCCTGCATCAGCTGTCTGAAGTAGAGACTCCTGCATCCGCAGTCTGATAGAGAGTCTCCTGCATCCGCTGTCTGATAGAGATACTCCTGCATCCGCTGTCTGATAGAGTGTCTCCTGCATCGGCTGTCTGATAGAGAGTCTCCTGCATCCACTGTCTGATAGAGAGTCTCCTGCATCCGCTGTCTAATGGAGAGTCTCCTGCATCCGCTGTCTGATAGAGAGACTCTTGCATCCGCTGTCTGATAGAGAGACTCCTTCATCCGTTGTCTGAAGGAGAGACTCCTTCATCCGCTGTCTGATAGAGAGTCTCCTGCATCGGCTGTCTGATAGAGAGTCTCCTGCATCCGCTGTCTGATAGAGTCTCCTGCATCCGCTGTCTGATAGAATGTCTCCTGCATCTGCTGTCTGATAGAGAGTCTCCTGCATCCGCTGTCTGATAGAGAGACTCATGCATTCGCTGTCTGAAGGAGAGACTCCTGCATCCGCTGTCTGATAGAGTGTCTCCTGCATCCGCTGTCTGATAGAGAGTCTCCTGTATCCGCTGTCTGATAGAGAGACTCCTGCATTTGCTGTCTGAAGGAGAGACTCCTGCATCCGCTGTCTGATAGAGAGTCTCCTGCATCCGCTGTCTGATAGAGAGACTCCTGCATTCGCTGTCTGAAGTAGAGACTCCTGCATCCGCTGTCTGATAGAGAGTCTCCTGCATCCGCTATTTGATAGAGATACTCCTGCATCCGCTGTCTGATAGAGTGTCTCCTGCATCGGCCGTCTGATAGAGAGTCTCCTGCATCCGCTGTCCGATAGAGAGTCTCCTGCATCCGCTGTCTAATAGAGAGTCTCCTGCATCCGCTGTCTGATAGAGAGACTCCTGCATCCGCTGTCTGATAGAGAGACTCCTGCATCCGCTGTCTGATAGAGAGTCTCCTGCATCCGCTGTCTGATAGAGTGTCTCCTGCATCCGCTGTCTGATAGAGAGTCTCCTGCATCCGCTGTCCGATAGAGAGTCTCCTGCATCCGCTGTCTAATGGAGAGTCTCCTGCATCCGCTGTCTGATAGAAAGACTCCTGCATCCGCTGTCTGATAGAGAGACTCCTGCATCCGCTGTCTGATAGAGAGTCTCCTGCATCCGCTGTCTGATAGAGAGTCTCCTGCATCCGCTGTCTGATGGAGAGTCTCCTGCATCCGCTGTCTGATAGAGAGACTCCTGCATCTGCTCTTAGATGGAGAGTCTCCTGCATCCGCTGTCTGATGGAGAGTCTCCTGCATCCGCTGTCTGATAGAGAGACTCCTGCATCTACTGTCTGATAGAGAGACTCCTGCATCCGCTATCTGAAGGAGAGTCTCCTGCATCCGCTGTCTGATAGAGAGACTCCTGCATCCGCTGTCTGATAGAGAGTATCCTGCATCCGCTGTCTGATAAAGAATCTCCTGCATCTACTGTCTGATGGAGAGTCTCCTGCATCCGCTGTCTGATAGTCTCCTGCATCCGCTGTCTGATAGAGTCTCCTTCATCCGCTTTCTGATAGAGAGTCTCCTGCATCCGCTGTCTGATAGAGTCTCCTGAATCCGCTGTCTGATAGAGACACTTCTGCATCCGCTGTCTGAAGGAGAGACTCATGCATCCGCTGTCTGATAGAGAGTCTCCAGCATCCGCTGTCTAATGGAGAGTCTACTGTTTCCGCTGTCTGATAGAGAGACTCCTGCATCTGCTGTCTGATAGAGAGACTCCTGCATCCGTTGTCTGAAGGAGAGTCTCCTGCATCCGCTGTTTGATATAGAGTCTCCTGCGACCGCTGTCTGATAGAATGTCCCCTGCATCAGCTGTCTGATAGAGAGTCTCTTGCATCCGCTGTCTGATAGAGACACTCATGCATTCGCTGTCTAAAGAAGAGTCTCCTGCATCCGCTGTCTGATAGAGAGACTCCTGCATCCGCTGTCTGATGGAGAGTCTCCTGCATCCGCTGTCTGATAGAAAGACTCCTGCATCCGCTGTCTGATAGAGAGTCACCTGCATCCGCTGTCTGATAGAGAGGCTCCTGCATCCGCTGTCTGATAGAGAGTCTCCTGCATCCGCTGTCTGAAGGTGAGTCTCCTGCAACCACTGTCTGAAGTAGAGACTCCTTCATCCGCTGTCTGATAGAGAGACTTCTGCATTCGCTGTCTGATGGAAAGTCCTCTGCATCCGCCGTCTGATAGAGTCTCGTGGATCCGCTGTCTGATAGAGTCTTCGCATCCGCTGTCTGATGGAGAGTCTCCTGCATCGGCTGTCTGATTGAGAGTCTCCTGCATTCGCTGTCTGATAGTGAGACTCCTGCATTCGCTGTCTGAAGGAGAGACTCCTGAATTCGCTGTCTGATAGAGAGTCTCCTGCATCCGCTGTCTGATAGAGGGACTCCTGCATTCGCTGTCTGAAGAAGACACTCCTGCATCCGCTGTCTGATAGAGAGTCTCCTGCATCCGCTGTCTGATAGAGTTTCCTTCATCCGCTGTCTGATAGAGAGTCTCCTGAATCCGCTGTCTAATAGAGTCGTTTGCATCTGCTTTCTGATAGAGAGTGTCCTGCATCTGCAGTCATATAGAGTCTCCTGCATCCGCTGTCTGATAGAGTCTCCTGCATCCGCTGTCTGATAGAGTCTCCTGCGACCGCTGTCTGATAGAATGTCCCCTGCATCAGCTGTCTGATAGAGAGTCTCTTGCATCCGCTGTCTGATAGAGACACTCATGCATTCGCTGTCTAAAGAAGAGTCTCCTGCATCCGCTGTCTGATAGAGAGACTCCTGCATCCGCTGTCTGATGGAGAGTCTCCTGCATCTGCTGTCTGATAGAAAGACTCCTGCATCCGCTGTCTGATAGACA
The DNA here is from genome assembly GCA_964019695.1 of Loripinus fragilis. NCBI lineage: Eukaryota > Metazoa > Mollusca > Bivalvia > Lucinida > Lucinidae > Loripinus > Loripinus fragilis. Next base: position 8,279,478 of record OZ026516.1, read on the forward strand.
GTCACCTGCATCCGCTGTCTGATAGAGAGGCTCCTGCATCCGCTGTCTGATAGAGAGTCTCCTGCATCCGCTGTCTGAAGGAGAGTCTCCTGCAACCACTGTTTGAAACAGAGACTCCTGCATCCGCTGTCTAATGGAGTGTCTACTGCATCTGCTGTCTGATAGAGAGTCTCCTGCATCCGCTGTCTGATAGAGAGTCTACTGCATCCGCTGTCTAATGGAGAGTCTCCTGCATCCGCTGTCTGATAGAGAGACTCCTGCATCCGCTGTTTGATAGAGAGACTCCTGCATCCACTGTCTGAAGGAGAGTCTCTTGCATCTGCTGTCTGAGAGAGAGTCTCCTACATCGGCTTTCTGATAGAGAGTCTCCTGAATCGGCTGTCTGATAGAGAGTCTACTGTATCTGCTGTCTGATGGAGAGACTCCTGATTCCGCTGTCTGATTGAGAGACTCCTGCATCTGCTGTCTGATAGAGAGTTTCCTGCTCTGCTGTCTGATAGAGAGTCACTTGCATCCGCTGTCTGAAGGAGAGACTCCTGCAGACGCTGTCTGATAGAGAGTTTCCTGCATCTGCTGTCTGATAGATGGTCTCCTGCATCCACTCTCTGATAAAGAGTCTCCTGCATCCGCTGTCTGATAGAGTCTCCTGCTTCCGCTGTCTGATGGAAAGTCTCCTGCATCCGCTGTCTGATAGAGAGTCTCCTGCATCCGCTGTTTGATAAAGAGTCTCCTGCACCCGCTGTCTGATGGAGAGTCTCCTGCATCCGCTGTCTGATATAGAGATTCCTGCATCCGCTGTCTGATAGAGAGACTCGCGCATCCGCTATCTGAAGGGGAGTCTCCTCCATTCGCTGTCTGATAGAGAGATTCCTGCATCCGCTGTCTGAAGGAGAGACTCCTGCATCCGCTGTCTGATAGAGAATTTCCTGCATCCGCTGTCTGATATAGAGTCTCCTGCATCCGCTGTCTGATAGAGAGACTTCTGCATTCGCTGTCTGATAGAGAGTCCTCTGCATCCGCCGTCTGATAGAGTCTCGTGGATCCGCTGTCTGATAGAGTCTTCGCATCCGCTGTCTGTTGGAGAGTCTCCTGCATCGGCTGTCTGATTGAGAGTCTCCTGCATTCGCTGTCTGATAGTGAGACTCCTGCATTCGCTGTCTGAAGGAGAGACTCCTGCATTCGCTGTCTGATAGAGAGTCTCCTGCATCCGCTGTCTGATACAGAGACTCCTGCATTCGCTGTCTGAAGGAGACACTCCTGCATCCGCTGTCTGATAGAGAGTCTCCTGCATCCGCTGTCTGAAAGAGTCTCCTTCATCCGCTGTCTGATAGAGAGTGTCCTGAATCCGCTGTCTAATAGAGTCGTTTGCATCTGCTTTCTGATAGAGAGTGTCCTGCATCCGCAGTCATATAGAGTCTCCTGCATCCGCTGTCTGATAGAGTCTCCTGCATCCGCTGTCTGATAGAGTCTCCTGCGACCGCTGTCTGATAGAATGTCCCCTGCATCAGCTGTCTGATAGAGAGTCTCTTGCATCCGCTGTCTGATAGAGACACTCATGCATTCGCTGTCTAAAGAAGAGTCTCCTGCATCCGCTGTCTGATAGAGAGACTCCTGCATCCGCTGTCTGATGGAGAGTCTCCTGCATCTGCTGTCTGATAGAAAGACTCCTGCATCCGCTGTCTGATAGAGAATTTCCTGCATCCGCTGTCAGACATAGAGTCTCCTGCATCCGTTGTCTGATAGAGAGACTTCTGCATTCGCTGTCTGATGGAGAGTCCTCTGAATCCGCCGTCTGATAGAGTCTCGTGCATCAGCTATCTGATAGTCTTCGCATCCGCTGTCTGAAGGAGAGTCTCCTGCATAGGCTGTCTGATAGAGAGTCACCTGCATCCGCTGTCTGTTAGAGTCTCCTGCATCCGCTGTCTGATAGAATGTCTCCGGCATCAGCTGTCTGATAGAGAGTCTCTTGCATCCGCTGTCTGATAGAGATAATCATGCATTCGCTGTCTGAAGGAGAGACTCCTGCATCCGCTGTCTGATAGAGTGTCTCCTGCATCTGCTGTCTGATAGAGAGTCTCCTGCATCAGCTGTCTGAAGTAGAGACTCCTGCATCCGCAGTCTGATAGAGAGTCTCCTGCATCCGCTGTCTGATAGAGATACTCCTGCATCCGCTGTCTGATAGAGTGTCTCCTGCATCGGCTGTCTGATAGAGAGTCTCCTGCATCCACTGTCTGATAGAGAGTCTCCTGCATCCGCTGTCTAATGGAGAGTCTCCTGCATCCGCTGTCTGATAGACTCTTGCATCCGCTGTCTGATAGAGAGACTCCTTCATCCGTTGTCTGAAGGAGAGACTCCTTCATCCGCTGTCTGATAGAGAGTCTCCTGCATCGGCTGTCTGATAGAGAGTCCCCTGCATCCGCTGTCTGATAGAGTCTCCTGCATCCGCTGTCTGATAGAATGTCTCCTGCATCTGCTGTCTGATAGAGAGTCTCCTGCATCCGCTGTCTGATAAAGAGACTCATGCATTCGCTGTCTGAAGGAGAGACTCCTGCATCCGCTGTCTGATAGAATGTCTTCTGCATCCGCTGTCTGATCGAGAGTCTCCTGTATCCGCTGTCTGATAGAGAGACTCCTGCATTTGCTGTCTGAAGGAGAGACTCCTGCATCCGCTGTCTGATAGAGAGTCTCCTGCATCCGCTGTCTGATAGAGAGACTCCTGCATTCGCTGTCTGAAGTAGAGTCTCCTGCATCCGCTGTCTGATAGAGAGTCTCCTGCATCCGCTGTCTGATCGAGAGTCACCTGCATCCGCTGTCTGATAAAGAGTCTCCTGCATCCGCTGTCTGATAGAGAGTCTCCTGCATCGGCTGTCTGAAGGAGAGTCTCCTGCAACCGCTGTCTGAAAGAGAGTCTCCTTCATCCGCTGTCTGATAGAGTCTTCTGCATCCGCCGTCTGATAGAGAGTCTCCTGCATCTGCTGTCTGAAGAGGAGTCTCCTGCATCCGCTGTCTGATAGAGAGTTTCCTGCATCCGCTGTCTTATAGAGTCTCCAGCATCCGCTGTCTGATAGAGAGACTCCTGCATCCACTGTCTGATGGAGAGTCCTCTGCATCCGCCGTCTGATAGAGTCTCCTGCATCCACTGTCTGATAGAGTCTCCTGCATCCGCTGTCTGATGGAGATTCTCCTGCATCGGCTGTCTGATAGAGAGTCTCCTGCATCCGCAGTCTGATAGAGTATCCTGCATCCGCTGTCTGATAGAATGTCTCCTGCATCCGCTGTCTAATGGAGAGTCTCCTGCATCCGCTGTCTGATAGAGAGACTCTTGCATCCGCTGTCTGATAGAGAGACTCCTGCATCCGTTGTCTGTAGGAGAGACTCCTTCATCCGCTGTCTGATAGAGAGTCTCTTGCATCCGCTGTCTGATAGAGAGACTCATGCATTCGCTGTCTGAAGGAGAGACTCCTGCATCCGCTGTCTGATAGAGAGTCTCCTGCATCCGCTGTCTGATAGAATCTCCTGCATCCGCTGTCTGATAGAGAGACTCCTGCATTCGCTGTCTGAAGGAGAGACTCCTGTATCTGCTGTCTGATAGAGAGTCTACTGCATCCGCTGTCTGATAGAGAGACTCCTGCATTCGCTGTCTGAAGGAGAAACTCCTGCATCTGCTGTCTGATAGAGAGTCTCCTGCACCCGCTGTCTGATAGAGATACTCCTGCATCCGCTGTCTGATGGAGGGTCTCCTGCATCTGCTGTCTGATACAGGGTATCCTGCATCGGCTGTCTGATAGAGTCTCCTGCATCCGCTGTCTGATAAAGAGTCTCCTGCATCCACTGTCTGATAGAGAGTCTCCTGCATCCGCTGTCTAACGGAGAATCTCCTGCATCCGCTGTCTGATAGAGACTACCGCAACTGCTGTCTGATAGAGAGACTCCTGCATCCGTTGTCTGAAGGAGAGTCTCCTGCATCCGCTGTCTGATAGAGAGACTTCTGCATTCGCTGTCTGATGGAGAGTCCTCTGCATCCGCCGTCTGATAGAGTTTTGTGCATCCGTTGTCTGATAGAGTCTTCGCATCTGCTGTCTGATGGAGAGTCTCCTGCATTGGCTGTCTGATAGAGAGTCACCTGCATCCGCTTTCTGATAGAGTCTCCTGCATCCGCTGTCTGATAGAATGGCTCATGCATCAGCTGTCTGATAGAGAGTCTCTTGCATCCGCTGTCTGATAGAGAGAATCATGCATTCGCTGTCTGAAGGAGAGACTCCTGCATCCGCTGTCTGATAGAGTGTCTCCTGCATCCGCTGTCTGATAGAGAGTCTCCTGCATCCGCTGTCTGATAGAGAGACTCCTGCATTCGCTGTCTGATGGAGAATCTCCTGCATCCGCTGTCTGATAGAGAGTCTCCTGCATCCGCTGTCTGATAGAGAGACTCCTGCATTCGCTGTGTGAAGTAGAGACTCCTGCATCCGCTGTCGGATAGAGAGTCTCCTGCATCAGCTGTCTGATAGAGATACACCTGCATCCGCTGTCTGATAGAGTGTCTCCTGCATCGGCTGTCTGATGGAGAGTCTCCTGCATCCGCTGTCTGATAGAGAGTCTCCTGCATCCGCTGTCTAATGGAGAGTCTCCTGCATCCGCTGTCTGATAGAGAGACTCTTGCATCCGCTGTCTGATAGAGAGACTCCTGCATCCGTTTTCTGAAGGAGAGACTCCTTCATCCGCTGTCTGATAGAGAGACTCCTGCATCGGCTGTCTGATAGAGAGTCTCCTGCATCCGCTGTCTGATAGAGTGTCCTGCATCCGCTGTCTGATAGAATGTCTCCTGCAACAGCTGTCTGATAGCGAGACTCTTGCATCCGCTGTCTGATAGAGAGACTCATGCATTCGCTGTCTGAAGGAGACACTCCTGCATCCGCTGTCTGATAGAATGTCTCCTGCATCCACTGTCTGATAGAGAGTCTCCTGCATCCGCTGTCTGATAGAGAGACTCCTGCATTCGCTGTCTGATAGAGTGTCTTCTGCATCCGCTGTCTGATAGAGAGTCTCCTGCACCCGCTGTCTGATAGAGAGACTCCTGCATTCGCTGTCTGATGGAGAATCTCCTGCATCAGCTGTCTGATAGAGAGTCTCCTGCATCCGCTGTCTGATAGAGAGACTCCTGCATTCGCTGTCTGAAGTAGAGACTCCTGCATCCGCTGTCGGATAGAGAGTCTCCTGCATCCGCTGTCTGATAGAGATACACCTGCATCCGCTTTATGATAGAGTGTCTCCTGCATCGGCTGTCTGATAGAGAGTTTCCTGCTCCGCTGTCTGATAGAGAGTCTCCTGCATCCGCTGTCTAATGGAGAGTCTCCTGCATCCGCTGTCTGATAGAGAGACTCTTGCATCCGCTGTCTGATAGAGAGACTCCTGCATCCGTTGTCTGAAGGAGAGACTCCTTCATCAGCTGTCTGATAGAGAGTCTCCTGCATCGGCTATCTGATAGAGATTCTCCTGCATCCGCTGTCTGATAGAGTCTCCTGCATCCACTGTCTGATAGAATGTCTCCTGCATCAGCTGTCTCATAGAGAGTCTCCTGCATCCGATGTCTAATGGAGAGTCTCCTGCATCCGCTGTCTGATAGAGACTCCTGCATCTACTGTCTGATAGAGAGACTCCTACATCCGCTGTCTGAAGGAGAGTCTCCTGCATCCCCTGTCTGATAGAGAGACTCCTGCATCCGCTGTCTGATAGATAGTCTCCTGCTTCCGCTGTCTGATAAAGAATCTCCTGCATCTGATGTCTGATGGAGAGTCTCCAGCATCCGCTGTATGATAGTCTTCTGCATCCGCTTTCTGATAGAGAGTCTCCTGCATCCGCTGTCTGATAGAGTCTCCTGCATACGCTGTCTGATAGAGACACTCCTGCATCCGCTGTCTGAAGGAGAGACTCATGCATCCGCTGTCTGATAGAGAGTCTCCTGCATCCGCTGTCTAATGGAGAGTCTACTGCATCCGCTGTCTGATAGAGAGACTCCTGCATCCGCTGTCTGATAGAGAGACTCCTGCATCCGTTGTCTGAAGGAGAGTCGACTGCATCCGCTGTCTGATAGAGTCTCCTGCATCCGCTGTCTGATAGAATGTCCCCTGCATCAGCTGTCTGATAGAGAGTCTCTTGCATCCGCTGTCTGATAGAGAGATTCATGCATTCGCTGTCTGAAGAAGAGTCTCCTGCATCCGCTGTCTGATAGAGAGACTCCTGCATCCGCTGTCTGATTGAGAGTCTCCTGCATCCGCTGTCTGATAGAAAGACTCCTGCATCCGCTGTCTGATAGAGAGTCACCTGCATCCGCTGTCTGATAGAGAGTCTCCTGCATCCACTGTCTGATAGAGAGTTTCCTGCATCCGCTGTCTGATTGAGAGTCTCCTGCAACCACTGTCTGAAATAGAGACTCCTTTATCCGCTGTCTGATAGAGAGACTTCTGCATTCGCTGTCTGATGGAGAGTCCTCTGCAACCGCCGTCTTATATAGTCTCGTGCATCAGCTGTCTGTTAGAGTCTTCGCATCAGCTGTCTGATGGAGAGTCTCCTGCATCGGCTGTCTGATTGAGAGTCTCCTGCATTCGCTGTCTGATAGAGAGACTCCTGCATTCGCTGTCTAAAGGAGAGAATCCTGCATCCGCTGTCTGATAGAGAGTCTCCTGCATCCGCTGTCTGATAGAGATACTCCTGCATCCGCTGTCTGATGGAGGGTCTCCTGCATCCGCTGTCTGATAGAGGGTATCCTGCATCCGCTGTCTGATAGAGTCTCCTGCATCCGCTGTCTGATAGAGAGTCTCCTGCATCTACTGTCTGATAGAGAGTCTCCTGCATCCGCTGTCTGAAGGAGAGTCTCCTGCAACCACTGTCTGAAATAGAGACTCCTTCATCCGCTGTCTGATAGAGAGACTTCTGCATTCGCTGTCTGATGGAGAGTCCTCTGCATCCGCCGTCTTATAGAGTCTCGTGCATCCGCTGTCTGATAGAGCCTTCGCATCAGCTGTCTGATGGAGAGTCTCCTGCATCGGCTGTCTGATTGAGAGTCTCCTGCATTCGCTGTCTGATAGAGAGACTCCTGCATTCGCTGTCTGAAGGAGAGACTCCTGCATTCGCTGTCTGATAGAGAGTCTCCTGCATCCGCTGTCTGTTAGAGAGACTCCTGCATTCGCTGTCTGAAGGAGAGACTCCTGCATCCGCTGTCTGATAGAGAGTCTCTTGCGTCCGCTGTCTGATAGAGTCTCCTTGATCCGCTGTCTGATAGAGAGTCTCCTGAATCCGCTGTCTAATAGAGTCGTTTGCATCTGCTTTCTGATAGAGAGTGTCCTGCATCCGCATTCATATAGAGTCTCCTGCATCCGCTGTCTGATAGAGTCTCCTGCATCTGCTGTTTGATAGAGTCTCCTGCATCCGCTGTCTGAAAGAGAGTCTCCTGCGTCCACTGTCTGATAGAGAATTTCCTGCGTCCGCTGTCTGATATAGAGTCTCCTGCATCCGCTGTCTGATAGAGAGACTTCTGCATTCGCTGTCTGATGGAGAGTCCTATGCATCCGCCGTCTGATAGAGTTTTGTGCATCCGTTGTCTGATAGAGTCTTCGCATCCGCTGTCTGATGGAGAGTCTCCTGCATCCGCTGTCTGATAGAGAGACTCCTGCATTCGCTGTCTGAAGGAGAGACTTCTGCATTCCCTGTCTGATAGAGAGTCTCCTGCATCAGCTGTCTAAAAGAGAGACTCCTGCATTCGCTGTCTGAAGGAGACACTCCTGCATCCGCTGTCTGATAGAGAGTTTCCTGCATCCACTGTCTGATAGAGTCTCCTTCATCCGCTGTCTGATAGAGAGTCTCCTGAATCCGCTGTCTAATAGAGTCGTTTGCATCTACTTTCTGATAGAGAGTGTCCTGCATCTGCAGTCATATAGAGTCTCCTGCATCCGCTATCTGATAGAGAGTCTTCTGCATCTGCTGTTTGATAGTCTCCTGCATCCGCTGTCTGATAGACAGTCGCCTGCATCTGCTGTCTGATGGAGAGTCCCCTGCATCCGCTGTCTAATAGAGTCTCCTGCATCCCCTGTCTGATAGAGTCTCCTGCATTCGCTGTCTGATGGAGAGACTCCTGCATCCGCTGTCTGATAGAGAGTCTCCTGCATCCGCTGTCTGATAGAGAGTCTCCTGCATCCGCTGGCTGATAGAGAGACTCCTGCATTCGCTGTCTGAAGGAGAGACTCCTGCATCCGCTGTCTGATAGAGAGACTCCTGCATTCGCTGTCTGAAGGAGAGACTCCTGCATCCGCTGTCTGATAGAGAGTCTCCTGCATCCGCTGTCTGATAGAGATACTCCTGTATCCGCTGTCTGATGGAGAGTCTCCTGTATCTGCTGTCTGATAGAGAGTCTCCTGCATCCGCTGTCTGATAGAGTCTCCTGCATCCGCTGTCTGATGGAGAGTCTCCTGCATCCGCTTTCTGATAGAGAGTCTCCTGCATCTGCTGTCCGATAGAGAGTCTCCTGCATCCGCTGTCTAATGAAGAGTATCCTGCATCCCCTGTCTGATAGAGAGACTCCTGCATCCGCTGTCTGATAGAAATACTCCTGCGTCCGTTGTCTGAAGGAGAGACTCCTTCATCCACTGTCTGATAGAGAGTCTCCTGCATCCGCTGTCTGAAAGTCTCCTGCATCCGCTGTCTGATAGAGAGTCTCCTGCATCAGCTGTCTGATAGAGAGTCTCCTGCATCTGCTGTCTGATGGAGAGTCATCTGCATCCGCTGTCTGATAGAGAGACTCCTGCATCTGCTGTCTGATAGACAGACTCCTGCATCAGCTGTCTGAAGGAGAGTCTTCTGCATCCGCTGTCTGATAGAAAGTCTCCTGCATCCGCTGTCTGATAGAGAGTCTCCTTCATCCGCTGTCTGATAAAGAGTCTCCTGTATCCGCTGTCTTATAGACAGTCTCCTGCATCCGCTGTCTGATAGAGAATCTCCTGTATCCGCTGTCTGATAGAGAGTCTCCTGCATCCGCTGTCTGAAGGAGAGTCTCCTGCATCCGCTGTCTGATAGAGAGACACCAGCATTCGCTGTCTGAAGGAGAGACTCCTGCATCCGTTGTCTGATGGAGAGTCTTCTGTATCAGCTGTCTGATAGAGAGTCTCCTGCATCCGCTGTCTTAAGGAGAGTCTCCCACATCCGCTGTCTGATGGAGAGTCTCCTGCATCCGCTGTCTGATAGAGAGTCTCCTGCATCCGCTGTCTGATAGAGAGACTCCTGCATTCGCTGTCTGAAGGAGAGACTCCTGTATCCGCTGTCTTATAGACAGTCTCCTGCATCCGCTGTCTGATAGAAAGACTCCTGCATTCGCTGTCTGAAGGAGAGACTCCTGCATCAGCTGTCTGATAGAGAGTCTCCTGCATCTGCTGTCTGATAGAGTCTTCTGCATCCGCTGTCTAATGGAGTGTCTCCTGCATCCGCTGTCTGATAGAGAGTCTCCTGCATCTGCTGTCTGATAGAGTCTCCTGCATCCGCTGTCTAATGGAGTGTCTCCTATATCCGCTGTCTAAATAGAGGGTATCCTGCATCCACTGTCTGATAGATTCTCCTGCATCCGCTGTCTAATGGAGTGTCTCCTGCATCCGCTGTCTGATAGAGAGTCTCCTGCATCCGCTGTCCGATAGAGAGTCTACTGCATCCGCTGTCTAATGGAGAGTCTCCTGCATCCGCTGTCTGATAGAGAGACTCCTGCATCCGCTGTCTGATAGAGAGACTCCTGCATCTGCTGCCTAAAGGAGAGTCTCCTGCATCTGCTGTCTGATAGAGAGTCTCCTGCATCGGCTTTCTGATAGAGAGTCTCCTGAATCGGCTGTCTGATAGAGAGTCTACTGCATCCGCTGTCTGATGGACAGACTCCTGCATCCTCTGTCTGATTGAGAGACTCCTTCATCTGCTGTCTGATAGAGAGTTTCCTGCTCTGCTGTCTGATAGAGAGTCACTTGCATCCGCTGTCTCAAGGTGAGACTCCTGCATACGCTGTCTGATAGAGAGTTTCCTGCATCTGCTGTCTGATAGAGAGTCTCCTGCATCCGCTGTCTGAAGGAGAGTCTCCTGCATCCACTGTCTGATAGAGAGTCTCCTGCATCCGCTGTCTGATGGAAAGTCTCCTGCATCCGCTGTCTGAAAGAGAGTCTCCTGCATCCGCTGTTTGATAAAGAGTCTCCTGCATCCGCTGTCTGATAGAGAGACTACCGCACCCGCTGTCTGATTGAGAGACTCCTGCATCCGTTGTCTGAAGGAGAGACTCCTTTATCCGCTGTCTGATAGACAGTCTCCTGCATCCGCTGTCTGATAGAGAGTCTCCTGCATCCGCTGTCTGATAGAGAGACTCCGGCATCCGCTGTCTGATAAAGAGTCTCCTGCATCCGCTGTCTGACCGAGAGTCTCCTGCATCCGCCGTCTGAGGGAGAGTCTCCTGCATCCGCCGTCTGATAGAGACACTCCTGCATCCGCTGTTTGATGGAGAGTCTCCTGCATCCGATGTTTGATAGTCTCCTACATCCGCTGTCTGATAGAGTCTCCTGCATCCGCTGTCTGATAGAGTCTCCTGCATCCTCTGTCAGATAAAGAGACTCCTGCATCCGCTGTCTGAAGGAGAGACTCCTGCATCCGCTGTGTGATAGAGTGTCCCCTGCATCCGCTGTTTGATAGAGAGACTCTTGCATCCGCTGTCTGATAAAGAGTCTCCTGCATCCGCTGTCTGATAGGGAGTCTCCTGCATCCGCTGTCTGAAGGAGAGTCTTCTGCATCCGCTGTCTGATAGAGTCTCCTGCATCCGCTGTCTGATAGAGTCTCCTGCATCAGCTGTCTGATAGAGAGTCTCCTGAATCCGCTGTCTGATAGAGTCTCCTGCATCTGCTGTCTGATAGAGAGTGTCCTGCATCCGCTGTCCGATAGAGTCTCCTGCATCGGCTGTCTGATAGAGAGTCTCCTGCATCCGCTGTTTGATAGTCTCCTGCATCCGCTGTCTGATAGAGTCTCCTGCATCCGCTGTCTGATAGTCTCCTGCATCCGCTTTCTGAAGAAGAGTCTCCTGCATCCGCTGTCTGATAGAGAGACTCCTGCATCCGCTGTCTGATGGAGAGTCTCCTGCATCCGCTGTCTGATAAAGTGTCTCCTGCATCCGCTGTCTGATAGAGAGACTCCTGCATCCGCCCTCTGAAGAAGAGCCCCTGCATCCGCTGTCTGATAGAGAGTCTCCTGCATCGGCTGTCTGATAGAGAGCTTCCTGCATCAGCTGTCTGATAGAGAGTCTCCTGCGTCCGCTGTCTGATGGAGAGACTCCTGCATTCGCTGTCTGAAGGAGAGACTCCTGCATCCGCTGTCTGATAGAGAGTCTCCTGCGTCCGCTGTCTGATGGAGAGACTCCTGCATTCGCTGTCTGAAGGAGAGACTCCTGCATCCGCTGTCTGATAGAGAGTTTCCTGCATCTGCTCTCTGATAAAGAGTCTCCTGCATCCGCTGTCTGCTAGAGAGACTCCTGCATTCGCTGTCTGTTTTCAGCCCCTACTAATCCATTCATTTTCTCTTTTTTCCTTAGGTTGGCCCGCCCCGCCGCCTGTTTTTAGCCCCTACTAATCCATTTGTTTTCTCTTGTTCCTCAGGTTGGCCCACCCTGCCCCCTGTTTTTAATCCCTTCTTATCCATTTATTTTCTTTTTTTCCCTTAGTTTGGCCCGCCTCGCCCCCTGTTTTTAGCCCCTTCTAATCTATTTGTTTTCACTTTTTTTCCTTAGGTTGGCCCGCCCTGACCCCTGTTTTAAGCCCACACTAATCATTCGTTTTCTCTCTTGTCCTAAGGTTGGCCCGCCCAACCCCTGTTTTTAGTCCCAACTAATCAATTTGTTTTCTCTCTTTTCCATAGGTTGGCCTGCCCCACCCCCTTTTTTGAGCCCCTACTTATCCATTCGTTTTCTATTTTTTGCTAAGGTTGGCCAATCGCCCCCTGTTTTAGCCCCTCTAATCCATTTGTTTTCTCTTTTTTTTAAGGTTGGCCCACTCCGCCCCTTGTTTTTAGGCCCTACTAATCCATTTGTTTTCTCTTTTTTCCTAAGGTTGGCCCGCCCCGTCCCCAGTTTTTAGCCCCTGCTAATCCATTCATTTTCTCTTTTCCTTAGGTTTGCCTGCCCTGCCCCCTGTTTTTAGCCCCTACTTATCCATTTTTTTCTAAGGCTGGCCCGCCATGCCCCCTGTTTTTAGCACCTACTAATCCATTCGTTTTCTCTTTTTTCCTTAGGTTGGCCCGCCCCACCCCCTGTTTTAGCCCCTACTAATCCATTTGTTTTCTCTTTTTTCCTTAGGTTGGTCTGATAGAGTCTCCTGCATCTGCTCTCTGATAGAGTCTTCTGCATCAGACAAGACCCAGTTCTAAGCCACTACTAATATATTCATTTTCTCTTTTTTCCTAAGGTTGGCCCACCCCGCCCTGTGTTTTTTGCCCCTACTAATCCATTTGTTTTCTCTTTTTTCCTTAGGTTGGCCAGCCCAGTCCCCTGTTTTTAGCCCCTACTAATCCATTCATTTTCTCTTTTTCCCTAAGGTTGGCTCACCCCGCCCTGTGTTTTAAGCCCTTTTAATGCTTTTGTTTTCTCTCTTTTCCTTAGGTTAGCCTGTCCCGCCCCCTGTTTTTAGCCCCTACTAATCCATTTTTTTTCTCTTTTTTCCTTAGGTTGGCCCTCCCCCCTATTTTTAGCCCCTACCAATTCATTTGTTTTCTCTTTTTTCCTTAGGTTGGCCCGCCACACCCCCTGTTTTTAGCCCCAACTTATCCTTTTGTTTTTCTTTTTTCCTCATGTTTGCCTGCCATGCCCCCTGTTTTTAGCCCCTACTAATCATTCGGTTTCTCATTTTTCCTAAGGTTGGCCCGCCCTGCCCCTTGTTTTTAGCCCCTACTAATCCTTTTGTTTTCTCTCTTTTCCTAAGGTTGGCCTGCCCCGCCCCCTGTTTTTAGCCCCTACTAATCCATTCGTTATCTCTTTTTTCCAAGGTTGGCTCGCCCAGCCCCCTGTTTTTAGCCTCTACTAATCCATTTGTTTTCTCTTGTTTCCTTAGGTTGGCCTGCCCCACCCCCTATTTTTAGCCCCTACTAATACATTCATTTTCTCTTTTTTCCTTAGGTTGGCCCACCCCGCCCTGTGTTTTTAGCCCCTACTAATCCATTTGTTTTCTCTTTTTTCCTTAGGTTGGCCTGCCCCGCCCCCTGTTTTGAGCCCCTACTCATCCATTCATTTTCTCTTTTTTCCTTAGGTTGGCCTGTCCCGCCTTGTGTTTTTAGCCCTATTTATCCATTTTGCTACTCTCTTTTCCTTAGGTTGGCCTGCGCCGCCCCCTATTATTAGCCCCTACTAATCCATTCGTTTTCTCTTTTTTCCTTCGATTAGCCCACCCCGCCCCCTGTTTTTAGCCCCTGCTAGTCCATTCTTTTCTCTTTTTTCCTTAGGTTGCCCCTCCCCCCCCCCCTGTTTTTAGCCCCGACTAATCCATTCGTTTTCTCTTTTTTCCTTATGTTGGCCTGCCCCGCCCCCTGTTTTTAGACCCTACTAATCCATTTATTTTCTCTTTTTCCCATAGGTTGGTCCACCCTGCCCCCTGTTTTTAGGCCTAATAATCCATCTGTTTTCTCTCTTTTCCTTAGGTTGGCCCGCCACACCCCCTGTATTTAGCCCCTACTTATCCTTTTGTTTTTCTTTTTCCTTATGTTTGCCCTTCCTGCCCCCTGTTTTTAGCCCCTACTAACCACTCGTTTTCTCCCTTTTCCTTAGATTGGCCCGCCCCGCCCCCTGTTTTTAGCCCCTACTTATCCATTTGTTTTCTCTCTTTTCCTTAAGTGGCCTGCCCCGCCCCTTGTTTTTAGCCCCTACTAATCCATTCATGTTCTCCTTTTTCCTTAGGTTGCCCACCCTGCCCCCTGTTTATTACCCTACTAATCCATTTGTTTTCTCTCTTTTTCTTAGGTTGGCCCACCCCGCCCTGTGTTTTTAGCCCTATAAATCCATTTTGTTTTCTCTCTTTTTCTTAGGTTGGCCTGCCTGGCCCCCTATTTTTAGCCCCTAGTAAGCCATTTGTTTTCTCTAATTTCCTAAGGTTGGCCTGCCCCGCCCCCTGTTTTTAGCCCATACTAATCCATTCGTTTTCTCTTCTTTCCTTAGGTTGGCCTACCCCAACCCCTGTTTATAGCCCCGAATAATCCATTCGTTTTCTCTTATTTTCTTAGGTTGGCCCTCCCTGCCCCCTGTTTTAAGCCCCTACTATTCCATTCGTTTTCTCTTTTTTCCTTAGGTTGGCCTGCCCCGCCCCCTGTTTTTAGCCCCTACTAATCCATTTATTTTCTCTTTTTCCCATAGGTTGGTCAACCCTGCCCCCTGTTTTAAGGCCTAATAATCTATCTATTTTCTCTCTTTTCCTTAGGTTGGCCCGCCCTGCCCCCTGTTTTGAGCCCCTACTAATCATTCCTATTCTCTCTTTTCCTTAGGTTGGCTTGCCCCGCCCCCTGTTTTTAGCCCCTACTAATCCATTTGTTTGGTCTTCTTTCCTTAGGTTGGCCCGCCCCGCCCCGCCCCCTGTTTTTAGCCATACAAATCCATTTGTTTTCTCTTTTTTCCTTAGGTTGTCCTGCCCCGCCCCCTTTTTTTAGCCCATACTAATCCATTCGTTTTTTCTTCTTTCCTTAGGTTGGCCTACCCAGCCCCCTGTTTTTAGCCATACAAATCCATTTGTTTTCTCTTTTTTCCTTAGGTTGGACCTCCCTGCCCCCTGTTTTTAGCCCTTACTATTCCATTCGTTTTCTCTTTTTTCCTAAGGTTGGCCCTCCCCGCCCCCCGTTTTTATCCCCTACTAATCCATTTCTTTTCTCTCTTTTCCTTAAGTGGCCTGCCCAGCCCCCTGTTTATAGCCCCTTCTTATCCATTCATGTTCTCTTTTTTCTTAGTTGGCCCATCCTGACCCTTGTTTTTAGCCCTACTAATCCATTTGTTTTCTCTCTTTTCCTTATGTTGGCATGCCCCGCCCCCTGTTTTAAGCCCCTACTAATTAATTCGTTTTGTCTTTTTTCCTTAGGCTAGCCCTCCCCGCCCCCTGTTTTAAGCCCTATTAATCCATTTCTTTTCTCTTTTTTCATTTGGTTGGCCCGCCCCGCCTCCTTATTTTAGCCCCAACTTATCCATTTGTTTTCTCCGTTTCCTTTGGTTGGCCTGCCCTGCCCCCTGTTTATAGCCCCTAATAATCCATTCCATTTCTCTTTTTTCTTTAGGTTGGCCACCCGCCTCCTAGTTTTAGCCCTTAATAGTCGATTCGTTTTGTCTTTTTTTCCTTAGGTCGGGCCGCCGGACACCCTGTTTTTAGCCCCTAATAATCAATTTCTTTTCTCTTTTTTCCATAGGTTGGCCCGCCCTGCCTCCCTGTTTTCAGCCCCAACTTATCATTCGTTTTCTCTTTTTTCCTTAGGTTGGCCCGCCCGCCCCCTGTTTTTAGCCCTTACTAATCCATTCATTTTCTCTTTTTTCCTTAGGTTGGCCCAGCAAGCCCCCTGTTTTAGCCCCTACCAGTCCATTTGTTTTCTCTTTTTTTTCTTAGGTTGGCCCGCCACACCCCCTGTATTATGCCCCTACTTATCCTTTTGTTTTTCTTTTTTCCTTATGTTTGCCCGCCCTGCCCCCAGTTTTTAGCCCCTACTAACCACTCGTTTTCTCCCTTTTTCTGA
This sequence comes from Loripinus fragilis, assembly GCA_964019695.1. Lineage (NCBI taxonomy): Eukaryota > Metazoa > Mollusca > Bivalvia > Lucinida > Lucinidae > Loripinus > Loripinus fragilis. The sequence goes on from OZ026516.1 coordinate 8,295,225, forward strand.
GATTGGCCCGCCCCGCCCCCTGTTTTTAGCCCCTACTTTGTTTTCTCTCTTTTCCTTAAGTGGCCTGCCCCGCCCCCTGTTTTTAGACCCTACTAATCCATTCATGTTCTCTTTTTTCCTTAGGTTGCCCACCCTGCCCCCTGTTTATTACCCTACTAATCCATTTGTTTTCTCTCTTTTTCTTAGGTTGGCCCACCCGCCCTGTGTTTTAGCCCTTTAAATCCATTTTGTTTTCTCTCTTTTCCTTAGGTTTGCCTGCCTGGCCCCCTATTTTTAGCCCCTACAAATCCATTTGTTTTCTCTCTTTTCCTTAAGTGGCCTGCCCCGCCCCCTGTTTTTCTATTCATGTTCTCTTTTTTCCTTAGGTTGCCCACCCTGCCTTCTATTTTTAGCCCTACTAATCCTTTTGTTTTTGCTCTTTTCCTAAGGTTGGCCTGCCCCGCCCCCTGTTTTTAGCCCCTACTAATCCATTTGTTTTCTCTTTTTTCCAAGCTTGGCCCGCCCAGCCCCCTTTTTTAGCCCCTACTTATCCATTCAGTTTCTTTTTTTTCCTTAGGTTGGCACGCCCTGCCCCACCCCCTGTTTTAAGCGTCTACTAATCCATTCATTTTCTCTTTTTTTCTTAGGTTTGCCCGCCCCGCCCGCTCTTTTTAGCCCCTACTAATCCATTTGTTTTCTTTTTTTCCTTAGGTTGGCACGCCATGGCCTCTGTTTTTGGCCCCTTTTAATCCATTCTTTTTCTCTTTTTTTCCTTAGGTAGGCCTGCCACGCCCCCTTTTTTTAGCCCCTACTAATCCATTCGTTTTCGCTTTTTTTCCTCAGGTTGGCCCTCCCCGTCCCCTGTTTTTAGCCCCTACTAATCCATTTGTTTTCTCTTTTTTCCTTAGGTTGGCCTGCCCCGCCCCCTGTTTTAGCCCCTACTAATCCATTCATTTTCTCTTTTTTCCTTAGGTTGGCCCACCCCGCCCGGTGTTTTTAGCCCCTACTAATCCATTTGTTTTCTCTTTTTTCCTTAGGTTGGCCTGCCCCGCCCCCTATTTTTAGCCCCTTCTAATCCATTTGTTTTCTCTTTTTTTCCTAAGGTTCACCCGCCCAGCCCCATGTTTTTAGCCACTACTAATCCATTTGTTTTCTCTAATTTCCTTAGGTTAGCCTGCCCCGCTTCCTGTTTTTAGCACCTACTAATCCATTCGTTTTCTCTTTTTTCCTTTGGTTGGCCCTCCCCCTGTTTTTAGCCCCTACATGTCCATTCGTTTTCTCTTTTTTCCTTAGGTTGGCCTGCTCCGCCCCTGTTTTTAGCCCTATAAATCCATTTTGTTTTCTCTCTTTTCCTTAGGTTGGCCTGCCCCGCCCCCTATTTTAGCCCCTACTAATCAATTTGTTTTCTCTCTTTTCCTTAAGTGGCCAGCCCCGCCCCCTGTTTTAAGCCCCTACTAATCCATTCATGTTCTCTTTTTTCCTTAGGTTGCCCACCCTGTCTTCTGTTTTTAGCCCTACTAATCCATTTGTTTTCTCTCTTTTCCTAAGGTTGGCCCGCCCCGCCCCCTGTTTTTAGCCCCTATTAATCCATTCGTTTTCTCTTTTTTCCAAGGTTTGCCCGTCCAGCCCCCTGTTATAAGCCCCTACTTATCCATTTGTTTTCTTTTTTTTTTCTGAGGTAGGCACGCCCCGCCCCAACCCCTGTTTTAAGCCCCCACTAATCCATTCGTTTTCTCTTTTTTCCTTAGGTTTGCCCGCCCCGCCCCCTGTTTTTAGCCCCTACTAATCCATTCGTTTTCTCTTTTTTCCTTAGGTTGCCCCCCCCCCCCCCTGTTTTAAGCCCCTACTTATCCTTTCGTTTTCTCTTTTTTCTTTAGGTTGGCCTGCCCCGCCCCCTGTTTTTGGCCCCTACTAATCCATTCGTTTTCACTTTTTTCCTTAGGTTGACCCTCCCCGCCCCCTGTTTTTAGCCCCTTCTAATATATTTGTTTTTTCTTTTTTCTTAGCTGGCCCATCCCGCCCTTTGTTTTTAGCCCTACTAATCCTTTTGTTTTCTCTTTTTTCTGAGGTTGGCACGCCCCGCCCCGCCTCTGTTTTAAGCCCCTACTAATCCATTGTTTTTTTCTTTTTTTCCTTAGGTTTGCCCGCCCAGCCCCCTGTTTTAAGCCCCTACTAATCCATTCTTTTGCTTTTTTCTGAGGTTGGCACGCCCCGCCCCACCCCCTGTTTTAAGCCCCTACTTATCCATTCGTTTTCTCTTTTTTCCTTAGGTTTGCTCGCAACGCCCCCTGTTTTAAGCCCCTACTAATCCATTATTTTCTCTTTTTTCCTTAGGTTGCCCCCCTGTTTTTAGCCCCTACTTAAGAATTCGTTTTCTCTTTTTTCCTTAGGTTGGCCTGCTTCGCCCCCTGTTTTTAGCCCCTACTCATCCATTCGTTTTCTTTTTTTTCCTTAGGTTTGCCCTCCCCGCCCCTGTTTTTAGCCCCTAGTAATCCCTTTGTTTTCTCTTTTTTCTTAGCTGGGTTATCCCGCCCCTCATTTTCGCCCTACTTATCCATTTGTTTTCTCTTTTTTCCTTAGGTTGGCCCGCCATGCACTCTGTTTTTAGCCCCTACTCATCCATTCGTTTTCTGTTTTTTCCTTAGGTTGGCCTGCACTGCCCCCTGTTTTTAGCCCCTACCAATCCATTCGTTTTCTCTTTTTTCCTTAGGTTGGCCCTCCCCACCCCCTGTTTTTAGCCCCTACTAATCCATTTGTTTTCTCTTTTTTCCTTAGGTTGGCCCGCCCCGCCTCCTAATTTTAGCCCCAACTAATCCATTTGTTTTCTCTTTTTTCCTTAGGTTGGCCACCCGCCCCCTAGTTTTAGCCCTTAATAATCCATTCGTTTTGTCTTTTTTCCTTAGGTTGGGCCGCCCCACCCTGTTTTTAGCCCCTAATAATCTATTTGTTTTCTCTTTTTTCCATAGGTTGGCCCTCCCTGCCTCCCTGTTTTAAGTTCCTTCTTATCATTTGCTTTCTCTTTTTTTTCCTAAGTTGGCCCGCCACACCCCCTGTATTTAGCCCCAGCTTATCCTTTTGTTTTTCTTTTTTCCTTATGTTTGCCCGCCCCGCTCCCTGTTTTAAGCCCCTACTAATCCATTCATTTTCTGTTTTTTTTCCTTAGGTTGGCCCACCCCGACCCCTGTTTTTAGCCCCTACCAATCCATTTGTTTTCTCTTTTTTCCTTAGGTTGGCCCGCCACACCCCTTGTATTTAGCCCCTACTTATCCTTTTGTTTTTCTTTTTTCCTTATGTTTGCCCGCCCTGCCCCCTGTTTTTAGCCCATACTAATCATTCGTTTTCTCTCTTTTCCTCAGGTTGGCCCACCCCGCCCCCTGTTTTTAGCCCCTACTAATCCATTTGTTTTCTCTCTTTTCCTTAAGTGGCCTGCGCCGCCCCCTGTTTTAACCTCTACTAATCCAATCATGTTCTCTTTTTTCCTTAGGTTGCCCACCCTGGCTTCTGTTTTTAGCCCCTACTAAGCCATTTAACTTCTTTCTTTTCCTTTGGTTGGCCTGCCCCGCTCCCTGTTTTAGCCCCTACTCATCCATTCGTTTTTCTCTTTTCCAAGGTTGGCCCGCCCTGCCCCCTGTTTTTAACCCCTACTAATCCATTCATTTTCTCTTTTTTCCTCAGGTTGGCCCACCCCGCCCCCTGTTTTTAGCCCCTACTAATCCATTTGTTTTCTCTCTTTTCCTTAAGTGGCCTGCACCTCCCCCTGTTTTAGCCTCTACTTATCCATTCATGTTCTCTTTTTTCCTTAGGTTGCCCACCCTGGCTTCTGTTTTTAGCCCTACTAATTCATTTAATTTCTCTCTTTTCCTTTGGTTGGCCTGCCCCGCCCCCCTGTTTTTAGCCCCTACTCATCCATTCGTTTTCTCTTTTCCAAGGTTGGCCCGCCCAGTCCCCTGATTTTAGCCCCTACTAATCCATTCGTTTTCTTTTTTTCCTTAGGTTAGCACGCCCCGCCCCACCTCCTGTTTTAAGCCCCTACTAAACCATTCGTTTTCTCTTTTTTCCTTAGGTTTGCCCGCCCCGCCCCCTGTTTTAGCCCCTACTAATCCATTTGTTTTCTTTTTTCCTTAGGTTGGCCCGCCATGTCCCCTGTTTTTAGCCCCTACTAATCCATTCTTTTTCTCTTTTTTCCTTAGGTTGGCCTGCCCAGCCCCCTTTTTTAGCCCCTACTAATCCATTCGTTTTCTGTTTTTTCTTAAGGTTGGCCCTCCCCGCCTCCTAATTTTAGCCCTAATAATCCATTCGATTTCTCTTATTTCCTTAGGTTGGCCCTCCCGGCCCTGTGTTTTTAGCCCCTACTATTCAATTCGTTTTCTCTTTTTTCCTTAGGTTGGCCTGCCCCGCCCCCTGTTTTTAGCCCCTACTAATCCATTCGTTTTCTCTTTTTCCCATAGGTTGGTCCACTCTGCCCCCTGTTTTTAGGCCGAATAATCCATCTGTTTTCTCTCTTTTCCTTAGGTTGGCCCGCCCAGCCCCCTGTTTTGAGCCCCTACTAATCATTCCTTTTCTCTCTTTTCCTTAGGTTGGCTTGTCCCGTCCCCTGTTTTTAGCCCCTACTAATCCATTTGTTTTCTCTTATTTCCTTAGGTTGGCCAGCCCCGCCCCCTGTTTTTAGCCTTCACTAATCCATTTGTTTTCTCTTTTTTCCTTAGGTTGGCCTGCCCCGCCCCCTGTTTTTAGCCCATACTAATCCATTCGTTTTTCTTCTTTCCTTAGGTTGGCCTACCCCGCCCCCTGTTTATAGCCCCTAATAATCCATTCGTTTTCTCTTTTTTCCTTAGGTGGTCCTCCCCGCCCCCTGTTTTTAGCCGCTACTATTCCATTCGTTTTCTCTTTATCCTAAGGTTAGCCCTCCCCGCCCCCCGTTTTTATCCCTTACTAATCCATTTGTTTTCTCTCTTTTCTTTAAGTAGCCTGCCCCGCCCCCTGTTTATAGCCCCTACTAATCCATTCATGTTCTCTTTTTTCTAAGTTGGCCCATCCCGCCTCTTGTTTTTAGCCCTACTAATCCATTTGTTTTCTCTCTTTTCCTTAGGTTGGCCTGCTCCGCCCCCTGTTTCAGCCCCTGCTTATTCATTCGCTTTCTTTTTTTTCCTTAGGTGGGCCCTCCCCCCTGTTTTTAGCCCCTACTTATCCATTCGTTTTCTCTTTTTTCCTAAGGTTGGCCTGCCCCGCCTCCTGTTTTTAGCCCCTACTAATCCATTCATGTTCTATTTTTTCCTTAGGTTGCCTACCCTGCCCCATGTCTATTACCCTACTAATCCATTTGTTTTCTCTCTTTTCTTTAGGTTGGCCCACCCCGCCCCCTGTGTTTAGCCCAAACTAATCCATTCGTTTCCTCTTCTTTCCTTAGGTTGGCCTACCCAGCCCCCTGTTTATAGCCCCTAATATCCATTCGATTTCTCTTATTTCCTTAGGTTGGCCCTCCCCCCCCCTGTGTTTTTAGCCCCTACTATTCCATTCGTTTTCTCTTTTTTTCCTTAGGTTGGCCTGCCCCGCCCCCTGTTTTAGCCCCTACTAATCCATTCGTTTTCTCTTTTTCCCATAGGTTGGAACACCCTGCCCCCTGTTTTTAGGCCGAATAATCCATCTGTTTTCTCTCTTTTCCTTAGGTTGGCCGGCCCGGCCCCCTGTTTTGAGCCCCTACTAATCATTCGTTTTCTCTCTTTTCCTAAGGTTGGCTTGCCCCGTCCCCTGTTTTTAGCACGTACTAATCCATTTGTTTTCTCTTCTTTCCTTAGGTTGGCCAGCCCCGCCCCCTGTTTTTAGCCCCTACTAATCCATTTGTTTTCTCTTTTTTCCTTAGGTTGGCCTGCCCCGCCCCCTGTTTTTAGCCCATACTGATCCATTCGTTTTTTCTTCTTTCCTTAGGTTGGCCTACCCCGCCCCCTGTTTATAGCCCCTAATAATCCATTCGTTTTCTCTTTTTTCCTTAGGTTGGCCCTCCCCGCCCCCTGTTTTTAGCCCCTACTATTCCATTCGTTTTCTCTTATTTCCTTAGGTTGGCCAGCCCCGCCCCCTGTTTTTAGCCTTCACTAATCCATTTGTTTTCTCTTTTTTCCTTAGGTTGGCCTGCCCCGCCCCCTGTTTTTAGCCCATACTAATTTATTCGTTTTTTCTTCTTTCCTTAGGTTGGCCTACCCCGCCCCCTGTTTATAGCCCCTAATAATCCATTCGTTTTCTCTTTTTTCCTTAGGTGGTCCTCCCCGCCCCCTGTTTTTAGCCGCTACTATTCCATTCGTTTTCTCTTTATCCTAAGGTTGGCCCTCCCCGCCCCCCGTTTTTATCCCTTACTAATCCATTTGTTTTCTCTCTTTTCTTTAAGTAGCCTGCCCCGCCCCCTGTTTATAGCCCCTACTAATCCATTCATGTTCTCTTTTTTCTAAGTTGGCCCATCCCGCCTCTTGTTTTTAGCCCTACTAATCCATTTGTTTTCTCTCTTTTCCTTAGGTTGGCCTGCTCCGCCCCCTGTTTCAGCCCCTGCTAATTCATTCGCTTTCTTTTTTTTTCCTTAGGTGGGCCCTCCCCCCTGTTTTTAGCCCCTACTTATCCATTCGTTTTCTCTTTTTTCCTAAGGTTGGCCTGCCCCGCCTCCTGTTTTTAGCCCCTACTAATCCATTCATGTTCTCTTTTTTCCTTAGGTTGCCTACCCTGCCCCATGTTTATTACCCTACTAATCCATTTGTTTTCTCTCTTTTCTTTAGGTTGGCCCACCCCGCCCCCTGTGTTTAGCCCAAACTAATCCATTCGTTTCCTCTTCTTTCCTTAGGTTGGCCTACCCAGCCCCCTGTTTATAGCCCCTAATATCCATTCGATTTCTCTTATTTCCTTAGGTTGGCCCTCCCCTCCCTGTGTTTTTAGCCCCTACTATTCCATTCGTTTTCTCTTTTTTTCCTTAGGTTGGCCTGCCCCGCCCCCTGTTTTAGCCCCTACTAATCCATTCGTTTTCTCTTTTTCCCATAGGTTGGAACACCCTGCCCCCTGTTTTTAGGCCGAATAATCCATCTGTTTTCTCTCTTTTCCTTAGGTTGGCCGGCCCGGCCCCCTGTTTTGAGCCCCTACTAATCATTCGTTTTCTCTCTTTTCCTAAGGTTGGCTTGCCCCGTCCCCTGTTTTTAGCACGTTCTAATCCATTTGTTTTCTCTCTTTTCCTTAGGTTGGCCTGCTCCGCCCCCTGTTTTAGCCCCTGCTAATTCATTCCTTTTCTTTGTTTTTTCCTTAGGTTGGCCCTCCCCCTGTTTTTAGCCCCTACTTATCCATTCGTTTTCTCTTGTTTCCTAAGGTTGGCCTGCCCCACCCCCTGTTTTTAGCCCCTACTAATCCATTGATGTTCTCTTTTTTTCTTAGGTTGCCCACCCTGCCCCCGGTTTATTACCCTACTAATCCATTTGTTTTCTCTCTTTTCCTTAGGTTGGCCCACCCCGCCCTGTGTTTTTAGCCTTTTTAATCCTTTTGTTTTCTCTTTTTTCCTTAGGTTGGCCCGCCCCGCCTCCTAATTTTAGCCCCTACTAATCCATTCCTTTTCTCTTTTTTCCTTTGGTTGGCCACCCGCCACCAAGTTTTAGCCCTTAATAGTCCATTCGTTTTGTCTTTTTTTCCTTAGGTAGGGCCGCCTTGCACCCTGTTTTTAGCCCCTAATAATCCATTTGTTTTCTCTTTTTTCAACAGGTTGGCCCGCCCTGCCTCCCTGTTTTTAGCCCCTACTTATCATTCGTTTTCTCTTTTTTTCCTGAGGTTGGCCCGCCCGCCCCCTGTTTTTAGCCCTTACCAATCCATTTGTTTTCTCTTTTTTCCTTAGGTTGGCCCACCACACCCCCTGTATTTAGCCCCTACTTATCCTTTTGTTTTTCTTTTTTCCTTATGTTTGCTCGCCCTGCCCCATGTTTTTAGCCCCTATTAATCATTCCTTGTCTCCCTTTTCCTCAGATTGGCCCGTCCCGCCCCCTGTTTTTAGCCCCTAATAATCCATTTGTTTTCTCTCTTTTCCTTAAGTGGCCTGCCCCTACCCCTGTTTTTAGCCCCTACTAATCCATTCATGTTCTCTTTTTTCCTTAGGTTGCCCACCCTGCCCCCTGTTTATTACCCTACTAATCCATTTGTTTTCTCTCTTTTCCTTAGGTTGGCCCACCCCGCCCTGTGTTTTTAGCCCTATAAATCCATTTTATTTTCTCTCTTTTCCTAAGATTGGCGTGCCTGGCCCCCTATTATTAACCCCTACTAATCCATTTGTTTTCTCTCTTTTCCTTAAGTGGCCTGCCCCGTCCCCTGTTTTTAGCCCCTACTAATCTATTCATGTTCTCTTTTTTCCTTAGGTTGCCCATCCTGCCTTCTGTTTTTAGCCCTACTAATCAATTTGTTTTTTCTCTTTTCCTAAGGTTGGCCTGCCCCGCCCCCTGCTTTTAACCCCTACTAATCCATTCATTTTCTTTTTTTTTCCAAGGTTGGCCCGCCCAGCACCCTGTTTTTAGCCCCTACTAATCCATTCATTTTCTTTTTTTCCTTAGGTTGGCACGCCCTGCCACACCCCCTGTTTTAAGCCCCTACTAATCCATTCGTTTTCTCTTTTTTCCTTAGGTTTGCCCGCCCCCCCCCCCCCTGTTTTTAGCCCCTACTAATCCATTTGTTTTCTTTTTTCCTTCGGTTGGCCTGCCATTCCCCCTGTTTTTAGTCCCTACTAATCCATTCTTTTTCTCTTTTTTCCTTAGGTTGGCCCTCCCCGTCCCCTGTTTTTAGCCCCTACTAATCCATTTGTTTTCTCTTTTTTCCTTAGGTTGACCTGCCCCACCCCCTGTTTTTAGCCCCTACTAATCCATTCATTTTCTCTTTTTTCCTTAGGTTGGCCCAACCCGCCCTGTGTTTTTAGTCCCTACTAATCCATTTGTTTTCTCTTTTTTCCTAAGGTTGGCATGCCCCGCCCCCTGTTTTAAGCCCCTACTAATCAATTCGTTTTCTCTTTTTTCCTTAGGTTGGCCCACCCCGCCCTGTGTTTTTAGCCTTACTAATCCATTTTGCTTCTCTCTTTTCCTTAGGTTGGCCTGCCCCGCCTCCTACTTTAAGCCCCTTCTAATCCATTCGTTTTCTCTTTTTTCCTTAGGTTGGCCCGCCCCGCCCCCTGTTTTTAGCCCCTACTTATCCATTTGTTTTCTCTAATTTCCTTAGGTTAGCCTGCCCCGCCCCCTGTTTTTAGCCCCTACTTATCCATTCGTTTTCTCTCTTTTCCTAAAGTTGCCAGCCCCGCCCCCTGTTTTTAGCCCCTACTAATCCATTCATGTTCTCTTTTTTCCTTAGGTTGCACACCCTGCCTTCTGTTTTTAGCCCTACTAATCCATTTGTTTTCTCTCTTTTCCTAAGGTTTGCCTGCCCCGCCCCCTGTTTTTAGCCCCTATTAATCCATTTGTTTTCTCTTTTTTCCCTAGGTTGGCATGCCCCGCCCCCTGTTTTAAGCCCCTACTAATCCATTCATTTTCTCTTTTTTCCTTAGGTTGGCCCAACCCGCCCTGTGTTTTTAGCCCTACTAATCCATTTTGCTTCCCTCTTTTCCTTAGGTTGGCCTGCCCCGCCCACTATTTTTAGCCCCTACTAATCCATTCGTTTTCTCTTTTTTCCTTAGGTTGGCCTGCTCCCCCCCTGTTTTTAGCCCTATAAATCCATTTTGTTTTCTCTCTTTTCATTAGGTTGGCCCGCCCCGCCCCCTGTTTTTAGCCCCAACTAATCCATTCTGTTTTCTCTTTTTTATTAGGTTGGCCTGCCCAGCCCCCTGTTTTTAGCCCCTACTAATCCATTCGTTTTCTCTTTTTTGCCTTAGGTTTGCCCGCCCCGCCCCCTGTTTTTAGCCACTACTAATCCATTTGTTTTCTTTTTTCCCTTAGGATGGCCCGCCATACCCCTGTTTTTAGCCCCTACTAATTCATTTGTTTTCTCTTTTTTTCTTAGGTTGGCCTGCACCGCCCCCTTTTTTAAGCCCCTACTAAACCATTCGTTTTTTTTTTCCTTAGGTTGGCCCTCCCCTCCCCCTGTTTTGAGCCCCTACTAATCCATTTGTTTTCTCTTTTTTCCTTAGGTTGGCCTGCCCCGCCCCCTTATTTTAACCCTACTAATCCATTCCTTTTCTCTTTTTTCCCAAGGTTGGCCCTCCCCTTCCCCTGTTTTTAGCCACTACTAATCCATTTGTTTTCTCTTTTTTCCTTAGGTTTACATGCCCCGCCCCCTGTTTTTAGCCCCTACTAATCCATTCATTTTCTCTTTTTTCCTTAGGTTGGCCCACCCCGCCCTGTGTTTTTAGTCCCTACTAATCCATTTGTTTTCTCTTTTTTCCTTGTTTGGCATGCCCCGCCCCCTGTTTTAAGCCCCTACTAGTCCATTCATTTTCTCTTTTTTCCTTAGTTTTGCCCACCCTGCCCTGTGTTTTTAGCCCTACTTATCCATTTTGCTTCTCTCTTTTCCTTAGGTTGGCCTGCCCCGCCCCCTATTTTTAGCCCCTTCTTATCCATTCATTTTCTCTTTTTTCCTTAGGTTGGCCCGCCCCGCCCCCTGTTTTTAGCCCCTACTAATCCATTTGTTTTCTCTAATTTCCTTAGGTTAACCTGCCCCGCCCCCTGTTTTTAGCCCCTACTAATCCATTTATTTTCTTTTTTCCCTTAGGTTGACCCACCCCGTCCTGTGTTTTAAGTACTATTAATTCATTTTGCTTCTCTCTTTTTTCCTTAGGTTGGCCCTCCCCGCCACCTGTTTTTAGCCCCTACTAATCTATATGTTTTCTCTTTTTTCGTTAGGTTGGCCTGCCCTGCCACCTGTTTTTAGCCCCTACTAATCTATTTGTTTTCTCTTTTTTCCTTAGTTTGGCCTGCCCCGCCCCCTATTTTAAGCCCCTACTTATCTATTCGTTTTCTCTTTTTTATTAGGTTCGCCTGTCCTGCCCCCTGTTTTTAGGCCCTACTAATCCATTCGTTTTCTCTTTTTTTCCTTAGGTTTGCCCGCCCCGCCCCCTGTTTTTAGCCCAAACTAATCCATTTGTTTTCTTTTTTCCTTAGATTGGCCCGCCATGCCCCCTGTTTTAAGCCCCTACTAATTCATTTGTTTTCTCTTTTTTCAACAGGTTGGCCCGCACTGCCTCCCTGTTTTTAGCCCCTACTTATCATTCGTTTTCTCTTTTTTTCCTTATGTTTGCCCGCCCCGCTCCCTGTTTTAAGCCCCTACTAATCCATTCATTTTCTGTTTTTTTTCCTAAGGTTGGCCCACCCCGACCCCTGTTTTTAGCCCCTACCAATCCATTTGTTTTCTCTTTTTTCCTTAGGTTGGCCCGCCACACCCCTTGTATTTAGCCCCTACTTATCCTTTTGTTTTTCTTTTTTCCTTATGTTTGCCCGCCCTGCCCCCTGTTTTTAGCCCCTACTAATCATTCGTTTTCTCTCTTTTCCTCAGGTTGGCCCACCCCGCCCCCTGTTTTTAGCCCCTACTAATCCATTTGTTTTCTCTCTTTTCCTTAAGTGGCCTGCGCCGCCCCCTGTTTTAACCTCTACTAATCCAATCATGTTCTCTTTTTTCCTTAGGTTGCCCACCCTGGCTTCTGTTTTTAGCCCCTACTAAGCCATTTAACTTCTTTCTTTTCCTTTGGTTGGCCTGCCCTGCTCCCTGTTTTAGCCCCTACTCATCCATTCGTTTTTCTCTTTTCCAAGGTTGGCCCGCCCTGCCCCCTGTTTTTAACCCCTACTAATCCATTCATTTTCTCTTTTTTCCTCAGGTTGGCCCACCCCGCCCCCTGTTTTTAGCCCCTACTAATCCATTTGTTTTCTCTCTTTTCCTTAAGTGGCCTGCACCTCCCCCTGTTTTAGCCTCTACTTATCCATTCATGTTCTCTTTTTTCCTTAGGTTGCCCACCCTGGCTTCTGTTTTTAGCCCTACTAATTCATTTAATTTCTCTCTTTTCCTTTGGTTGGCCTGCCCCGCCCCCCTGTTTTTAGCCCCTACTCATCCATTCGTTTTCTCTTTTCCAAGGTTGGCCCGCCCAGTCCCCTGATTTTAGCCCCTACTAATCCATTCGTTTTCTTTTTTTCCTTAGGTTAGCACGCCCCGCCCCACCTCCTGTTTTAAGCCCCTACTAAACCATTCGTTTTCTCTTTTTTCCTTAGGTTTGCCCGCCCCGCCCCCTGTTTTAGCCCCTACTAATCCATTTGTTTTCTTTTTTCCTTAGGTTGGCCCGCCATGTCCCCTGTTTTTAGCCCCTACTAATCCATTCTTTTTCTCTTTTTTCCTTAGGTTGGCCTGCCCAGCCCCCTTTTTTAGTCCCTACTAATCCATTCGTTTTCTGTTTTTTCTTAAGGTTGGCCCTCCCCGCCTCCTAATTTTAGCCCTAATAATCCATTCGATTTCTCTTATTTCCTTAGGTTGGCCCTCCCGGCCCTGTGTTTTTAGCCCCTACTATTCAATTCGTTTTCTCTTTTTTCCTTAGGTTGGCCTGCCCCGCCCCCTGTTTTTAGCCCCTACTAATCCATTCGTTTTCTCTTTTTCCCATAGGTTGGTCCACTCTGCCCCCTGTTTTTAGGCCGAATAATCCATCTGTTTTCTCTCTTTTCCTTAGGTTGGCCCGCCCAGCCCCCTGTTTTGAGCCCCTACTAATCATTCCTTTTCTCTCTTTTCCTTAGGTTGGCTTGTCCCGTCCCCTGTTTTTAGCCCCTACTAATCCATTTGTTTTCTCTTATTTCCTTAGGTTGGCCAGCCCCGCCCCCTGTTTTTAGCCTTCACTAATCCATTTGTTTTCTCTTTTTTCCTTAGGTTGGCCTGCCCCGCCCCCTGTTTTTAGCCCATACTAATCCATTCGTTTTTCTTCTTTCCTTAGGTTGGCCTAACCCGCCCCCTGTTTATAGCCCCTAATAATCCATTCGTTTTCTCTTTTTTCCTTAGGTGGTCCTCCCCGCCCCCTGTTTTTAGCCGCTACTATTCCATTCGTTTTCTCTTTATCCTAAGGTTAGCCCTCCCCGCCCCCCGTTTTTATCCCTTACTAATCCATTTGTTTTCTCTCTTTTCTTTAAGTAGCCTGCCCCGCCCCCTGTTTATAGCCCCTACTAATCCATTCATGTTCTCTTTTTTCTAAGTTGGCCCATCCCGCCTCTTGTTTTTAGCCCTACTAATCCATTTGTTTTCTCTCTTTTCCTTAGGTTGGCCTGCTCCGCCCCCTGTTTCAGCCCCTGCTTATTCATTCGCTTTCTTTTTTTTCCTTAGGTGGGCCCTCCCCCCTGTTTTTAGCCCCTACTTATCCATTCGTTTTCTCTTTTTTCCTAAGGTTGGCCTGCCCCGCCTCCTGTTTTTAGCCCCTACTAATCCATTCATGTTCTCTTTTTTCCTTAGGTTGCCTACCCTGCCCCATGTCTATTACCCTACTAATCCATTTGTTTTCTCTCTTTTCTTTAGGTTGGCCCACCCCGCCCCCTGTGTTTAGCCCAAACTAATCCATTCGTTTCCTCTTCTTTCCTTAGGTTGGCCTACCCAGCCCCCTGTTTATAGCCCCTAATATCCATTCGATTTCTCTTATTTCCTTAGGTTGGCCCTCCCCCCCCCCCTGTGTTTTTAGCCCCTACTATTCCATTCGTTTTCTCTTTTTTTCCTTAGGTTGGCCTGCCCCGCCCCCTGTTTTAGCCCCTACTAATCCATTCGTTTTCTCTTTTTCCCATAGGTTGGAACACCCTGCCCCCTGTTTTTAGGCCGAATAATCCATCTGTTTTCTCTCTTTTCCTTAGGTTGGCCGGCCCGGCCCCCTGTTTTGAGCCCCTACTAATCATTCGTTTTCTCTCTTTTCCTAAGGTTGGCTTGCCCCGTCCCCTGTTTTTAGCACGTACTAATCCATTTGTTTTCTCTTCTTTCCTTAGGTTGGCCAGCCCCGCCCCCTGTTTTTAGCCCCTACTAATCCATTTGTTTTCTCTTTTTTCCTTAGGTTGGCCTGCCCCGCCCCCTGTTTTTAGCCCATACTGATCCATTCGTTTTTTCTTCTTTCCTTAGGTTGGCCTACCCCGCCCCCTGTTTATAGCCCCTAATAATCCATTCGTTTTCTCTTTTTTCCTTAGGTTGGCCCTCCCCGCCCCCTGTTTTTAGCCCCTACTATTCCATTCGTTTTCTCTTATTTCCTTAGGTTGGCCAGCCCCGCCCCCTGTTTTTAGCCTTCACTAATCCATTTGTTTTCTCTTTTTTCCTTAGGTTGGCCTGCCCCGCCCCCTGTTTTTAGCCCATACTAATTTATTCGTTTTTTCTTCTTTCCTTAGGTTGGCCTACCCCGCCCCCTGTTTATAGCCCCTAATAATCCATTCGTTTTCTCTTTTTTCCTTAGGTGGTCCTCCCCGCCCCCTGTTTTTAGCCGCTACTATTCCATTCGTTTTCTCTTTATCCTAAGGTTGGCCCTCCCCGCCCCCCGTTTTTATCCCTTACTAATCCATTTGTTTTCTCTCTTTTCTTTAAGTAGCCTGCCCCGCCCCCTGTTTATAGCCCCTACTAATCCATTCATGTTCTCTTTTTTCTAAGTTGGCCCATCCCGCCTCTTGTTTTTAGCCCTACTAATCCATTTGTTTTCTCTCTTTTCCTTAGGTTGGCCTGCTCCGCCCCCTGTTTCAGCCCCTGCTAATTCATTCGCTTTCTTTTTTTTTCCTTAGGTGGGCCCTCCCCCCTGTTTTTAGCCCCTACTTATCCATTCGTTTTCTCTTTTTTCCTAAGGTTGGCCTGCCCCGCCTCCTGTTTTTAGCCCCTACTAATCCATTCATGTTCTCTTTTTTCCTTAGGTTGCCTACCCTGCCCCATGTTTATTACCCTACTAATCCATTTGTTTTCTCTCTTTTCTTTAGGTTGGCCCACCCCGCCCCCTGTGTTTAGCCCAAACTAATCCATTCGTTTCCTCTTCTTTCCTTAGGTTGGCCTACCCAGCCCCCTGTTTATAGCCCCTAATATCCATTCGATTTCTCTTATTTCCTTAGGTTGGCCCTCCCCTCCCTGTGTTTTTAGCCCCTACTATTCCATTCGTTTTCTCTTTTTTTCCTTAGGTTGGCCTGCCCCGCCCCCTGTTTTAGCCCCTACTAATCCATTCGTTTTCTCTTTTTCCCATAGGTTGGAACACCCTGCCCCCTGTTTTTAGGCCGAATAATCCATCTGTTTTCTCTCTTTTCCTTAGGTTGGCCGGCCCGGCCCCCTGTTTTGAGCCCCTACTAATCATTCGTTTTCTCTCTTTTCCTAAGGTTGGCTTGCCCCGTCCCCTGTTTTTAGCACGTTCTAATCCATTTGTTTTCTCTCTTTTCCTTAGGTTGGCCTGCTCCGCCCCCTGTTTTAGCCCCTGCTAATTCATTCCTTTTCTTTGTTTTTTCCTTAGGTTGGCCCTCCCCCTGTTTTTAGCCCCTACTTATCCATTCGTTTTCTCTTGTTTCCTAAGGTTGGCCTGCCCCACCCCCTGTTTTTAGCCCCTACTAATCCATTGATGTTCTCTTTTTTTCTTAGGTTGCCCACCCTGCCCCCGGTTTATTACCCTACTAATCCATTTGTTTTCTCTCTTTTCCTTAGGTTGGCCCACCCCGCCCTGTGTTTTTAGCCTTTTTAATCCTTTTGTTTTCTCTTTTTTCCTTAGGTTGGCCCGCCCCGCCTCCTAATTTTAGCCCCTACTAATCCATTCCTTTTCTCTTTTTTCCTTTGGTTGGCCACCCGCCACCAAGTTTTAGCCCTTAATAGTCCATTCGTTTTGTCTTTTTTTCCTTAGGTAGGGCCGCCTTGCACCCTGTTTTTAGCCCCTAATAATCCATTTGTTTTCTCTTTTTTCAACAGGTTGGCCCGCCCTGCCTCCCTGTTTTTAGCCCCTACTTATCATTCGTTTTCTCTTTTTTTCCTGAGGTTGGCCCGCCCGCCCCCTGTTTTTAGCCCTTACCAATCCATTTGTTTTCTCTTTTTTCCTTAGGTTGGCCCACCACACCCCCTGTATTTAGCCCCTACTTATCCTTTTGTTTTTCTTTTTTCCTTATGTTTGCTCGCCCTGCCCCATGTTTTTAGCCCCTATTAATCATTCCTTGTCTCCCTTTTCCTCAGATTGGCCCGTCCCGCCCCCTGTTTTTAGCCCCTAATAATCCATTTGTTTTCTCTCTTTTCCTTAAGTGGCCTGCCCCTACCCCTGTTTTTAGCCCCTACTAATCCATTCATGTTCTCTTTTTTCCTTAGGTTGCCCACCCTGCCCCCTGTTTATTACCCTACTAATCCATTTGTTTTCTCTCTTTTCCTTAGGTTGGCCCACCCCGCCCTGTGTTTTTAGCCCTATAAATCCATTTTATTTTCTCTCTTTTCCTAAGATTGGCGTGCCTGGCCCCCTATTATTAACCCCTACTAATCCATTTGTTTTCTCTCTTTTCCTTAAGTGGCCTGCCCCGTCCCCTGTTTTTAGCCCCTACTAATCTATTCATGTTCTCTTTTTTCCTTAGGTTGCCCATCCTGCCTTCTGTTTTTAGCCCTACTAATCAATTTGTTTTTTCTCTTTTCCTAAGGTTGGCCTGCCCCGCCCCCTGCTTTTAACCCCTACTAATCCATTCATTTTCTTTTTTTTCCAAGGTTGGCCCGCCCAGCACCCTGTTTTTAGCCCCTACTAATCCATTCATTTTCTTTTTTTCCTTAGGTTGGCACGCCCTGCCACACCCCCTGTTTTAAGCCCCTACTAATCCATTCGTTTTCTCTTTTTTCCTTAGGTTTGCCCGCCCCCCCCCCCCCTGTTTTTAGCCCCTACTAATCCATTTGTTTTCTTTTTTCCTTCGGTTGGCCTGCCATTCCCCCTGTTTTTAGTCCCTACTAATCCATTCTTTTTCTCTTTTTTCCTTAGGTTGGCCCTCCCCGTCCCCTGTTTTTAGCCCCTACTAATCCATTTGTTTTCTCTTTTTTCCTTAGGTTGACCTGCCCCACCCCCTGTTTTTAGCCCCTACTAATCCATTCATTTTCTCTTTTTTCCTTAGGTTGGCCCACCCCGCCCTGTGTTTTTAGTCCCTACTAATCCATTTGTTTTCTCTTTTTTCCTAAGGTTGGCATGCCCCGCCCCCTGTTTTAAGCCCCTACTAATCAATTCGTTTTCTCTTTTTTCCTTAGGTTGGCCCACCCCGCCCTGTGTTTTTAGCCTTACTAATCCATTTTGCTTCTCTCTTTTCCTTAGGTTGGCCTGCCCCGCCTCCTACTTTAAGCCCCTTCTAATCCATTCGTTTTCTCTTTTTTCCTTAGGTTGGCCCGCCCCGCCCCCTGTTTTTAGCCCCTACTTATCCATTTGTTTTCTCTAATTTCCTTAGGTTAGCCTGCCCCGCCCCCTGTTTTTAGCCCCTACTTATCCATTCGTTTTCTCTCTTTTCCTAAAGTTGCCAGCCCCGCCCCCTGTTTTTAGCCCCTACTAATCCATTCATGTTCTCTTTTTTCCTTAGGTTGCACACCCTGCCTTCTGTTTTTAGCCCTACTAATCCATTTGTTTTCTCTCTTTTCCTAAGGTTTGCCTGCCCCGCCCCCTGTTTTTAGCCCCTATTAATCCATTTGTTTTCTCTTTTTTCCCTAGGTTGGCATGCCCCGCCCCCTGTTTTAAGCCCCTACTAATCCATTCATTTTCTCTTTTTTCCTTAGGTTGGCCCAACCCGCCCTGTGTTTTTAGCCCTACTAATCCATTTTGCTTCCCTCTTTTCCTTAGGTTGGCCTGCCCCGCCCACTATTTTTAGCCCCTACTAATCCATTCGTTTTCTCTTTTTTCCTTAGGTTGGCCTGCTCCCCCCCTGTTTTTAGCCCTATAAATCCATTTTGTTTTCTCTCTTTTCATTAGGTTGGCCCGCCCCGCCCCCTGTTTTTAGCCCCAACTAATCCATTCTGTTTTCTCTTTTTTATTAGGTTGGCCTGCCCAGCCCCCTGTTTTTAGCCCCTACTAATCCATTCGTTTTCTCTTTTTTGCCTTAGGTTTGCCCGCCCCGCCCCCTGTTTTTAGCCACTACTAATCCATTTGTTTTCTTTTTTTCCTTAGGATGGCCCGCCATACCCCTGTTTTTAGCCCCTACTAATTCATTTGTTTTCTCTTTTTTTCTTAGGTTGGCCTGCACCGCCCCCTTTTTTAAGCCCCTACTAAACCATTCGTTTTTTTTTCCTTAGGTTGGCCCTCCCCTCCCCCTGTTTTGAGCCCCTACTAATCCATTTGTTTTCTCTTTTTTCCTTAGGTTGGCCTGCCCCGCCCCCTTATTTTAACCCTACTAATCCATTCCTTTTCTCTTTTTTCCTAAGGTTGGCCCTCCCCTTCCCCTGTTTTTAGCCACTACTAATCCATTTGTTTTCTCTTTTTTCCTTAGGTTTACATGCCCCGCCCCCTGTTTTTAGCCCCTACTAATCCATTCATTTTCTCTTTTTTCCTTAGGTTGGCCCACCCCGCCCTGTGTTTTTAGTCCCTACTAATCCATTTGTTTTCTCTTTTTTCCTTGTTTGGCATGCCCCGCCCCCTGTTTTAAGCCCCTACTAGTCCATTCATTTTCTCTTTTTTCCTTAGTTTTGCCCACCCTGCCCTGTGTTTTTAGCCCTACTTATCCATTTTGCTTCTCTCTTTTCCTTAGGTTGGCCTGCCCCGCCCCCTATTTTTAGCCCCTTCTTATCCATTCATTTTCTCTTTTTTCCTTAGGTTGGCCCGCCCCGCCCCCTGTTTTTAGCCCCTACTAATCCATTTGTTTTCTCTAATTTCCTTAGGTTAACCTGCCCCGCCCCCTGTTTTTAGCCCCTACTAATCCATTTATTTTCTTTTTTCCCTTAGGTTGACCCACCCCGTCCTGTGTTTTAAGTACTATTAATTCATTTTGCTTCTCTCTTTTTTCCTTAGGTTGGCCCTCCCCGCCACCTGTTTTTAGCCCCTACTAATCTATATGTTTTCTCTTTTTTCGTTAGGTTGGCCTGCCCTGCCACCTGTTTTTAGCCCCTACTAATCTATTTGTTTTCTCTTTTTTCCTTAGTTTGGCCTGCCCCGCCCCCTATTTTAAGCCCCTACTTATCTATTCGTTTTCTCTTTTTTATTAGGTTCGCCTGTCCTGCCCCCTGTTTTTAGGCCCTACGAATCCATTCGTTTTCTCTTTTTTTCCTTAGGTTTGCCCGCCCCGCCCCCTGTTTTTAGCCCAAACTAATCCATTTGTTTTCTTTTTTCCTTAGATTGGCCCGCCATGCCCCCTGTTTTAAGCCCCTACTAATTCATTTGTTTTCTCTTTTTTCAACAGGTTGGCCCGCACTGCCTCCCTGTTTTTAGCCCCTACTTATCATTCGTTTTCTCTTTTTTTCCTGAGGTTGGCCCGCCCGCCCCCTGTTTTTAGCCCTTACCAATCCATTTGTTTTCTCTTTTTTCCTTAGGTTGGCCCACCACACCCCCTGTATTTAGCCCCTACTTATCCTTTTGTTTTTCTTTTTTCCTTATGTTTGCTCGCCCTGCCCCATGTTTTTAGCCCCTATTAATCATTCCTTGTCTCCCTTTTCCTCAGATTGGCCCGTCCCGCCCCCTGTTTTTAGCCCCTAATAATCCATTTGTTTTCTCTCTTTTCCTTAAGTGGCCTGCCCCTACCCCTGTTTTTAGCCCCTACTAATCCATTCATGTTCTCTTTTTTCCTTAGGTTGCCCACCCTGCCCCCTGTTTATTACCCTACTAATCCATTTGTTTTCTCTCTTTTCCTTAGGTTGGCCCACCCCGCCCTGTGTTTTTAGCCCTATAAATCCATTTTATTTTCTCTCTTTTCCTAAGATTGGCGTGCCTGGCCCCCTATTTTTAACCCCTACTAATCCATTTGTTTTCTCTCTTTTCCTTAAGTGGCCTGCCCCGTCCCCTGTTTTTAGCCCCTACTAATCTATTCATGTTCTCTTTTTTCCTTAGGTTGCCCATCCTGCCTTCTGTTTTTAGCCCTACTAATCAATTTGTTTTTTCTCTTTTCCTAAGGTTGGCCTGCCCCGCCCCCTGCTTTTAACCCCTACTAATCCATTCATTTTCTTTTTTTTCCAAGGTTGGCCCGCCCAGCACCCTGTTTTTAGCCCCTACTAATCCATTCATTTTCTTTTTTTCCTTAGGTTGGCACGCCCTGCCACACCCCCTGTTTTAAGCCCCTACTAATCCATTCGTTTTCTCTTTTTTTCCTTAGGTTTGCCCGCCCCCCCCCCCCTGTTTTTAGCCCCTACTAATCCATTTGTTTTCTTTTTTCCTTCGGTTGGCCTGCCATTCCCCCTGTTTTTAGTCCCTACTAATCCATTCTTTTTCTCTTTTTTCCTTAGGTTGGCCCTCCCCGTCCCCTGTTTTAGCCCCTACTAATCCATTTGTTTTCTCTTTTTTCCTTAGGTTGACCTGCCCCACCCCCTGTTTTTAGCCCCTACTAATCCATTCATTTTCTCTTTTTTCCTTAGGTTGGCCTACCCCGCCCTGTGTTTTTAGTCCCTACTAATCCATTTGTTTTCTCTTTTTTCCTAAGGTTGGCATGCCCCGCCCCCTGTTTTAAGCCCCTACTAATCTATTCATTTTCTCTTTTTTCCTTAGGTTGGCCCACCCCGCCCTGTGTTTTTAGCCTTACTAATCCATTTTGCTTCTCTCTTTTCCTTAGGTTGGCCTGCCCCGCCTCCTACTTTAAGCCCCTTCTAATCCATTCGTTTTCTCTTTTTTCCTTAGGTTGGCCCGCCCCGCCCCCTGTTTTTAGCCCCTACTTATCCATTTGTTTTCTCTAATTTCCTTAGGTTAGCCTGCCCCGCCCCCTGTTTTTAGCCCCTACTTATCCATTCGTTTTCTCTCTTTTCCTAAAGTTGCCAGCCCCGCCCCCTGTTTTTAGCCCCTACTAATCCATTCATGTTCTCTTTTTTCCTTAGGTTGCACACCCTGCCTTCTGTTTTTAGCCCTACTAATCCATTTGTTTTCTCTCTTTTCCTAAGGTTTGCCTGCCCCGCCCCCTGTTTTTAGCCCCTATTAATCCATTTGTTTTCTCTTTTTTCCCTAGGCTGGCATGCCCCGCCCCCTGTTTTAAGCCCCTACTAATCCATTCATTTTCTCTTTTTTCCTTAGGTTGGCCCAACCCGCCCTGTATTTTTAGCCCTACTAATCCATTTTGCTTCCCTCTTTTCCTTAGGTTGGCCTGCCCCGCCCACTATTTTTAGCCCCTACTAATCCATTCGTTTTCTCTTTTTTCCTTAGGTTGGCCTGCTCCCCCCCTGTTTTTAGCCCTATAAATCCATTTTGTTTTCTCTCTTTTCATTAGGTTGGCCCGCCCCGCCCCCTGTTTTTAGCCCCAACTAATCCATTCTGTTTTCTCTTTTTTATTAGGTTGGCCTGCCCAGCCCCCTGTTTTTAGCCCCTACTAATCCATTCGTTTTCTCTTTTTTGCCTTAGGTTTGCCCGCCCCGCCCCCTGTTTTTAGCCACTACTAATCCATTTGTTTTCTTTTTTTCCTAAGGATGGCCCGCCATACCCCTGTTTTTAGCCCCTACTAATTCATTTGTTTTCTCTTTTTTTCTTAGGTTGGCCTGCACCGCCCCCTTTTTTAAGCCCCTACTAAACCATTCGTTTTTTTTTCCTTAGGTTGGCCCTCCCCTCCCCCTGTTTTGAGCCCCTACTAATCCATTTGTTTTCTCTTTTTTCCTTAGGTTGGCCTGCCCCGCCCCCTTATTTTAACCCTACTAATCCATTCCTTTTCTCTTTTTTCCTAAGGTTGGCCCTCCCCTTCCCCTGTTTTTAGCCACTACTAATCCATTTGTTTTCTCTTTTTTCCTTAGGTTTACATGCCCCGCCCCCTGTTTTTAGCCCATACTAATCCATTCATTTTCTCTTTTTTCCTTAGGTTGGCCCACCCCGCCCTGTGTTTTTAGTCCCTACTAATCCATTTGTTTTCTCTTTTTTCCTTCTTTGGCATGCCCCGCCCCCTGTTTTTAGCCCCTACTAGTCCATTCATTTTCTCTTTTTTCCTTAGGTTTGCCCACCCTGCCCTGTGTTTTTAGCCCTACTTATCCATTTTGCTTCTCTCTTTTCCTTAGGTTGGCCTGCCCCGCCCTCTATTTTTAGCCCCTTCTAATCCATTCATTTTCTCTTTTTTCCTTAGGTTGGCCCGCCCCGCCCCCTGTTTTTAGCCCCTACTAATCCATTTGTTTTCTCTAATTTCCTTAGGTTAACCTGCCCCGCCCCCTGTTTTTAGCCCCTACTAATCCATTTATTTTCTCTTTTTCCCTTAGGTTGACCCACCCCGTCCTGTGTTTTAAGTACTATTAATTCATTTTGCTTCTCTCTTTTTTCCTTAGGTTGGCCCTCCCCGCCACCTGTTTTTAGCCCCTACTAATATATTTGTTTTCTCTTTTTTCCTTAGGTTGGCCTGCCCCGCCCCCTATTTTAAGCCCCTACTTATCTATTCGTTTTCTCTTTTTTATTAGGTTCGCCTGTCCTGCCCCCTGTTTTTAGCCCCTACTAGTCCATTCATTTTCTCTTTTTTTCCTTAGGTTTGCCCGCCCCGCCCCCTGTTTTTAGCCCAAACTAATCCATTTGTTTTCTTTTTTCCTTAGATTGGCCCGCCATGCCCCCTGTTTTAAGCCCCTACTAATTCATTTGTTTTCTCTTTTTTCCTTAGGTTGGCCTGCCCCGCCCTCTTTTTTTAGCCCCTACTAATCCATTCGTTTTTTCTTTTTTCCTTAGGTTGGCTCTCCCCTCCCCCTGTTTTTAGCCCCTACTAATCCATTTGTTTTCTCTTTTTTCCTTAGGTTGGCCTGCCCTGCCCCCTTATTTTAACCCTACTAATCAATTCGTTTTCTCTTTTTTCCTTAGGTTGGCCCTCCCCTCCCCCTGTTTTTAGCCCATACTAATCCATTTTTTCTTCGGTTGGCCTGCCCCGCCCCCTGTTTTAAGCCCCTACTAATCCATTCATTTTCTGTTTTTTCCTTAGGTTGGCCAACCCCGCCCTGTGTTTTTAGCCCCTACTAATCCATTTGTTTTCTCTTTTTTCCTTAAGTTGGCATGCCCCGCCCCTTGTTTTAAGCCCCTACTAATCCAGTCATTTTCTCTTTTTTCCTTAGGTTGGCCCACCCCGCCCTGTGTTTTTAGCCCTACTAATCCATTTTGCTTCTCTCTTTTCCTTAGGTTGGCCTGCCCCGCCCCCTATTTTTAGCCCCTTCTAATCCATTCGTTTTCTCTTTTTTCCTTAGGTTGGCCCGTCCCGCCCCCTGTTTTTAGCCCCTACTAATCCATTTGTTTTCTCTAATTTCCTTAGATTAGCCTGCCCCACCCCCTGTTTTTAGCCCCTACTAATCCATTCGTTTTCTCTTTTTTCCTTTGGTTGGCCCTCACCCCTGTTTTTAGCCCCTACTTATCCATTCGTTTTCTCTTTTTTTCTTAGGTTGGCCTGCTCCGCCCCCTGTTTTTAGCCATATAAATCCATTTTGTTTTCTCTCTTTTCCTTAGGTTGGCCTGCCCTGCCCCTATTTTTAGCCCCTACTAATACATTTGTTTTCTCTCTTTTCATAGAGTGGCCAGCCCCGCCCTGTGTTTTTAGCCCTACTAATCCATTCTGCTTCTCTCTTTTCCTTAGGTTGGCCTGCCCCGCCCCCTATTTTTAGCCCCCTCTAATCCATTCGTTTTCTCTTTTTTCCTTAGGTTGGTCCGCCCCACCCCCTGTTTTTAGCCCCTACTAATCCATTTGTTTTCTCTAATTTCCTTAGGTTAGCATGCCCCGCCCCCTGTTTTTAGCCCCTACTAATCCATTCGTTTTCTCTTTTTTATTAGATTGGCCTGCCCCGCCCCCTGTTTTTAGCCCCTACTAATCCATTCATTTTCTCTTTTTTGCCTTAGGTTGGCCCTCCCCGCCCCCTGTTTTTAGCCCATACTAATCCATTTGTTTTCTTTTTTTCCTTAGGTTGGCCCACCATGCCCCCTGTTTTTAGCCCCTACTAATTCATTTGTTTTCTCTTTTTTCCATAGGTTGGCTTGCCCCGCCCCTTTTTTTAGCCCCTACTAATCCATTCGTTTTTTCTTTTTTCCTTAGGTTGGCCCTCCCCTCCTCCTGTTTTTAGCCCCTACTAATCCATTTGTTTTCTCTTTTTTACTTAGGTTGGCCTGCCCCGCCCCCTGTTTTTTAACCCTACTAATCCATTCGTTTTCTCTTTTTTCCTTAGGTTGGCCCTCCCCTCCCTCTGTTTTTAGTCCCTACTAATCCATTTGTTTTCTCTTTTTTCCTTAGGTTGGCATGCCCCGCCCCCTATTTTTAGCCCCCTCTAATCCATTCGTTTTCTCTTTTTTCCTTAGGTTGGCCCGCCCCGCCCCCTGTTTTTAGCCCCTACTAATCCATTTGTTTTCTCTAATTTCCTTAGGTTATTCCGCCCCGCCCCCTGTTTTTAGCCCCAACTAATCCATTCTTTTTCTCTTTTTTATTAGATTGGCCTGCCCCGCCCCCTGTTTTTAGCCCCTACTAATCCATTCATTTTCTCTTTTTTCCTTAGGTTTGCCCTTCCCGCCCCCTGTTTTTAGCCCCTACTAATCCATTTGTTTTCTTTTTTTCCTTAGGTTGGCCCGCCATGCCCCCTTTTTTTTGCCCCTACTAATTTATTTGTTTTCTCTTTTTCCATAGGTTGGCTTGCCCCGCCCCTTTTTTTAGCCCCTACTAATCCATTCGTTTTTTCTTTTTTCCTTAGGTTGGCCCTCCCCTCCTCCTGTTTTTAGCCCCTACTAATCCATTTGTTTTCTCTTTTTTCCTTAGGTTGGCCTGCCCCGCCCCCTTATTTTAACCCTACTAATCCATTCGTTTTCTCTTTTTTCCTTAGGTTGGCCCTCCCCTCCCCCTGTTTTTAGTCCCTACTAATCCATTTGTTTTCTCTTCTTTCCTTAGGTTGGCATGCCCCGCCCCCTGTTTTAAGCCCCTACTAATCCAGTCATTTTCTCTTTTTTCCTTAGGTTGGCCCACCCCGCCCTGTGTTTTTAGCCCTACTAATCCATTTTGCTTCTCTCTTTTCCTTAGGTTGGCCTTGCCCGCCACCTATTTTTAGCCCCTTCTTATCCATTCGTTTTCTCTTTTTTCCTTAGGTTGGCCCGCCCCGCCCCCTTTTTTTAGCCCCTACTAATCCATTCGTTTTCTCTAATTTCCTTAGGTTAGCCAGCCCCGCCCCCTGTTTTTAGCCCCTACTAATTCATTCGTTTTCTCTTTTTCCTTTGGTTGGCCCTCACCCCTGTTTTTAGCCCCTACTTATCCATTCGTTTTCTCTTTTTTTCTCAGGTTGGCCTGCTCTGCCCCCTGTTTTTAGCCCTATAAATCCATTTTGTTCTCTCTCTTTTCCTTAGGTTGGCCTGCCCCGCCCCCTATTTTTAGCCCCTACTGATCCGTTTGTTTTCTCTCTTTTCCTAAAGTGGCCAGCCCCACCCCTGTTTTTAGCCCCTACTAATCCATTCATGTTCTCTTTTCTCCTTAGGTTGCACACCCTGCCTTCTGTTTTTAGCCCTTCTAATCCATTTGTTTTCTCTCATTTCCTAAGGTTGGCCTGTCCGCCCCCTGTTTTTAGCCCCTATTAATCCATTCGTTTTCTCTTTTTTCCAAGGTTGGCCCATCCAGCCCCCTGTTTTTAGCCCCTACTAATCCATTCGTTTTCTTTTTTTCTGAGGTTGGCACGCCCCGCCCCACCCCCTGTTTTAAGCTCCTACTAATCCATTCATTTTCTCTTTTTTCCTTAGGTTGCCCACCCTGACCCCTGTTTTTAGCCCCACTAATCCATTTGTTTTCTCTCTTTTCCTTACGTTGTCCCACCCCGCCCTGTGTTTTAGCCCTATAAATCCATTTTGTTTTCTCTCTTTTCATAAGGTTGGCCTGCCCCGCCCCTATCTTTAGCCCTACTAATCCATTCATTTTCTCTTTTTTCCTTGGGTTGGCCCGCACCGCCCCCTGTTTTTAGCCCCTTCTAATCCATTTTATTCTCTTTTTAACTTAGGTTGGCCCACCCCGCCCTGTGTTTTAAGCACCATTAATCCATTTTGCTCCTCTCTTTTTTCCTTAGGTTGGCCCTCCCCGCCACCTGTGTTTAGCCCCTACTAATCTATTTGTTTTCTCTTTTTTGTTAGGTTGGCCTGGCGCGCCACCTGTTTTTAGCCCCTACTAATCTATTTGTTTTCTCTTTTTTCCGTAGGTTGGCCTGCCCCGCCCCCTATTTTAAGCCCCTACTTATCTATTCGTTTTCTCTTTTTTATTAGGCTGGCCTGCCCCGCCCCCTGTTTTTAGCCCCTACTAATCAATTCGTTTTCTTTTTTTTCCCTTAGGTTTGCCCGCCCCGCTTCCTGTTTTTAAACCCTACTAATCCATTTGTTTTCTTTTTTTCCTTAGGTTGGCCCGCCATGCCCCCTGTTTTTAGCCCCTACTAATTCATTTGTTTTCTTTTTATCCTTAGGTAAGCCTGCCCCGCCCCCTTTTTTAAGCCCCTACTAATCCATTCGTTTTTCTTTTTTCCTTAGGTTGGCCCTCCCCTCCCCCTGTTTTTAGCCCCTACTAATCCATTTGTTTTCTCTTTTTTCCTAAGGTTGGCCTGCCCCGCCCTCTTATTTAAACCCCACTATTCCATTCGTTTTCTCTTTTTTTCTTAGGTTGGCCCTCCCCTCCCCCTGTTTTTAGCCCCAACTAATCCATTTGTTTTCTCTTTTTTCCTTAGGTTGGCCTGCCCCGCCCCCTGTTTTTAGCCCTTACTAATCCATTCATTTTCTCTTTTTTGCTTAGGTTGGCCCACCCCACCCTGTGTTTTTAGCCCCTACTAGTCCATTGTTTTCTCTTTCTGCCCCGCCCCCTGTTTTAGCCCCTTCTAATCCATTCATTTTCTCTTTTTTCCTTAGGTTGGCCCAACCCGCACTGTGTTTTTAGCCCTATAAATCCATTTTGCTTCTCTTTTTTCCTTAGGTTGGCCTGCCCGCCCCTAATTTTAGCCCCTACTTATCCATTCGTTTTCTTTTTTTTTATTAGGTTGGCCCACCCCGCCCCCTGTTTTTAGCCCCTACTAATCCAGTCTTTTTCTCTTTTTTCCTTAGATCGGCCCGCCCTTCCCTGTATTTAGCCCCTACTTATCCTTTTGTTTTTATTTTTTCCTTATGTTTGCCCGCCCTGCCCCCTGTTTTAAGCCCCTACTTATCATTCGTTTTCTCTCTTTTCCTCAGGTTGGCCCGCCCCGCCCCCTGTTTTTAGCCCCTACTTATCCATTTGTTTTCTCTCTTTTCCTTAAGTGGCCTGCCCCGCCCCCTGTTTTTAGCCCCTACTTATCCATTTGTTTTCTCTCTTTTCCTTAAGTGGCCTGCCCCGCCCCCTGTTTTTAGCCCCTACTAATCCATTCATGTTCTCTTTTTTCCTTAGGTTGCCCACCCTGACCCCTGTTTTTAGCCCCTACTATTCCATTTGTTTTCCCTCTTTTCCTTACTTTGGCCCACCCCGCCCTGTGTTTTTAGCCCTATAAATCCATTTTGTTTTCTCTTTTTTTCATTAGGGTTGGCCCGCCCTGCCACCTGTTTTAAGCCTAAAAATCCATTTGTTTTCTCTCTTTTCCTTAGGCTGGCCCGCCCTGCCCTCTGTTTTGAGCCCCTTTTAATCATTCGTTTTTTCTCTTTTCCTTCAGTTGGCTTGCCCCGTCTGCTGTTTTAAGCCCCTACTAATCCATTCGTTTTCTCTTTTTTCCTTAGGTTGGCCCGCCCCGCCCCCTGATTTTAGCCCCTACTAATCCATTTGTTTTCTCTCTTTTCCTTACGTTGGCCTGCCCCGCCCCCTGTTTTTAGCCCCTACTAATCCATTCCTTTTCCCTTTTTTCCTTAGGTTGGCCTGCCTTGCCTCCTGTTTTTGGCCCCTACTAATCATTCATTTTCTCTTTTTTTCCCTTAGGTTTGCCCGCCCTGCCCCCTGTTTTTAGCCCCTACTAATCCATTTGTTTTCTCTCTTTTCCTTAGGTTGGCCTGCCCGGCCACCTGTTTTTAGCCCCTACTAATCCATTCGTTTTCACTATTTTCCTTAGGTTGGCCACCCCACCCCCTGTTTTTAGCCCCTACTAATCCATTCGTTTTCTCTTTTTTCCTCAGTATGGCCCGCCCTGCCCCCTGTTTTTAGCCCCTACTAATCCATTCGTTTTCTGTTTTTTCCTTAGGTTGGCCCGCCCCGCCCCCTGTTTCTAGCCCCAAATAACCATTCTTTTCTCTTTTTTCCTTAGGTTGGCCTGCCCAGCCCCCTGTTTTTATCCCCTACTAACCCATTCCTTTTCTCTTTTTTACTCAGTATGGCCTGCCCTGCCCCCTGTTTTTAGACCCTAATAATCCATTTGTTTTCTGTTTTTTCCTTAGGTTGGCCCGCCCTGCCCCCTGTTTTTAGCCCCTACTTATCATTAATTTTCTTTCTTTTCCTTAGGTTGGCCCGCCCCGCCCCCTGTTTTTAACCCCTACTAATCCATTCGTTTTCTCTTTTTTCCTTAGGTCGGCCTGTCTTTTTTCCCTGTTTTTAGCCCCTACTGATCCATTCATTTTCTCTTTTTTACTTAGGTTGGCTCATCCCACCCCCTGTTTTTAGCCCCTACTAATCCATTTGTTTTTTCTCTTTTCCTTAGGTTGGGCTGCCCAGCACCCTGTTTTTAGCCCCTACCAATCCATTTGTTTTCTCTTTTTTCCTTAGGTCGGCCCGCCCCGCCCCGTGTTTTTAGCTCCTACTAATCCATTTTTTTTCTCTAATTTCCTTAGGTTGGCCCTTCCTGCCCCTGTTTTTAGCCCCCACTTATCCATTAGTTTTCTTCTTTTTTTTTTGCTTAGGATGTCCCACCTCGACCCTTATTTTTAGTCTCTACTAATCCATTCGTTTTCTCTTTTTTCCTTAGTTGGCCCTCCCTGCCCCCTGTTTTTAGCCGCTTCTAATCCATTCATTGTCTCTTTTTTCCTTAGGTTGGCCCGCCCCGCCCCCTGTTTTAAGCCCCTTCTTATCCATTTGTTTTCAGTCTGTTTTTTCCTTAGGTTGGCCCGCCCTGCTCCTGCCCCCTGTTTTATGCCACTTCTAATCATTCATTTTCTCTCTTTTCCTTACGTTGGCCCGCCCCGCCCCTTGTTTTTAGCCCCTACTAATCCATTTGTTTTCTCTCTTTTCCTTAGGTTGGCCCGCCCCACCCCCTTTTTTTAGCCCCTACTAATCCATTTGTTTTCTCTTTTCTCCTTAAGTTGGCCTTCCCCACCCCTTGCTTTTAGCCCCTACTAATCCATTCGTTTTCTCTTTTTTCCTTAGGTTGGCCCGCCTCGCCACCCCCCCCCCCTGTTTTTAGCCCCTACTAATCCTCATCGTTTTCTCTTTTTGTTCTTTTTAGATTTGTCCAGTGTTTTAGCCTTATTTAATTGGTTTTCTCTTCCTTCTTTAGATTTTAAATACTAACATTCCATTTATTTTATGTATGTGTTGTGACGTTTTATCTGTACCTTCTGAACTAACCTTTGTCCCCAACCCCCCCCCCCCCCACAAAAAAAAAAAAAAAAAAAAAAAAAAAAACACTTAAAAATAAACAAATAAAAAAAAAGAATTTAATAAATGCATAAATAGGTAAATATCATACATGTAATAGTAAAAATAAATAGTAAGTGAACATTAAATCTACAAAGATACAACGCCCATATCCTATTGTAATAAGTGATCTGTGTACATAATGGAACTGTCTGGCTTAGACTGTTCTTTTGAATTCCCACAAATAAATATTAAAATGAGACTTGCAATAACTGCATTTTTTAACCTGAGTAGGCCTTTCTCAATAAGAATTAGCTCAGTGCAAGAAGTGTAAGGGTTAGCAATCCAGGCTCTGGAAAGTAAACAAATAAATAAAAACCTATTCCCTTACTATAGTTACTTTTACCCAATTAAATGAAAATTAATTAATATAAGATACTTTTCAGTATACAACCCTTAAGGGAGTCCCCTTCCTGGATAAAAGGACCTCCAACCAGAGACTACACAAAACGAACTACTAAAGGAGCCTAACATTATATTCTTTTATCACTTCAGATTGTAAGAGGAAACTGAGCTACATAGACAGATGAAGAACTGGATACAAGAAGTTATCTCTCTCTCTCTCTCTCTCTCATGTGTCTTTCTTTCTATGTTCTCCTCTTTAGTCTTATGCTAAGAACTATATTTATCATCTGCTCTAATTTTAAAGAAATAAACATTATGAATGATAATATTAATAATTTTTTCTTGAAATGGCAAGGCTGGGATCGGAACACAACACTGAGGACCTCTCTTAGTGCGTACATCGAAGTATGCAAACAACTGTTTCAGCTTTAATATTACAATACACACGCATCTCTACCTTTTCAACATGTATCGCATACCCTAATCTCAACAGTTTAACAGGTGAACATCAAACAAACTTGCTTTTAATTACCGTTATTTTCAACAGGTCAAACACACCTGCAAATTACACAAAATATATGGGGTTTACACACCACAATTCAATTAGGCTACTCCAGTTTTGTACATAAATCCCTCCATTGGTTTACTGACACTGGCAAAGGAATGAGTCTGTGAGTGATGTGCAGGCACACGCACCATGATAAATTCTTATAGAAGCTTAAAAACTCTTGAAAACTGGATCATCCTTAAAGGCATAAGTTATAAATGAACATTCAAAAGATGGACTTAATTCGAGACTAATTAATTATTGTATAGAATGTTACTTTTCTCTTTCAGAACCAGCACTTAGAATAAAGAACAGAAAGAACACTACCAGAACACCATAATTTATATTTCGCTGAAGTGTAAATCTATGGTTGTTAAAATGTTCCTACGTGTATGCTAAAAAAACAAAAAAAAAGAAGAAAAAATATGTTTAAAAAAAAAGCAGAAATACATGCAACTAAAAAAAGATAACTACAAAATACAACCAAAAAATACAACCAAAAAAGGAGAGGCGATAAAAAGGAGTGGGTGAAAGGGGAGGAGGAGCCCACAGAAAAAAATATTTGTCCAGTGTTTTTGTCTGGATCATTTAGTTTTCTCTTCATGAAACTTTATAGGAATATATATCAGATCAAGACTATGTGTCGCATACAATTATGGTTGCATTTCCTTTATTTGTTCAGAGTTATGGCCCGTTGATTGTCTATTTATGCTTATTTCGCTGAGACAGTTCTTTTGAGTACCCACAAATTGATATTAAAATGAGGGACTTGCAATAACTATGCATGTTTTAACCTGAGTAGGCCTTTCTCAACCAGAATCAGCCCAATGCAAGAAGTGTGAGGGATAGCAATTTAGGCTCTGAAAAATAAACAAAGAAATAAAAACCTATTCCCTTAGTAAAGTAACTTCTACCCAATTTACAGAAAATTAATTAAAATAAGACCCTTTTTAGTATACAATTCTTAAGGGAGTCCCCTACCTGGATAAAAGGACCTCCAACCAAGGACTACACTAAACGAACTACTAAAGGAGCCTAACATTATATTCTTTTATCACTTCAGATTGTAAGAGGAAACTGAGCTACAGAGACAGATGCAGAACTGGATACAAAGAGTTATCGCCTCTCTCTCTCTCTCTCTCTCTCTCTCTCTCTCTCTCTCTCTTGTGTCTTTCTTTTTGTGCTCTCATCTTTAGTCTAACTTTTAGAACAAAATCTATCATCTGCTCTAACTTTAAAGAATTAAACATAATGGATGATAACGGTGATTTTTTTTGCTTGAAATGGCAAGGCTGGGATCGGAACACATTATTTAGGGCCTCTCTCAGTGCGTTCACCGATGTGTGAAAACAACTGTTTCAGATTTAATATCACAAAACACATGCCTCTCGTAATACATACCCTAATATTAACAGTTTAACAGGTGAACATCAAACAAACTTGCTTTTAATTACCGTTACTGTCAACAGGTCAAAGACGCCAGCAAATTACACAGAATATTCAGGGTTTACACACCACAATTCGAGTAGGCTACTCCAGTTGTATACATAATTTCCTTCATTGGTTTACTGACACTGGCGAGGGAGTAAGTCTGTGAGTGATGTGCAGGCACACACACACACACACACAATGATAAATTCTTCGAGAAGCTTAAAACTCTTGAAAACTTGATCATCCTTAAAGGCATAAGTTATCAATGAACATTCAAAAAAAAAGATTGACTTAATTTGAAACTAATTTATCAACGCATAGCAATTTACTTTTCTTTTTTAGAACCAGCACTCAGATAAAAGAATAGAAAGAGCACTACCAGAACACCAATAATGTATATTTTGCTGTACTGTAAATCTATTGTTGTTAAAATGTTCCTAAGAGTATGTTAAAAAACGGAAAACGAAGGAAAAAAACGAAATAAAAACAGAAAAAAAAGAAAAAAATACAACTAAAAATACAACTAAAAAAACCAAACAAGAGAGAGGCCAAAAAAAAGGAGTGGGTGAAAGGGGAGGAGGAGCCCACAGAAAAAAAATTGTGCAGAGTTTTTGCCTGTATCATTTAGTTTTCGTTTCATGAAACTTTATAGGAATGTATATCAGATCAAGACTGTGTGTCACATACAATTATGGTTGCATTTCCTTTATTTGTTCAGAGTTATGGCCCTTTTATTGTCTTTTTACGCTTATTTTGCTAAGACAGGTCTTTTGGGTACCCACAAATAGATATTAAAATGAGAGACTTGCAATAACTATGCATTTTTAACCTGAGTAGGCCTTTTCTAAACCAGAATCAGCCCAATGCAAGAAGTGTGAGGGATAGCAGTTTAGGCTCTGAAAAATAAACAAAGAAATAAAAACCTATTCCTTTACTAAAAAATAGTAAGTGAGTATGATCAGGAAATACCACAATCACAAACCGCAGACAACCCTGTGGCACCGCAAGGGAGAGCCGCTCAACCATCACGAGACACCAGGAAGACAAATTAAGCAAAGCAATCAGCCCTCTCTTCCCCATCAAGATGATTGCAATACTAGAATGGACATAAAGTAACGTACAACAAAACAACGAACAATTACAGACTCCCACAAAGGGAGTAACAATAAACAAAAAGTCAACAACAACAGAACCACCGCCTTAGAACGGACAGCAGCCTAAGCCACCGGTGGGCTTAAATGCATTTTACTGGTACCAAATCTTCGCCCTAGATTCTGCTGTTGTTGAAGTACAAGAAATGTTCAGCTCGCATGGAGGCCATCTAACTAATACAATGTATCATCATGGAGAACCACTCTAATCAAATTACTACACCATGATGAAACAAAGAAAAGGGCTCATAAAGTAACTTCTACCCAATTTACAGAAAATTAATTAAAATAAGAGACTTTTTTAGTATACAACCCTTAAGGGAGTCCCCTACCTGGATAAAAGGACCTCCAACCAAGGACTACACTAAACGAACTACTATAGGAGCCTAATATTATACTCTTTTATCACTTCAGATTGTAAGAGGAAACTGAGCTACAGAGACAGATGAAGAACTGGATACAAGGAGTTATCACCTCTCTCTCTCTCTCTCTCTCTCTTGTGTCTTTCTTTCTGTTCTCTCCTCTTTAGTCTATCCTTTAGAACAAAATCTATCATCTGCTCTTACTTAAAAGAAATAAACATAATGAATGATAATGATGAATTTTTTTTCTTGAAATGGCAAGGCTGGGATCAGAACACAACATTTAGGGTCTCTATTAGTGTGTACACCGATGTGTGCAAACAACTATTTCAGCTTTAGTATCACAATGCATATGCATCTCTACCTTTTTTACATGTATCACATACCCTAATCTCAACAGTTTAACAGGTGAACATCAAACAGCTTTGCTTTTAATTACCGTTACTGTCAACAGGTCAAAGACGCCTGCAAATTGTACAAAATATACGGGGTTTACACAACACAATTCAAGTTGGCTACTCCAGTTTTGTACATAATTTCCTCCATTGGTTTACTGAAACTGGCGAGGGAGTAAGTCTGTGAGTGATGTGCAGGCACACACATTATGATAAATTCTTATAGATTTTAAAAACTCTTGAAAACTTGATAATCTTCCAAGGCATAAGTTATAAATGAACATTAAAAAAAACGATGGATTTAATTTGTAGCTAATTTATCAACGCATAGCATTGTACTTTTCTCTTTCAGAACAAGCACTCAGATAAAAGAACAGAAAGAGCACTACCAGATGACCTATAATGTATATTTTGCTGTACTGTAAATCTAATGTTGTAAAATTGTTCCTGCGAGTATGTTGAAAACAAAACGAAAGAAAAAAAACTAAATAATAACCGAAAAAAAAATAAGACCAAAAAATACAACTTAAAAAATACAACTAGAAAAATACAACAAAAAAGGGAGAGGCCAAAAAAAGGAGTGGGTGAAAGGGGAGGAGGAGCCCACATAAAAAATATTAGTCCAGAGTTTTTGCCTGAATCATTTAGTTTTCTCTTCATGAAACTTTAAAGGAATGTATATCAGATCAAGACTATGTGTTGCACACAATTATGATTGCTTTTCCTTTATTTGTTCAGAGGTATGGCCCTTTGATTGTTTTTTTACGCTTATTTTGCTGAGACAGTTCTTTTGAGTACCCACTAATATATATATAAATGAGACTTGCAATAAGTATGCATTTTTGTGACCTGAAAAGTCCTTTCTCGACCAGAATCAGCCCAAATAATTGACCAAATCTATGATATAACGAAATAATATTCTTCATAAAAGCCACAGGTTAAACAGGTCAATGGAAATACAGTCGCATGTGAAGATACAGGTAAGTGCATATGATATTCTACAAAGATATTCCGCCCATATCCTATTGAACTTAGCCATCTGGGTACACAATGGAACTGTCTCGCTAAGACAGTTCTTTTGAGTACCTACAAATAGATATAAAAATGAGACATGCAATAACTATGTATTTTTTAACCTGAGAAGGCCTGTCTCAACCAGAATCAGCCCAATGCAAGAAGTGGGATGGTAAGCAATCCATGCTCTGAAAAATAAACAAATAAAAAAGCCAATCCCCTTACTATAGTTATTTTCACCCAATTTACAGAAAATTAATTAAAATAAGAGACTTTTCAGTATACAACACTGAAGGGAGTCCCCTACCTTGCTTAAAGGACCTCCAACCAGGGGCTACACTAAACGAACTACTAAAGGAGCCTAACATTCTATTCTTTTATCACTTCAGATTGTAAGAGGAAACTGAGCTACAGAGACAGATGAAGAACTGGATACAATGAGTTATCGCCTCTCTCTCCCTCTCTCTCGTGTTGTTCTTTCCGTGCTCTCCTCTTTAGTCTCAGGCTTAGAACAAAATCTTTCATCTGCTCTGACTTTTAAGAAATAAACATTATGAATGATAAAAATGATATTTTTTTCTTAAAATGGCAAGGATGGGATCGGAACATACCATTTAGGGCCTCTCTCAGTGCGTACACTGATGTGTGCAAACAATTGTTTCAGCTTTAATATCACAATACACACGCATCTCTACCTTTTTAACATGTATAACATACCATAACCTCAACAGTTTAAAGATTTTTTTTGTTTTGTTGCTTTACGTCCCAAGTCAACAGCTATGGTCATTGCGGGACGGTCAGTTCACCTAACCACACTTTTCCTGGGCAGGATTGAACAAGCGGTTAACCAGTAATTTGTGCACATACCTTCGCTTGTAATTTACAACAAACAGTTTAAAGAGACTAAGTCTGCAACTATGAACATTTTTCGAAAAATTTTCTTTTGTTTTTAAATCATTTGTAAAAGCAGAATTAAGGTAAGTTTTCACAATAAATCTGTTCACTATAGCTGAAAACTGCATGAAAAAGTGAATTATCTTATAATTTAAAAACTGTTTTTTTTTTATCTTGTTGGTAATTATTTGCTTCCCTCCAATAATTATAGACAGTCAAGTTTTAACATAAATGCTTTTGTTTTGATACTGTAATTTATAAAGATTTACGAAATTTGTAAAATGTATACCTGAATTTTAGTTTTTTACTGTGTACTTGAAAAATAGAAACATTATTTCAAAAACTAAAAGATCAAAAGTTACAGACTATGCAGCTTTAACAGGTGAAAATCAAACCAACTTGCTTTAAATTACCGTTTCTGTGAACAGGTCAAAGACACCATCAAATTACACAAAATATATGGGGTTTACACACCACAATTTAAGTAGGCTACTTCAGTTTTGTACATAAATCCCTCCATTGGTTTACTGACACTGGCGAGGAAGTGAGTCTGTGAGTAATGTGCAGACACACACACCATGATAAATTCTTATAGAAGCTTAAAACTCTTGAAAACTTTATCATCCTTAAAGGCATAAGTTATAAATGAATATTGAAAAAAATATGGACTTAATTTGTAACCAATTTATTAACGCATAGCATTTTACTTTTCTCTTTCAGAACCAGCATTCAGATAAAAGAACATGAAAGAGCACTACCAGAAGACCAATAATGTATATTTCGCTGTACTATAAATTTATTGTTGTTAAAATGTTCCTATATGTATGTTAAAAAACGGAAAAAAGATAAAAGAATACAACTTCAAAAAAAAAGAATGAAAAAGTACAACTACAAAAAAAACTAAAAACAATTAACTAAAAATACAGCTACAAAAAAGGAGTGGCCAAAGAAAGGAGTGTGTGAAAGGGAAGGAGGAGCCCATAGAAAAAATTGTCTAGTGTTTTTGCCTGAATCATTTAGTTTTCTCTTCATGATACTTTAAAGGAATGTATATCAGATCAAGACTAAATGTCGCATACAATAGCTAATTTCATACCGAGCTTTCATGACATGTTCCGATTAGTTCAGAGCTCTCCTGATTAGAAAGATATCTGGCCAATCAAAAAAACTTCCCAACAACGTGACGTATATTTAAATAAGCATTGTAGACATTGATGTCGACAAGTGAAAACGTGCGAATTTATGCAGTTTTCGGTCATATTAGGAATTTCTATCGCTAGATTGACTTGATAGCTCGATGCCACATTACCAATGATGTTTTGACAACATTTAGAGTCATTCTTTAAATTGTGAAATGTTTACATAAACACCGACTCAGTCAGTAACACCGCTGATGTGACGTACTAAATACTGACGTCATCAGCCTGTAAACAACCACAGGTGCTGTTTGAAAAACATAAAATTGGTTTTCGAGGTAACCATCAACATACAAAGCGGCTCTAAGTGGCCCCTTACAACTAATCCTCACTTCGTATGCAATATATACAAGCCTATTTGCTTACAAAACAGATTTTTTTTGTTTTTTTGATGCTGGCCTCAAGCACATGGCTGCTCGGTCTCATGGTAATGGAACAAATTTCGATTGGCTGAGAAAGTCATGTGATATAAGTACATGTTACTTGAGTCCCGATGGAAATCCGGAAAAGTACGGAAGGTCTATAAAATCAGCTATTATGGTTGCTTTTCCTTTATTTGTTCAGAGTTATGGCCCTTTGATTGTCTTTTATGCTTATATTATGAAATTCACATTCTTGTACACCCCATAACTCACTCATTGATCATTGTATCTTCATATTATTTAATAGGAATGTGCATTAGGTACAGACAATGTGTCCAATGCAAGAATGAGTGACCCTTTTTCTTAGTTTCCAAATTATGCCCATTTGATAGTGTTTTCCACAAAAATTATTGTACAACCCATGACTCAGTAACCATTTGGGATTCTTCATGAAACTTTATAGATATTATACTAGGTCAAGAGGATGTGTCACGTATGGGTGAATTCTGTTTCTTGGTTTAGGCCCTTTGATTGTATTTTATTCTTATTGTGTAGAACTGATTTATTTTATTGTACATCCCATAACACTCTCTTTGTTCATGATATATTCACACAGTTTTGTAGGAATGCATATTAGATGAAGACGAGGTGTCATATACAAGAATAGTTCTTCCCCCTTCCTAGTTTCTGAGCTATGCCCCTTTGATTATTGTAAAAAATCTTGTACCCACCATATCTCAGCAACCTTTATATATCTCTTCATGAAATTTTATAGGAATGTGTAAAAGTTCAAGAAGTGTCACATACAATTATGGTTGTTTTCCATTTTTATGTCAGAATTATTGCCAATTGATTGCTTTAAGTTGCCTATTTTGTTTAATTTTCTTTCTTGTACACCCAATAACTATGTTATCTCTTGGGATATCTTCATGGAATTTTATAGGAAGATGTTTTAGGAAAAGGCAATATGTCGCCTCAAGAATGTTGGTTTCCCCTGTATATAATTTCCAAGTTATGCCCAGTTGATTATTTTTTTCATCTTTTTTGTTTTCAAAAAATTCTTGCACACTGCATAACTCAGTAACCTCTTAGGATATCTTCATGAAACTTTATAGCAATGTGTATCAGGACAAACTCATGTGTCACATACAATTACAGTTTCTGTCTGTTTCAGAGTTATGTCTATTATGTTTAAGCTTATTTAATTACAAAATTAATATCAATTAGAAAATTTCATTTAGCCAAAACTGATAATTCAACAAACCAAGCTTATAAATCCCATTTTTCACGTTGGGATTTTGTCTGAAAAATTAAAAAGATCTTACAATAAGTTGGCTAAAATGGATCCCTGAATAGCCAGGATTATTTTGGGTGGACATCAACCGATTTGGCAGTTTTGTTTATGCATGGGTTGAGCTTCCAAGGTCATCTCTGAATTTAGGGTTTATAGGTTGATTTTCTGCTGAGAGTGTGCCCTGAATCCTTTAAGGCATTTATTTCTGCAATAGTAGCACATAGGGTGTGTTCATTGTAAGTTTGTAATGGAGCACTATATGCTGTACAGCACAGGTGTACACTAATGACCAGATTAGTCATTGTCCTTGGTCTGGTAATTGAGGCACTAAACGAGGAAAACATACAAGGTGCATTAAAAATTGAGTGTCTTTCAAAGGCCATTTATTTATTATTTCATAGTTTGCAATTAAGATTTTTTCCTAATAAGTGTGCTACTACTGTACGAGGAAAACACATACTTTAGAAGATATACTAGTTAACATATAAAGTGTTTACAGTGTTATTTATAGTGGCTTAGTGGTAGAGTGCTTGACTCGAGACCAAGGGGCCCCCCGGTTCGAGCCTCACAGGAGTCACTGCGTTGTGTCCTTGACCAAGAACATTAATCCTAGCTTAGTACTGGTTTAACCCATGAAGACCCGTCCATTTATAACTGAACAATTGTTGATAGGACGTAAAAATCAAATCGAACAAAACAAAACAATTTTATTTATCTGTTTTTTGTTCATTTTTGTATGCAATATTATACAGCTATTCAGCCACTGTATCGCTACGTTGTATGCAATGTCCCAGGCTCAAATACTGATTTTGGTTAATTTAGAGGTGCTTTTAAATTATTGAGTTTCCAAGACATCGGGTTCTTGTTCCTCTGATATCACCAGAACCAGCTGATCTCGACCTACATGGTATTAAAGAGAGGTTTTAGAAAATGAATAAGATTTGTGCACAGTGAGCTTGTCATGACTATGTCAAGAATGTATATTTTCAATAATTATATCAACAAAAACTTGTCTGAAAATATTCAGGGTATTACATAGAAAAGAGCCGCGACATGTGATTTCCAACAACGTGGCATTTTGACAAGTGTAGACTCAGACCAGCCTATGCATGCTCCTTTTAAGCTTAGAAACTCCAAATGAAGTTCACCAGTAGCTTAACACTCATAGAATATTCAAGCGATTAGCAAATGCTCTGACAAGACTGAGCCTTTGCTGGTCGCACATACCATAATATTGTTGGAAATCTCATGCCGAGGCTCAATTATGGAGTCCAAATATGTAAATATTATAGCTCAAATGT
The DNA here is from genome assembly GCA_964019695.1 of Loripinus fragilis. Lineage (NCBI taxonomy): Eukaryota > Metazoa > Mollusca > Bivalvia > Lucinida > Lucinidae > Loripinus > Loripinus fragilis. Next base: position 8,335,024 of record OZ026516.1, read on the forward strand.
CTTAAGATAACAAGAGGATCTTACAGGAGTGCTCATGAGAAACCCCGTCTTTGGGGTTTCCGACTAGGCATATGATATGATACTTTTCAAAAAGGGAATAAAAGAGGTGCTGATCAGTCTTCACGGAAACGCAGATTGATCTGCCCCTTTATTGTTCTCAAATACCAAAGACAGGTCTTCTCATATCGAGGACCATTTTATTGAAACTATCAGATGAGTTGTGGAAAAGAGATAAAATGTGAGGTTTGTCGAGTATTCATGAAAATGCATCATTTAATAAATGCACTAGGAATGAATATTTGATTTTTTTTCAATTATGACATTATGTTTGCTTTGAAATAACAGTTTGGCATAAAAGCAGTCGAAATTTGACATTATGTATGTAAAATTTTAATGGGCATCATTCATTAAATAGTACTTCAGTAAAACCTGTCTTAAGCGGTCACTCAAAAAGAAGACCAAAATGACTTTCTAGGCCGATTATCGCTGAATGCAGGTCAAAAGTATTGCAGAATGCTCCAAGGGGAGCATTCTGCAATACCGTCGACCTTCATTAAGCTATCATTTGTCATTAAGATATTTGCTTTGTCTATTTTTGAGTGGCCGCTTAAGACAGGTTTTACTTACTGTCGTGCCAACCGAAAGTGACAGTGACGTAATATTTGTTTACAAATTTTTAAATAAAACTTGTACACGGCACTTGAGCTAACGCGAATGGATAGATCACTTGTGCATTAATACTATCCTGCGGATAGGATTTATACACAAGTCATCTATAAATTACAAGTCCCTGATTTCTTTTTAAACAATCATGACGTCACTGTTACTCTTGGCTGGCAGGACAGTAAATATGTTAACCACCAGTATTTTGTCCGTTTTATAACCTGACGTAATATCATTTCCGGACATGATCTCATATGATAAGGTTTTACAGGAATAAAAATTAGAGCTAGCCAAGGTAGCCATCTTGTTATAAAAATGACAAACGGAGCTGCAAAATAAGATTTCCAACACTGTGTGATCAGCGAAGGCTCAGACCAGCCTGCGTTTATGCGCAGTCTGATCAGAGCCATCGCTTGAATATTCAATGTCTTTTAAGCTACAGACCCAACAGCATTTGGAGTTTCTAAGCTAAAAAAGGAGGCTGCACAGGCTCTTCCAAGTCTACACTTTTCAAAATGCTACATTGTTGGAAATCACATGTCGTGGCTCATTTGTAAATAGAACTGATAATATTATACTAGAGGATGTTCAGTGCAATAGAGGAGCGCAGTGGCTCATTGGTGGAGTGCTGGATTCTAGATCGAGGGGTTGTGGGTTCGAGCCTCATTGGAGGCACTGCTTTGTGTCTTCGAGCAAGATATTTTATCTGCAACTCAGTACTGGTTCAAACAGGAATACCCATTATGACATGACTGAACAATTGGAGACTTAGACAAACAACTCAATGAAATAGGTTTTAGTGTTGTATTCATTTAGGTTTTAGTATTGGATTAAAATTGTCTTAAATGAAGTGCCAATCCTACAATCTCTTCTAAAAATATTTTTCTCTGTCTACAATTATGAATCATAATGCATGTTCTATGCAAATCTGAACCCTTAAAGCGTCAATCTTAGCGAAAGTCATCTGCTGCAGTCTGCTAAAATGTTTTAGAAGCCTCATTGACAGTGTAGATCCAGATCATACTGCTCCAGACAAACAGTGTAAATCTAAATCAGACATCTCCAGTAGGAGCAGTCTGGTCTGGCGTCACTCTGTTTGTCTAGATGTACTTACGTTAACCAATAATGTTATAGAATGTGTGCAGTAGACGACCTCAGCAGACATTTAAGATGCGGTTTGTTTCGCTGGTGCTTTCAGGGTTTAAATACTTTTATCATATAACGTCGCGTCTGGGAGTGCAATAACGTCATGCAATAAAATCGATAAACCACTAGTGTTTTATAGATCTACGGGAAACGTTATGACGTCCATAACAACGCTGCGTACATAATGGCAAAATTATAACGTTTTACGGCAGAAATGAGATTTCAAAATAATCTTAATGTCATATGATAAATAGAATCTACCATTCGTGCTCTTGTATTATTGAATTTATTAAACTCGTTGCGAAAAAGAGATAAAATGCTCGGCAAGCCTCGCATTTTATCTCTTTTCCCCAACTCGTTTAATAAATTCAATAAAACATGAGCACTCATGTAAGATCCTCTATGTAGAAACTCATACTGGGAACTAAAAACTTATAGTTCCAATTTTTATATGATGAATAAATTTCAACGCAGTCATATATCTGTATTTCAAACTGTTTTAACTTCTAGTAAGCTTATTTAAAAGATACAAAAATCCAGTCAAGATCAATAAGATCATTTACCCCTTATCTTTCCTGTAACATAGATATTGTTCATCAATATTGGAGCCAAAACTTGACTTGGATGTTATTGACAGGTTTCAAATAGTTTGTATTGTATGATGTTAGATTCTTATGTCAGTGAGATTGTGCTCTTGTTCTTCATTTTGATGACAGTAAATTTCAGTTTTACAAAACAATTCTTTGTATTTTCTTGAAAGAAATGGAACGCAAATGTATGCCGGAAAAACATATATCTGATTGCAAGCTGATGTTATTATCATATATCACTGTTGTGGCTTTTTACTACCTGTATTTTTGTACAATTTTTTCTTATTATTCTTCAGTTAGCCTGGTCAAAATTAGTTCAGCCATGACAACAATAAATCTCACGAAATGTTCAGATAATTTTGGCATACAAATGCACAAAGAATACTTGGATGAAAGTTTTCAGGATTATCACTGAATTCAGGATTTGAGGTTTACTTTCCACATAAAGTCAGCCTCAAAATACTGAATTGGGAAGATTATAATCGCTTCTCTGGTATCTTAATTATTTATCTTAAGGCAATTGGCCATTTAAACATTTAATTGTTATTTTATAGGCATAATGAAAGATTTTAGATTTCAATTTCTTAAGTTCAGGTTTTTGAAATTTTGAACTTACACCCACGAGAGTACTCTAGACATACCTTTGCCATATTGTCCCAACTTTTAATGCACCTCGTTGTGAAGTTGAGAAGCACAGTGGTGGAATGCTTGACTTGAACTCAATAGGTCGTAAGTGCAAGCCTTAGAATTTGGGGGGGGGGAATGGCTTAGTGGTAGAATGCTTGACTTGAACTCAAGAGGTCGTAAGTGCAAGCCTCAGAATGTGGGGGGGGGGGGACAATGGCTTAGTGGTAGAATGCTTGACTTGAACTCAAGAGGTCGTAAGTGCATGCCTCAGAGGTGGGGCGCAATGGCTCAGTGGTAGAATGCTTGACTCAAGACCGAGGGGCCCCGGTTCAAGCCTCACCAGCGTCACTGCGTTGTGTCCTTGAGCAAGACACATTGATCCTAGCTTAGTACTGGTTAAACCCAGGGAGACCCGTCCCTACATAACTGAAATATTGTTGATGGGGCGTAAAGAATCAAATCAAACAAAGAATGCTTGACTCAAAAGGTCGTTAGCACAAGCCTCAGAGGTGGGGCGCAATGGCTCAGTGGTAGAATGTTAGACATGAACTCAAGACGTCATTAGTGCAAGCCTCAGAGATAGGGCGCAATAACTCAGCGGTAGAGTGCTCTAGTTTAACTAAAAAGTTAGTAAGTGCAAGCCTCAGAGGTGGGGCGCAATTATTATGCTGTGATAGTCGTGAAGTAGAAGGCTCAGTGGTAGAATGCTAGACATGAACTCAAGACGTCATTAGTGCAAGCCTCAGAGGTGGGGCGCAATAACTCAGTGGTAGAATGCTTGACATGAACTCATGAGGTCATTATTGCAAGCCTCAGAGGTGGGGTGCAATTATTATGCTATGATAGTCGTGAAGTAGAAGGCTCAGTGGTAGAATGCTAGACATGAACTCAAGACGTCATTAGTGCAAGCCTCAGAGGTGGGGCGCAATAACTCAGTGGTAGAATCTTTGACATGAACTCAAGAGGTCATTAATGCAAGCCTCAGAGGTGGGGGCGCAATGGCTCAGTGGTAGAGTGCTCTAGTTGAACTAAAAAGGTAGTTAGCGCAAGCCTCAGAGGTGGGGCGCAATGGCTCAGTGGTAGAATGCTTGAGTTGCAGTCAATAGGTCATTAGTGTAAGCTAGGGTAGACTGCTCTAGTTGACCTAAAAAGGTAGTTAGTGCAAGCCTCAGAGGTGTAGGCGCAATTATTATGCTGTGATTAGTCGTGAAGGAGAAGGGGTTCGTGACCTGAATAGATGATTAAGAACAAAATAACTTCAATCCTGTTTATTTTCCTACGTCCAATATCACAAGCGAAGTTGTTTTGTGTGATAGTTATACATAATAAAACAAAACAAACAAAAGAGTGTAACATTTCCAAGAAATTGACTTTATTGTTTAATATCATCAGAACTTCAAGAGAATACATTTGTGCAATTGCTCATGAATTTCTCATAGATATTACTCTAACATTGCAGTTACAGATATAATAATTGTTATAACAATTCATTGCAATTACATACAGTTGTAAAATTTCTACAACAATAATCACTGAACGGTGATAGAAGCAATATTATTATTATACGATTGCAGTTGCAGATATAAGAATATCACTTATCTGCGATAGACGTTAAACGAACATTGCAGTTGCAGACATACACAAGCCCATTGAGCTTTATAAGGGGAATACTCGCTTAGCTTTGCGAAAGCTTGTTTACTTTGGGAATTTCTCGAGGTGCGACAACGCCTTTAGTTATTTTTTATATCTAACGTTTCCAAAATTAGACGGATTCAAGAAACTGCTACATCTTACAAGAAGATTCATTTACAATTATCATGACAAAAGGTATGAACATAAATGTAAAGCCCAGACAAGTAAGCTCAGCTTTAGAGACTATCTTGTATAAAAAGACTATTTAGGGAGCGCAGTGGCTCAGTGGAAGAGTGCTTGACTCGAGACCGAAGGGCCGCGGGTTCGAGCCTCACCGGCGTCACTGCGTTGTGGTCCTTGAGCAAGACACATTTATGCTAGCTTATTACTGGTTCAACCCAGGAAGACCCGTCCCTGTTTAACTGAAAGATTGTTGATGGTACGTAAAGAATCAAATCAAACAAACAAACAAAAAGACTATCTAAGGATAGTTATATTACTTTCTAGACACCAAACGACAAAGACGCTGATCAGGCTGCGAATTCGCCATCTGATCTAGGTCTTTATCATTTTCCAAAAGACGAGAGCAGGTATTCCTTGGTACATACATGCATACGGTATTCCTGTATACTAACAATTACAACCGTTATATTCTTGAGGGTGAACAACAAAGACCCTGATCAGACTGTGCAAATTCCCTAGCTGATCTGTGTCTTTATTATTGAGGCTTGTATAGGGGTTTTAGGGATACAGGATATTTGCCATTTTACTTCCAGGGATATAGGATACTATCCATTTTACTTCCAGGGATATGGGATACTTGGTTCAATATTTTCGTTACTTCCAGGGATATTGAAAATTTAGGAAAATTAATTATGGGGATATTTGCCAATTTATAAGGGATATATGCCCGTTTACTTCAAGGGATATGGGATATTTGGTACCCCCCTATACAAGCCTCATTATTTGTAAAACGGACAGACGCAGGTATTCCTTGTCCTAACTTTAAAAGTTACAGAGTACAATTACGTTCTTTCACATTATTAACCGTAATAGCGTTTAAGTTCTAGAGAGCGAACAGCAAAGACCCTGATCAGACTGTGAGGGTTCACTAGCTGATGTGTGTCTTTATTGTTGGCGAAACAGACAGGCGCAGGTATTCCTTGGCCTAACTTTAAAAGTTACAGAGTATGTACGTTCTTTCACATTATTAACCGTAATAACGTTTAAGTTCTAGAGAGCGAACAGCAAAGACCCTGATCAGACTATGACGGTTCACTAGCTGATCTGTGTCTTTTTTGTTGGCAAAACAGACAGGCGCAGGTATTCCTTAGCCTAACTTTAAAAGTTACAGAGTACGTTCTTTTACATTATTAACCGTAATAACGTTTAAGTTCTTGCGAGCGAACAGCAAAGACCCTGATCAGACTGTGAGGATTCACTAGCTGATCTGTGTCTTTATTGATTGCAAAACAGACAGGCGCAGGTACTCCTTGGCCTAAATTGAAAAAATTATATAGGACATTTTTTTTACACTTTAACCAAAATAACGTTTAAGTTTTTGAGAACCAACAGCAAAGACCCTGATCAGACTGCGAGGATTAACTAGCCGATCTGTGTCTTTATTGATTGCAAAACAGACAGGCGCGGGTACTCCTTGGCCTAAATTGAAAAAAAATATATAGGACATTTTTTTACACTTTAACCAAAATAACGTTTAAGTGAACTGATCAGACTGTGAGGATTCACTAGCTGATCTGTGTCTTTATTGTTGGAAAAACAGACAGGCGCAGGTATTCCTAGGCCTAACTTAAAAGTTACATAGTATAAATCCTTACATTTTGTGACGGTAAAAACCTTTACTCTCTTGGGAGCGAACAGTGAAGACCCTGATCAGACTGTGCAGATTTACTAACTGATCTGCGTCCTTTTTGTTTGCAAAAACAGGCAGGCGCAGGTATTCTCTTACATTTGCCCAAAATTAACCAGAAATTCAGCTGGAATTAATCTACAAGAAAGTAAATGACGAGAAATGAAACCACGAATTTACAGACACCATTTATGCATTTGGGGAGAGCAAGAATTGCAGGCGGGGTCAGTAAGCAAAATTCACACCCGTTGTAAGCATCGCTAAACTGATAAGCATGTGATTTTTCATTTGGTGATCCTTCATCTTCCTCATGCATCATACGCCTATACAAACTATTGGTTACGTGACAGATGTGATAGATATTTGATGCTGAAAAAATCAGCTGCCATCAATGGCGTCAAAACGTAGTCATCATTTGATTAAACTTCTAATGTTTATTGGTGTTTCAATTCAACAGAGAATCAGTTTACAAAGATACTATATATAGGCTTACAATGAAACTCATCTTTGGTTGATTAAAACCTTAAGTTACTGAAAAATGGTGCGAGATAACGTTGACGTGAGATTTTATCTTTCGGCGCATGCTCTATAGTAGTGAAGATGTTTCATTCAACAGTATTTGTCTGAATGTGTTGGAAGACATCAAACAGTTTTACTTGTTAATGAGCTTCAAGAAAAAACGACTAGAAACACCATTTAAAGGCGATGGCGTAAAAACAAACTACTGATGAGGCCCTCCCAGGGAGGGAAGATGGTACCCGTTCCCCTGTTCCCATATTTTCCCTGTTCCCCTTCCCCTCAAAATTAATTGGGCCCTTTGTTCTTCTGTTACCCTGAGATGAATGCTCTTTTCCCCCTGTACCCAAACCCCTGGGAGGGCTTCAGTGATGGACCCCCCCCCCCCCCCAAATAACACAGTCGCTGAATCGACATGAAAATAGTATACCAACACATATTTGATTTCATTTTCAGAACAGGTTATGTGTAAGCTACAACGTTGTTACAGTCCCTACTATTAAAAGTGACCCAGGGTTTTTTCTCTCTATTTAGGGAACATGACCCAATCCCCAGAATTGGAAATTTTTCACATAGTTTATACAAATTGGGGAGAAACTCACACCATATATTATAATCAAATCAAACAAAACTTAGCTAATAAGAACATTTCAACATTATGAATTTAACAGGTACTATTCATTGAGGTACATTGTCACAAAATAGTGACATTTTTTGTTTCTTGAATTGGCAATTTTCTCCTTAATATTGGAAAAAAACATACTTTTTTTTGCAATTGGGAACATGACTCAAAATTGGTCATTAAAATGTGCCAAAGAATCCTATTTAGTTTATCAGAAATATCAAGAAGACAATTACATCTGTATCACTATACATACTCTAGACACATTTACATTGCAAGACAAAGAATTTTCTGGTCCAAGTTACTGCCTGATTCTTTAAATAGGATGAATACCCATGCCCTAATCATATTTTAGTGTTTACCTGACCCCAACAAATACATAAGTTATATGATCCAAATATCATATAAACATATGACACTGTGTCTAGGGTGCTCTTTGAGACGGTTCTTTTGAGTACCCACAATATATGCTTGATTAAGAAATGATTCAATCACACATTAATAGTCTTATCTTGGGGATAGGTGCTTTGGGGAGGGAATGCTATAGAAGCTTGGGGTATAAAGTATCCTTCATAATAAGCAAACTTAAATTCATTTAAATAGATACATGTCTTTATTGTAAAAGACCTCCTAAATGAAAAAAAAATCTACAAATATATTCTTCCTAGAGTTTGGTTTAACTCACAATATGTGTTACACACCCTTTTTTTGGACAAAAACAAACTCAGTTTACTCTTTTATCATCTTAAATCTTTACTTCATAGGCTATATTTCGATCATGACATTATTTTCTATTTTAGACAACATTGAAAAAATTCAAGAAAATTGAAGCTAATTAGTCATGAATTTGAAAATATAATGGAAAACGGAGCATTTGCTTCAAAAGAGCAAATGCTCCATTTTCCATAATATTTTCAAATACATGATATTTCAAAGGTGTAAAAGATTAAAGCTGGTTAGATCTTTCTCAAATTTGAGACCATAACTAGCTGGCATCAGTTTTTGATTCCTATGACCAATTTTGGGGGTCTCTGACTCTCATAAGCACTGTGTAAAACCAACAGATCATTGAAAAAATATAACAAAACAGACTTAATACTGATATAACAGACTTATTCTGCAATTTGCAGTAATTGAAAGTAAACAAGTTATTTTGATATCTAATACTCTCATAGGGCCAGTTATCCATCAGTTTAAACATGTGTTTTGTGTGCTCGAAAGAACCATCTCATCGAGACGGTTCTTTTGAGTACCCACAACATATGTTAAACAGTTTTGGTTGAGAAATAAGAAAATAAATTTCAGTTACCCACTCGTATCTTGGGGCCTGAAGTCTCTTATAAATATTGGTGATAGATGCTGTGGTGAGGGGGGCTATAGTAGCTTAAGGTATAAAGTACCATATTCTTCATAATAAGCATACTTTCGTACAAATGAAGTAACTATTCCAAAAATGAGGGAAATTGGTGTTCCAGACCAGCTGGCTTCATTCTGATTAACTGTAAATTTTACAGGAACTTTATTCTGTGTAAACAATCATCAGATCAGTTAACAGCTGATGAAATCTCTCTAAAATAGGCCCACTCCGGCTAGAGCTGATAAGCCATGTGAAATAGGTAAATATACTTGCCTGTGGTACAAATACTTCCAGCTGCAGAGCCAATATACACTGGCTGACATGGGGTTAGGTTGAGGTTAATTGATAAAATTACATATTTTGACCCATTTTAGGGTAAAAGTGTAATATTTTTTCCCACAACATTCTTTTGTTTTCAGTTTAACTCTTTGCATGCCGGGTAATTTTAAGCTTTGTTTGACATCTGCTGACTTTTTTTAAATCTAATATTCTAAAAAAAACAAAAATCAGGAATGCTACCAAGGTGTGGAACGGCCAAACGGATTAGATTAGACCATGACCGAGACAAGACCGAGATTCTGTTGGTCCGTTGTTTCGTTTCTTGGGGTACTGTCTTAGAATGTATTAGTAAAGCTCAATAAAGAACTCAACACAGCGTGTTGTATACATACATCTACTTTAATGAGTACCTAAGTAAGAACTGGCAACAACAAGAGAAGCGCGTTACTGAAGCATGCAGTATGTAAATATGCAAGGTCATAGGTAGGCTATAGCATTGATGCTATACAAAACGTTACATTCCCCTTGTTTAAAAAAGATGTCCTCATTGATTTTTAAACCAATGTCCATTTATATTATCCAATACGGTATTGTTGTCTCATTGATTTCTAAACCAATGTCCATGTATCTGATAAACTACGGTAATGTTCCAGAAAACAAAATCTGATCGTTTTTATCTATAACACAGCATCACAGTTCTTTAATCTTTAACTGTTCTTAGTGTCAATTACAGCCTGGGTAAAACAAATAAATTTCTAGTGAGAAATGTCAAAACTGTTTACACCACACACGTGTGAAACAAATTCTACACTTCTGTTATCTTTTTTCATTACCATCAAATTTACTTATGCCACACTGGATCACTTAAATATTTGTTGGGAATGACCTTCCTCCCAGACCTAGTGATATATCTGTCAGAGTCAAGTTTAGAAGGGGGGTTTATCTCTCGCAAAGTAATTAATTGCGGAGGCTCTGTTATTTCGCTGTGTGCTTGACTCATCGGCATTCCTGACAATTCACAACTTTTTTCCCGAGATTTCAGGAGCGGCATGAGGTCGCTGTCCTCACGTGTTTGGTCTTTTGACTTGTGAATGAATTTTCTATTTCTGCGGTAAACATTGCCATCATGTGTTTGCAAAATGTATGAGCGGTTGCTGTGCTGGTCTGTTATAACTGCAGGCTTCCATAGTTTGTCAAATATTTGAACACGCACTTTATCACCTTTTTGCAAAGAAGATAAGTGTTTTGCAGATCTGTCGTGAAATTTCTTCTGCCTTTCACGATTAGCTGACAACTTTTTTCGCACATCATTCAATTTAAGTGGCTGCGGTTTCAAGCGATCGTTTGTGCATGGCAAATTGGATCTCAATCGTCGCGACATGCATAATTCTGAAGGAGACAATTCACATGATTTCAGAGGCGTTGTGCGGTATGCTAATATTGCAAGATAAGGATCCTTTTTGCTATCTCTAGCCTTCTTAAATATGCGTTTCACGATGCTAACTGTCTTCTCCGAAAGGCCATTACTTTGAGGGAAACGTGGAGAACTATGTACAACTCGAAAATTCCATTCCTGTGCAAAGGAATTGAAAGCTTCAGACGTGTAATAACTAGCGTTATCACATACGAGCTTTTCAACGATGCCATGTCGAGCGAATATGGTCTTCAGCTTCCCAGTCTAGGGACAAGATGCCCTGTGTACTTTAAAACAATCAATGCAGTAAAATTACATATTTTATTTATTTATTTATTTATTTATACAATATTTATAGAGGGTAACATATTTAGCTTTGAAAGCTAGTCTACCTTATGGCCCTCTGTAAAACAACTATTTACACATGAAACATATATACAGAGATTTACATTAAAAGAAGTGGTTATATCATGTTATATCACACATACATATAAAATACATGTACCTGGGCATATAAAACAGTTAAACCAATAGTAATACAGCATGATTAAAAAAACACACATTGGTGTTCTCTTTAAAATGTTGAAGTACCATGTTCTAATAAAATGGCATGATATTCCAAGCTATAAAAGTTGTTATAACATCCATCATGCACACAAGAGGATCAGTTAAAATACAGGAATCTATCACATGCTTGCTTAGTTAATATTAAAAAAAAAAATGTTATCACAGTCTTCAAGCAAAGCAAAGTATTCTTGTGAAAAGCTTTAAGAGCCATCCATATTGTATTTTCCATATAAAAAAATCCTCTGTGGGCTACCTCCCATTTACTGCAGAAACGGTGTGCCTGCAGCAAATGGGAGAACTAATGCGTGTGGGGGAATGACCAATTGTACAAATGTTATAAAACTTTATTATCAACTTTAAAATCACAATTTCCTGCTGTATTTAGCAAATCGTTCTCACGTTTCTTTTAAAAGCACTTAGTGATGTTGAGTTTCTTACTTCTTGAGGAAAGGAATTCCAGAGTTTGGGAGCTGAACAAGAAAATGCACCACTATACAGCGAAGTACGTGCTAAAGGTGTATATAAAGTACCATTTTGTCCTGATCTTAGATTTAATGAGTGTGTCTGGGACATGGGTATAAGCAATTTAGTTATGTAGTCAGGTGTCATATTGTTTAATGCCTTATAAATAACAACAGCTTTATTATATTTTATTCTGCTTCTAACAGAAAGCCAGTCAAGCTCCTGAAACATTAAGACAGATGGAGTATCAAAGTCTGCTTTGAGTATTATCCGCACTGCTCTTTTCTGCAATTTTGATAATCTTTCTATATTGGCAGTAGATGTTGATCCCCAAGTGATAGAACCGTAATCAAGTAATGGAAGGATGTATCCTTGATAAAATTGTTTTTGAACTTGCAAGGGAACATACTCAGCCAGCTGTCGTAGCAGAGATATTTTGGAGGAAACAGCCTTACAAAGATTGTCTATATGAGTATTCCAGTTTAAATTTTCATCAATATAAAGTCCCAACAGTTTTTGATTGGATACAGACCTTATGTTTATGTTATCAGCTTTGATATTTAAATGATCTGTGCCATCTAACCTTTGCCTAGTGCCTATTGTCATACAGGATGTTTTTTGATAATGGATGTGCATTTTGTTTGAGGTACTCCACAGCTTAGAGGCATTGAAATCAGATTGTATTCTGTTTTCGATAGTATGTATATCTTTATCATGCGCATGAAAAGTTGCATCATCTGCATAGAAGTCAGATGAACAGTATTGAAGGGACAGTGGTAGATCATTTATAAATAGTAAAAATAAAGTAGGGCCAAGTATCGAGCCTTGAGGGACTCCTGAACGTACTTGTGCATAATCTGATAAACCATTATCAGTTACTATAGCTTGCTGGCGATATTCCAAATATGATTGGAACCATCGAATGGCATTTGGACTGAATTTATATATTTGTAATTTTCCTAATAGTATGCTGTGATCTACTACATCAAAAGCTTTACGAAAGTCTATAAAGAGCGTGCCTACAATATCGCCTTTATCAATGCATTCTTTCCACTGGTCTATTAGTTTGATCAGTGCAGTTTGGCAGCTATGTTTTGGTCGAAATCCTGATTGACTTTCATGTATCAACATGTATTTGTTTAAATATCCCATTAAATGATGGTTAATATGTTTTTCAAATATTTTTGAAACTGTGGGTAATATTGAAATTGGTCGATAGTTTGAAGGGTCAGTTTTGGTACCACCTTTAAATATACGGAAAACTTTAGCACATTTCAGCTGTGATGGAAATTGCCCTCTTATAATACTTCTGTTTATGAGCAGTGTTATTGATGGAGATAAGATATCAGCTGCTAATTTAATGATTTTTGGGCCCAGGCCATCAATGCCAGTTGCTTTTGTAGAATCCAGTCTGTTTATGAACGATATTACTTGGCCACGAGAAATTAGGGGGATATGAAAGAAAGTGTCACCTGGTAATTTACTGTTTGTGAAATGCTGCAGCTTATCAATATCAATATCAGGTGTTTTGTCAGAATTTCTGTTGAGAATATCTGATATAGATGTAAAATATTTATTTAACTCCATTGCAATATTTTCTGATTTTGTTATATTTTTATCGTCTATAATCAATTCATCTGGAAGTGTATTTGAGGATGTTTTTTTGTTATCAATGGATCGTAAATGTTGCCAAATGAATTTAGGATTTGTAGAATTATTAATGGAGTCTGAGAAATATTTTCGTTTTGCTGACCTTATTAAAGTTGCCGTTTTATTTCGGTACCGTTTGTAGTCTGACCATTGTTTTTGTCGCTTGCTGCTGTCCCTTAAAGTTTGCATTAGTGAAATTTCAGCCACAGTATGTGGCATATATCAACATTCTGTCAGATTTGCTTTCAAAGTAAACAGCCCCTAGATACAATCTGTAAGCTTGTCGTATCTCCATGCATGTAAAACGTGAGGCCAGTGATTGATTAGCTTTGGATACAAGTAAACTTCATTCAACAGGGAAGACCCAGATGTAATGCTACATCTGGCGACATTTGATCAGCGTCTGCACTGTTACCCATTGAAGGGCCAGCAAATCACATCTGAGAATGTTGTCTGCTAAAGTTGTTGGCTGTATATTACATCCCATGTAGATGAAAGATTCAATTGGAACATGAAGGGTCAATAGACTTACCTCTTTTTATGTATGTGGCTGTTTGTCGCATACTTTGCTGCTTTTATACAGTAGGAACTTATTAAAATTAAGTTAATTTCTGGAACAGTCTAGTCTGGGTTTTGATAGATAAAATAGATTCAGCAAAAACAAGGCAATGTTTTGCTGTATGCACGAGGCTATCTTATAACAGAGTAATTTCTAAATTCAGATGCTGAGCCCAGTTAAATAAACAATTAATCTCAGAGTGTTGATATAACAATTACTGGCAAAATTTATGAACTCAGATCCGAGTTCCTCAAAAGCGGTTGTCTCTAGACTGTTCCGTATGATTGAGATACTTGTCGTAGTAGGAAGTAAATCTACCTCAAAATATCTGCTAAAATAGTCTACCGTAACCAAGTAGTCTTTGTTGTCAAATGTAAACACGTCTGTCCCTGCAACCTGCCAAGGTCTGTCTGGAATTTGGTGTGATTGCAAAGGTTGTTTAGTGTTTGATGCTCTGTATTGAAGACAAATGTCGCATTTCAACACAAATTCGGTTATGTCACTTGTCATGCGTGGCCAAAACATTATATCTTTAGCAAGCTGCAGACTTTTTTCCACACCCATGTGTGATTCATGCACAGCCTGTGTCATGTAGAGTCAAAGCGAAGTAGGTATAACTAACTTCTGTGCTCTAATGATTATGTTGTCTGCTACTGATAATTCGTCTCTGTGATTCCAATACTCTATGATTGATGGTGGACACATTTTTCTTGCCTCAGGCCATCCGTCAAGAATTGTACGCTTTAAAGTTTGGAATTGAACATCGTTTCGCGCGTTGCTTGTCTAACCTGTTCAAGCTTTCGGTCAGAAACGGATATTGTCGAGAAAACTGTATGAACGTGTAAGTCTAAGCCTTCTGACAATTCAGGATAAGTATCAGGTAGAAATTTTCTGCTAAGGGTGTCTGCTAAAGGTATGTCACGACCACTAACATGCTTAATGTCGAGATCATATCTTTGAAGCTGTAACAGTATGCGTTGTAACCTTAAAGGTGCACTACTGAGAGGTTTCTTAGCAATGGACGAAAGTGGCTTCGCATCAGATTCCACAGTCACGTGTCTACCGTATATATACTCGTGAAATCTCTTTGCCCGAAGAGAATTCCCAACATTTCCTTCTCTATCTGCGCATAACCTATCTTGGCTTGTGTCAACGTTTTGGATGCGTATGAAACTGGTCTACCTTCTTGTAGTAACGTCGCGCCAATTCCATATTTGGACGCGTCAACCTGCAACGTAACGTCAAGCTTTGGGTTAAAGTACGCTAGTACAGGACTGTCCGTCAGTACGTCTTTGATTTTTTGGAAAGCCTCGTCATGAGATTCATTTCAAACTCTACGTCCTTCTTAAGCAAGTTTCTAAGTGGAGCAGTCAAGGTAGCTAAGTTTGGTGCAAAACGTGTAAGATACGTCACCATACCTAATATCGTCTCTAGTTCTGATATGTCCTTCGGTGCATCCATTTGTCTAATGGCAGAGAGTTTTTTGTCATCAATTTTCAAACCGTTTTGGGTCAGAATATTGCCAAAATAGCGAACTTCTGCAACTCCAATTTTCAGCTTATCCGCGTTCAGCTTAATCCTTCGTTCGTGAGCACGTGTCAAGACTTTACGCAAGTTTTGTTCATGTTCAGCCCTTGTTTCACCGAATACAAGTATATTGTCCACGATTGCTGTGACACCAGCCATGCCTTCAAACGTCTCGTCTATTTTTCGCTGAAAAACATCCTGAGAGCAGTTGAGACCAAATGGGACGCGCAAATAGCGATAGCGTCCAAAAGGTGTGTTAAACGTGGTCAGATATGAAGACTTATCTTCAAGCTTCAAGCTCCAATAACCGCTTGTGGCATCGAGAACTGAGAAGTAGGCAGCTTCTGACAGCTCTGACAATACCTCATCGAACGTTCGCATAGGGTAATGCGGTCTGCGGATCGCGTCATTCAATGCTTTTGGGTCTAAGCATATTCTGAGACTTTTTGTCTTGGGTTTTTCGACAATTACAAAAGAATTGACCCAATCTGTCGGACATGTTACTTTAGCAACGATGCCTGCGTTTTCCATACGCGTAAGTTCAGTCCTAAATCTTTCACGTAACGCAACAGGGATTCGCCTGGGTGCATTTATTACTGGAACTGCATCTGGCTTCAAATGCAACTCTACATCACCAGGGATCAGACCCCCGCCTTTGAATAGGTCTGGATATTCGCGCATAATTTGCTCTTTGGTACAAATCTCATTTTGACCACCGGGATTGTCAACCGAGTAAATGAGTTGTATCAGACTTAAATCAAGTGAAGTTTTAAGGCTCATCAACGGAGTTCTACTTGTTTCTACAACGTAAAACAACGTTTCAATTTGCTTGACCTTATACCGACAATTCAGATTAATTGTGCCTCTGACATTTAAAGGTTACCCGTATATGAAGAAAGCTGAGTTTCAAGAGGTAAGAGCGGGTGCTTGATATTTAATTCACGAAAAGTGCTCAAAGGAATGATGTTTACTTGTGAACCTGTGTCAATTTTAAACTTAATGGACGTTTTATTTGGACCAATATTGACGGTGGCAAAAGCTTGATCGTAATGAGAAAAAGATGTATTTACCGTATCAACATAAAAATCCGAATCCAAATCCGATTCCTCAGACTGAAATTGGTCACTTTTCACTTCATGCACTGATTTTGATCTACACACGCGTTGAAAATGATTGAGTTTATTGCACTTTCTGCAAATCTGTCCTTTGGCTGGACACACTTCATTTGACTTATGAGCGTCATATCCACAGTTTGTACACTTAGCGTCCTTTTCACGTCTCGTCTTGTTCGTCCCCGTCTGTGGTTCGTAGCCCTGTGGTGTGTAACCCGTGGCCCCATACGACTGTCGCTGACCCATCGTAGTACCAGATCGGTTCGAACGTTTGACTCGTCTCTTGGTCTTCGGTTTGACCATGTTAACGTCATTAGGTGTCATCTGCTTCATCTGCTCCTGGGCGTATTCGTAATTTTGCCCAATCTGAATAGCTTTTTGTAACGTTAAGTCTCTTCCAACGTTAATGAGTTTCTCACGTATTTTGGGTGAGTTAGTCCCAAACACAATTCTGTCCTGTATCATTTCTTCAGGATCATGATAGTCACAATCTCTCGACTTCAATCGTAATCTCGTGACAAACGAATCAATGGCTTCACTTCCCTGTATTTCGTTATTAAACTGGTAACGAGCAAATATAGGGTTCAACGTTGGTCTGACGTGCTTCTTAAAACGTTCATAAAACGTATCCAGTTTCTTGGCGTCGTCTGCCGATATGTCAGTCCAGGTATGACGAATATCTCTCCCTTTGTCGCCAACCCATAGTAACAAATATGACACTTTTTCTTCCTCTGTTTTAGCTTTTAGAGGTCCAGAAAACATCAATGCAGTGTGTCTCATAAATTTCTCCCACTGCTCTGGCAAGTTTGTATCGTCCCATCGCATCGAGGGTGGTGTTATTCCTGCTAATTCCATTGTCACAATTTGTGCATATAAATCCAAATTTCTAGATCGAACTGTTTTCAAAATTGTTATTAAATCCCACTTCTGACACCATGTTTCGTTTCTTGGGGTACTGTCTTAGAAAGTATTAGTAAAGCTCAATAAAGAACTCAACACAGCGTGTTGTATACATACATCTACTTTAATGAGTACCTAAGTAAGAACTGGCAACAACAAGAGAAGCACGTTACTGAAGCATGCAGTATGTTAATATGCAAGGTCATAGGTAAGCTATAGCATTGATGCTATACAAAACGTTACACTGATCTGGGTCCAAACTGTTTACAAAAGGTATCTGCAGACGTCAAAAGTCGCCGCTGGCAACAATTGCTTTCTTGGGAACATGCTATGATCTGTTATAGTAACAGTCATATAACTGTGCAGGGAGTTTGTTTCTATATCCATTTCCTAAGCCCAGTGTAGACTTCAATAGGAAAAATGCATGTATATAAACTCCCTAAAGCACGTGGAAGGCCCCATGAACAACTGAACGAGAGGATGATAGGTTATCATCATTTTGTGTGCTCAAAAATGGTTCAACATTTTAATAGTTAAACCTTCGATGTATTTTCTGAATTTACTTTACTTTTTTTTATCCAAAAGTTGTCTGCCTTTTACGTCTGCTGCATATAATCAAGTGCACTCCGGACTGGTTTTCATTATGGAAACCAAATTGGAAGCAATCTGTTCTAAGTCTATATTATGCTACCTAAGAACGCAAAACAGATAGCAGATATCTTTTTATAATGAATAAACAAATAAAATAAGTAAATAAATCAGCCAGTGAGGTACTTGTTTTTTTGCACTTACAAACACTGCAACATCTTTCTAATCTTAGTGTATGGAGCAGCTAGGTCTGGTGAGACTGTGCAAATGTGCATTTTCTTCCGAGTCTTCACTGATTTCCTTTGTGAAAATTACAAAAAAATCTTATTCACCGACTAGATAAATAAATGAATGCATATACATTTATTTATTTAGCAGCTACTTCTGTGCAAGGTGACATCAGGTAATTATAAATATCAAAAATGCATGGTGACACAGATAAATCTCTTGACAATGGGTGGAAGAAGATGTCTTCAATCAACCCACTAGAGGCTACTTCAGTGTTAAATTAAAGTTCGCACACACTCATCAATTTGAGACCTCTTTTGATTACTTAGTATTGCTTTTTTTTCTTCAAAAACTGTCCCGAATCTTTATCAGTATTTCTCTGAAAATTATTACACCCCCTCTTTACTAATTAACCTTAAATTTTGCCATTAATTCGATGATAACACATCAAAGTCAGACTATTTCTATAGAAAATACACTGAGATCTACCTAGCAGTTTGGAGAATTTGTACCCCATCAGCTGATTTTGTAATCTAATACACCAGCTGGAAGCACTGCCGGATAAGCCCTATTTGAAACCAGTGTTTAATTATACTGTCATCCAGTTTTTGAAGTTCAAGGCCAATTAATGTTTGGGAGTCTGACTAAGATTCCTGTAAGACAGTTAAAAATTCTTTTTTTGAATCCTTTATCATTTTTGGTTTATAATAAGAACATGTCTGCTTATTACATGTATATAGTGGTTGGTATGCTGCAACTTGGAATACATACTTAAACCTCTTTAACTTTTTTATCCAGATTGAAAGCAATCTCAGTCTACACTTTACAAAAATGATATTAATGAGGCCCAGCCAGTGGGGTTTGTGGTATGTTACATAATGTTTACCTGCATACATTAGCCTGCTTCCCTTTCCCCAAGAAGTAGTTATGTTTTCTTACTAAAGTTGTCTTTGTTCCAAGCCCCAAGCACCTCATTTTTTAAAAAAAATAAAATGAAATAAAAATAAAGCAAAAACATTTTTCTCTTATTTAGGGTTAGGTCTAGTTTGGAGGTTGAATATTGTATGATTCAATATTAATGATGAATTAATTGGGGTCTGGGTCATAATGGGATGCTTTGCAACCTTACTTACTTTTATCAATAAATTGTAATTTAATTTCATACTGACTCTGAAATAAGGGGTATACTGGCTCCCATTTTCTTAGTTTTGTACACCTAAATAAAATGTGAGCTCTGCTATTAGGCTTTTTATAAAATTTACTTTGGGGGGGGGGGGAGTTTATGAATGGGTCAACTTTCTGTGAAATCAAGTATATGAAGGGATATTTTTGTATATGATTCGGATTGGGGTTGGTCTGAAACTTCGCACACCCATACCAAAATTACCCACAAAAAAAAAGATAAAGTTTAGTAAACAAAAACAGAGATAATCCTTTCCCAAAATGATGATGGGCCCTTTAAATGGGCCAATGACCCATATATCCCATTCAAAGTCATGCAAATTTCAAGTTAATATCCAAATTAGAACAAAATTCACATGAAATATGAATAGAAATTTATATGGGGCCAAGCCAAAAGTAAAGTCCATTTTCTAAAAGCAATAAAACTTTCTCACAAAATGGATTAGGCCCATCCAGGATTATCCCTGCAAACATAAAGAATATCGGGGAACAGCTAGGAAAAAAAGAAGACATAAGAGCAAGAGGAGGATTGAGGGTGGGGTGTAGGTTAGTAGTTGGTGAGGCCTTCCATGGGTTTTTGGAAACAGGGTAAAGGGGCATTTATTTCAAGGGAACAGAGGAGGTAAGTGCAACTTTTGAGGGGAACAAGTAAACAAAGAAAATGTTGGGGAACATGGAACCCAGAAAAACAAATTTTCGATTTTTGGGGAACAAGCAAATTTATTTCAGCCTTGCCCCCCCCCCCCCCCCCCCCGTGAGGGCCTCGATGGTTAGTGGATAATTCAGCCAAGGTACAGACATAACCATATAGTTCCTTCTGACATTGGGTGAGCCCGGGGGTGAGGTGTTGAATGGTCAATGCATGCGCAGATCCAGATTTTTTTGTTTTTTTTGTCAGAGGGGGGGGGGGGGGTCCAAGCCCAAAGGCGAGAAAACAGCCTTGATTTTTTTATGTTTGTTTTGGGGTTTTTTAGTCCAAAATTTTCCGGGGATGCGGGGAGGGGTCCAACTCTTTACGAGGGGGGGTCCAAATGCTAAGTTCTATAGAATTTGATAGAACTTGTGATTTACCAGGGATGGGGTCCGGACCCCCTACCCCCCCCCCTCCCTCTGCACATGCATGACATTTAAAGACTAAATAATAAAGTCGAAAGGGGAAGAATCGGCAGCCCGGGAAGAAGGGAACATTTAAGATTTCTCATTTCAAAGTAACGGGAAAGCCCATTTTCAGGCCAACGAAACGAATTAAGAATGAAATCTGCATACCTAGGATGCACCTCTGAGGCCCCAGAGATAAGGTATTTGAACATCACAGTTCTTCGCCATTTTACAGAAGAATATGTTTTGGCATTATTCCTTTAGAATCACATTTTTATAGATAAAACATATCGATTACAACACGTTTACTCGTAATATTGTGACGTAAATATGGGACAACTTTGACTAGTGACTACGTCATTTTAGAGCTTTGTCCCGCGTTTATACACAGCTGAAAGATGGACGGGGCAAAGAATATGTTTTAATTTATTTCATCAAAATCGGTTCTGGAGACATAAAACGTTCCATTATATGCCAGAGCTTATATTTCATTTCTGTTTTTAAGCGCCTGATGGTGGTGCATTTCAGAGCTTGATTTCGTTGCAAAGCAATCTATCATTAAACACTTTCAAAAAAGGAAATTGGCAATTAAAGGTTGCAGAATCTAAATATATAGCGAGAATACACTGTCATTAATTACAAATTATGAGTAAAGAGCGTTTAAAAAAGGGAATATTTGGCGCCATTTTTCGGCCGCCATTTTGAGGGAATATTTTGCATTGCGCATTTTTACAATTTTAAAATACTTTAACTTAAAATACGCTCTTTGCGTTCCTACTGTTACGTACGCAACGTTGATATGGACGTCATAACGTTTCCCGAAAATTGAAAAACCACTAGTGGTTTATAGATATTATTGCATGGCGTTATTTCACTCCCAAACGCGACGTCATATGATAAAACCATATAAAATATATAATAAGGTACGATGTATGTCTAAAATGCTGTGAAATAAACAGTATTAAATTGAGTCTGATATGTTCATGTATGGTGGATTTAGATTTTTTGTATTACTTATCTGAAGAGCACTAAGTTTAATCTGGTCACTTATTTAACAGCAACCAAAATATTTTAGTGTACCCAGTTAATTGGGGCTCAAATTATACACACATAGTTAGTAACACAATGCATGCTGGTATACCTTCTATATTTTGGTTCATCTACAATAACAAAACTTTTTTACAAAATTTTGTATCGTAGGTTGTAGAAAACAAAACATTTGTACTTAACCATCCAGATAAAATCAAGTGGAAGTAAGTTGGTAGAGCAAAAATTGATATTGGTTACATAGATACTATGCATTATAAGTGTATATAATCATATACTGTTTGAAGAGACTGTCTCTTAATCAAATTTATACTAACATTGTTGTATTTGCGTACACATGTGTTGATGCATTACATTACTTTTGACTTTTAGATAGCCTATAGTTTATCTTCAGCATAGCTTTCATTGTTTAATGGATGAAATTAATAATTAAATCAACATAGAGCTTCTGATCACTTGCTTAAGCAATGTAAATTTTATAAGAAAATGGTTTATTTAGAACAAATATTTCTGTGAAATGGAAAAAAGGTGATAATGGTGGCGTTTACATGTCAATAATCACAAGTGATATGATAATATCCAAGAAAACAATTCAATTGTTACTTACGATACCTATTAACATTTATAGAAATTTTTTGCCAGAATAAGGCCGGACCGAATTTGACATTCAAGTTGATGTAAAAAAGATTTCACACTGTCCTTTTAGAATGTATGATGAAAAAGTAAAATATTTAAAGTAAAAAGTGCAGTTATGAAATCTTACTTACATTCATTGGTAGTTTTAGCAATTAATGCTGAAGTAGCTGATACTAATTTCCACGATACAGAATGTGACATAACCAAATTATAGCAAAGCATTATATGGATATTGATAATAAGAATGAGTTAAAAAAAACACCAGGGTATGGATTCAAGACATATGCAAAAAGTCGACTGTTCTGACAAAAAAAGTATCGGGAGAACGCTCTTCTCAGAATAACCATTGTTTATTGATGATAGACTTACATGCAATGTAAACAAAGTATACATGTACATAATTTTGGTGGTAAGTAGCTATGCATTTCTAATTACTATGGGTCTTTTTATTTAATCACTCTAAAACAAATCACATTTCTTTCACATTGAAAAGGATACCACAAAGTTCAGATATTGACAGCAGTGTAACTTTAAAGACTCTATTGTCATTAATGTTACATGTGAATATATAGAGGATCTTACATATGTGAGTGCTCATGTTTTATTGAATTTATGAAACGAGTTGGGGAAAAGAGATAAAATGTGAGGCTTGTCGAGCATTTTATCTCTTTTTCGCAACGAGTTTAATAAATTCAATAATACAAGAGCACGAATTTTAGATTCTATTTATCATATGACAAATACTTTGAAATCTCATTTCTACCGTAAAAAAACGTTATCATTTTGTCATTATGTACGCAACGTTGTTATGGACATCATAACGTTAACCATAAATCTATAAACCACTAGTGGTTTATCGATTTTATTGCATGGCGTTATTTCACTCCAAGACGCGACGTCATATGTTAAGATATTGTATACCAATCATATTTGTTTTTACTGTATTGCCATCAGATGAATGAAAAAATAATTGTTGATTTCATTTATTATAATTTATACAGCGCTCATATAAAGATTTGACCAGCACGTGAGATTTTGGCACTTATCACATACACTGAAGCAAACTTATATACAAACATGTTATTTTTTTATGCTAGCTCAGAAAGTAAATATCTGTCATACAACATTTTAATTCCATAAATAAACCAAGGATTTGCCGAAACTCTAAGTCATTATATTTCCAAAAGTCTCGTTCAGTTTGCACAGACGAAATTCGAGTAAAGGTACCCTCATTTCAAAAAATAACACTTTTCAAATAAAATACCCCTTTGCATATTTGATTGTTTGAAAATGTCACTGACTGCAATGATTTAAGATGAAATTAAATCAAAAGTTTTGACACAATGGAAATCGTCATTTCTTTTCCGTAATAACATGAAGACAGGGGTTGTCAGCAGCTTAATCTCAGAAATTCGACTTTAAGTATGCACTTTTGGTACAAACTTTATACTGTTCTGTACACTTTATTATCCGCTGTACGGCATTTGACATTTTCAGTGATTATTCATTTTTAGTAGAAATCACTATTCTTCTTAGAAAAGTAAAAAAAAATCTTTGACAAATGCCGTCAAATTAATTGTTAAAATTTGGTTTAAACATATTTTATTCATTCTCTTTTATACAATACGCATAGCACAAATAATATAACAAATCAGTTGAATGATAGGGATTTGACAGCAAGCGTAAGCTTATATAAGTCATCTCCGGAAAGGAGACCAGTGTTATTGGAATGAACAAAATATATATGTATACAAATGAGAGAGAGAGAGAGAGAGAGTGAGAGAGAGAGAGAGAGAGAGAGAGAGAGAGAGAGAGGGGGTGTTTGACTGACATCCTGTTTCAGGCAAGTAACCCTTGAGTTAATGAGCTCTGGTTTGAGTGGGCTCCCTACGTTGATTAAACCTGCCACAACTGGTTAAAAATGTTTGTACCTCTATGAATAAGGTTGTATTCTCCTGAAGAGTTGAGTCTTCTATTCTATATAGGAGTTGATTAAATGAGTAGTTGTCCATTCGTATTGACAGGTTTCTTCTACTTTCTGCGTACAATGGGCATGTGAAAAAGAGGTGTTGGGCGTTTTCAAAGCCACCGCATTGACATGAAGGGCTGTTGACAATATTTTTTCGATATAAGTCAGCATTTAAAGCGCTGCATTCCATTCGAAGTCTGGCTTGGAGGACTTGACCTAGTCGCGAACCAACATTGAAGTATTTAAGTGGCTTTCGAAGGTTTTTATTTAACTGAAATTTGAATGCAGAGACTGAGGTAGATTCTTTGATATCATTTGGAAGGTTATTCCATGCTCTTATTGTACAAGGAAAAAACGATTCATAGAAGAGGTTTGAGTTTGATCTGAAGTTTTGGAAATGGTCAGCGTTTCTTAGTGGATAATCAATAGTTTCATTAATATGAGGAGGAATAATGTCCAAAAGGTAAGTTAGGGCCAGTCCATGCAAAATGTTGTAAAAAGGTACCAGTTTGTGCTTATTCATGTGAATCTGAAGAGGTTCCCAACCAAGTTCCTGAAAAAGTTTGTCTACACTACAAAGTTTTGTCCCACCTGAGACAATTCTTGTCGCCTCTATATGGACAGCATCCAGAGGTTTCTTTGATGCTAATGAGCAATTAACCCACACAGCGTCACTATATTCCAAGAGTGGACGAACGTATGCAAAATACGTTTTTCCAACGATTGCCTAGGTACTCAGAATTTAAGAGCTTTAAGAAGGTTTACCCTAGTCCATGCCTTTTCCGAGATGTTAACAATGTGTTCGCCCCAGCTGCAAGTTTTTGAGAAAGTAAGTCCAAGATGTTTATGCGAAGGGGTCTCACCTTTTATAACTCCATCCATAGATATAGGGGGTGGAAGACTGAGTTTCTTTTCAGAGAAATCAACATAGACAATGTTTTACTTGGGTTGAAAGTTACAAGGCAACTGATTGCCCATATCGAAATGACATTAAGATCCCTCTTTAGAAGTTGTCCTGCTTGAAGTGGGTAGTCCACAATAATATACAAGCTAGTGTCGTCAGCGAATAATCGAATAGAGCACCCAATGTGTTTGAAAATGTCATTTATAAAAATTAGAAACAGCAGAGGACCTAGAATAGAACCTTGAGGAACTCCAGCAAGTACAGATGCCCAATCAGTTAAAATTTCACAATGCAACCGGAAGTGTGGAATAGTCGTGAAAGATTTATCGCCGCAGAATAGTCTGATCGAGTTCTGTTGGTTTTTGCCTACCAAGTTCAGAAAGAAAAAAAAAACATACAACGATTTTAACCTGTGCTACTGACGATTTTCAAAATTCTCGGAAAGTGTGATTTTTTTTTCCATTTTTTTACAAATGCTTAAAAAATCTGCCCTATGTCACATTTAAATGTTTGGTGTTTTAAGCCAGCCTGGACTAGTTCGTAAACACATGCACTTCGATTTGATAGAAATGCACCCAAAAATATTTTTTCACAAAAAACGTTGATTTTTACATTTTTGAATCCCAAAAATGTAAAATGAATGAAAACTATCCCGAAGCACTTCTAAACTTTGGTCCATTGAAATGCTCATGATAAGGTCAAAATTAATTCAATATTATTGGTGCCTTAGTCAGAAAAAAACGAGTTGGTAAAGTGTTCGTTTATAAATTTGTTTAAGTGTATTTGCAAATATCTCGGATCCATTGATTGCTCATTCAGTCGAGCTAGTTTTATTAATTCTGGTCTAAGTCTGCATCTATATATCCATACTTTATATACTATAGTCTGTTACACGGTAACGCCTCCACTGCCAGATGGTCAACATGGATCATTTTGCTTCTTATATAACGTAGTTTTAGAAAATCATCGTGTACAAAATCCCCCTTGGGGAAGGGGGTCTATTAGCAGCTCACGGTCGGTCTATCTCCACCCCTGATATGACTCATTTACACAATCTGCTTACATGTTTATAACACTGCCTTCTTTGTTTATTAATATTGATAATGTGTACTCATAGGTGTCAATGCCTGCTGGAGTTTTCAGATAAAACCTGTCCTGTTCTGTTCATGGCGACTTTAGAATCAATAAGCCAGCTCATGAGTTGTTGGTACTAATCGCATTGCAGGCACACTCGCCAAGCATTTGATGCTCGCGAACACAAAAAGCAGGAACGTAGATGAGCCGTGACATGAGATTTCCAACAATGTGGTATGTGCGACCAGCAAAGCCTCAGATCAGCCTGCGCATACGCGTAGTCTGATCAGAGCCTTTGCTAGTCGCTTTAATTTTCTAGGGGTGCTAACCTACTGACTGATCATCATTTTGAGTGTCTAAGCTTAAAAAGAGGCTGTACAGGCCCATACCAAAATGCCACATTGTTGGAAATCACATGTCACCTCTACAGACATCTAGCTCCACTGGAAAGCTGTGCATGCATGTTTTAAGAGTGACTTAACACGTTTGCTATAAGTACAATAATATCATGAATTGGCTCGTAAACATAGCATGGTCTCATTGTCTCATTGGTGCAATGATATACTATGTCAGACACCAGTCCCAATAAGGCATGTGGCTGCATAGTAACTGCTATAATCGGTTTCAAAATACCAGTATATGAGACAACGAATAAGATGATAATTGAGCCGCAACATGAGATTTCAAACAATCTGGTATGTGCGACCAGCAAAGCCTCAGATCAGCTTGCGCATACGCGCAGCCTGATCAGAGCCTTTGCTAGTCGCTTGAATATTCTAGGAGTGTTAAGCTACTGACAGAACATCATTTGGAGTTTCTAAGTATAAAAGGAGGCTGCACAGGCTCGTCTGAATCTACACTTGTCAAAATTCTACATTGTTGGACATCACATGTCATGTCGTGGGGCATATTACTTACCATATAACGAGATAACGGTACTTATCACATATGCCTAAATTACTCTTGAAGCGTGCATGCGAAACTACTTATTTGGGTTAGAAAGCTATTACTTGGTATGACACTTTATCAACTTCCATACTTCGTGTATGCGAGCAAATAATTTTCTGGCAAAACTGCGAGCAGGCTCAGAATTGTCAGATTCTTCACATGGTGTCTATCCTGGTTCAAGTAATCTTTTTATGACAAGGAGCTCTAAGCATGTCTGACCCTATTATCGTGAACTTGTGTTTTATCCACCATACACAATAGGGAAATACAGATCTTCGAAGGTAAGTAGTTGTTGTTGATGATGATGATGATGATGATGATGATGATGATGATGATGATGATTAGGTTAAGCGCATTTATTTTTGTAAGCTCATTTTTAAAAAAAATATACTGAGGGAAAAAAGCTTAGCAATATACTTTTGGGATTCACAGTTTAGAAGAAATAGGATTTTAAATTTAATAATATCAAAAAACATGTTGACAAACGTTAAGGAATACAAGGAACTTCACCGGTTGACATTTCACAAAATGTAAAGTCCAATTTTAAGCCCCTTACTTAAACAGCTTATCTGGCAATAAAGCGACTATTTTATCTGCTAAAAGTTTCAATTTTCCATCAAATGTTTAGCCCTAAAAGCCAAAAAGTGAAAACCGGCTTAAATCTGAATATACTGTTCACCAATTTCGTACTGTATTCAGTTGAAAATCATTTTTGTTCAAATTACCTCCCTTTCAATTGAATAGCGTTTGAAATTTAAATGCTCAGCAGATCAAATCCTCGCCATGAAATCGGAATTTGTTTCTTCTGATCTCGCTTATCACTGAGTAAGGTCGTTTGTGAGGTCTGTGATACAAGTATGCGAAAAGATTTAGAATTTACATATACATGGGAATTTTTATTTTGAGTCGAATATTATACAACATGCAAAATAAGCCCAGTAGGGATTTTATTTCGACAAAGGGGTTTTGCTTCGACAAACGGAATCACGGAATCACTTCTTCTATATACATATCATGAATCATTGAATCAGAGCAGTGGTTAGAATTCACAGTGCTCAGTGGAAGATTGAAGCAATGACATTTAGCTTATTTTACATTTTAAACGTTATGACGTCCATAACAACGTTGCGTACATAATGACAAAATAATCACTTTTTTCGCAAGAAAAGAGATTTCAAAGCAATCTTTATGTCACCTGATAAATAGAATTTAATATTCGTGCTCTTGTATTGTTGAATTTATCAAACTCGTTGCGAAAAAGGGATAAAATGCTCAGCAAGCCTCACTTTTTATCACGTTTCCCCTACTCGTTTAATAAATTCAATAAAACACGAGCACTCATGAAAGATCCTCTATGTATCTCTTAATACACTTAAGTACCAATGAATACTACAGGAGACGATATATGTTTAACAACTTACTTAATTTTTGGGTAAAATAAGACATGGCAAAATCAAATGAAATTTTATAAAAATTAAAATACTTCTCTATTGAAGGTTGTATCATTCTACTCAAAGTTTGCATTTGTTGTAAAGTGGTTGTAATCATTGTGTGATCGTGATATTTCCTGGTCATAGTCGCTTACTTTTTGAAAGAAATGCCCATTACTAATAGTAAATCATTTAAGTATTTAAATATGGAATAACTTAAATCATGTGATATAAATCCATGACTTAGCAACTGATTGAAACATAGACTGGAAGTCCAAAAAGGTGTCTGCGGCCAGCTGTTTAGATACTGATGTATTTGTTTCAGCAGATAAATAACTCGGTACAAAATGAAGTACCCTTTTTGCCGTAGATAAAAAATAAAACTTATGGTCCACATTAAAGAACACGGAGGGATAATGCTATGTTAAAATTGCTCAGAAGTTAGGACTGGAATTGTACAGTTATTGGGTTTCTTCAGAACTACTCTGCCATTATTTTCGTTTACAGAGAGACGATACGCAGCACATAGATCAACACTATGACTGTACAAGAGAAAGTGACTAGTCCTGATGACGTCATTCATGAGCTTGGTGGATGCGGACGCTTTCAAATCCGAATGATTGTGTTGGTTCATCTAATGAAGACAATCACCTGCTGGAGCTCCACTGTACTTGTGTTTGTCGCAGCTATTCCACAATGGAGGTGTATAGATGACTCTGTAGATAATTCGTCAAGCGACACTAACATCACCTTGGAGAAGTCCTGCCAGACATTAAATGGTACCCCATGTACAAAATTTGAATTTTCACCTGGCATGAGAACAATAGTTAGCGAGGTAATAGTCACTTTAGTTCTTCCTTCACTCATCGCATTTATACAACATATTACCTAGACGACGCTACAATATCGCAAAGGGTCGTCTCTAACCCTTCAAGCGCCAAGAAAAAAATGCATCTGAAAATGTCGCCTGATGAAGTCGTCTACTGCAAATAATTGCCTAACATTACTGACTAATTGAGTATAAAAGCAAACAGCGTGGACATAGAACAGACTGCTCCTATAGGAGCAGTCTGATCTAGGTCCACACTGTTTGCCATAGACGCTTCCTAAACATTTCAGCAGACGAGAAAAACAGACGACTTTTGTGTTGCGATTGGCGTATTAAGGGTTAAACGCCCATGTTGACGTACAAAATTTGGTCCGAGTCTTCATCTACACCCTTATATTATGTTTACGAGTATTGAAGACTCACCCATGCCTCGTTGCTCGACAGTGCGATAAGTACATAATTCCAATATGCTGGCCATTGACTGCTTGTTGTTGTTTTGTTTTGCTAATTATAGTGCGAATCATATTTACTGTAGTCGCCCTGGGCCCGGTCACCTGTTAAACTTACGGTACCGAGAGCCAACTCACGACAGTAAACTAGAAACGGATTATAAAGTAGCTTCTGATTTGATAAGGATTATCGTAACCATGCAATTTTGAGTACACTGATGAATTTTCTCATAATCTCAGGTATCCTGCGTTGTTGGTTCAAGCAGTGAATCAGCTATCATATAAAACAATATCATCTGAATATGAGCGTTTATATAGACCACAATTTCCTTTGTATCAACCAAAAACAGGCGTAGACCTAAAAGGGGACCTTGTAGAACACCAAATGTAATAGCAACCCATTCTTTGCATGTGCAAAAGAATAGCATCTCTCTGGTTTCTATTAGAAATGATAACTTTCTATAACCATTGAGCATAAAATAATAACATCCATACTTCTTTCAGTTTGCCTAACGCGATCGGAGGCTTTACTTCCGTCACATAATATCCTTTCCACTTAACCTTCGTCTAATATTTCAGAAAATGTATTATGGTATAAACAATATGATTGACAATAGAAGCACATATAGGACTAATTCCCACTTTAAGTGGCATGTTACATAGAAAGTCACTTTCCTATTTAGCTTTTATCTCATTCGCCAATTCGTTTATACAATTCAAAATTTCTCTATGACGATACATTGCAATAGTTAGGAATCCTCCATGCGAGCTTAACATTTTTGTGCTTCAACAACAGCAAAATCTAGAGCGTAGATTTGGTAACAGTAGAATGCATTTAAGCCCCCCCCCCCCAGCGGCTTTGGCTGTTGTCCGTTCTAAGGGGGTGGTTCTGTTGTTGTTGATTCGTTGTTGATTGTTACTCCCATTGTGGGATTCTGTAATTGTTCTATGTTTTGTTGTGTGTTACTTTGTGTCCATTCTAGTTTTGCAATCATCTCGATGGGGAAGAGAGAGCTGGTTGCTTTGCTTTGTTTGTCTTCCTGGTGTCTCGTGATTGTTGTGTGGCTCTTCCTCACGATGCCAAGGGTTTGTCTGCAGTTTGTGAGTGTGGTATTTCCTGCTCATACTCACTATTTATTATATGAGCGGCTATATATACCTATCCCGTTCTCTAAAATTACCACAATTTGGATCACAAACCTATAGTGTTTAATCGCTTGTTATTTTAAACGAAACAAATAACAGATTGACAAATATGAGAATTGTTGAATATATAAGGCATAAATGGGCATTGTTGTTGTAATTTCAGTGGAGCTTAGTGTGCCACAGAGCCTGGATCCCTGCAACTATAATGACAATACAAGTCGGATGTCAGCTCTTTGGAAACATCATTGCGGGACAGCTGGCAGACACATTCGGCAGAAAAATCCCTTTCTTCACGTCTATGGTGCTTATGATTGTGTTCAACCTTGTAACCTATTTCTCTGTTAACTGGGTGATGTTGACCTTCGCCAGGGTCATGGTTGGGATCGGGACTGGGTTTTTCCTCACCATACAGTATAACTATCTTTCTGAGTTTAGTTTATCACGCTGGCGAGCTTGGATAATTGGGTTTCCTTCATGGCCAATGCAAGCTTGTGTTCTGGCATTGATTCTGTGGTTGTTGAAAGACTGGAGGAATGTACACCTTGTAATATCTTTGGCTGGAATACCGTTTCTCGCTGCTTGGTGGTAATTACATGCTTGTATATAAATAATTTCATCATGGTTTTTAATGGATCATACATTAAAGGGATCTGTATATGAACTTGCTTGATCTCAATTAGGTTGTTTGATGACACAGCTTCCTTTAATGTAACATCTATGTATTTGAGTTAACAGTAGTTTGATATAAAACTTATATGTAGCTAGTATGGAACCAACAAACATGTATTCTTCTGATTTTTATATTCCAAGCTGTGGTACCTATTTTCGTGAATAGTTCGTATTTCAGATATCCTGGGTTTCTTGAACAATGTGCTGCTGAGAAACAGAGCTGTCATCAAGGTTACTAAAACTTGCACGAACTTATTAATGCTGATAAATTTTAAATTGCCAAAAATTGTTGGCATTCTAACATTTATTAGCAGGCTTAGAGCTCAATCTGAGTATTATAAAGCAGAAACCATCTTTATAGTTTCAGCATTTTAGTTTCTGTTGAGGAGTTGAATTTCATGTTCATTCAAGTTGACTATAAACATGTTTAAAATCTCAGGGCCTTGTTGCTTTGGATTATTATGTTTTTACTTGTATATTGTGAGCGCTCTCGCTTCTTATGTCTCGTTGAGACGATTCCAATAAGCACCTGACTGCAAGTTTCTAGGAATTATAAGAACTACAGATGCAGATAAACAAATGTCATGTTTAATTTATACATTTCCCTGGTCTCCCCTATTTTTGGTATATTTAATGTACCTACTTGAGGTCAATGTCGTACAAAATATCCGCGATGCGTCGTGTGTTCACATATATCAACTTCTCCCCAATTACTGGAATGTAAATGGAATTTAATAAACTATGTCTAATATAGTTGATGCTAAATAAACTTACTGAAACAAATACTCAAGTCAGCTGATTACACTTTGATACTAATGATATAATTAATTTGTCTCATGACTGCTTGCCTCAATCATTTGTCAGGTCTGTCTGAAATCTTTCAGGTTCATGCCAGAGAGCTTTAGATGGTATTACGCTCATGACAGAGTAGAAGATGCGGAGAAAGTCATTGAGACAATATCAAAAGTCAATCATCGTTCATTACCAGATATGACAGATATGATGGCCCTTGTTCTTGCTGATCAAGGCGGAAATAAAAAGGACAGAAAATATTCAGCTTTAGACTTATTCAGGAGTAAATATCTGGCAAAAATCACAATTCTACTCTCAATATGCTGGTAAATATATTATATCTATCTATCGTTTCTTTAGATGGGATTTTTGAAACTAATACTAACATTGCTGTGCTTTTCTTAACATTTTTTTAAAAAACATATTGGCTTAAGGCTGGAGTTTCGAAATAATGCATTTCACATGTTAAAGTAATGGGACATCTGGTACTTTATAAGCAATTTCAACTATATTGTGGCGCATGCTAGAATTAAATCAATCTTGTATTATCGTCAGAAGTGAAAGGAACGACTTGCGCCTTATACCAGTGTATATGCTTATGGTAGCTTGAAATACCTAGTGTACAATGTGGAGATGGTATTTGGCCTTTGTTAACGATAAACAACATATGAGCCACGATATGTGATTTCCAAAAATGAGGCGTTTTACATGTGTAGACTCAGACGAGCCTGTGCAGCCCCTCTTTAAGCTTAGTAACACCAAATGCTGTTCGGTTAATTGCTAAACAGTCATAGAATATTCAAGCGACTAGCAACGGCTCTGATCAGACTGCGCGTATGCGCAGGCTGGTCTGAGCCTTTGCTGGTCCCACATATCACATTGTTGGAAATCTCATGTACACATTATGTCTCATTTCTAACAATGCTGGAATAGCATGACCGTATACATATCTAAGTGTATATAGACATGCATCTCATAACTAACAATGTTAGAATAGCACAGAGTTGCTCGTGTCTGGGTATATTTGAATCATTTCTCAAAAATACAAACATCAAGCTGTATCAAACCTTGTTATATGTGGATATGTCTGAGAAACTGTCTGTATTACTGACAATAACATGAGCTTCTACATATTTGAGAGTAAATAAAGAGGCATCTCACAACCAACAGTGTTAGATAAAACATGGCCATGTAGTATGTGGGCGTGTCTGTACAGGCATATCATAACTAACAGTATTAGAAGTAACATGACATTGTACCTTTCTGAGATTATTTGAATATTTGTCTCGTTACTAACAGTGCTAGAAATAACATTACCCTGTATACATCTGAGTGTATTTGAACAGGCATCTCAAATGTATAATTGCTAAAATAACATACATTTGTATACTTCTACCACGACCTCTAAGGCATGACCCTCGATTTATTCAATGCATTTACCGTTACAGTCACGCCTCAAAGCGTTTGGTGGAAGTATACTAGCTAGGATGTATTTGAGCATGCGTGAAATAGAAAACAGTATGGCGTTGGTAAAGTTGTGTACGGGCGCTTAGAAATAAATACTAAAAGTTAACATCGAGGTCAAGACAATTGTGTCACACCATTGTCACACCATTTTGAATACCAATTGCTTTTGAATTCTAGGATAGCTCTGGGTTTCATAACATATGGAATCAATTTTGGTATAACAAGGCTGTCTGGTAGTATTTATCTCAATTTATTCCTCTTCAAGCTGGTTCAAATTCCTTCTAAAGGCATCGCCATTTGGCTTCAAAATAGGTATGTATTATATATTGTTACAGTCATTAAATTGTAATACAACATGAATGGCATTAATGACTCACAGCATACTACACCATACATAATATTCTACATACAAAAATCATAAATGTATTGCAAGGAAAACAAAGCAAACGTTAATAGATTAGTGTCACATAAAAGGGACATTTGCAATGGTGTTAAAATAGTTGAGATGCTACAGAACGTGAACGTTTCCTAAGTAAAGTAAGAGGATGATATCTATATCAACACCAATTGAGTGTGATAGACAAAGTGAATGTTGGCAGAGCTAAATTGTTTTTTCAGCTTGTCCATCCATCTGTAAATTCATCAGAGCGACTATGCCTCCGTCTATTCTCTTTTGTGGCCATTTTAACTAAGTCATTTATTTCTAATTCCTTCCAAATTTCATATATGGATTACTTTTATCAAACTCTCGCCATTTTGAAAATTAAACGATAACCACGATGACAGCCAAAACGGCCTGGCCGCCTGTTTGTTCGCACTCAGTCATTTATCGCCCGATATCTTGCAAGTTTAATATATGTATATTTTTAACAGCCTTTTGTCCAAGTTTAGATAAAGATTTTGTCCAATGAACCATAACCAACGCAGCCACTAAAATGGCTGCTGCCTGTTGGTTTGAAGTTTGGACAACCTACCTTAATCACTTATCACCCGATTTCTTCCAAATTTCATATCATAGATCACTTTCATCAAACTCCTCTAGCCCAAGTACGGATAAGAATTTTGTCCAACCATAACCAAGCTGGACACCAAAATTGCTGCTGCCTGTCGGTTAGCTCTTGTGGAACTTCTAATATAGTAATTTATCCGTCACCGAGTTCTTCCGAATTTCACATAAACATTCTTTTTATCAAACTCTCGCCCAAGTTTGAACATGGTTTATGTCCAATGACGATAATCAAGATGGCCGCAATAGTGAGCGCCACCAATCGGTTTACACATGTGGATACACTGTAAATACAGACCATATTGCTCCTTTTGGAGAACAATTAAAATTATGAAGAATGTTTACTACTTAAGAAAGGTCACTTCATGTCCAGAATTGCAATTGTACTAAAAAGTAAGTAATATAGCATAACATAACGTAACATAATTTTATTGCACTTAACATACAAATATGCTTATAGCATGTATAACACAAGTAAGTATGACCATGAATTGCCACAATTGCACAATGCAGACCAACCCACGGCACCTTTTGTTTTACAGATTTGGACGACGGGCAACAGCTTTATTCGTGTTCTTTATCACTGGAGCAGTAACGTTGATAGTAGGAATTTTACAATACATAGGTAACAAGTTCATTGAGTTTTACTTAAAATTGCATGAATTGGAACTGCCTTTTGTCCGTAAAGTGTAACGCTTGTTTATTGCAGTTACTACAAAGGGACAAATATAAAATCCTAGTGTAAAAACAAGTGAGCATGATGAGAAATTGCTACAATCACAGACCACATACCAACCCACAACATCGCACGGAAAAGGCACAGAACAAGGTCAGCTACACGACAACAAGAGAACTATTAAAGTAAAGTAACCAGCTCCCTCATCTTTAGCATGATGATTGCAAAACTTGAAAAGGAAAATAAGAGCTACATGACAAAACAAGGACCAAACGCAAAACCCCACATGCAATTGGAGCACTCACAAACAATGGATCAAGAACAATATCTGGTCCCTGGAATCTTGGTTATATCGCAAATTGAGCCGTGACATGTGATTTCCAACAATATGACATTTTGACAAGTGTAGACTCGGACGAGCCTCTGCAGCCTCCTTTTAAGCTTAGAAACTCCAAATGGTGTTCAGTCAGTAGCTTAACAATAATAGAATACTCATGCGACTAGCAAAGGCTCTGATCAGACTGCGCATATGCGCAGGCTGATCTGAGGCTTTGCTGGTCGCACATACCAAATTGTTGAAAATCTCATGCACTGGCTCAATTTATTAATAGTGAACCAAAGGATAAAGTGAACAAATGGGTAAATTGATAAACAGTAATAGAATATTTCGGGCGACTAGCAAATGCTTTGATCAGACTGCGTGTATGCGCAGGATGACCTGATGCTTTGCTGGTCTTACATATCACATTGTTAGAAATCTCATGTCGCAGCTCATTTATAAACGTCGGAAATTCAATGTAAATGTTAGTGTTGTAGTCAAAATGTTGTGGGATATCTAGCGTCTATGTTATGGTGGATAGATTGAAAAATTTGAAAGCTTCAACAGTTTAAATGGTATCATTTGCGCATGTCAACATATCAGCGGTTGAGAGTTGTTAGCAGATTATTCAATTACACTTCTTAACAAACTGAGTTTCAGAATAATATTGTAAGACAAAATATTTTTGTTGATGGAATGGTCAGTCGTAAGAAGGTAGACTGTTGATGTCTTATCGTTTATAGAAAAACAGCTATGGCCTTTTCAGCTGCTGTATAGGACTTGCTCGATAAGCATAGAGTTACATAGCTGGTCAGGTTATGGTGCTTTATTCATTGAGA
Source organism: Loripinus fragilis (assembly GCA_964019695.1). Classification (NCBI taxonomy): domain Eukaryota; kingdom Metazoa; phylum Mollusca; class Bivalvia; order Lucinida; family Lucinidae; genus Loripinus; species Loripinus fragilis. The sequence goes on from OZ026516.1 coordinate 8,371,813, forward strand.
AATACAGGGTTTTCTTTCATAATTCTTACTGTAAATCTGTTTCGTCACCCTTCGCTTATCGAGCAAGGACTCTACACGCTGTGATATGCACCAGGAAATAACAAATATTGACATCTAAGCTAGGGTCTCGGTCAGTATTATTTCATAACATCCCTTTCACCAGCTAAAAGGTCCATACTTGTATAAAATTGCACTTTTCTAGACACAGACAAAAGAGATGCCCTCACAAATGGGTTCGCAATGGTTGGAGGTCTAGGTATAGCCACATTATGGGGACCCGTGCAGACAATGACTGTTGAAACATACCCAACTGTGATAAGGTAATGGTTAGAGGTCTTGGTATAGCCAAATTGTGGAACTAGTGCAGACAATCGCTAGAAACGTATCTAACTGTGGTAAGGTAATGATTAGAGGTCCTGGTACAGCCAAATTGTGGAACTAGTGCAGACAATGACTAGAAACATATCCAACTGTGGTAAGGTAATAATTAGAGGTCCTGGTACAGCCAAATTGTGGAACTAGTGCAGACAATGACTAGAAAAATATCCCAATGTGGCAAGGTAATGGTTGAAAGTCTATGTACAGCCACGTCGTGAGGAGCAGTGCAGACAACGACTGCGGAAAAAACATATCCAACTGTAATAAGGTAATAGTTAGGGGAACAGTGCAGACAACGGCTGTGGAACCATATTTAACTGTAATTTGGTTAATGGTTGGTGGTCTAGATTTAACTGCATTGTGGGAACCAACTGTAATAAAGTAATAGTTAGAATTTTATGTATAGCCACATTATGGGGACCAGTGCAGACAACGACTGGTAAGAATCCAAATGTGGCAAGGTAATAGTTGGGGGTTTTGGTATAGCCACATTGTTGAACCAGTGCAGCCAATGGCTGATAACATATGCAAATGTGGTAAAGTTATAGATAAAAGTATTCGTATAGCCACATTGTGGTGACTAGTGCAGACAATGACTGGAAACATACCCAACTGTGGACCATGCAGTGTAGCGCAGTCAGTAACGTGTCTGGCTACAGATGCGAATCTGACTGCAAATCCAGGGGTATCGAGTTCAATTCAGGCCCGGTCCCATACTTTTGTGGAGATTGATCATGAAATTATTTCTACGGTTATTCTCCTCCCTTGCACTGAATCATTCAAGAAGGTTTGTTGTCACTCACAAGCAAAATTATGTTCACGAAGTACTAGTTGACCACTTGTTCAAGCTTGCCAAGGAAAAAGCTTGGTTAGGTGAACTAACGGTCCCGCCATGACCTTAGCTGTTAACTTTGGATGTAAAGCAACAAAATAAACAAAAGTACCCAACTGTGATATGGTAATGGTTGGAGGTCTTGGTATAGCCACATTGTTGAACCAGTGCAGACAATGACTGGAAACATATTCAAATGTAATAAAGTCATGTTTGGAAGTCTAGGTATAGCCACATTAAGTAACCAGTGCAAATTATGACCGGAATATATCCAAATGTGGTAGGGTAATTGTTGGAGGTCTAGGTATAGCCACATAAAGTAACCAGTGCAAATTATGACCGGAATATATCCAAATGTGGTAGGGTAATTGTTGGAGGTCTAGGTATAGCCACATAAAGTAACCAGTGCAAATTATGACCGGAATATATCCAAAGATGGTAAGGTAATTGTTGGAGGTCTAAGTATAGAAACATTGTGGAACCAGTAAAGACAATGATTGGAAACAGATCCAAAATTTTGGTAAGGTTATTGTTGGAGGTCTAGGAATAGAAACATTGTGGAACCAGTGCAAATTATGACTGGAATATATCCAAATGTGGTAAGGTAATTGTTGGAGGTCTAGGTATAGAAACATAGAGAAATCAATGCAGACAACGACTGTGGAAACATATCCCACTGTGATAAGGCAATGGTTTGAGGTATTGGAATAGCCTCATTGTAGAACCAGCGCAGACAATGACTGTGGAAACATATCCAATTGTGATAAGGTAATGATTGAAGGTCTTGGTATAGCCACATTTTAACTAGTACAGACAATAACCAGAAACAAACCCAATTATGGTACGATAATGGTAGGAAGTCTAGGTAAAGCCAAATTATGGGGACCAGTGCAGACATTGACTGTGGAAACATATCCTACTGTGATAAGGTAATGGTTGAAACTCTATGTCTAGCCACGTCGTCAGGACCAGTGCAGACAGTGACTGTAGAGACATTTCCAACTGTGGTTAGGTAATTATTAGAGGTGTTGGTATAGCCACATTGTGGGGAACAGTGCAGAAAATATCTGTAGAACCATATTTAACTCTGGTTGATTAATAGTTTGTAGTCTAGATATAACCCCATTATCGGGCACGGTGCAGACATGGACTGGAAACATGTCAAACTGTGATAAGGTAATAGTTGGAAGTCTAGGTATAACCCAATTGTGGGGACCAGTGCAGACATGGACTGGAAACATGTCAAACTGTGATAAGGTAATAGTTTGAAGTCTAGGTATAACCCCATTGTGGGGACCAGTGCAGACAATGACTGGTAACATATTAAAGATCATAATTGGAAGTCTATGTATAGCCACATAATTGTGGGAATCAGTGCATACATTGTCTGTGGAATTTATCCATCTGGTATAAGATTAGACCGTATAAAATAAGACCAAATATCGCCACTGTTGTTTTGACAATTTAAACACAATCATGGAATGTCTAGTATAAAAGGCATCTTTGAGCAAAGATAATACCTAACCTTAGTTGTCGATAGTGGTCACCTCAAATGGGATAAATAAGTAGGGGTCACCATAAAACATTCTAAACCAAACATCCGCAGTCGATTATCACAAGATTCATATCAATATGATGATTCCCTTAAGCAGTGACTTTTGTTATATTGGTCACTAATTTAGGTACCGAAAACATATGTTTGGGACAATAATAACCCAATATTTCATGCTTACAAATTTTGTTTATCTGGATATATGAGATTGTTACTTTCTTAAAAGGATCCTACCTCTTTCATAAGATATTCTAGGAATGGTCTTAGTGGCTATTTCTCGTGATGCACGTTGTTACGTCCTCAGACGCTCAGGACGAGATGAGGGAGGATTTCATTGTTGGCCTCTGTTTTTTTCAAAAGTGTTACCAGGGGAAATATGCACGCAAATAAATAAATAATTTAATATGTTTATGTGCAAGATGTAAAAAATACAACATACAACACATAACGTCTTTGCTTTGCTGGTCGTATCACTTAGAATATGAAGTTACACCTAATGCTAGGTTCTGATTAGAATCATACATAGGGTGTATCGTCTGATGTCTTATTTGAACGTCTGCCAAGCAAAAACAAATCAACGAATAAAAACAAGAAAAACAAAGAAATTTCTCTTATGAAAATGTTTTGAAGTCTTTTGACTCCAAATGATGGCTATGTGTTCAGCTTATGTAGAAACGTTAGTGTAATCTATAGGTGTATCATAATTTACCATGATTTTCTTTTTCTTTCGCGATGGTCATTTGTGTGAAACCTATTTTCATTTCCTTTCAAGAAAGTTAATTTTGTGCACAATATACTTTTATTTCACATGGCCTATGGCCTAATTTTTATTAGTGAACCATTCGCTTTGTCAAACAATTTAAGTAGTTCACACAATTATTGATGGGCACTCGTAGGTTGCGACTCTTGATTTAATGTGATATTTTGCAATAAAACAAGATGCATTTCTAAGTAGGTAGCAAAGGATTTGGGATCATTTGATACAGCATTACTACATGGATACAATTGTTAAGGAGATCTTAGCTACAGGTATTATTTAAAGGTGAAAAAGTTACGCACAACAAAGGTAGATTACTGTATCAAGCAGTGATTTTCTACAATTACGTCCCTTTTCTAAATGGAAACTTCTCTTAAAGGAAAGAATTTCCCCCAGAGGGAGCGAACTCTTTCCTTGAAGAGCAGTTCCGTATGGTATCGAAAATCACTTTTACCACATTGGATGACCTCCCGTGATTGCTGCTATTTTCATTGCGCACATGCGTTACCTGCGTAATGGGAGTTACGCCAATGTCAATTTCAACTTTCAAATATTAGTGATATGATAAATGCCATGGATACAGTTAAAAGTGAGCGACACCTTTTGTCAATTTAACTATGGACTGTACAATTTGGTAATTCAAGAAATGGTTAGAGACTGAGATGACATCTATCTATTATGTTCTTTCATGTATTTCTATTTTAGAAACATTGGGTTTGGATTCTGTAGTGTACTTGCACGTGTTGGAGCTGCAGTTGCACCACAACTGGTTTTCCTGGTAAGTCTTATATTATTCCCTACTCATAGTATGTAAATAAGGTTATCCTTGTAGAACCATTACATCGGCGCCGTTTAACCCTTTTCTATCCAATCACAGCAAATGTCGTCTGCTCTATCATCTTCGTATTTACTTTGGTTGTCTCTATTGCAAACAATGTGGACCAAGATCAGACTGCTCTCTTATCAGGTTCATAGCCTTAACTTTAGCTGTTAAGTTTTTAGAACTAATTTTGCGCAATAACTTTTTTATCGTCAATTTTAGCAAAATGTGTTCGCGATGAAAAGTATTCAGGGATATTTCCGCCAACGTTTCCAAATGGTTCCAACATCCTAGATGCTGCAGGTTCCTCTGTGCTTAGATGCACTCTAGGATCATTTTAAGCAAAGCTCAAATAAACCAAGTCCAAGATGTCAGTCAAAAAGTTGCATTGCACCGCCCAAATTCAATTACTAAAGCGATGGATGGCTTGTCCAAATATAATAGAAATCACGCCTGATTCGCTCGTGTGTTAAGCTAATAGGGTCATCGCAAATCCGTTCATTCCATAGCACGTGCATAAGAAAAAAATGCACGTCATGCAATAACCCAGCCTTTGTTCCTACAAATGAGACTGCTTTAAGTTGAATCTGCATATGCAGCGTAAATTCTGAGTATGTTAACGGCAGTTTGATGTTATGCACAGCCTTTGAAGAACGGGATTTGCACCGCTTCCGAATATATTTTGAAACTTCCCCTTTCTGTCACGCGTATACGAATTATACCTGTCATTAGAAGACTTAGAAATTTAGGACAATTTCAATTTATTGCAAAATCTTCATCTATAGACACAAACATCTGTTTGCGCCACAAGCACAAAACTTTTTGGAGAAGTTAGATGAAGTTCTCCTCTACAGCTTTCATCGAGAACACATTTTGCAACCATTGAAGACAAAAAAGTTATTGCAAAAAATTAGTTCTAAAAACTTAACATCTGGAGTTTAGAGTTTGCTTCAATATGCAAAATAAGTCTGAAGTAAATTTGAATATATGCTGCAGATGCAAAAAGGAGACGATATTTTCAGGACAAAAACTGATAAGGATTAACTAAGCTCATATGAGCAAGTACATGCCAAAACCAACAACATGATCTGTGCACTCAGCTTAACATCCTCGCGTCTTAGTAAGATTTAACGCTTCTATATAAATCAGAATATCGAGTTTGCACGCCAAAAAACGTGATTTCAAAGTATGATTAATAGAATAACATTCGTGCTCCTGTATTATCAAAATTAAACGTTGCGAAAATGATATTAAATTCGAGGCTTCTTATCTCTTCCTAAATCGTTAAGTGAATTTAGAAATACGTGAGCAATCATAGTAGAGAGGAAGCCAAAGATCAGGAATCCATACAATCAAGCACCACACCTGACCCAAACACCATATAGGAAGTGACAGAAACACAAGTAAACACAATATACATAAAAGCCAAGAGCTCAGCCGATCACAAGGCTGCAGGGAACAGATAAGCCAGCATAATAAAGACAAACATGAAACAAATAACAAAGGAATCTACTAAAGCACCGTCTTGGAACGGTCAGCCAAAAACATCACTGGAGGGCTTAAACCTGTCAAATCCTCTACATATACCAATGACATGCGAGACAGGCAGCCAGAAATGCCCCATTTTTGTCGTTACTAATGGCACATTTGTTAGTCCTACTGCGATGTCATAGAGAGTTAATGTTTTTTATTACCCAACGAACTACACTGAAACGAAGTTCTAAGTAGCCACTTTTCAATTTCTTTTTTTCTGACTTAGCTCTTATGATATTGAAATGATTTTTTGCCCGAATATTGCACTTCGGTGGACTAAAGTTAAGCGGTGCATTGGAAGAGTTTTCTATCATTTTACAGTTTTTGGGTTCAAAAATGCAAAAATCAAGTTTTTGAAGAAAATAAGAATTTTGCGTGCAATGTTTTTCGAATTGGAGTACAGGTGATTTTAAACCCATCTAGCCGACTGGAAAAACACCAAACCTCAAAATTTTCGCTTATTAATAATTTTTTATGATTTTTTGAAAAAAGCTAATTTCCACATTTTCCGATTTTTTTTTCGAAAATAATCAACTGCACATACTAAAATCATTGTAATCATTTTATTTTATGTAAGAATGTTAGACCAAGCACAATACATCCTGATCAGCCCATTTTTTAACAGTTATTCTTTCAAGGCTGGTGTCCATTTCCGGTTTTAACGTGCAACTTTAAAGGCTATTTAAATGGCATATGCCAAAAATGTTTTGGATATTTTGAATCAAACAGTGAGCCTATTCATAATAAATAATCGCTGAAAATTTCAATGCTGTGCCACAGATAATAAAGCAAACAGAGCAATGCAAAGATGATATGTATATTGCATGGTTAAAGCTAAAACTCTTTGATTAAGCCGCTGACAGGGGTTATCTTCATGTTGACGTAGAAGAGAACCGGAGAGCTCAATTGTCACAAATCTTTTGATTCCTTTTCATCTTATATCGCAGCTGTTATACAGGTTTCAATCTAATTAAAATATGCACGGATAACATATCTGAGGAGTATTTAATATCATAGTAAAAAGTGTGACTTTTTGAAATGAAGGTATCTTTACTCTGACTTCGCCTGTGCAAGATCTACCAGTCATTTTGAAATGGCATACTTTTCAGAGCCTCGAAAAAGCCTTGGATTTTTTTATGGAATTAAAATTTTGTAACATCGATGTTTACTTTCTGAACAGGCGCAAAAATGTGTAGGTGGCTACTTATACTTTCGGTTCAGTGTATATAAAGAGTTATTAAGCATTTTTGACTGTTTGGCAACTTTTATGTCCCTGCCGGTTCGATCCGGTTTCGAGGAGCTGTACCCCGGGAAAACATTTTTAACTATTTCCCAGTCACGTGATAGGCTGATCAGCTGTACACTGATGACGTCAAAAGTTTAAACTTACCAGCGTCACACTGTAGGAAAGTTTTGTTTGATTTGATTCTTTACGTCCCAGTCAACACTTTTTCAGTTATGTTGGGATTGAACCAGTACTAAGCAAGGATTATTGTGACAATGCAGTGACGCGGTTGAGGCTCAAGTCGAACCCTCAAGCATTTTACCACTGAGCCAATGCGCTCTCTACGCTGTATAAGATGAGGATTCGTTGCAAAACAGAAAGTTTCGCCTCATCTGTTCAATTTTGGTTTCAAAGTGTTTCGCTCATTCTAACTAAGAAAACGAGTACCCACACTCTATGTTACGAAGTTATTGGAAGTTTAAAGAGCCACTTCCGCCATAACAAACCCTACGCGCATCAGCAATGCGCTTATTATTATCCTTTAGTGCACGGACATGTGTACTCCCATGGGATTTTTTTGAAGAAAGCAAACCACTATGATAACTTTAATTGTTATACCCTAAGCAATGCAAAACCGGTTGTTGGCACTTCTAAATATTTGGTAGAGCCAGATTATGACGTCATCAAAATGGCGGCTGCACGGACTTATGTCGTGTTTTTGGTCCCGTGGGATTTTTTTGAAGAAAGCAAACGACTATTATATTTTGTTTTTGGGATGTATGGTGAGGACAAAAATGGTTGTTGGCAGCCCTGGAATCGTGGCAGACACAGGTTATGACGTCATCAATATGGCGCCTGTCAAAAACTTAATTTGAGGAAAGTTCATAATTATTGTAAGCATAGGAGATTTCATTGTCGGTTCTATGTCAGACAAAAAGATGATATTGCATAAAAGACACAAAAGAACAGTACGGAGTACACAAATAAAACATTTGTTTACATTTTAATGCATTTTTTTTATTGAAATAACCTAGGCATTTGTCTCGTAGACGCTTGGAGTGCTGCAAATCATGAGTTTGACAGTTCCATTCTTGGGAACAAAAGTTGGGCGAATAAAAGGATATATTAAACTTTGTAAGTAGTAATTTTTATCCAAGGGAAAACTATGATAATCTGTGAGCTGAGCATTATTAGAATAAATAAGGGCATAATCAAAGCACTGAGACAACTAAGTCACTAAAAATACAAAACACATTTTTCAATCGAAAATTGTCATTATAATGCTGTAAAATGTATAATGAGTAAGAATGACAAACACAATAACAATCAGTTTCTTGTCAGAACTTACGGGTTATTTTTGCAGTTGCAGATATATTAACAATGAACGAAAGTGTTACAGACAAGTGCAATGTCTATGACAGTCAAGCTATCTGATACTCAGAACTGTTATAGTGGTTCCTCCCATGTATAATAGTTCTTTTGCAATGAGGAAAAACAAGTCTTCACACTTTCAATAAATGTCCTGTTTTATTCCCTATCATTCCTATAGTAAAAAATGTGAAAAAATATGGGTACTCTTGGAAAATTAAGCACATATAAAAACAATGGATATTTTCAATTGAAACTTTGTGCACTTACACCTAAGATATTGTTGTCTAGCTTGATTTGAGTTAGAGTTTTCAATTGTTTTAGATACTTTTGAAAAAACAACTTAACTTCAGGAACTAAACATTATGTCTATGGAAAAAACTGATATTGGGCTTAACTTATTTTGACCAGTTTATTTTAAGCATGTCTTCATAACAAACGACATACCACAATATTCGTGCTGCTAATGGTGTTAAAATTCCTCATCTTGAATCGCATGAGGTACTTGAGAAAATGAAGGAATTGGAGTCAAACCTATGCATAAAGCGATCAGGCAGTAAATTCATATGGTTGGAGTTATGTGTTTGTATAGTAGAGCTGTACAGACTGGCAATTGAGCATTGGATCTCTCTGCTTTAGAGGAATTTGTCAAGTACGTTTTCGCACTGAACAAGCTCAATTATGCCAGGATGATTCCCATATATCTAGCAGAGATGTCACAGCTTGAAGGAACATATTCAGAAATATGGTCAGAATTCACCAATGGAAATCGGGTTGTAAATAAAAACACCATCCCATTTTGTGCTATAGGACCAGATCATGCTTTGGAACAAATCAACAGATGGATGAATGTGTCTGGAGTCCTTGTTGGTATAACACTGAATAAAAATGCCGATCTTGTACAGTTGACAGAAGGAGCCAAATAAATGACTAGAGATTCAGAGGCAGCAAGAAAACGCCACCATGAGCTGTCACAGGCTATTCTGAAAAGGCAAGCAAAGAATGCTCAACAGCTTTCATTTAGCTATCAAGAAAATTATATAATAAATCTGGTTACAAAAGCTGTAATGCTAGAGACAATCAAACAGGATATATGCCTTATTGAAGAAGTTGGGGTTGCAAAGATGGACATCTTCAAGAACGTATCAAAACATTTTGGCAACAATGCAAAAGGTTCGGCTGCAAACTTGGTCTGCATCTTTAAAAAATGTACATGTAGCAATATCAATTATAATGAGACAGAGGGTTATTTGCGATAATTAACGCAAACTCTCGTCCTGCTATGCATCATCAGAAGTGCTGAAGTAATTATGAGCTGTCTATAGTGCCAAGATCACTGTTTGCTGCAGACGGCACAATGCTTCACTGCTCTGCCAAGAGTAAATTAATGGACATATTAGAAAAGTTGTCTAGTGCAGAGACCTCTAATGTTGCACCTCCTGATATACCCCATCCAAACAAATGTTTTGCGATTATTAATACTATGGCTGACGTTCATCAATGGACAAACCTAGCTAGATTAAGACGTGCAAAGATCTGTCAGCTCATTTCATTGCTTTTATACAAAGAAAAAATGATGAATATGATGAATTACATATTGTGTTTGACAGGTATGACATTCCAAAATCATTTAAGTCAGCAGCAAGGCTTTTGCGCCTTGGTGATTCTTACCCTGTGGCATAGCATACCACAGCACAGATACTACAAATATTTCAAATGTTCCACTGAAGAAAATGTTATCCCACACAGCAACAAAGAATGAGCTTACAGTATTTTTGTCAAAAGAATTGCTGGAATTCTAAAAAGAGAACAAGTTGTATACCGTTGCATGGCAAAATAAAGCAGAGGCATCACATAGGGATAGGATGTAAACCATCTTAGCAGATGTAAAGAAGAGGCTGATACTCCATGCCGTTGATGCAAGTCAAAATGGTGCAACAGAATAGACATTGTTTTCACTGGACACATATGTTTTTGTTCTTTGCCTAGAAGAATCCCAGAATTTCCAAGGGAGACAATTTTCGTGATAGGCACCGGGAACAGACAGGGGAAAATTCAACTTAGGCCAATTTATTTAGCTCTTGGGGACTTGAACACTCAGCCTCTCCCTGGTCCACATTCATTTTCTGGTGCTGATGTCACTGGAACAGTAGCATGAAAAGAAAATTTGTACTTTTTGGAAAGCATTTAAGGATTGTGATATAGGAATGAACAGGTATTTGCTGATCTTGGCATGCAGGCAGGTCTTGAATACCAAATTGTTAGACAACTTGAGCACTATGTTTGCCTGCTTTATAAGCCAGACACGACCTAAGTTACTGTCAATGAATCAAGGTGGTAGATTTTTTGATGTAAGCAAGCGGAGGTTGGGAGGCTACCACCAACAAAAGGCAGCTTTAATTCCGGCTATCAAAATAGCATACTTTCAACGTATTGTCTGGTATAATGATACTGTTGCTAATCCTTATATACCATCACCATCAGAGTATGGATGGAGAGAGGAAGCTGGGGGGTTCTCTCCTGTAATGACTACCTTAGATACAGCTCCTGAGGTAATATTACAACTTGTAAAATGTGGTTGTACATAAAAAAAAAACAAAGTGCCGACACTAAGATGCAAATGCAAAAGCAAACTGTTTTGTACTGAATTGTGTACGTGTGGAACTGTGGACGAATCTTGTAACAATCTTATGCTAGATGATCAAAGCATTGATGAGGTCTCTAACTGATGGTATGTAACAAATCTTGCTCTATTACATATCACCAGCGTATATTAATATTGCGTTGGCACTAATAGATAGCCCTCTGAACCTTATGTTGTCTCAGCTTTAAATATTGACACTGTTTAAAATACTATTAGGCAAGGTAAATTTTCAACAAAATAAAATATGGCTGCTATTTTGATGACATCATAATAAGGCTCTGCCATATTTTAGAGGTGAATAGATATCACTGATCACATTAAACAAATTGATTTATCAGTTTTCAAAATGACCCAGTATTAATAATAGTATAATACAAAGTAGATTTTCATTCAAATTCAAGATGTCAGCCATTTTGGTGACGTCATCATTTAGCTTAGCCATTTTTTTAGATGTGAGTAGACAGCACTTATCATTTTGAGCATTTTGATACCTAAAAATTTTTAATCGACCCACTATTATGGACATTATGAAGCAAAGTAGATTTGTAATAAAATTCAAGATGTCAGCCATTTTGATGACGTCATAATCTGGCTCTACCAAATATTTAGAAGTGCCAACAACCGGTTTTGCATTGCTTAGGGTATAACAATTAAAGTTATCATAGTGGTTTGCTTTCTTCAAAAAAATCCCACGGGAGTACACATGTCCGTGCACTACTTTGTTAGTTTTGAGTTTTTAGTAATAAAACAACTATTTCATGCCTTTCAGTGCAACAGTCAAAACTCTCACCCCCTCGGTGCTGTGAATGACCCAATGCACTGTTGCCCTCGGCCTCTGGCCTCTGGCAACAGTGCATCTGCTCATCCACAGCACCTCGTGGGTGATAGTTTTGACTGTTGCACAGAAAGGTATGAAATAGTTGTATAATGTCCCCATATAGAATTGTCTTATCGACTCTGAGCGGTTTTAACCATAAACAATTACGATCCAACAATTGAAAAAGAAGACTGCACAATTACAAAGGACTAAAAACTAGGCTTCACAAAATCAGGACGAAGCTCGCTGCTGTCAAGTTTATTATCGGTGTTCAATTTTGGCCAATTTTGACCGCTGTGTCTTTGCATACCTTTACCCATCAAGTATGCAACCTCAGGCCACTATTGGCCCACCATTTAATGGCGTTTCACTGGGGGGGGGTCAATGGTGGCCCATTTTTGCATGCTTACTTGTGAACGTCTGTCTATTTAAGGATATCTATGTCCCTGGGCTGTTGTATTTCTTCTGCGGAGGCTTGAGTGTATTGTGTTTTGGCGCATTGTTCTGTCTATTTCAGGATATATATGTCCCTGGGCTGTTGTATTTCTTCTGCGGAGGCTTGAGTGTATTGTGTTTTGGCGCATTGTTCTGTCTTTTTCAGGATATATATGTCCCTGGGCTGTTGTATTTCTTCTGTGGAAGCTTGAGTTTATTGTGTGTTGGTGCATTGGTCTGTCTATTTCAGGATATCTATGTCCCTGGGCTGTTGTATTTCTTCTGTGGACGCTTGAGTGTATTGTGTTTTGGCGCATTGTTCTGTCTTTTTCAGGATATCTATGTCCCTGGGCTGTTGTATTTCTTCTGTGGAGGCTTGAGTGTATTGTGTGTTGGTGCATTGTTCTGTCTTTTTCAGGATATCTATGTCCCTGGGCTGTTGTATTTCTTCTGTGGACGCTTGAGTGTATTGTGTTTTGGCGCATTGTTCTGTCTATTTCAGGATATCTATGTCCCTGGGCTGTTGTATTTCTTCTGTGGAGGCTTGAGTGTATTGTGTGTTGGTGCATTGTTCTGTCTATTTCAGGATATCTATGTCCCTGGGCTGTTGTATTTCTTCTGCGGAGGCTTGAGTGTATTGTGTGTCGGTGCATTGTTCTGTCTATTTCAGGATATCTATGTCCCTGGGCTGTTGTATTTCTTCTGCGGAGGCTTGAGTGTATTGTGTTTTGGCGCATTGTTCTGTCTATTTTTAGGATATCTATGTCCCTGAGCTGTTGTATTTCTTCTGTGGAGGCTTGAGTGTATTGTGTGTTGGTGCATTGTTCTGTCTATTTCAGGATATATATGTCCCTGGGCTGTTGTATTTCTTCTGTGGAGGCTTGAGTGTATTGTGTGTTGGTGCATTGTTCTGTCTATTTCAGGATATATATGTCCCTGGGCTGTTGTATTTCTTCTGCGGAGGCTTGAGTGTATTGTGTTTTGGCGCATTGTTCTGTCTATTTCAGGATATCTATGTCCCTGGGCTGTTGTATTTCTTCTGCGGAGGCTTGAGTTTATTGTGTGTTGGTGCATTGTTCTGTCTATTTCAGGATATATATGTCCCTGGGCTGTTGTATTTCTTCTGCGGAGGCTTGAGTGTAATGTGTGTTGGTACATTGTTCTGTCTATTTCAGGATATATATGTCCCTGGGCTGTTGTATTTCTTATGTGGAGGCTTGAGTGTATTGTGTTTTGGCGCATTGTTCTGTCTATTTCAGGATATCTATGTCCCTGGGCTGTTGTATTTCTTCTGTGGAGGCTTGAGTGTATTGTGTGTTGGTGCATTGTTCTGTCTATTTCAGGATATCTATGTCCCTGGGCTGTTGTATTTCTTCTGCGGAGGCTTGAGTGTATTGTGTGTTGGTACATTGTTCTGTCTATTTCAGGATATCTATGTCCCTGGGCTGTTGTATTTCTTCTGCGGAGGCTTGAGTGTATTGTGTTTTGGCGCATTGTTCTGTCTATTTCAGGATATGTATGTCCCTGGGCTGTTGTATTTCTTCTGCGGAGGCTTGAGTGTATTGTGTTTTGGCGCATTGTTCTGTCTATTTCAGGATATATATGTCCCTGGGCTGTTGTATTTCTTCTGCGGAGGCTTGAGTTTATTGTGTGTTGGTACATTGTTCTGTCTATTTCAGGATATCTATGTACTTGGGCTGTTGTATTTCTTCTGCAGAGGCTTGAGTGTATTGTGTGTTGGTACGATGTTCTGTCTATTTCAGGATATAAATGTCCCTGGGCTGTTGTATTTCTTCTGCGGAGGCTTGAGTGTATTGTGTGTTGGTGCATTGGTCTGTCTATTTCAGGATATCTATGTCCCTGGGCTGTTGTATTTCTTCTGCGGAGGCTTGAGTGTATTGTGTTTTTGCGCATTGTTCTGTCTTTTTCAGGATATATATGTCCCTGGGCTGTTGTATTTCTTCTGCGGAGGCTTGAGTTTATTGTGTGTTGGTACATTGTTCTGTCTATTTCAGGATATCTATGTCCCTGGGCTGTTGTATTTCTTCTGTGGAGGCTTGAGTGTATTGTGTTTTGGTGCATTGTTCTGTCTATTTCAGGATATCTATGTCCCTGGGCTGTTGTATTTCTTCTGTGGACGCTTGAGTTAATTGTGTGTTGGTGCATTGTTCTGTCTTTTTCAGGATATATATGTCCCTGGGCTGTTGTATTTCTTCTGCGGAGGCTTGAGTGTATTGTGTTTTGGCGCATTGTTCTGTCTATTTCAGGACATCTATGTCCCTGGGCTGTTGTATTTCTTCTGCGGAGGCTTAAGTGTATTGTGTTTTGGCGCATTGTTCTGTCTATTTCAGGATATATATGTCCCTGGGCTGTTGTATTTCTTCTGCGTAGGCTTGAGTGTATTGTGTTTTGGCGTATTATTCTGTCTATTTCAGGATATCTATGTCCCTGGGCTGTTGTTTTTCTACTGTGGAGGCTTGAGTGTATTGTGTTTTGGCGCATTGTTCTGTCTATTTCAGGATATATATGTCCCTGGGCTGTTGTATTTCTTCTGTGGAGGCTTGAGTGTATTGTGTGTTGGTGCATTGGTCTGTCTATTTCAGGATATCTATGTCCCTGGGCTGTTGTATTTCTTCTGTGGACGCTTGAGTTTATTGTGTGTTGGTGCATTGTTCTGTCTATTTCAGGATATCTATGTCCCTGGGCTGTTGTATTTCTTCTGTGGAGGCTTGAGTGTATTGTGTTTTGGCGCATTGTTCTGTCTATTTCAGGATATATATGTCCCTGGGCTGTTGTACTTCTTCTGTGGAGGCTTGAGTGTATTGTGTGTTGGTACATTGTTCTGTCTATTTCAGGATATCTATGTCCCTGGGCTGTTGTATTTCTTTTGCGGAGGCTTGAGTGTATTGTGTGTTGGTACATTGTTCTGTCTATTTCAGGATATCTATGTCCCTGGGCTGTTGTATTTCTTCTGTGGAGGCTTGAGTGTATTGTGTGTTGGTGCATTGTTCTGTCTTTTTCAGGATATATATGTCCCTGGGCTGTTGTATTTCTTCTGTGGACGCTTGAGTTTATTGTATGTTGGTGCATTGTTCTGTCTATTTCAGGATATCTATGTCCCTGGGCTGTTGTATTTCTTCTGTGGAGGCTTGAGTGTATTGTGTTTTGGCGCATTGTTCTGTCTATTTCAGGATATCTATGTCCCTGGGCTGTTGTATTTCTTCTGCGGAGGCTTGAGTGTATTGTGTTTTGGCGTATTATTCTGTCTTTTTCAGGATATATATGTCCCTGGGCTGTTGTACTTCTTCTGTAGAGGCTTGAGTGTATTGTGTGTTGGTACATTGTTCTGTCTATTTCAGGATATCTATGTCCCTGGGCTGTTGTATTTCTTTTGGGGAGGCTTGAGTGTATTGTGTGTTGGTGCATTGTTCTGTCTATTTCAGGATATCTATGTCCCTGGGCTGTTGTATTTCTTCTGTGGAGGCTTGAGTGTATTGTGTGTTGGTGCATTGTTCTGTCTTTTTCAGGATATATATGTCCCTGGGCTGTTGTATTTCTTCTGCGGAGGTTTGAGTGTATTGTGTGTTGGTGCATTGTTCTGTCTATTTCAGGATATCTATGTCCCTGGGCTGTTGTATTTCTTCTGCGGAGGCTTGAGTGTATTGTGTTTTGGCGCATTGCTCTGTCTATTTCAGGATATCTATGTCCCTGGGCTGTTGTATTTCTTCTGTGGAGGTTTGAGTGTATTGTGTTTTGGCGCATTATTCTGTCTATTTCAGGATATCTATGTCCCTGGGCTGTTGTATTTCTTCTGTGGAGGTTTGAGTGTATTGTGTTTTGGCGCATTATTCTGGCTGCCAGAAACTAAGGATGCTAACCTAAGCGACAAACTCAACCAAACAGTTAACATTTTAAAAGTGAAAAAATGAACCAATATAGAATAGTTCTGATTGATTTCCAATTATTATTTAGTAACTTTTAACGGCATTTTGTTGTGTGTGAAGTCTTTGTAACGTCAATACCGAGAACTGTTGATTCATCAATGTTAAATCAGAGGACATCAGCTGAAATAGTGATACATCAATGTAACCAGACCCATGTGCTCTTTGTTGGTGTTGTACAATGGATGGGTCAGCACATTATTGCATGTACTAGGCCAAATAAAGAAACTCCTCATATAAAAATTAAAAACATTTCATGTTAAATTCGAATTGCAAAGATGTATGAGTTTTTATTCTGCAGCATATTCTTCCTAAATGGGTCAAAATAAGTTAAGCCTCACTTACAAAAATCAATGTAATTCAAAAAATAGTGAATATATATAATTGTACTTTCATAACAATAAATTTCATTTATTCCTACATATTCTCCGCAAAAATTCACCCCGATTGCAGGAAAGTTGATTACTTGACGATGCTTCGAACACAGGTACCCTCATTTCTTAAAGTCCACAATAGCCTCCATTCCTTGGCCCAATATCACAGTTCAGTTCAAAAGCACGCTAATAATGGGTATTCCCGCCGTGCATCGTCAGCGCTTGCTGTTAATAAGGTTACTAATGTCTGCCTGGGGAATATTGCGCCATTCGTGAATCAACGCTTGGCGCAGGTCAGAAACAGTCTGTGGCTCCTGTGCACGACAACGTACACGGCGTTCTAGCAAATCCCACAGATGTTCTATGGTATTCATAACCGGTGACCTCGCTAGCCATTCCATCCTCTGAATACCAAGTTGCCTGAAGTAATCTTGGACGCCTCTAGCGCGGTGTGGACGGGCATTATCATCTTGGAAGACCGCTTCATTACCAATTCTTTTGAGATTGGGTACCACAACTGGAACAATGGTGTCATTTAAATACCGTTGCCAGTTCATATTGCCATTTACAACAATCAGATCCGTTCTCCCTGTACTCCAAACACCACCCCAGACCATTACTGAGCCACGCCCCATCTGTCATGTGCAATGCATGGTGTGGTATATCGCTCGCCAGGCCGTCTCCGAACCCGCGTTCATCCATCATGTTGATCAACGTTGTACCTGGACTCGTCACTTAACATAACCATTAGCCATTCTGCACAAGTCTAACGACGATGAACCATTGCCCACTGTTAGCGAGCGATTCTGTGTTGCCTAGTCAGAGGCGGACGTCCCACGGGACGACATGCTCTCAAGTTCCTCTCGTGCAAACGATTACATATTGTCTGGTCTGACACATTAATGTAAGTTCCAGCTCTGAACTGTTCACGTAAACGTCTAGAGTTAAGTGTACTTTGGCGCAGTGCACAAGTTACGATGTAGGTAGCATTCTACTAAATATTCATGAAGTATGGCCACACCCTTTTTGGGGAGGAAGTAGACATCAGAATAAACTTCCTGTGGATCATTTCATTGGTCATATTCCTTTTGCTTCATTAGAAGGTGATAAGAGGCCAGATAAAATAAATCAAAATCAAGCGAGTTTGAACATTTTATGCCCTAAGCAGGAGAATAATGTTTCGATTTTTAGAGTACCCCCTCTGATAAAAATCATCTTTTTATTTGCTGGGGGACTAGGGGGTTTCCCAACTTATTTACACACAAGGTTAGCTTTTAAAAAAGCTTAGAGCAATTGCATGGCGTTTTACAGTTAATAAAGAAGAACTTTTATAGTGTTTTATATTGCATTTGCTGAAGCCACTCTTTTCAGTGTTTCACAGGCTTCAAGCTCTGAGTATTTTTTTGTTTTAGTTAACGATTTGTACATAGGTGATCCATTGGAAGCAAATAAAAGACAGGAAATATGCATATTCCAGTAAGACTCCATAAACACACTGAATAATTGTAGAGTTAGCCCCCTTCCCAGCAGTATGTATTAGGTCATTCAACCGTATTCCTCAATCGAAATCAATGCACATAATGCCTAGGGAGCATATTGAAACTGACCCATCTACATCTAGATATTTCGTCACATTTCGTCTAGAATATCCGAAGGACCCATGTTTGATCGGGATTCTCGCTCAGTGGTAAGGTCTCTAATGGAGATTTCTCGTCTATTCTGATATAGATTTATACACCGTATATTGAGGTTTACGCCACTTAAAATGGGGGTCATCTCGAAGTAAACTTACCTGCGTGTAGAAAATCCTTTTTATTTACCTTGGTCCATTATTTTGAAGATCCGTGTACAGGTCCATTATTCTAACAGTGCATTAGGAAAAAGTAAATTTCATAAAATGTTTTGACTGGCAAAACTTTTATTAACGTCGACTCGTACAAATCAAACGGAACAAATACCGAGCAAACGCAATAATACACCGCGCACACAAAATAGGACACCAAGCACAACTAAAAATCACTGGAGAACTATGCTCTCTTCCACTGTGAAGTCTTGTGCTGCGTTAGTCTGTAGGCGCAAAGAGAGAGGACTTATAATATAGACCATTGATGCTAAGAACCTTCTGCTTAAACTTTCAACCCGTAATGTATCGCCTGTTGACAAAATGAGTCGTCATGAGTAAACCTGAGTCTTGCATGTGCGAAAACTAATGCACATATCAGTTGTGCAGAAACATATAGCTGATCAGCGCCTTCGTTTCATATCGACCCTAAATAGTACAAACCCTTCATGCACTTTTCAGGCTTCCATCCATCATCTGTGTTTATACAGCGCAGTTTGTGTCAATGACGGATTTGCTAATGACGAGGGAGATATTTTGGGCTAAGTCTCTATCAATATGTTCTTAAAAGGGTATCCTTTAGAAGCAAAGACTGCACCAAAGAACTGAAACTAAAGTGTGCATATTTCCTGGGCCAGACTAGCTAGTTTCTGCCATTTAGGCTTCATCAGTGACCCTCTAATAGTTTCAAAGTTCAACAATGAAACCTATGATCCCAAAGGACAAGAAAGTCAAATCTACACTATAGTGAATTACCAAGCTACCGGGGCATGCAAGATACTACCTTGACTCATATAACCTGTCGCAAACAATGCTTCGTTTATTTACTATTTACCTATACGGTATAGGTAAATTTCAAATAAACAAAAGATTGTTAGCGTCAGAATATCTAAGTCAAGGTTATAGACACTAGAGGGATTATTATATTATATACGTACATGTGTTGGCAGCGAAAAATACGAAGCTGTTCAGCCTTCATTTTGCGTTCGTTTGTGCAAAAAACAACAACAACGTACAATTAAAAACATGTTTTCCTTCTCATAGCATGGTTCATTTAAAGGAAACCAAGCCTTGTATAAAAATACCAAAATACCACTAGCTCACCCATACCATTCTGAACGGTCAGTATATTTTATACCTTGAGATATCCCCCAACGAAACTAGCTAGTATATCAGATTACAATGTAGAATTCAATGTACGATTAGGCGAGAAATCTCCATTAGGCCTTTTCGCTTTTAGAAGCAATCCAGTATCCAAAGTATGATGGAATTTTGGAAGTAACTTGGTCGACAGGGAGTCTGAGAAAGAACTGTAAAAGACAATGCTGTTGGGGAGTTAACACCTGATCCATTTCCGCAACTTGCTAATGGAACAGGCCCGAATCGAACACGCGCCCAATGGAAGTTTACTAACGTATATTTTTTAGATGGGAAACATCTATGTTTTTTTTATCATAAATTAAATAAGCTATGGCAGGTCTTTCAAATAAAACACTTTTGTCAAATTGTATGTGTGAATTGATTTTGAGAATGGATTACTTTACTGCTATTTTGCACTGTCGGCAATGGAGAAATACTTAGTGGAAAGCCTCCCGTACTGGCGTCACACGGTGTCTCCCAGAACGCAGCCAGTCTGTGGTCATTCCTGTCTGAATATACCGATCCCAAAGACGGTCAATGATTCTATGGTCACGATTTAGAGTAACAGCAACTTGCCGGTGTGATAATCTAGCCTTAATCATTCCTATGGCTCGTAAACGTTCCTGTGGAGTCATTCTCTGTCTAAAAATAACCATTTTTGAATCGCAATTTTCACTGCTTTGAGATGGAACAGTGCAGTTTTCTTCAATTGAGGAACTTCAATGATGGTGTCACTACATGTACAGACGAGTTTGAACGTAAAAATTGCGCTTCACTGCATGCTTTGCTTTATTTTTATAAAATTAAATCTTGCAAAAAATCGGGCTGATTGGAGTGAGTGTTGAAGCATGATATGTATAAAAATACACGAGAATTTGCTCTCTAGAGTCCGTGCTCGATAAGAGTAGGGTTACGAAGTTGGTCACGTTATTGTACTTTATTCACCTGATAGGACAAATATAGGGTTTTCATTCATACTGTGAATCTATTTCGTCACCCTACTCTTATCGAGCACGGAATATAGTGATAAACAGGTATTCTGTCCACAATAAAAAAATCATAATATTTATTAATCTTACTTTACGAACTCATTTTTCTCCATCAGAATTTAACCTACCCAAAATTCCAGGTGGGGCTTAACTTATTTTGACCAGTTTATATTGCTTTATTTAAATCCGTTAACTCACCGATTTTTTTTATCCATATTCTAGTTTTTCGTGCGCACGTTTAACGTGCAATGTTTTTGATTTTTGTATGCGGCCTTTCTTTTTGTCAACTGTATGTGTAAAGCCACTTTAAACATGCATATGAAGCTATCCAGTGAAGGAGGAAGTCTTAATTTATCTATCTCCTTACTTTGCGTGTGCGAGATGGAGATTGTGGAATTTGCAGGCTCTTTTGAACCTTGGTTGTTCGTGATGCGATAACAAAATTGCATCTACAAATAAACCAAAAGCTTTGAATCGTGACTCTATTTACAATATTGATATGTTGTTCTATAAAAAGGGTTTCAGGCGCTATTTTACATTTACTATAAAAGCTTTGACATACACATATGTTCCAGCCGGACTGGCTCATTTTACGCATTCTGCATCAATCCTTTGAAATAGAAAACCCCAAAGGTCATTGGCCAGAGGTCGTGGTACATCTTTTTTTGCACTGGCTCATACGGTCTCGTTTCAATGAAAACAGACAATACCATGCAAATTGCGTGGTTGCTTTATTACATTCACATATTAATGCAAAGCGCAGTGGTCCTCATAGTAGAGCGTTGGACTGCGGGTCAAAGGGTTGCTCGTTCAAGCCTTAACGCCGGCGGAGTCACTATGTTGTATCCTTGAGCAAGAATCTTTATCCGCTACTCATTACTGGTTCAACCCGACATGACTGAAATTGTTGACTGGGACGTAAAGAATCAAACCAAAGTATGGTTAATGGATTAAAATATGCTTTGCTCCATTGCATTCATGTGGACCTCGTCGCAAAGAATGTCGTCGTCAGGGTACCAACAGGGTAAGCTGAAGAGCTTGCTCATCTACAGAAACCAAATAGAAATATATAACCATAATCCCGCCACTAGTTTTGTATGTTGCATGTATTCAAATATACTTCAGATCATTTCATCGAGGCAAACAATTTGAACCTGATCATACTGCTCCTAATGGAGCAATCTTGATTTTGGAGCAGTTTGATCTGGGTCCATGTTGTTTGCAATAATATATGCTTCTAAGAACGTAAGGATAGAAATGCGAAACAAAAGTCGTGACTGGTGGGCTAAGGGTACTTTTTGCATTAAGCTATTCGACCTCTGATTAATGACCTTTGGGTCTTTCTATTTCAAAATATAGATGCAGAATGTGTAAAATGAGTCAGTCGGGATCGGACATCTGTGTCAGTCAAAACTTTTATAGTACATATAAATAAATGCCTGGAGCCTTTTTCTAGAACATGTCACAATTGTAAATACAGTCATGCTTCAAAGCTTTTTGTTGATCTGTATGATATAGATAAACAAAAAGCTTTGAGATGTGACTGTATTTACAATATTGAAAATACAGATCTACTGTCGTGCCAGTTTTCAATTGCTAAGTATTGACTTGTACACTCCACGCTTACTACCGCTTGAGCTAGATCAATTGTATATTAATCCTATCCTGAAAGATAAATCCCGACAACCTTGTCAACAAAAACATGGTGTCACTGTTCTTCTTGGTTGACAAGACAATAGAAATATGGGTTTTGCAACAAGGCATATCCGAACCTATATTTTTATGATGATTTAGTTTATAAATTCAAATGGATTGTTGGAAATTCTAATTTAGTGACCAATTCAAAAAGATTGTAACACGTTATATAAGGGTTCTGTTGTTGTTGACTTTGTTTACTGTTACTCCCATTGTGGGAGTCTGTAATTGTTCTATGTTTTGTTGTACGTTACTTTATGTCCATTCTAGTATTGCAATCATCTTGATGGGGAAGAGATAGCTGGTTGCTTTGCTTAATTTGTCTTCCTTGTGTCTCGTGATGGTTGCGCGGCTCTTCCTCGCGGTGCCACGGGGTTGTCTGTGGTTTATGATTGTGGTATTTCCTGATCATACTCACTTACTATTTTTGATAGAACTTGGATATCATGCGACTGTCTGCATGCCTGGTTTTAAACCCAAGCATGGTGTATGGTTTCCTCTTTAATTGCACGACAGTGGGTCAGGCCTCAGACTCTATGACGGCTCTGGTGTAAAGCTTTAATCCGCTGGGTCGGTGCCCGATGCTTATCTGTTGCTAGACCCACCGTGGCTCAACTTTAGGTTTTCTTTAGCTCTGACTATCTGCGAGTCATGAGCTCTTTTCTTCGTTTCATCATGGTGTGTTAATTTGATTAGAGTGTTTCTCCATGATGATACATTGCATTAGTTAGAAGGACTCCATGCGAGCTGAACATTTCTTGCACCTCAACAACAGTAGAATCTAGGGCGAAGATTTGGTACCAGTAAAATCAGTTTAAGCCCCCCCCAGTGGCTTAGGCTGCTGTCCGTTCTAAGGCTAAGGTGCTGTTGTTGTTGACTTTGTGTTTATTGTTACTCCCTTTGTGGGAGTCTGCAATTGTTCTATGTTTTGTTCTACGTTACTTTATGTCCATTCTTGTTTTGCAATCATCTTGATGGGGAAGAGAGAGCTGGTTGTTTTGCTTAATTTGTCTTCCTGGTGTCTCGTGATGGTTGAGTGGCTCTTCCTCACTGTGCCATGGAATTTTCTGCGGTTGGTGATCGTGGTATTTCCTGATCGTACTTACGTACTATGTTAAGGTGTTTACTATACTGAACAAAAGTGAAGACGCTACTCCTAAATTGTTTGCCATCTATATACAAAAATATGAAAACCAAGAATGCAAATTTAATTTTATCTTAATGTTAAAATACTGGGTAATGCATAACAGTAAAAGTTTTACGGATTTTGTCACGAAGAAACACATGAAAGCTATTTAAATGTGACTGGGGTCAAATTTTTCAGGTTGCAAATTTGAACAGAAATCTCACACAGTTTAGGCCTTCAGAAATCCACTACCTACGAGATCCGACTGCACGAAATGGTAGTCTAGACATGTTACAACCAGAAATGTGAAGGATTTTATCTCAAGTGTGTTTTGATCGTTTAGAAAAGCAATCTTAAAAAGCGGGGGTTCCATCAGTGGGGAGTTCCAAATCTGCCCACGCATCGATTTCGATAATATTTTGTATGTTGAATACCTACGTTATAACAACTACAAAAATGAAATTATTTCAAACCTTGAAGGCTGTTAGGCCACAGGTGGCACCTTGATGTACACTCTCTTTGTACTAATATATGACCATTTAACTATCAGTCTCAAATTATCAAAACATTATTGACTGCTACATTCTTTTGAATGGAATATGAAAGAAGACTCCCTAGGGTATACCTTACTACCATTAATGTATATAAAAACATCTAGATACT
The DNA here is from genome assembly GCA_964019695.1 of Loripinus fragilis. NCBI lineage: Eukaryota > Metazoa > Mollusca > Bivalvia > Lucinida > Lucinidae > Loripinus > Loripinus fragilis. Next base: position 8,395,942 of record OZ026516.1, read on the forward strand.
TTTTTTCTGTCCCATCAAAATTGGAATTAACCCCATATTTAACACTAAAGTTAGTGTCCATATGGGATTCTGTCCTTATATTTACCATGTTCCAGTTTTTGTCAACCCATAATATTTTCAGAAAAGTAGGTCAAATACATTCTATTTATGCATGTAAATTTTCATAAAATTTGGCAGCGGTAACAGTGTTATAATTTGCATGAAATGAGTTAAGTCCGCTTTAATTCGTAAGTGATTTCAAATAAAATATTCCAGTTAGGTCTTACAAACTGCAGTTTTTCCACCAGTATTATTATTTAAAAACGCATTGACTATCACTATTAGGTATCTTCATCTAAATTAGGCCCAAGATTTTTTTATGTGTCAGAAGTTTTAGCTAATTCAATAAAACTGGCATTTTTGTAAGCAGCACTTGCTAAGTAGCACTAGGTCTAGAACTTAGATGTACAGGTGGATGTCCAGCAGGTATCATTTGTGAATTGATCTTCCACTGGTTTTCAAGCTATTTCCGGACTGATGCCAATAGGTGTTTATGCTCTTAATTTCTTTCAGCCATTGAAAAAAATTCAAACAGATTAGGATTTATGCTAGGTAATTCATCGTCTTCATCTACATTCTATGTTCCTGTTGCAACTAGAATTTCCTCTATCTTATGTCCCTCTGTATCAAATATTGATGATACATCGGTTTACCGTAGGAATATGTGCATACTTCTCATTAACTCTTATAAACTAACTGAAACCAGGTCAAGTGTTTAAGAAATTGTGTACGTTCTCACTATTTTGATACATTCTTATTTCAGAGATTTTGGATTTCACACCAGCCGTCTTTGTATTAGGTTAAACTCCCCCCCCCCCCCGCCCCCCCCCCCCCCCCCCCCCCGTACATTGATAAAGCGTTGTTTTTTCAAAGTGTCTGGCATTGGACGAGGTGGATCAGTCTTTGTGCTGTTATTTCCATCATGGTTATAGAACCACAAATTTGATTCTCAAATGACCTCATAATGCTGACATACTAAAAAAATCTGTAAAACTGGGCATAATTAATCATAATGAATTCAATAATATTAATTCATTTAACAAAAATCTGACTCATCATTCGCACAAAATATATTTCCGGGCTTCGAATCTTGTTAATATTATCATTATACATATAGTCAAATTATATATAGATTGGAAAGGTTGACAAGAACTGTAACACCAAAATTAAAACCCAAACATTGTTGATATAACGTGTACAGCTGAATTTAAGTAAACATTCTAAAACAAACTTTATTTTAACCATTTTATTTTATGTGATAGATATGGTAATGTGTGTACTGCACACATAAGCTAGAACTCGAAGATTATTCTAATAGTTATCACTTTTAGAAATTCCGATTTCTGATAGATGTAAATTAGGCTAATTTGGGGGGGTACCCCTATAATCACATACTACACAATACCAAATTTTGTAACCAACCAAAGAAAAGCGATAAAAAATAAAATACTTATAAGCCAAACAGGCAATTTGCATAATGCCATCAAGATCTATGCCTGTGCAGAACAGAACTCTGTGAATTGAGCATACTGCTGGAAGTTTACATAAAATCTTAATTTTTACATTCTGCAAAATTTTGACCATTAAGATTGAAAATCAGAAAACACCACTTTACCGGTTTTATTTTTTTTGCGAGATGTTATGATTATAACCAACAAATGTGTTAACAAATTTGATATGAATTTCATAGGTTGACAAGACCTGCAACTAGGCAAAATTGACAATTTAATTTGTTGAAAATGTTTTCAAAATACTAAATTTAGGGGTAGCTTCAAACAAAATTTGATGTGGACTTGTTTATTAGAAATACATGTATGGTACATACATAATTACAAATTACTAGGCATAATGTTGAGAATTAATTAGGTTGAAAATCAAAATCTTGTCGCCTAGAGCCACTTTTAATTAGGGTGTTCATTTTTTAATTTCAAAATTTAAAATTAGTTAAATTTAACAACTGAAATAGATGAATGGGTTAATATCTGACAAATAGAACACACATGTAATAGACAGTCTTACTACAAAATTTTATAAAATTCTGTGCATGGGCAGAACTCTATGTAAATTCTATATAGGGTGGAACTCCCCCTTTCCAAGTTTGAAATTTTAACACTGAAATCTTCATAGGAAAATCAATGTTTTGTTGCATCTTAGTTTGAGGACATTACTAGTAGAGAAATGGTAGAAACAATGTGCTGAGAGGTCAACCCGATTTGGCAAAATAAAATTATCAAAAATTGTGATAAATCGAAGAATATCAAACATTTAATATCCCTATTTGTTTTTGTCAATGGGAGACAGTTTTCATTTTTATACAAATTTGATAATTTCAAAATTTATTTCTGAGCTTGTTTCAAGTGATTGATCAGTTTTCTTGTGTTTTTATGCAACATAATTATGACCAACTTTGAGAAGCATAACATTCTTAATTTGCGCATGCGCAATAGAAAAAAATAGTGAATAAAGCTTTTAACATTTAAAGGAGAATAACTCAGCCATCAAACGAGACAAATTGGTGGAGTTTCGACGAATCGTTTGCTGGATGTCTGGGAAACAATAAGCTTTAGTGAATACTTTTTTTTCCAACACTTTCTCATAAAATATAGATGTAGTGTAGCGTTTTCACTTTCATTCAGTATATAATAGAGACACATGGATTTTCTAGCTCGACTGGCTCATTTCATGCGTTACGCATCAACCTTGTGAAATAGATTGATCCAAAGGTCATAACTCAGGTCTTGGTACATCTATTCAAGCCACATCATTTAAACACAAAAACGGAACGATGATAGCATAAACCGGG